>JAMJFZ010000239.1:30332500-31532500 GCA_026225945.1 Cricetomys ansorgei
TGAAAATGTTGTGTATTGTCATACTTCTTGAATTTGAAAATTAGAATATGGCCATATATTAGATGGCCATATATTAGACCTTTAATCACAATGTTGATTTCCTGTACGCAAGAAAATGTAGTGCAATTTGCATATTTTGCCATGTGCAGAGAGGTAAAGTAGTTGTTATAGTAGCAGATGGGTTTTCTTTTTCTTTTTTCTTTTTTTTTTTTTTTTTGAGACAAGGTTCTGTGCAGCTGTTCTGGAACTTCTTCTGTAGACCAGGATGGCCTCAAACTCAGAGATCTACCTGCTTCTGCCTCCCCAGCTATGAAGTCTATGATCTATAATACCTACTGAATGAAAAAAATGAAGACATGACTATTCTCAAGTATGGTTGAGGAGACAGTTCATTGTAGCTAAAGGGAGAAAACAACCAGAGGCATCTGAAAGAGTCTAGAATGAACATGGCCAGCAGACTGAACAGGGCCATGAGAGGAGGCAGTGGAGGGGATAGGGGTGTGGGGGGCGAGAGGGAAGAGAAGGGGGCAAGTGCACCAAGAGAGATCCAGAAGCAGAGCCAGACAGGAACCAAGAAGTTAGGAGAGAGCCAGAAGACCAAGAGACCCTGTGACCAAAATGGTTGCGGTTATACAGAACCAGAAGCTGAGGGAAGGGAAGCAGAAGCCCAACCCCTGAGAGGGAGAGGTTTAGGGTTGGGGCGGGGTCAGTGATGCTGGGAGGAGCCACGGGTACTGAGTGAAACTTTTCCAACATTCCAACCTTTGGTTGATGATAAGTGGCTGTTTTCTTTGAGCCCTAACACCAACTTGTCAGGTAAACATGCTCACAGTATAGTAGTGCCAACTATTATGGGAGTAACCAACCAGCTTGTTTTCTGATTGGATTTGATGCCCATTCTACAACAGGGAATTCATAGCTGATATTGTAAACTTGGACAAAGACTCATGCCTGAAAAGGTCATAGGACTTATGGGGAAAAGTACATTTTTTTAAAAGATAAATTGTCATGAGACCAAGCTGCTTCTTAAATATTTATATTTATAACCATCGATGGATGTTACCCTCCACCTTAATCTGAGAAGCCTCTCTTCACAATGAAAACCAGTAAATGGGAGACACATAACTGCTCAAGATCCTAGTTAGCACTAAGTAGTGATTTGGTGTTTATCCCTAAATAGAACATTTATATCACCTCTTCTAAGGCTCAGGGAACATCATGGAATGGGGTTGAAAGAATATAAGAGGCAGGTATAGAGGGAGGGGTTGGGAAACACTGTCTTCTGAGAGTGCCGTACACATTAGGGTTATGACTTCCGAAGCAGCTGTGACTGTCTACAATACACCTACCACACTGCAGAACCTACTACTAAAGCCAATCGGTCACCCCTGAAATCATATAACCACACACATATGAGTAACACTATATGGACTGAGCAGATAGATTTATGTATATATTAGGTGTATATATATATAGGTATATCTTTACTAAACGTGTGGGGCAGGAGGTGTGTATATGTGGGTGTAAAACAACAATTAAAGAAAAGAGGCTATGAATTTGAGAGAGATAAGGAGAGGGGGTGAGTACATAGAAGGAGCTGGAGGGAAGAAATGTGAGAAGAAATAGTTTAATTACATTTTAATTTCAAAGATACTAAAATTTTAAAAACTAAATTAAAACAAAAAAGTCAATCATGGGTCAGAGAAATGCTTCTATTCTCTGATGAACTATTGGTTACTGATAGTTTCTGGGAGAAGTGTAGACATTGTCTTTTTTGTGTACCTACCTATGAGAACACCAGCCTTAATGCATAGTTCCAAATCCCTGGTCATTCAGATGATCCTGGTTAAAGGCAAACAAAAAAAAAAATCATAAATGTCAGAAGGGAATTTGTAGGCGTTAGGGAGTTAATATGGGTGAGCAGAAACTAAAGCGGGTTGGACATTATAAAAATCAAACTGTACTTCATACATGTATAAAATTTTCAAAGAATAAATAATATAAATTATTTTAACCAAAAAAAAAAAAAGTAAAGAAAATGCCAACGGTGCCATACTTAGCCCAGATTCCGCAACATGGATGTTACAGGATGGTTAGTATTCTGGCCTCTAAATGCAGATCTCTACATAATGGAAATCAGAGCACAGCCATACATTGTCAAAGGTTTCCCAGGGAATGGGGGAAACTCCAAGGGAAACCCCATTAGCTAGATCAGCAGTTCTCAACCTGTGGGTCACAACCACTTTGGTGGTTAAAGGACACCTTCACAGGGGTTGCCTAAGACCGTCTGCATATCAGGTATTTACATTTATGATTCATGACAATAGCAAAATTACAGTTATGAAGTAGCAACTAAAATAATATTATGGTGGGGGCGGGGGCTTCACCACAACATGACGAACTGCATTAAAGGGATGCAGCATTAGGAAGGTTGAGAGGCACTGATCTAGATGGCTAGAGGGAAAAAAGGAACAAGTCTGATGCAAGACTCCAGCAGTGGGATTTTTCCAGTCAGATCAGCATGTGAGAACTGGGCTACGGAGTCTTTAATACCCAGAGATTTCACCCAAACTCAGCCCCCAGTATGGCTACTTTGGAGTCTAGGGACTGATGGACCAATATTGCTCTAAGAAGTTGGTATGGAAAATAACTCTTCAATAAAGCATGCTGCCATTGAATTGCTGAAACTATGACATGTTTATGATGGTGTTTAACACTGGAAGTCAAAAAACAAACAAAAATAGTGTTTCATAATTTTTCCAAGCAGGCATAAATATGTATATGTGCACAGATGGCATGCAACATATAAACAACCTAAATTAAATGTACATATGTCCACACAGGCCTGGGAAGGGTAAGAAGTCACAGGGAGAACTTTCATTATGCTTCTCTCTGGACGGTTCTTATTGTCTTCTTTACTCACTGTTTTTATTCAACAAGATGTGAAAGTTTTACAGTGGTTGCCATTTTTAATCTATGGGATAAATGGAATTTTGAGATATTTAAGTAACTTCCCCGAAATGAACAAATTTTAAAACCTACATTTTGAAGCATCGCATATTCAAAAGTAGAGGCAAAAATGATTTTACTGACTCTTACAAAAATAAAAGTAGAGTCTATGAGCCATGGCTGTTTCTACATGAAAGATTGAACTAGAGTAAGCTTTTGCTGCATTGTTTGCAATAGTCTTAATTCAGTGAAAAGCTTTATTTAAAAATCAACAGGTCCCGACCATAGAAAAGTCAGTATCAATGACACCAACTAACCTTAAATCACTCTTTTTGTGTGTCAAATGCAGATGCATTATTAGATTGTCTAAACTTTTGGCAAATTCCTCCGGAGGTTGGGCTGACATTTTGTAGTATTTTGGAAAAGATAAATAACCATTTCTTTTTTTTCTCCAAAGGAACTAGAGGGCTAAAATTAGGATCCAGTTTCCAAAAGAAAAGAACCAAATAGTTACAAAACATTTTTTTAAATTGATTTAAAACAAGGATTGGTTGAGTATAGCAAAAGTTAAGAGCTCTTTAGTATTTATATGTATCTTAGTTATAGTTCTGTTTCTGTGATAAGATTCCACGACCAAGGTAACTTATAAAAGAAACCATTTCTTTGAGATTTACAGTTTCAGGGTGTTCATGTCTTATACCATGAACACCATGGCAGAAGGCATAGCACATGTGACTCTGGAGCAGATAGATTTTAGCTTACATACTGAAGCACAAACACAAGACACAGAGAAATAACTGGGAATGGGGCGAGTTTTTTAAGCCTTCAAAACCTGCTCCCAACGACACACAGTTCACATTGCCAACCTTCATGGCTGAGACGCATGAAGAGTGAAGAGAAAGGTGTTCTTAGCCTAATGTCACACAGATGGATGACAAAGTACTTACGGTAGGATTCAAGTATCTACATCTCAGGCCCCATCCTGAGGCCTAGGCGTTCCCTCTACCACCAGTCCGCCATATCCATGCCAATATCTGGCTTCCTTTACTGGATCCCAAAGCTATTCATCTCTACACATTCACTACCAATGTAAGGTAAGTGACTCACATTCACAAGTTTCTGCTCTTTCTATGGGGCTAGTTCCTAGTCAGTACAGTCTACTCAGGGGCTGGCAAGTAGGGCTTTATTTAGATTTGCTTATTCATTTGAGGAGTATTTATTGGCCATCCAACAGGGCTTGGTATATCAGAAGGGATAGAGTTTTTTGTTTGTTTTCTAAACTTTATAAATCACCAGGAAAAGCTGGTAAGTAATTATAGGCATGCTTACCTCTTGGAGTAGATTCGTTGTTCACATCCACTCGGTTTTCTTTAAAGAGAGCAGGAAAGCATGAACATTGAAGCAGACTCAGCTGGGCTCAAATCTTGGTTCTGCCCTGTTCTGGAACAATACCTTGGGTACAAAGTTATGTTTCTAATCTTTAGTTTTTCTCATCTTAAAAATGAGGCTGAAAGATAGTCCTCTCAAAAGATCCCTTTAAACCTTAACTAAGATTAAGATAATGTAGCTAGTGGAATAAAAAGGACTTAATCTACTCTTTCAGTTCCAGCTTTGTCACAGAGCTCCAAAGCCCTTGAAATTTCCAAAGTGATGGGTCTTTTGTTATTTTAGATGACTTTAGAAGAGAAACTTGAGCGATCAATCACAAAATTAGAAATTTGAGAAACATGGTTCCCCGACTCAGGCAGGGCCTGGGCACTGGAGATTGAGTTCAGGTACTAGAAAGTGATTTAGTTAATCATTTCTATGTGCCAAAACTCTTGTAACCTTTCTGAGTATAGTAGGACAGCCATGGAGACTTCCCTTGATGCACATTGATGTGACAGGTTGGCTACGTTCCTGATCCCATGAAGAAAGGGCACAAAAGGCTTATATTCCATCTCTTGATTTCTCTGGTACTCTTGATTTGTCTTCTTCATAATGAAACTATATTTATAAGCATAGTGCTTCTCTGAGCTGGTCACAGAGCCCATAATTTATACCTGGTTATTTAGAAGCCCAAATGTCTTACACTGGGGGGTCTCTACAAATTCCAGATAGTTAGCATCAGTACTGAATTGCGATACAACCTACTGGGGTGGAACTGTAATAAGGGCTTAGACTAGGATCCAACCAAGTGATGAGACCCTGGCCATACTGATTACCTCATACAACTTCTCCCAGTCCTCCATGTCAAGCTTTATCGACATTTCCTTTATCTTATATTTCAAGTGGCTGCTTTAAGAGTTGTCAAGTATAATGATGTCCATAAGGAACATGTTTTAGAAGCATTACATTTTAGTCCATAAACCACAGCAAAACAGATGGGTTGAATGCGGAGAGTCAGTGCATCTGAGAGTTGAAAATCCTGGAAGTGCCGAAAGGTTTAAAGGCTAGGAGCCAGCAGAACACGGTGTGACTTCTTTACTAACTGTTTGACATTGAGAAGTCTTCAATGTCACTGCATCATCCCATAAATATTAAACTATGTTTCTACAAATGTATCTTGCTGGCCTAATCCCAGAGTACAGTTTTCTCAGGGCCAATCTTAACTACAATGGCTAATACGGTCAGCGACGCATAAATCTTTTCAACTGAAACCATGTATTTGCGGTTAACAGTTTAATCTTTTGGGGAGTCTTCTGGCATTGTTTATCTTCAACTCTGCCAACATACACATCAGCCATCACTTCAAAGACTCCTCTACTGCTGTTTCAGCAGCAGATGAACTGTAAGTACATAAATGTCATTGGAAAGATCAAAATAAAAATGTGTTTGATTCTTTGGGGAAAACAGAATGACTTTGAGTTAAGAGGAAGATTTCAACCTCTAAATACCTGTTTCCCTTGTGGGATGTTAGGACTGAGAAGATGTAGGGCATGGGGTGGGAGCTGGGAACCACTAGTTCGCATGCTGATTCAGCTGTTGAACCCTGGGATGATCTCATTCAGGCTTCTCCATTTCCCTGTTTGGTAGTCTAAAAAGAAGACAAAGTAATGACAACATATCATAAGCATTATGAGAATCTAGAACAGCCAATTCCAAGACAGCAGTGGTTATTAAAATTAGGATATCATGCAGGCATATTGCTTTAAGGACATACATACATACATACATACATACATGAATGCATACAATCATACACATCTCTATGTTCTTCCATACATCATATGGTAGTACGATTTCACATTTCTTTCTTTCACCTAGCTTGTGATGAAAAGCCCTATAAGCTATAAAGCTTTCAATGCCCTAAAGGGCAGATTCAGTGGATAAAGAAATTCAGGTGAGGAAGAAAGTGTTGGCTGTTAGATCATTGAAGTATACTCAGCTGGGTCATCCTCTTCCTTCTCTATGGCCAGAGGGTACCTGGCACTTCTCTTCCATTGTCTTATTTGCAGAGTTGCAAATAGTTTTTAAAATAACGGTTTCACAGTTTGTAGCCATCTACATTTCCCATTGCCCCCTTTCCTCCTTAACCACTTCCCTCCCTGCCTCAAAGTGTATTCTCATTAACCATCTGTGGATTCCAAAAGCTCTATCCTCACAGGCTTCAATTCTTACTTCTCATGTTTCTCTTCATAGACCAGTCCCCAAAGACAGACATTTCAACCACGTGATGACTGCCATGCCAATCTTTCCAGCACCTATGTCTCCCATTGTTTTCTCCAGTCTATGTTCCAGGCTGCACAATTTCTTTGCGGTAAGAGTTTTCTGAAGAAGTGATCACACTGGTGGCGTTTTCATCACTGGAACCACAGTGCCTGTCAAGAACAACTTAAGAAAAGGAAATGCATTCTGGCCCATGGCATCACTTCATCATGGCAGGGGAGACACAGTGGGGTATCTTGGGTCATGATGTCTTGAAGCTATTCACATCTAGGCTATTCTCATCACAGAGGATAAAGAAGCAAAGAAAGGGCAACATTCATGCCCAGGATCTCACCCTATGACAGAATGCTACTTGCATTCCTGGCACTTGAGATCATGAGGAAGGGTATGAGATATTTCTGACTCACCACCTGCCGCGGTGATTTTCAGTTAATCCTGAGATGTAAGAAGGCATCAATTTAATGAGCAATGAGTTAAAGCCTTTAAAAACTTGAGAAAAGAGCTTTGCTAACATTCAAAGAACAGGTTAACGATCTTACAGTTTGCTGTAGAAACTTTCTGTGTCAGTTAAATCTGGGTAATTATAACCAGTGTACTAGAAAGACCAACTTAAATGGCAGAGTTACTTATTTTGGCTCACAATTTCAGAGTTATTGGTTTGTAATCCCTGGCTGTACTGATTCTGGGCCCATGGGGAGACAGGAGACATGTCAGCAAGAATGTGTCAGAAAGGAAGCAGAGACTGGGAAGATATATCCCCAAAGGATGAGTCCCAGCTTCAGATCTACTTCCTCTAGCAAGATCCTACCTCCTAAAGATTCCAAAACCATCCTAAATTGATTTACCAAGTGGGGATCAGGCCTTTAATACATGAGCCCTCTAAGGGGACCCTTATACCCAAACCAAAGCACTTTCCTTAGCATGGAGCTAAAGAAATGCTATAAATTTTTCTATTGTTAAAATATCAATAAAAGTACCGTGTAATGGGTAAAGTCTGATGAGCTGAGTTCTATCCTCAGACTCAACATGGTGGATGGAAAGAACCAACTCCTAGAAGCTGTCCTCTGACCTCCACACCCAGACTGGGGAATGAGAGTATACACAACGCATACGAACAATAAATAAATGCAAATAAGATTTTAATAGAATTTGTTCTAATCAAAAATTCTTGGAGCTAACAAATGCATATTCTTTGCTATAATTTTAAAAGAATCTAATTTATAAACTTAGCAAAATGCACTGAGTACATGACTTTGTCTCCATGACAACCCATACTTACAGAAAAAGGCAAAACTATTCCATTAACATTTATGTACAAATCCCTACATGGGAACCTATGTATAATAATTTACTTGAAATCAATTTTTCTATAGATTATTTTTACCTTAGATTAGACACTTAAGCTAACCCTGAAAGCCAGTATTTCTAAATAATGTGTTAAAATACATTGTTTGTGATAAGATTCATAGCCTGATGTTTAGTTCCCTTGTGTAACATGCTTTGTCACAGGACATTACAGTTCCTTTAGTTTTTGCACCTAAATATTTTCTTGTGAAAGTTGCCATCTTAAAGGCTGGCAGGGCTCTCAGGGACAGTTCTCTGTGCCAGATAAAATCGAGATAGTTTTAAGTAAAAGTTTTGCCAGCTGCCTCGTTTTATGACAATAATATATTCTGCTGAACTTTACTCCTTGTCCATAGCCAAGAAAAAAATAATCACTGACAAATTTAGTACATTAGAACATATTGATAATAGGTGCCAGGATTTGTCACCATTCTTGTTTACTAACAACACTGGTATTTTCCTGGGCATTTGAAATCAGGACACCTGTGTCTTCAAAAGTTTATCAAAGATCCACGCCAATGTTTGCTGGAATGACTCAGGCACTTTAACCACAGTACGTAAATATTGAGATGAGCTAACCATCGGAGAGAAATGTCCTTCCCACTAATCTTCAGGTGAACTTCTCAGGAACTCCTGTAGCTTCTCAGAACTTAATGAGTTTGTAGAATGTGTTCATCTGGTAGCTAGATTAAACATGGGCCCAGTTCATTAAAATCACCTGCAATTAAATGAGAAATGTCCCAAATACGAGCAAAGAGTAAGGGTTAGCACATTCTTTTATTTGAAAACTGTGGTTATAAATCTGAAAATCATAAATTGATTAAATAATTTCCTTGACTACTTTAATAGTAGTTGTTGAAAAAAAAAATCTCCTGCAAAGTGGATTGCAAGATCCTTAAGAAGATTAATACATTAACAAACATTTCTTTTGTGAAACTTAATTGAATTATTTCTCTTCATGAATCTGCTCTTTTCATGATGTCTCTACAATGTTCTGATTCTCATGTTTCTCAGTTACAGGCCTGTGTACTTCACTACATTTAATTTGTCATCTTAATTGTGAATGTTTAAATGCTAGTCAATTCTTTTACTTAAATATATCAATACAAAATGTATTTTAGTTTGACTAATTTGGAATAAAAATTACAATACATTCAATTCTTGTTACTCATGTTAATTATATTCTATAAATCTGCCAATGAATAAGCAAATTCTAAACCATTGCTTTTAGGGGAGATAGAGGATTACATTTTTCAAAGTCTCTGATCTCATTTACATGAACTATTTCATGCATATATATGATTTGTTTCTTGTTTCTTGTTGCTTTTTGGTTGTTGTTAGTGGTGGTGGTGTGTGCTTAGAGGCACTATAACAAGTTGTTGATCCCGTAACAATGAAAAGCAGCCAACACTATACTTCATGCCTAGAAAATACTGATCTAACACAGCTATTGCTTTCTGTAAGGCACACCCCAATCTTCCTGTGCTTTGGAACACTGGGCATCATTTTAGTACTATACCTGAGACTACCTTAGACAGAAAATCACTTATAAAAATCACAACATAAGAATTCATAATCCTACTTGTAGTCGAAGACATTGATTCATTCTAAAAGCTTTTTATCATTCTCTGCTGATTCAATCACCAGTTCTAGTCCTGGAGCCCTGGAGCATTTGAGCCTCTGTGCTTTAATCTTGAAAGCATGGTTGCTCTAGGGTAGAAAGATATTGATACACACCTTTAATCCCAGTATTCAGAAGGCACATGCCTTTAATCCACACGACAGAAACAGAGTGTGGAAGCAGACACAGGAAGCAGAGCTCAAAAGGAGTCAGTGCCAGACAGGAAGTGACATCTGAGATGAGTCAGAGTGAGGGCAGACAAAGTGACAAAATCAGAGGAAGAGTTGGCAGTGAGGACACACATAAGTCTCAGGATATAAAAGTAGGCTCTTAGCACAGAGAGTTCAGAAAGGCAGAGAGGACAAGACACAGAAACAATGAAGTGATCTGACTGGGGGATAAGGCAGTGAGGCAGTGAGGTCAGTCTGAGGCAGAGACACAGAAACGGTTCAGCAGAAGGAAGAATGAGTTTGAGAGAAAGAGTCAGCTAACAGAGAGAGTCAGTTTGAAGCTGAGCAGAGCAGTTCAGTCAGAGAAGTTGCAGGAGTCAGAGGCTGCCAAAGTCAGAAGAGTTTAGTCAGAAACAGTCAGCCAGCTCAGAAGGTCAGTGTGAACCAGTCAGCTTGGGAGCCAGAACAGTGGGTGATTTGAGTTGAATCAGAATAATCAGTTGAGTTCAGTACAGTTCTGAGTTCAGAAGGAGCTAGTCAGAATGGCTCAGTCAGCAGTAAGCCTTAGAGGCTTAAACATTCTAGATTGTATGGAGGCTGATGCCAAAGCCTTCCAGTTCTAGGCTTAAGATTAGAATGCTCAGAGGCCGAAATATTCCTTGGCTCCAGGACTAGGACTGGTGATTTGAATTAGCAAAGAATAAAAAGCTTTTAGCCTGAATCAATGTCTATGGCTACACCATCCATCAAGAGGATGGAACAGTTCCTGGGAATACACACATTAGGTTGCTTAAATTTTTGCCACTCTGTACAAGAACAAGATGGCCGTATTATACCAGAAGTGTTCATTTGAAGGTTATATAGTGCAGCTACTTTCTTCAGGTGTGTCATTATCAACACTATCATGAAGAAGGCTGTGGTGACCTTCAGACTCTGGATAACAGTCATAACAGTGAAATCAGAAGAATAGAGCTAATGGTGAGGTCTATGTAATGGCAAGTCTGTTAACATTCCCTCCTGAAAGGCTGAGCAAAGGTTGCCAGATACTCACATGTGGTTTCTTTTTACACTCCCTCCTATACCAGCTGCATGGATCTTGGCAAGAGCTAGAGCATAGAGAAGGTGGAAGGTTGACTGGAGATTGAGACTCCTCAATGGTGGAGCTGCCCCATGGTTCACAGTATAAGGCAGGCTTTTGGTGCTTCAAGTTGCCTTTGAGTCACCCATACTTCTATAAGCAACCCCAATAAATTCTTTGGTTCCCCAAGCTGGGATTGGATAGAACTTTCTTTTGGCATTTTGGTGGCCTTTTTATCTGGAATAGATAGACATTTCACTATGTCTTCTCCCAAAAAGGTCATGCAAATCAGCTACAAATTAACTTTAGTGAGGAAGTGAACTTACAAATACAGAATCCGTGGATTATGAAGATCACTTATACTTTAAAATGTTTTTTTTTTAACATTTACAAGTCCGAACTGAAATGTAGTGCTATGAAAGGTTTGTAAGCTAGGAAAGAACTTTCTCCATCTTTTGGTTCATCACTAAAGAAAACAGCTAGAGTGCTGGACAAGTTTTCACTACTTCTTTAGAATTCCGAATACAAGGACCGGCATCTCTACTCAAGAGGTGACGAGTTGAAAGATCAAGTCTTATCTACCACTCCATTCTCATGAGCTCTTCAGCATACTAAAATCTATATGCTTTATTTACATTCCTAAGGAAGTGCGAAGCTTTGAGAAAGTAGTGATGATGGTCCTGTTGCCTTTGAAACTGTGCAAAGTAACTTGTTACACACTAAATTCAAAACTAGCTCAACTTACCAAGAATAAGGCTCAGAAAAATTAGCACAAAAATCTCAAAACACTACAATCCCCTCTCAGAGATGAACTCCTATTCATTTTTATTGACTTTCATGTCTAATATTACAATGTGACAATTTAATTTTAACATTGCATTTTCAAGGCTTGTTCTTATGATATTTTAACAGACGTTTAACACATGTTTAAGAATAGTTTCTGATTGCAAAATTTATTGATAGAACACACTGCAGATGCTGACTCGTCAGAAGGAGGGAGAAGATAATTGCTTTGCTTTGTTTTGTTTTCACTTTGACATTTGCTTTGAGTTGCCCCCAACATAGGTGAACCTTTATCTTCTTTAGGAAGCAGGATCTGTTTGTGCGATTTCTCATCTTAGCCTTTATTTTTTTCACTTACCTACTGAATTATTTATAAAACAGATATGTGGCTAAACCACATTTGGTATATAGGAAGTATTACTGTTACATACCACCTTTAAAACGTCAGACTATTCCTGAGGCTACTGTAAAAATGGCATTATTGTACCTAAAACAAAACTAATCTCCCTCCATGCAATATAATCATCACTTGACAAGCGTGTTCCAGCAAAGCAGAATGTCAAGCTGACCTTCCTGGGCTCTATGACGCTCAGAAAGAAAAAAAAAAAGTAATGTAACCTGCTTTCATTTCCATATGCAGTCCAGGCGAGATAGAGAAGGCACACAATGCATGAGTTTCAAATAGATTATTCAGAAATGTCTGAAAATGTAGGTGAAGCAGTACTTCAAATGTAACAAGGCTGCTGACTTAAAGACGTGCTCGTGTAAGATGCCTGACTTGGTAATTACCTAGAGAGATCACCTTTGCAGGTTGGGTGGCCGTTTATTCTGAAAATTACTGACCAGATGGCTTTCATCATAACTCTGCTTTAGGAAGGCAAAATAATTTATTGTACTTGGCCTTGAGAAGTAGCATCATCTGTTTCCCCTGCAAAATTCTAGAGTAGTGCCAGATTTCTTATGTTTTTAACGTAGCTCTCAGAACTTTCATTTATAAGAGAAAACTGAGTTAATTACGGAATGAACAGGCATGATTTCTTTTCATTTGTGGGATTTCATAATTATTAAAATACACACACCTGATTATAGAAAATGACCGTGTGCTGCAATTTACTGGATATTCTGCTAATGCCTTTCAACATATTGTGAAAATTTGGTAAGTCTTGCCTTCCTTTCTCTTTTCCGAGCAAATGAATATGTACGAAAAGCTTGTATAGATGTAATATCTATCTACAAAATCAAAGCTATTCAAAAGTTCAGCTGATTGCTAGCAAGTTTTAAATAAATCTTTTGCTATTTCATAACTCACACAGTAAAAACCAAGCTGATCTGCCTGCTTTATGATATAAAACCTCTCTCCCTCCATCTCGGAATACTGAAAACATAATTGTACTCCCCACAGAGAACCCTCAGGTATCTGGCATCTGGAAAGTCACTGAAGTAACAAAAAGGAAGTTAAGTGTATGTTCACACATAGCTCACTGTAGAATCTGCACAGCAGTCATTCCTAGCAAAAATTTGATCTTTGGCTCTGGCTATGGACATAGCCAAAGGATAAAAAGAGAAAAAAGACAAAGGAACCTTTCTCTGGGTATGTGATCCCATAAAGTGCTAATTTTTCTATCAGAGGCAATATGTTTAACGCATTCTGAAGCTTCGGGCATATGCTGAAGCACCTCACTGTATTGCTCCTATGATATACAAAGCCAAGTTTAATATAAAAGTGACAAGAAGACATACATAATACAAACCCAAAGTTTATGACATTTCTCAGCAAGACTATCCTAGAGATCCTTATGTACAAACACTGTGTTTCTCCTCCTTTCTCTCCACTAGTAGTTTTCAACAAGAACGATTAAAAATGCCCACAGGACTACTGAGTGTTCCAACCTGTGATTGCTTTCAACCCATTTATGGACAGAGCCAACACTCATGGACTTTTACCAAACCAAGAGCACCGTTTTCTGAACTTACTTTTTCCTTGTTTGATTCAATTAGAATCTGGTTTTCTTCAGGATTGTTTAATAGGTCCACTAAGTCACAGGCAGAATGCTGCCGACTTCTGCCTTTGGATTTGGGCTTTCATGCCCTCAGCCTGGGAGAAATAGAAAAGAGTATCTTTAAACACTTACTCTCTTTTAAAAAGAAGCTATAAAAATTGTAATAAAAACCAGTGCTTTCTATTTACTTATTTAATTATGAATCACAGAAAGGGACTGACTGTGCATACAAAGCTCAACAGTCAAAGTGTAATGATATCATTCAAATGCTGACTTGCAATATATGCATATAGTTTGGATCATATAGTAACCAAGTAATCAAATAGTAACCAAGAGCTATATAAGGACACATTCTGTGAGAAAGGTTTTCATCAGAAGACAATTTGCGGGACTTGTTCTCTTCCCAAGGAATCATGATGATAAATTGCAGATTAAAAAGAACTCAGAAGTAAGTGGAATTTATTTGGCTCCATTTCAATGTGCTTTCTTTTTCTCCTAACATATTGTCTTTCAATTTGGAAGTAAAAGACCTAACAATTTAACCGAAATTAAGCTTCTGAGCAAAGCCTACTTAATTTAAATGTTACCCTAGACTTGAGACAAGAATTTCAACTTTTATTTCATTTATATTGTTTGGAAATTTCAAGCACATATATAATGTGTTTGGTCAAATCCATCCCCTATCCCCATCTCCCTCCCATCCAGTTCTTCCCCTAGTCCACCATCACTTTCCCCTCAGAACCTCATGGAATCTCTATTTCTTTTCTTTTTTAAATGCACTGAATCTACTTAGTGTTCCTGTGTGTGCATGTGTGTGTAGAACCATCTACTGGAGCATGAGTAACCACTCAGGAGCTGTATCACTGACAAAAAATGCCTCTCACTTCCCTGGTAGCCATTAATCACCAATAGTTCCCCAGCTAAGGATGAGACTTCACTAACCTCCACCGATCAATGCCCTGATTTTGGTTGACTTAATCTTGTGTAAGTCTTGTGCATTCAGTTACGGCTATTGTGAGTTCATGTGTGTGTAGGCCCTGTCGTGACCCTCAAATACTGTTTCCATGAAGATATACACTACCTCTCATTCTTACAGTATTTCTCTCTCCTCCTCCTGGATGATCCTTGAGCCTTGGGTGGTGGGCTCAAGGAATATAGATATCCCAGATAGAGCTTATTGTTCCATAATATCTTATTCTCTTCACATTGTTCAGTTGTGGGACTCTGTGTTATTCCACCCACTGCAAAAAGAAGTACCTCTGATAAAGGTTGAGAGATGCACTAATCTACAGGTATAAAGATGACAACTAAGGGAGCAATCGATTCTACGTCCACAGCAGAATAGTATTGTGCTCACCATGGAAGCCTATGACCTAGCCAGTCATGGGTTTTAAGCCTAGTTACTGGTACCACAAAAGTTCCACAAGAGAAGGCTTTAAATCTAATCAGAGAATGGTTGGTTAGTCCCATAGCACCCATGCTACTATTGCACCAGTGGACATGATTTTCCAGGCAGATTACTATTCTTTTCACAGGGCTCACAGCTGGGTAAGATTGCTGATTTGTCCCCGAGTAGTACCTCTACCACTTTCTAGCACTCTGAAAAATAGCCAGCATGAGTGAAGCATCCAAATGTGTACTAGATGACTTTTTTTCCATTTTCTATAAGAGTGCATAGTGTTTCCTAAAGTAGAGAGGGTAATTGAGAACAGCCTGTACTGCGGGGGAGGGGGGAGATCTGTAGGATTCAACTGACCAACACTCAGAAAGAAGCAACCCATACCCATCACTTAGCTTTTTATTGGATAGGCAATGCCACCCACATTATAGGTAACTTCATTTAAATACTTTTGAGTATGTATTTTACACAGTAGATTTCCATACGTCTTTTTTAAAGGTCTACTTAAACTTCATTTAAATTCTTTTCTGTATGCATGTGTATAAATTTTAGCAAGTTTCTTCAGTAGATTTCCTTATGACCTTTTCAAATTCTATTTCAAAATAGTGTAAGCTATTTCTCCCCATATTTCCTCCTCTACCTTACCATGCCATCCCCACGCTCCATTTAATCCTTCCTGTTCCATAATTCCCCTTTCCTCACTTTATACCATTTAAATTCTTACATTGTGGAGGAAGCCATCTGTTTTATTCAAGAGTTCAATCAGCCTTTCACCAGTCAAAATAAGTTTAGAAGTCAGTCTTTGAGTTTCTTCTACCATAACCTCTCAGGGACTCTTATGCTACAGGGTTATTAAGGAAAATTCATCAACATCATGGCTAACATAAGTTTGGTTTAATAAGGTGAGGCATAATTTTGTAGCTGGCTGGGCTGTGAACCAGAAATTTTTTTATCAAAATCCTGTGAACAGGGTCTTATTGGAAATGCCTTACCAGCAAGAAATGCCTTTGCCCATATACTATCTGTAATGCCCAGTGGAGGTAGACAATATGGCCCAAACCTGAGTGAAATCCAGGTTCCACCTGTTGAAGTCATAACTAAGTATCAGAATCCATGAGTCTGACAACAGAGTTTCTGGCAGCCTCCTTTAATCAGAAAGCATGATGGTTAGGACACAGGACATCAGATTATATCTGTAAGATGTACTCTGCTAGAAACAGTTTTATCAGGAAAAGAATTATTAGTGAGAAATAGTTGTCCAAATAACATCTCATATGATTAAGTATAACATATGAAGACTGTTAAGGAAACATACATATTGCTCACATTAATCCTGATTATGCTTTCCTTTGGGTGTTTAAGAATATGTAGCTATCCAAAATTAATAACATTTTATGACCAAAGCCAGGTGAAGATCTGCTCCTACGAGGTTACTTGAGCTTGAGAGGAGCCCCTGGCTTCTCTAATCTCTCTTTTGCCACTTAGTCCATCTTTGTGAGGATAAATCAAAGACCTTATTTGACCATTGTTTTATTTGGATGTGTAGAGATTATTTCCTTCTTTGTTGATCCTCCTCTTTGCAGTCTGGACATGGGTTAAAATCTACTCAGTGATATCTCTATGGCCTTCCCAAACAAAAGAACAGATGACTTAAACTTATAAGGTCAGAAGCAGTAGAAAAGGTGCAGATCAAGTTCTGAAAGACTATAATACCCAGCAAAACTATCTATTAAAATTGAAGTGGAAATAAAAACTTTCCATGTTGAAACAGACTAAAGGAATATATGACCACAAAGTCAGTTTTACTGTCCTTCCAGTCTTCCCCAATCTTCCTCAATTTCTTTATTCGGTGTCTTATAGTTTTCATTGTAAAGAATTTTGTTTCTTTGATTAGGTATATTACTAAATATTTGTGTGTGTGTGTGTGTGTGTGTGTGTGTGTGTGTGTGTATGTGTGCATACACAAACATGTGGTAACTGGGAGTTGCCCATATCTCAAACACATGCTCTATGGGATAACACTAATTAGACTTAGACAGTTAAACATAGAGGGCATGAAGTTAGGAGGAGGACTTGTTGAGGGAGAAGGTCTGAAGAAGGTTGGAAGAAAAGAGTGGGGTGAAGGCAATCATCATGTATGATAAACATGTAAGGATATATATGCTTTAATTTGTATTTCATGTTCATGAATCTATAACACGGAAGATGAAGGGAGGCTGGAGGAAGAAAGGAGACCGTTGGGATGAGGCCAAAAGTAAAGGGGATGAAATGCGTGTTGAAGTCTTCCAAATACTTTATGCACTTTGACACAAACATGTGCCAACAGAAAAAGTGAACACTAATTAAAGCATTTTGATATTTATAAAAGTTGAGAGTGGAGAAACAATGCATATTAATATTATTTGATAGCAACTATAGTCTCAACACTAAAAATACATCGTAAGACCGTATTATACGATAGTCAGTACAGGACATGGTATACAAAGGAAATTGTGGAAGGATGTGCACAATACTCAATGGCTGCCTTTGTGTATGTGTGCCCTTTGATTTTTCTTGCCTTTTTAGATTATGTAAATTTCCAATAATAAGAATATAATCCTTTGTAGTAAGCATAAAACCTTATTTTTACCTAAAATGCCCAAAACAATTGGCTTCAGGGGTTTTCAATTGGGTGCAGGATACTGATTAACTTGCTACCCCCTTTTTTGAAAGGGAAGAAATATTATTAATTATTTTAAATATATATTACTAGAAAAAACTTTTAAATGTATACCCGGAAGAGAGTCACTTCGGTAAAAGGTTTAGCTAAAGTTACTACATGGTATGATTTCTTTTTTTTTTTTTTTTCTTTTTCTTACTCTAAGTTCTAGTTTGCTTCTCTGTTACTGTGATAAAGACACAAACCAGAAGAAACTTGAGGAAGAGAGGGTTCATTTGGCTTACTGATCACAGACTATCATTAAAGAAACCCAAGGCAGGAATTCAAGGCAGGGGCTTGAAGGGTTAACCCTGGAAGAAAGCTGCTTATTGTCTTACTCCCCAGCTTTTCTTACAGAGCCCAAGCTCACCTGGCCAGGGGATGGCATTGCCAACAGACGGATGGACCCTCCTACATCAATGAGCCATCAAGAAAATCCCTTACAGACTAATCTATTGGTAACAACTCCTTAATTACATTTCTCTGTTCCTAAAATGTGTCAGGTTGACAATCAAGATCAATTTTATTTTCTGTTTCATCTAATTGTACATTTCCAGTTTAACATTTTATTTGTAGCGCATAAAGGCTGTTATAGAGCATTATGGAGAAACACGTTACAGTCTTCACTGGGCCTCATAAACACATGTTGTCTGTGTCTGCAAATCGAAAGCTACATGAGTGAAAAGTAATAAATGGATATGGGCATCAACAGGCCACAGAAGTTAAATGGCGTCATATTTAGTACATATTTAGCACACCGGTACTTACATATAATGTATCATGAAAACACAGTCTTTGATGTAACAGCAGCTTTTACCTTCTATCTCTATGGTTGTTTCCTTGCAATGAAGCCTTAAACTGTTGAACTTTCATGAAGAAACCATTGTACACATCTTACATTTCCAAAATATTTCTATCAGACCCAGATAGCAACCTACAGTCCCCTTTCTCAGTTCATTTTTGCTTGTTTGAACTTTTTCTAATTTTTGTTTCATTTCCTGACCAGATTGCTTTGCTTCCCTGGTGAAGTAAGATTTTCATTATAGTTTTTGGACACACGCTCTTGACATAAAACCCAAATTCAGAAGGTTCATCACATATCCAAACAAATATGACTTTCTCAACTTTCAGTCAGCTTCTGCGTAAAAAGTAAGTTTTGGCTTTCTCATTTGTAAGCATTCAATACATGTTGGCTGTGATTAGAAGAGCAGTGTGTGTGGAATATTTATACTACTTACGGCCTTAGCTTTCATAGTTCTTTATTTGAAACATGTTCATCTTCTGATCCCAAACTGAGCTCTGTTTCCAGTTCAGTGGCCTCGGTTCATCTGTTTACTGCATCTGTTGACGGTTGCTCATGATGGTTTTCTTATAAGGTTTGTAATCTATTAGTGTGGGCTTGGTTTCAGCTTGGTTTTTAAAGATCTATTGGACTCCAAAATGCCCTAGGTTATGAAATGAAGGTTGGGCCATGCTTTAGTCAGGGATCTGAGAGAGTTCAATCATTTTTGGACTGGCTTTTAAGGTTGATTTCTCAGATCATGTTGCCTGCACCACCCATGTAGTATAAATTTAGACCCTACACCAACAAATGATTCAGCTCTACTGTTCTAATTCTCAGAAAGACTGCCTTTCCCAACACTAGTCCCAGATAAATGATAAGTTCGCTTATGTTTTTTTTTTCTGTTATTTGGGTTTTTGAAAGGTAGGAGACCTGGAAGCCTTTAGAGATTGATTTAGTCAAGACTTCAGATTCCATTCCATTCTTTCTAGATGTAAGAAAAGGCTAACTAGATGTGGTTCTTCATGGATTCTAACTTCAAATCTAAACAGAAAAATTGATTAACAGTCTGAATTTTAGCCAGGATACAGAATCCATTTAGATGAAAATTGTGTTGTTTAACAACTCACTGGTGAACTACTAGAGAGATCATGGCTAACATGCAACCTGTTTTCTTCTCATTTATCTTCTTAGAAAATGTATCTGTGTATTCTTAACCAAGCAATGTTTATGGCACAAGAGGATTCCTAGCAATGGTCCCTGAAGCTACTCTTTTGTGCTCCTGCAGTTAATGAGTTCTGATGGGGTAAAAGGAAGTTAGAAAAGAGAGCGCTTCTGGATTATGTGTTCTGCATCATTAGATCTTCTGTATTTGCAAATTTCTTCCTTTAACATCTGTTTGTAAGCTCCAAATCCATGCTCACTCACAGACAAGAAGAAAGAATTCTTACTTTCCCATTGAGCACATTGTTAGCCAAAGTGTACCTTCTTGCTTTGAACTCAAATGAAGAGGAAGTGCACTTTGGGGAATCTATTTTATCTCACTTTTTTCTTTCTCTTTTTTTTTTTTTTAAATTTTATGCTTCTTGTTGGTGATTTCATTGTTAGAAATGGCCTCAGAGTATATTAAGGTGTTAGCATTAAAGAGTCCCTGAAGGCAGAAGGTTATGACGAGTCTTGAGAGGAATAGCTACAGCAGTTAAGCTTTATTCAAATCTAAATTCTAGAGCAGTTTTCCAGAGTTCAAAACCAATGAACTAACAATGCAAGTAAAATAGTAAACTAGAAGAGGAATAGTCCTTTCCTGTTGAGAACATCTTGGAAACTGATAAAGTAGCATTTAGTATGTCATACCAGAAAAGGGAAGAAAGAAGGAAGGAAGAAGGGAGAGAGGAAGAAGGGGAGGGTGAAGGGGAGGGAGGTAGGAAGGGAGGAAATAAAGGAATTAGAAACAAAGGAAAAAGAAAAAGTTGCGGAGTGGTGAAATGACCACCAATACATAGATAGGATTTTTAAGCTAAAAGTCAAAGGAATTTACAGACACATTTTCCAGGATCGGGGAATGTGAACTTTTTAGCTAGTGCTGCTGGATCTGCATTTTCAGTGCGTGATAACACATGAAAAATATTAAAACCACAAGCAAGGCAGGTCATGCAGATCAGGCAGCTAGAGGAATGCTTAAAGTATGTGTTACTTTATAGAAGGTCCATTTGGAAGAGTTAATTCTTAACACTGATAAAACTGGCATGCATTATAAGAATGTTGGCAAGTAAACTTAGTTATAATGCAAACAGCCTCTGTCACCTCTAGCTCTAAATCACTTGAAGACCTTGAAATGGACCATTACTTAGATATCCATTGTTAAATACTATCTTTAAATGGAAATGCACATTAAGCACGTTTCTGCATCATCAGCTGACCAGATTACGACCAAAGGCTCACAGGACCTTCTTTCTAACAGGCATGAGGACTCCATATTTGCTAGTTCAATGTTTTCAGAATCTTTCTAAAATAAAACTGAGAATGTTAAGAACTGGTTTTAATACAAATCTTTAACCTGAATTGTTATAATTCAATAATAGAACTCATTGTTTGCCCATAGTATTAAACTACAAATAATATATTTCAGCATGAAAATCAAACCTCAAATTTAAAGGGTAAAACCCATAAGTAGCAGATATCTAGTGACAACAGCACCCATTCAATAAAACAAGTCTATTTTCTGAGGAAAAACTGGTCATCTATTACACGTGGTATCTAGTATCAGATTCTCTGGCGGGTCTCTTTCTCACCTTATCATTTATTTCATGGACTGTTGAAATAATCTAATAAGTGTTCTAACATTGGCTGTCATAGCAATCACATAGTTCATCTTATGTATGTCTGCTCTTCACATCCTCCATTTCTGGAGAGCAGGACCCATGCACCCTGTTTTAGTGTCATTGAGACCCATGACAGTATGTGATGCATAGCGAATGCTAAAATAACGTCTGTAAGACAGAATAAGCAGCAAAGATAAAATTCCTGATTGCAAAAACTGTACCAATGGATTTTTCAAAAACAATCACAGCCATGTTCAACTCAATTTTCCAGAAGTAAATTTAGGATTGGGCTTCCGTAAGTGTTTTTAAGAATGTTCTGACTGTACGAATAAATATTGAATGTATAACTGTAATAACAAAGTCATTAAACATTAGAGTAACATAGTAATGAAAAGTATGCAGCCAGTTACCACCCCGACAAACCTACTCTCCACACCCCCCAAAAGTTTTTATATGAATAGATGTCAAAGATAACTACAGCTAGAGGAACAGCATGTCAGCAACACTCACGCACACATACAAACACATAGTTTGTTTTGTTCTTTTGGTATTCATGATTTAACCCAAATACTAATTCAGGAAGTATCAGATATCCAACGATAAGGACATTTGTTTTGAACTACATCCCCATCCCCACCTCTGCGAATAGTCTATGCCTATATTCCTCCTAGGCTGCCCACCTTTCAGACTAAAATGTGTTTAATATTAAGTTTTTCCAATCAGTGAGGACATTGTTGTGACTATATTTACATGACCTTTGTGTTTCTCCATTTCCTGTGAAAGCCCTGGGGACCTCACGAACCTGCCATCTCAAGTGCACTCGAAAATATTTGCTCCAAAGAAAATGTAATTTTATAGTTCAAGAAACCTCTAAACTGAAATAAAAGGTAGATACGTATCACAACTCGGAAGCATCCAGTTGTGGAAGAGTGCATCCAGAGGTTAAAGAGGCTTAGAGAAGCCCTAGGGAAGGTTCATATGTCAAGAATTCCACATCCCTGGCAGGCTGGAGGGAGCAGCTTATAGTTGATTTCACAACTTGGACGTGAACCAGTGAGAAGACCATGAATTGCAGGACTGATGCCAAAACAGGATGTCACTGTCGTATTAAGTATAAAATAAATAAATACACATATAAACACACAAATAAAAATCCAGAAACATTGTAAAACATTGTAAACATTGTAAACTCATTGTACTTTTACAACAGTGAGGAAGAGGCTAGTACCTCACCAGTTGCTCGTAAGTCACAACAAGAGCAACACACACGGCTCTGTTTTGTTTAAGGACTGGGTTAAGAAAGGACAACATTTTTTATTTGCAGACCTCTTCCTCCAAACAAAGGCTAAGAATCTGTAACCTCATCACTTTCTTGTTGCATTTATTATGAAGGAAGAAAGTTAGAAATGCAAAACTAGGTCACTTGGCATCATTCACATTGTTTCTCCAAGTTCAAGACGGTTTCATCTCACAGTGGGCAACACCCTCTTAGATCAGTTAGTCTGAATACATGCAAGCCACAGTGCAATATTCTATATGGTTTAGTTTTCATCCAAATATCTAAAGGTGGCCCCCACTATTCTACATTCAATCTGTAATTCCTCTTTCTGTAAGCCTACAGCAGGGGTTATCTTGGGAGTCGGTGCATAGAGAACAACGTTTGAAAGGGATTATTTTCATAAGCATAGCTTATTAAGGACCACCGGCATTATGAAATTGACGTACACATAAATACATGCATGAGGCCATGAGGACGGTAGAGACTGCTCTATCGACCTAAATGATTTCTGATATGAAACTGCTTTTAGACTTGGTGGGACACCTGCAAAGAATTAAGTGACTCAGTAATAACTCACTACACATTGAGGACTTGGATAACGAAGGGATCACATTATGAGGGTGCGTGCATTAAAAAGAAGAGATTACATTTCTCCTTCACACAATATGAGGAATTCAGTTTATGAGAAGAAAGATGAGCATTGGACAATTTGTGGGCCAAGATTGGGAGTCAATGAAGACAGTACTTTCACACCATGGGGAAGGGCAACACCAATCTTTCTGAGAGGACACTCTGAAGGAGAAGAGAACTAGAAATCAAAGGAAAATGTGTCCAACACAGGAAGGGAAGGGTAGCTTGAGAGACTTGAACATTGAATGCTCACAAAGCACAAAAATTAATAGGTAGATAGATAGCTATGAGATGGTTAGATGACAGATAAGTCAAAGGCTCACCCCACCATTTATTCTGTACAACCAACAAAATATTTCACATATTCAGAAGATTAGCTCTGTGAAGATAATGAACAGGAAAAGCCATATGAACAATGGAAAGATTATGGATTTAAGAAAAAGCAAACAATAACAAAAAAATTTGAAGATTTCATTGTTTAGTGCATAAACTGTGGGCCATTCAACAAAACTATTTATAAATATGACTATTTATATTTAGTTATAAGAAGGTTAAGATCAAACTCTGAGCAGGATGCTGGTGTGTGGTTTCATGCCCCATGCTAGAGAACAGGTCAGAGTCTGAATAGCAATTTGAGCTCTGAGTGTTCTGAATAACGCACACACACACACACACACACACACACACACACACACACGAAGCTAGCAATTGAGAAACTACAAAGTAGAGACAAAAAAAAGCTAGAGGCATCCATGGATGAACATTATCTCAGAGGTAGCTGTAGAGCACCCAAGAGAGCCTCGGACTAGATCCAGACTGTGGTTCCCCAAGCATAGAAAACAGGAGTCCTTGGAGATGTACGGACCTGAACCAAAAGCAGCATTCAGAAATCATTGCTGTCTGTTCAAATGCACTGATTGCCCCATAGGCACTCGGGTCTAATGTCATTCATGAAACTCATAAGCAACTGTGATTTTGATTAAAAAAAAAATAAAAAAATCCCAGCCTCACTATTGAGACGCAAGTGTAAACTCCATGATTTCCCTGGCTCTACCTGAGAAACACATATATTGGACATGAAACTGAAACTTCCCTGTGCAACAGACATTCATAGACTCCTTGCTTTCTCGGAGAGTTCATTACACTGGTGTGAGAGGCTTTTGTAATTTCCCCTCATGCCACTGTAACACCTAGGAAAGCATTCCTAACAACCGGGATGGATTTTTCACAATTTTCTAATTCATGAGCTAGAACACCTTTGTAATGGTACTTTTCAAAATTATGTACCACCAATTGGGGAATCAGAGATGTTTTCAGAAATGAAGATTTTTTTACAACTGGATCTGCTTTAGTAAGTAAATGAAAAGGGGCCATAAGAGTGCTGGGGGAGGGCAGGGGTCAAAGGAATGAAAGACTGTGTCTAAAACTAGGAACATCTGACTACTCAGGAAACTTTTATCAGCTGAGAAGTTTGTGGATCTACATGCCAATGTGGGGCCTCCCCCCTTCTCCCATGCCTTAAATTCTGTCTCAGCTTAAACCACGGAAGAAAACTTCTGTGGTTCAAAGTTTAGCAAATATTACATTTTAACATTAGAATTTATCATTAGTTGCAGTTTTTTGAGACAGGGCCTTGCTATGTAGTCTAGGCTACTAGTCTGACACTCTCTATATGAGCAACGCAGGCCTCAAAGTTCTGGCAATCGTCCTGCCTTAACACTAGAATTAGAAGCATGCGCTGTCACTGGTCATTTGAATCAGAAAGCTAACTCTGGTTTCTTTTTTTGCTTTTTTGGTTTTTTGAGATAGGGTTTCTCTGTTGTAACTCTGCCTATCCTGGAACATCACTCTACAGACCAGGCTGGCTTCGAACTCGGAGAGAACCGCTTGCCTCTGTCTCCCAAGGGCTGGGCTGGGATTCAAGGTGTGTGCCACCTCTGCTTGGCCTGAATCTGGTTTCTAAGGAGCAAGGTTATTACCTACCCTGTCATACTTCTAAGTGGTACTCTTTGACGTAAACATAGGGATATGACAGCTACCCATGGTCTTCCTTTATTTCATAGGCAAGCTTTCAGAACAGCATCAATCTTTTGAGTCCTGGCCAAATATTTCTAAGATCCCAGAATTTGAAAGGCTCACCCAGAACTTTAACTTGAATAACTCAGAAAAGGCATGTTTAAAGTCAGCACAGCAAACAGGCCATAGTTTATCATGAATTTCATGAAAAAAGAAAAGAAAAAAGAAAAGAGCTTTTCTCTGTAAAATGTCATCATTAGACTTTAGGCAGCCTTTTACTGGGGTTGTACAAACACAACAGAGCCAGCAAGATGTGAAGTAATCTGTTCCCAGCAGAGAAAGCACATGACGCACAGGAGCCAGAGAACATCACCTAGCATTGGCATGTCTTTAGCCAAATCATACAAACTGGCTAGGCTTCGGTTTCTTCACATGGAGATGAGGTATGGAGGCTGGGTACTTCCTAAGACCTCTTTCGGTTTGAAAACCTTAGTAGATGGTAAGTCATGTAAGTAAGAGATCCCAAAACTTGAAGGACATTCACTTGGCTACAGTTGTCCACTGTCTTAGCGTTATTATTGCTGTGATGGAACCCCATGACCAAAAGCAACTTGGGGAGAAAAGGGCTTATTGGGCCTACATATGCTGAATCAGAGCCTATTGAAGGAACCCAAGGCAAGAAATCTTAAACAGGGCAGAAACTTGGAGGCAGGGGCTGATGATGCAAGAGCCCCCACAGGGATGCTGCTTACTGGCTTGCTCCCTGTGGATTGCTCAGTCTGTCTTTTTGTAGCACTCAGAACCATCAGCCCAAGAATGGTTTCATCCGTAATGTACTGGGACCTCCCACAGTGGTAATTAAGAAAATGCCCTACAGGCTGGCCCGCAGCCAGATCTTAAAGGGGCATTTTCTTAACTGATGTTTCCACCTCTCAAATGACTCTAGCTTGTGTCAAGCTGACATAAAACTATCCAGCACAGCCAACCTTACAACTGAAAGTGGTCCCTGAGAGCCAGCCAAAAAGACCACAGAAAATAGAGAAACATTAACATTTATCATGTACCTTCCATACCAGTTGCCAAGAACTAATTACAGATCTTTATAAAGTTTTTTTAAATAAATAATGCATAGTGTTTCATTAGGACAACCACCAGCGTTTGTAGTATTTGGATGCTGAAGATAAAAGCACATGTTGAACAATTAATTGCCCTGAGTTTATACAGTTTTTAAAAATATGTGATCTGAATAAAGATGCAAATAACTCCATTGTCATTTTTAGTGTCCAGGCAGCTGACCAATATATTCAGCATAATATTTTTTGCCCCAACATAATTTATTTGAGAGACGAACACATATACATGGGTAAAACAAAATGAAAATGAGCTGGGGGGAATACATGTGACTTTCATCTGTGTTCTAAAGTATTACACTCTGTTGGACCTCCTCTGAAACCACAATGAGCCAATCACCTGTTCTACTCTGCAGGTCTCCAGTGGGTCCTAGCGGCTCCTGTACAGCGGTCTTCTGGTCCATGACGACAGGAGCCATTCTGCATTAGCTTTGAAGCTGCTGCTGTAACTCTTGGTGTCACTGTATCAGGAAGGGCTTCCTTTTTCTCTTTTGCAACTGGAGACATTCAATAGCTGACTGCCTTATAAACTTCCTTTCCCTGCAGCTGAGAGGAATGAGGAGGTGGAGAGAGTAACTTTCAGACCTTGTTTTAAAAATCTTCCCTGGAATTGGCCCTGGGCAAGATCGGATTTTAAATATGAGGAAGTCCCAAACCTGATCTTGGACATCTCAAAAATGTCTATGCCTTTGTGGATATTTGGAGTTTCTGCATGCCATATCTTATATAATTATTGGTGAGGTGAAAAACCCATTTGTGAGTTTAGAAAAATTGTCATGTACATATTTTCAAGCTAGTGTCAGTGACGGTTTCTATTGAGCAAATACCTGCTTTAGCAGAGCTAAGATAACAAGACTGTCCTATAAGTTACTTACCAATCTTTTAACTGCTTGGTGTATTCACAGTTAAATCTAGAACTTTCTCCCAGAGCATCTACCACCAAGGGACAGGCCATCCTCAAGCCAGGATTTCAAGCAAGAGAGTCCTAACTCTGGTTAGGACTGGTCTCATTGCTCTCTGCTCACCACAACAGCCACAGACCTTTTGCAGAATGTCAATCAGATCACATCCTTCCCTAAGGACTTCCATGCGTGATATAGAAAACCCACAAAGGCTTCCTTCCTGAGCCTACAGGTGAATTCTGTTCTCTTCAACCCCATCCTGCATCTTCATCTGCTACCTCTTGTAGCAAGGTCTTGTTTCTAGTATAAGGCAACTTAACTTCCCTCCTCCAGACCTGCCCGCTGCCTGTTCCTTCCCCCTGTGATAGCTTCAAAGTCCAGTGGGAAAAAGTCCATGTGTGGGAAATCACACGTAAGCAATTGCCTTTTTATATTTTCAATAGACTAGAAGGTCCATTGCAAGACCCAACTTTACTTTCTATCATGAGCCTTCCAATATTTACAATCTGGAACACAAATGTTTTAACCTTCTAACCTAATTTTCCATTAATATCTTTCTTCTTGATTCCCTTCAACAGACAGGAAAATAAAAGCATCAAATTTACGGCAGCAGTATTTCTCATTATTGCTAAGCATGATTCACATATTTGAAGACGCTTAGAATTGTGTTTGTCTGCTTTATGTCTATTTGTAAGGGAGAAGAGGTTTATTTAGTTTCCAGTTTGGGGAGGATAAAGTCCACGCAGCTTAGCACAGCCTCCCTGTACAAGCTAGTTCTTGGCTGCATTATCTCAGCACCAGGCAGCAATGGCAGGTATACACATTCCAGAGCACGTATGCAAGTACATATTGAACCAGAAAGAGAGGAGGAAGAAGCCTCTGTCTATCATGACCCTTTTAGGAGAACCCAGAGGGTTACACAGGAACTACCTCATGCTTCCAGTGTCCTAAGGACCTCCTACTAGACTCTGACTCTTAAGGGCTCTACCTCCTCCTGGCAGCACAACCTTGGAGACCAAGTCAATGACACATGAAACCATAAGCAACACAATTAGGCTTTGTCCACACCGTAGCACGCATTGTTTCCCATTTTAATGTCTCTGAAATTGGAAGGTATCTTACAACTGACACCGTGCTATGAATTAAATGATAGGCTTCTTATTTACTTACATATTTATGTGTCATAAAATAATCATGCATGTTATAACTAAGTTTCACATCTGATAAGATGCGATTATAACATTATTCACAGACCCATTGAACTTTTGCTCAAGTTCAACCTCCCTGTCTAACTTTTGTTCAAATGATTTGATATTTGGCCCTAAAACAAAAACTGAATTTCTCAAGCAACCATATCAGGGGAGCTTAGCTATTGAAGGCTCTTTGTGGAGTTGATAATGTCTGTTTGAAATGTGTGAACAATTACAATGATGTGATTGTTGGAGCTAGATATTCCTTTGCAAGCTGGGAAAGTATTATTAATCTAATGATAATATTTTCCCTTGAAAACTGAGAGATTTTTAATCCAAATAATCCCTTGAATGTTTTACAGACTCTTTAGATTAGAATTGCATCTGGGTCTAATAAACTATAAATACCTTTAGGGGAAAGCCTGGAGGCTATTTATGATAACGAGAAGGAACAATAAGTAGGAACAAACATGTACTAAGAGTTCCTGTTTACCAACACAAAAATGAAAACTGAGAAGAAAGTCTGTTTATTATTGAAACTTGGTTAGTACATTGTAAATCTTTACTGTCTTTAGATTTTGCAGTGACTGGAATATCCCTTTTTTTTCTACTTTTTTATTTCACTGTGACTGCTTGTCAGTCACTACTGATTCTCTCTGTGTGGTTTTCTTCTGGGTAGTCTCCTTCAGTATCCTTAAACAGATCAAGCACTCTCAATTATGCAGTTCTTAGTACCTATGAATACTCCTCAGCAAGCTACCATAATTGCATGAAGTAATGTATAACTCTCTCAAGACCTGGTGCTTCTAAAAGGTGATGCACCATTACACATCAAAGGTCTAATGAAGACTTGAATAGGCATTGTGGTTTAAATGAGAAATGTCCTCTATAGGCTTATGTATCTGAACATGTGTTCCCCTGTTGGGGGCACTATTTGGGTCACTTTGGAAGGGTGGGTTATGGAACCTTTAGGATGTACATACTTGCTGGGGGAAGTAGACTACTGAAGGCAGATTCTGAGAGTTTATCGTCTCACCTCAGTTCCGGGTCACTTTCTCTGCTTCCTTTGAGCACATAGAAACGAGATCATTTCCTATCCCTGCTCCTATTGCTATGGCAGCAGTTTCCTGCCGTGCCTCCCACCGTAATAAGCTCAGATGGAACTGTAAGTAGGTATAAATGCTGTCATCTGTAAGTTGATTTTGGTCATTCTGCACATTGTGGCATTTCATCGTAGCAGTAAGAGAGTAAACGATACATGTGTTGTCTAGCCATCTGGTTTGGAATTAAGCAAATCCACAACTAACTCCTTTGGTACTCACAGAGTTCTGAAGTTATATAATCTAGGTAAGCCAAACCTAGCAAACTGACCACTCCAGTTATTTCTCAACATGAGATTGCCTCTTTACCTACGTGTAGCTTCTCAGGTGGATCCTTTTGCGTCCACAAGGACTCCCGCTACAACACAGGCAGAACACCATACACTGAGCATTACCCCAAAACAGAGAAGTTCCTAGATTAAAACCACTGTGAGAAGCCAGCATCACCACACCCAAGAATCAAAGCAACACGCATGAAAACAATCCACCCCAGTTTCAGAGATCAACTTATTAATTTTGTTTTTAATATTTCTTTCTCTAAGGACTCAGGAATTCAGTAGTTAACCAAGTCAATAATACATATAAACAACTATTAATAAACTAAAGAAGTGCATACAGGTCTGTCTTCTTCATACTGAGGAAGTGAGGGTGTGCTATGATATTGAGTCTGCCCAAACTGCCATGTTATGGAAAAACAATGATAATCATATCATAGAACATTTGAACATACTTTGGCTCTCTACAGTGTAACTTTTCAGGTGATGATATTTCTTTTCTCTATTAGTTTCAGAACCTATTAAGGAATAGTGTTTCTGTGCTTTATTGGGGCGAGTATCTAATGTGCAATCAGTGCTTGTGCAATGATGGAAATTAGCATAACAAAGGCTTGGTGCAGATCTACATTTTGGACACTATATAGAGTTTTTTTTTTTTTTTCCTGAGATTTCCTCACCAGTAAACTCATGACTGACTGGCTGATAGTCACAGGACAACTCCATCTTGCCAAACATGAAGTTCAAGCATATGCTTTCAACAATCTTCACTCGTCAGTGTCCTCAGTAGATTTTAAGTTAAATTTAAATCTGTATGTGTAGGTATGTACCAGTGTGGGGCAAAGGCAACACTGTACCCCAAACTAAACATGTAAGGTTGATACTTCATTTTTAACAGACACCATCCATCTCTTCCTGGGCATGCAGGTTGAATTTGTCCATAAAGGCTGGATTTTTCCCAAGGACCATGAAACAAACTGATGTAATGTTCATTTTCAATTCAAACTTGGCATTGGAAAGATAACAAAGTAAAATGTAGTTTCTGCCAAAAGCTAATAAAAACATGAGTTATGCCAAGTGCCCCTAAAATATATTGGGCAAGCTCATGAGCACAGTCACTTAGTGCTGTGTTAGAAACACAAGGCAGATATCTGCTCCTAATATTCAACAAGACCATGAACATGAAGTCCAGAGGGTCCTGCTACATGCAATACACCCCAACCAAGCTACACTGTGCAGCATTCACGTTTCTCGGGCCCGGTTTGTAGATGGAACTGCAGCTATCTCCAGTCCAGTCTAATCTACCCCATACACAGATGTTTCCAAAACCAGCCCTATTTCCAATTGTTTCCTGCAAGACAATAGTGTGTCCTGGGATAATTTTAACTTACTTCCTTTGAGTAACTTCTTCCCATCACCAAAACAAAAAAAAACATTAAATAAAAACCATGAGAAGGAAATCTTGAAATGATCCCTTTTAATTTTTCCCTCCTTAGAAAGGAAAGATTTTTAAAAATCTAGAGGGAGAAAAGTGTGAACATTGGGGAGAAAGTTTTACCAATTGCCTAGAACACAACTTGATTTGAGACACAGTATTTGAGATCTCCTAGTCAGTTAAATAAACGAGGTTGCAGACACACTGGTGAATTCATTTAGGTCTTCAAAATGGGGAACAAGTTCTAGAGGCTCAGAAGGAAAGGATGTACTTGTTTAAAAGGAGCATGGAGCTAGCATCACAGATATGGTTTGAGAGTCACCCTATCCTAGTCTAGGGCAGTTATGGCTAGGAGTTTGAAGAGTAGTTACGATCACCAAGATTCAGTCTCACTTGGGGAGTTAGTTATGATGACTAAGTTTGTATCTGGGTGTGGAGTTAGTAAGCAGGAACCTCTCTTTTGTTTATGACAGTCTCAAGAATCTTTCATACTTAAAAATAACAATCACCCCAAGCTTATACAAAATAGCATCCCTGATGAGTTAGTCAACAAAGGCAGATGTGTACCCTAGAGAACAGCTATTACCATGCACTTTGACTAGTATGAAGCCTTGGGGTACAGCAGCAAAAGGCCCTGCTATGACCTTTGACCATTAGCCTATTTTTAAAATGTTTCCTCTTTATACATACTGAACAGGGAAGAGAGTACTAATTAGTTATCTAGTACCAAATTGTCAGTCAGCCCTGAAAACGTGCATACAAGTAATATTATACAGATGGAGCAGGTTATATTTAGGAATACATCTGTATATACATTATACATACACATATACATATATGTTTACACATGCATATATGCATGTAACAATTTGAAAAAACAGACTATGAATTTGAAAGAGAGCAAGGAAGGGTATATGGAAGGGTTTGGAGAGAGGAAAGGAAAGTGACAGAGAAATGATGTAGTTATATTAGAATCTCTAAAGAGGACAAAAAAGGTGTTTCTTAAAGCCCAGAACTGTAGCTCAGTGGTAGAGCCCCTGTCGCGGAGGCATGAGGCCTTTGGTTCAATCCCTAGTACTACCAGAAAAGAAACAAAAGTTAAAATTAATAAATCAAATGTTTCCTGGATTAGTAAGTTCAAATGTGGCGTCCCTGGATGGGAGAAATAAACTCAAGGGGCTAAAGGGAGATTTGAGGGGCAATGAAGTGTCCGGCATCCCTTAGGACATGCTTGCTCCCTCCCAGAGGCACCTGACCCGAAGTGGTTAGAGTTCTGCCAACTATTTCTCTGTTGTCATTGTTCATCCCAAATCAATAAGGCAAAACATAGCAAGGAATCTCAACCTCACGCGCACGTTTTACAAGTGGAGAAGCCAAGCTTTACGATGTGACAGTAAAACAAGGCTGACAGTCTCACAAAGGAGTACCTATCCCTAGACAGTCGGCGACGAGTCTGTGCCGCATCCTTCTCTCCTTCCGCTGCCTGCCAGGTGTGGACACAGGGTAAAAGCCCCAAGCGCGCGAATGAATGTAACAGGATCGCACACAGAAAAATCACCATTGCAAGGTCCACATGCTACCACAATCGGGTGTCTTACTCATTCGCTTGATTTATATTTTAAAAAATCTTTTATTTATTCTTTAACAATTTCATAAAATATATCTTGACAATATTTGCTCCCTTCCTCCAACTCTGTTTTTAAAGACATTTTTTTTTCCTTGTCTGCGAACCTTGTGGAAGCTTTTCCATACCAGTTTTCTGTCCTTTCTTTTAAATTTTATTTTAATTTTTCTTCTCTCATACAACTTGTAGAATACATCCCTGTCTCCCTTCTCTCCTCCCGTTACCCCCATCTCTTCCCATCTCCCTCAGATCTACCCCCATCACCACCCACTAACTTTTCCTCTTCTACCCAGAAAACAGTCACCACCACCCCAGGGTTACAGCACAATCTGGACACGGCACAGCAGGATGGAATGAAGTCAGGCACTAATCCCTACATCAAGGGTGAGCCAGGCAGCCAGGTAGGAGAAAAAGAGTGTCAAAGGTCGGTAAAATTGTCAGAGACACCCCCACCCCCCAGCCTGTACAAGTTTTTAAATGACACCAATCTAGTATTTAGGGGATCCTACAGGTTCTGTGTCTACGGCTTCATTCTCTGTGGAGCCAGTTTTCTGTTCTTACACCTGGGATTTAACTTAGAATCACCATGAAAATCATCAGCACAGGAACTTTGAAAATAGTCTGAGTATTTACACGAGGATGCATGCCTTTCTCAAGGAAGTGAAGATTTCCTTATCTAAGAATATGGTGTTTAGTGCTTCTCGAGAGAGACACAAAAGACAAGGGCATTCAAAACAAGGCAATGTCGACCAAAATTCAGGAAGAAAAGCAGTGAACAGTGTTATAAAATGAGGAGACATACTTGATACTAAAACTCTGAATTCCTTTTTGTATTGTAAGTCAGTCTCAACAGTTCGCATAATCAAAACAAAGGAAGAAGGCAGGAGATGCAACTTCAAAGATAGGTCTGTCTACCTAAACCAGAAGTTGAGACACAGCCACGGTAGAATCAGAAATGTCAGACCTGGAAGCATTCGAGAGTCATCGAATTAAATTAAAATCAAATTCCCTGATTTGTTTGGAAGATTTACAAAAATGACAAGCAAAATGTGTTCAGAAGAGTTCATCGATAGCATCGTAAAGAGAATTGTTTCAAAACTCTCCTATGTTACTTTTTTTTTTTCTGAAGAAAACAAATTTGATGGGTGCTTTTATTGTCTTTTGGGTTTGGTTAGTTGATTTTGGTTTTTGAGATAAGATCTTCATATGTAGGCCAAGCAATCCGTGAGTTTTTAATCCTCCTGTCTCAACCTCTTGGATGCTAGTATCATAGGTATGCACCATCACACTGGACAAATTTTCAGTTGATTTGGACGTCTATACCTGAAATTTCCGGTAAAATTGGGATGGGAAAATATAGCATTCAATACTTAGAGGACACAAGCCACTGAGCTGGTTTCTAGTCTACCCTGCTGCCTCCAGGAAAATGCTGAAAGTACTGAGCATTGTCCTATGGTGACACATCTGATACGTGTTTCTGTCTTTGTCATAATACTCTGTGTTGTGCTTTGGTCACACAAGTTTACAATGATAAAGGTTATTTGGCTTGCTAGTCAGCTTTTGAGGCTAATAGACACCTCGTAAAATGAAACAAAACCACCATTTTTTTAGTAAAAAGGAACATATCAGGGCACAAAAATGCATAATTATAAAACAGGCTATAAAGAAAACAAACACATTAAAATGTACTTGTTAGACAAAATTCTCTCGAAAATGTGTACAGTGTGAGCCTCAGGACTGAATGGATATGTAGTGAAAAATCCTAGTATTTCCAACAAAAATGTGAATAATGCTTTTTTTTAATGTAGAAATAAGATTCTGAGTAAGTGAAATCCAAACACGACTCAGACATGAAACATATCTGACTTCAGTTATGACTTAGATGAAAGCATTAGTATAGTTTATCTACATGACAGACTCTCCTGGCAATACTTTTCCTAAGATGGCTGGACACCCTTGACTTCTCATATGACTACATATGCTACTTCCCTAGAAGAAAGTATTAATATTCTTAATTAAAAGTTTTAATAAAATGGCTTATTTACCTGGAGTATGCACAGTGTACTCACTTTATGTAACCATAACATAACTTCCCAGATAGGAATTTACGCCCATACATTCATAGTGGAAAAAATAATGGAATTGAACACTTATCTTAAAGGCATAGGACAGAGAAGTGGTAGAAATTGGGATTTAGTAAATTAAATTCAGGTTTCTGTGATTCCAAAGAGTTGGTTCATTTTGCCTATGGGAAGCCTAGAAGGGGAGTGGGGGGTGCCCATTGTACCCTACCAAACCTCCACAAGCACATATGCTGGTGGATTTCATCAGCAAAGCATTGGAGCTAATGTGTCCTAACCTGCACTAGCTAGCAATCATGCTGGTGGATTTCACTGTCAGAGTAAGACATTTTACCACGGCACTACTGGCGAATGCTGTAAATTTAGAAAGTCACACTACTATAGGATAGAAATGACTGTCGTGGAAAATTAGATGACTTGGACGTAGGATGAAAGGACAGGAGCTTGCAGTGTCAGCTACCATCAAATACTGGGGATCTGTGGTATAAAACACAGGCAAGATGTATTCTTTATGAACCAACATAGCTTGTCCAAAACAAGTATATAATGACAGACAGGTGGAATATTATATTCCAATTTCATTTCTCCTATCTATTGTAGATCTCAAGAAATAAAATTCGCTACACAGAGGAAGTAGAGAATGCCATTACAGAGGTGTTAACACATAGTTTGACAGTCTCTCAGCAACTGGGTTAAACTAGATCAATGCATATAAGTTTTAGAACATACTTGAAAGGCAGGCATTATACACCTATAATCCAAATTCTCAGAATGCTAAAACAAGAAGATCATGAGTTTGAGGCCAGCCTGGGCTATATAGTAAGTAAAATAAAGCAAATAAAATGCATGCATACCATTGAACAGAGTTCATTTCTCCTGATTGCCATGTATGCAAACAAATGTTAATTATGACTGTTGTTATAATTAATGTAGCTAAGTAAATTTAATTTAGTCCAAATGTTAAAAGCTCATAAGTTAACAATAAAGTGAATCAGGTAATTTTATACCAAAGATCCTACCTAAAATAAAATTACACAAAACAAGTTCTGGCTGCAAATGTAACTCAGTGGTATACTTGCCTAGTGTACACAAAGCCCCACATTCTGTCCTCAGATCTACAAATATACATTTGTATGTATATACAAGAAAAAGAACGTGATTTTACATTGGAGGAGATATTTCAGCTTAAACAATGTACACGCTGGTTAAAGAAGAATAGCCAGTGATATTTTAATATCATATGTATCTTTTCATAAATATAAGAAAACTACTTGATATTAAGCTTTACCCATTCTCATTTTTGTGTTTATTTTAAATGGACTCCAGATAGATCCTATACAAATGACTTATAATTTCTGAATACTAGCATATTTTAGGAAAAATATTTAATTTCAGTGAAAGAACCTTCGGACAGAGATGCTTTCGTTCTCCTAATAATTATTGTTTCTCTCTCTCTTTAAGCCATAAATCCCTAATGCATAGAAGCCCAGAGATAATACCCACAGTTCCTCCCCAACCCCTCTCCATGTTTATACATGTCACTCCTCTCTCTTCTTTTAAATCTGGGTTAGTACTTGAGGCCTGCTGTGATCAAAATACAAAGCAGTGTTGGTCTTCCCTTGAGAGACCTAAAAGGCTCCCCTTCCCTCTCTTAGAACCTAGCTTAAAGCCATAAGAAGGCGAGTCTTCTGGCGACTTTGAAAACCAAAGGGAATTCTGAAAGATTTGTTTCATATGAACAGAGAGGCATCATGGATGAGAAGCAAGACATCGCAGTTGACAGCACAAAAGCCACCAACTGAGAGGTCTTTTAGCCACTCTAGACCAGGTCAACTGGAAGTTGAAAGCAGTTTCACCATTGATCAAGCTGATATCACCATAGAGAGCCAGAAAAAAATTCTGACTCATAAAAAGTGTTGATTCACTAAAACACAAACTGGTAGATTATTCTTATTTTAACATGTGAAATCTTAGAGTCTTTTGTTACCCTGGAAACAAGTAAGGGAAACACAAAATAAAATGGCTTTCTGTGGATGTCATTGCTATACAGGGTAAGTAATCAAATAGTGAAGTCACATGATAAAGTTGAACTTAAGCAAAGCAACAAGCAAGGCGCTTGCATTCCTGAGCTGTGCTTCCTTTCCTACCTCCCACCGCCCATGGGCTGACTGATTGTGGGGCAGGTTCCCCTAAATCATCTCTTCCTGCAACCATGAGCAAGTACTTTAGAGATAGCAGAGAAAGGTGCTACAACATGCAAGTCTAGCCTACGCCATCCTTTCAACCCGTAATCACATTACCGTTAGTTAGGTTTGTTGACTTTATTAGAAGCCAGACTTAAAGTGTTGCTAATATGAATTTTGAATTTTGTGCTTAAAATGAAGAATTTCCTCAAAAAAATGGTTTGGCAGTCAGGTAGATAATAAACAGAACTCAAAAATATAATCTAGAGAACTATAGACTACAATTTGTCCATGGTTCAATACTTCATAAATTTTTCACTTATAATTCTATAATATGTACCATATGCTAATAAAGTTATAATCTTAGACTGGAGAGATGGTCCAATAGTTAAGAGAGCTTGCTTTTCTTACAGAGGTCCCAAGTTTTGTACCTAGCACCCATGTTGGGTGGCTCTCAACTCCAAGATATCTCTCTGGCCTCTGCAGGAACTTGCACACCTGTGATACACATGCATACACGTACATACACATAAATAAAAAAATTTTTTTAAAACATGAAAAGTTACAATTTTAAAGACAATAATCGGTTCAACTTTTAATTTTGCCAATCCGTACAAGAGAGAAAAACTTGGACTACACCCCATCAGTCTACAGCAGATATTGCTACAAACACGACTCTAAGCGTCTTACTACTGTGGTCAGAACCAGAAATCTAAGTTGACTGAGAGTTCAGTGAACTTGAATCTTCACGAGGTTAAATAAATTCCTTCCTACAGTCACAAGTGTAAAAAGATATCAGAAGATATACAGATGAAACTACCTTTGCGGAAATTTTGACTATGCTGTGAAGTCTTTCTCAAGCACCTCCTTCTAAGAGCGCTTCAGCCCCGAGTGTAAAATGAGGTGAAGAATGTTGCCTTCACGCCCAAGCCTATATTTTCCTGATGACCTCAAAGTATCCATGATTAAGAAGAGACTGAGAGGAAGACTAGACAGAACACGGGGGCAAATAAATAACAGACCAGTGAGTTCAGGCTTACAACTGATATCTAGAAGCCATGATTGGCTCTGCTTGCTTGCACATCATATTGAGAAGAAGCAGAAGTCTGGAAGTCAGCTCGGTTTTGACAGGAATTGCAATGCCTAAAGCAATACCCTGACCTCCAGCTGCCCTAGCAGGATGTGAGAACTGGGCAGCCCTGAACACAGAATTCATCCCATGCCTGCTTCAACCATGGACAGGAGGCAGGGAAGAGCAACAAATGATTCCCGGGACATATGGTTGGGAATGAGAAAGGACAACTGAAAAAAGGAATCAGTCACGCATGGGGCTCAGCAGCAGGGGCTGGCAGCTCAGCCAATCAAAGGATGATCTCAGCTGAGCAGGAAGTCTCCCTGCATAGAAGCAGATCATTTGTCTCTTCTGTTGTAAGTATTCTATTCACCGCTAGCATTGAACAGAAAGTTGATGAGATTTAATGGGAGAGACACGAATAAATTGCTTTCTAACTTATGAGTCACTGCCCCCAAAGTCAACCTGAAGAGAAAGGAAGTGAACAGCATTCAGAGATCCAAGATCTTGTACTGGTGAGATGGATCCGTGGGCTAAGATGCTGTCTGTCCACTGAGTCTGCCAACCTGAAATCCACTCCCAGCACCCAAACAGTGGAAGGAGACAACTGACTCTCACAAGTTTTCCTATGATTTCCATGTATGCAGGCATATGCTTGCGTGTACACACACACACACACACACACACACACACACACACCATAGAAACTAAATAAAAAAGTAAATAGCACACAGATAAATCCAGGATCATGAACTAGAAGCAACAAATCAATGGGCTCTCCCTTGCTTGAGAAACAAGTACGTTCCATGTACATATCCAGAAAATATGCATGGAAATTTCTCTGTACTCTCCAGAATATCCTGACAGACACTGCTAGTTGTCAATTGTCTCACAGAAATAGAATCTCTAATTTTTAAGTCAAACTTTTGGACTTAAGAAAAAAAATACATTTCTGAAATGGGTTGAATGGTAGAAGAGTATGCTCTACTACAAATTTTCATATTGAAATTCTAACTCCGAATATCATGTCATTGAAAGGTGGTATGTAATATGGCCATGAGAATAAAGCCCTCATACATGGGGTGGGTGTCCTAATGCAGGGACTCAGGGAAGGGACTTCTGGTTTCACACCCTAGTCTGAATGTAAGCAACCTAAGGTCTATGCGGCAGCTGCGTGCATGTGTCCGAGAGTAAGGTTCATATATTTCGTTTCCCTCTGATCCTTTGACAGATTCTCTAATTCATACAGCTTAAGACAGCCTGCCATGTTGATTTGGTTCAATCAACGGGCATAAGAAGAAAGAAAATGGGAGGACACATTTTCTTTTCATTTTTAAATACATAAACCATAAATTACACACACGACTTTCACCTTCTAAGCCAATGTTCTGAAATTTGTCAGAGCTTGGTATCTGCTTCCAGGACAACACATTGAACACTACATTTCTAGAGGAGAGAGATAGCAGGCAGAAGGACAAATGGGGCACTTGCTTCAACCCCAAGTACCTTTATTCAGGCATTTATTTATTTATCTATTTATCTATCTATCTATCTATCTATTTATTTATTTATTTATTATGCTTCATAACATAATCACTTCTCAAAGTCCATATATATTAATGCATTGAGAATTAAGATTCAACATAAATTTTTGAGGGAACATCATCATTCACTTCAAAACATATATATTGCCAATATCATATAACTCTACTCTTAATAAAATATTTACCTTAAATGTATTTATGATGCAAAATCACACCAAAACATGTTAAATGTCATAATGTCATGTATTTATGATATTTTATATAATGGCAAGCTATAAAGTAACTATACATGTCATTAGTCTGCAGTATATTTATTGCTAAAAATTAAGAACATGGGCCCCAAGCAAAATAGTTTACATTATTTACTTTTAATCAATCTCTCAATTGAAATAACCTGAAGCTTATTCAAATAAAGTATGCATGTGCATATAGATACGCAACAGCATAAACAGTTACTTATCATAAAATGCTGGCATAAATTAATGTAAAATAAGGCTTGATCCTCTTTGTGTTGGGGCCTTCAGTGAAGGAGCTAGTCAGAGGTGCAGCCCACTTTCAAGCCGATATCTGTGTCATAATGTTAATCAGTGACAGCAGAACCTGCAATACCCGTCCCAAGATGCTTCGGCGACTGTCACTGAAGTGCTGACCGCTCTCAGAACTTACTCCTTCAGACTCATTTCTCTTGACCTGGGAGACGGTTCTCCCATGGCCAACACATTCAGGCCAAAACTATTAGAGCATTAATAACTCGGATGATAGCCTCAGCCCGTGATATGTGAGGCAGGAGGCCGTATCAGCTTCTTCGGTGTCCAGGTTTCAGACGTCTGAGGTGCATTATACAACAATCGGAATGAGTCTCTGCTGCCCATGGCAGAAATCTGACCCAGCCTGTTCTGCAATTGTCTTACTTCCCATTCTTCTTCCAGATCTCCCCAAGGTCTTCTCCTTAAAAACCTATTTTCACTTAAACTCCTCTTCTTCTTGGGGTCCATGCCTGGAGGTACCCTCCCTAAAACACTTGAAATGATGTAGTTAGCAAATCAATTTGCACATGTTTTCTGACGTAGCTCCCAGAAAGTTAGTGGAACACATAGAAGACACCATTTCACAGATGAAGCCCAAAGACTTTAAGTCCCTCTATTTTTTCAGCTTGACTTTTTAAAAAAATATATTTCTTTTACTTTTTGCTAATATGGATGTGAGAAAGCCCAAGATGCCTCCATCTTTCACTGAGTGACTTATTTTTATAGCCCACTAATTTCACTGGCAAGTGCGGTCTATCTCTCAGACCCAACACATTGCTCTTTTTTTTTTTTTTTTTTTTTTGCAAATTGTTTTTATGGAGATCTGTTTGTTCCTGGCAAAAGGATCTTCATTTGGTACCAGTTATACCCTCCATTTACAAATTAATAGATTGAACAAAACACAGATAAGTGTGGGTCGTACTTTCTATGAATTTTTAAAAGCCCATTTGTTCACGAGAGAGAAACCAAACAACCATGATCACAATGCCCGACTGATAACTGAAGGAGAGACAGATCACAAGTCACGCACAGAATGAGATCATTTCCAAACAAGCAGAAGCATGAAGAAGAAACTGTGTGTCCCTTCCGTACATGAGCCAAAATTGGAATATCCCATGATGGGCAGGTACGTAGAAGAAACTGCTGTCCTCACTTCATTTCATGTGTATATGGCCAGGTAGTAAAAACACAAGATTCCCAGCCTTCTCTTTCCAACCTAATCATGTCTCCTTTTATATACTCTGAGCACCCAAAAGTCAAGAGCACGTGCAATATTTGCCGAGACTCTTCATAAGATAACTGCAGGCATTTCTCTACTCACTTCAATGCTTCCTGCGTACACACATCTTTCTGTTCTTGGTGCTGAGATGTGTTTTCTACTGATGTGTTCTTTCAAAAAGGTTTATAGTTTTTATTCATTTTAGTTTTTAATTTCTGGGAAGTTCTTGGCAAAAATAAGTTTTTTTTAAGGGTAGCCTTGGATGAAGGCTTTTGACTACTGAGAAATTATTCTAGGATGTCTACCCCACTCCGCTCAACCTAAAATTCCAATTTTAGATTGGAATCTAAATCTGAGTTTAGACACAATCTAAAGAAGTTTAAAATAGAAAAATAAAACACAGAAACAGAACAGAACCTCACTAGCATTGAACGGTTTTCTTCCTTCTTTTTCCTTAGTCATTTCACATAGAGTTAATTCTCAGATCTATGTACTTTGATTTATTTTATGAACTTATGCTATTCAGTTTTATGATTCCTTTTAAACCTCTTTAGTAAACAGATAAAATCAAATAAAATTGCACATATTGCACACATTTGTTTTTTATATTGTTATATAACAAATTTGTTATTTATAATGTGTTAATTTTATGACCGATTAGCATTTGGCAAGCGTAATTTCTGATTCATGGGCATCTGTTAGGACCACCCAAGTTTACATCAATATAGCACCGCTCTATCTGATTGAGAAACGGGAAGGGAAAGTCTACAATTCTCTCATCTTAGTGAGAGTTTCTGCCAATGAAGCTTTCCAACCACAGACTCATGTTAGTATAACCTCAATAAATCCTTTTGGGAATTAATTCACTCAAAAGAGTGATGTGATTGCAATCTCTGGAACCGTTTTTGAGTATGTGATAAACACTTCAGTAGTTGAACACAGAAGGTAAGGTCCCACTGTGTCTCATAAGAGTTCACCAACTTTTATCAACTCTATCCCTTCATCTTCTCTCTCAAATATAAAATACAAGTAGCCAGAAACTCACTGATCTTCTGAACCCGACTTAAGGTTGGACTTCTTCATAAGGCTTTTCATTAAGGATGGGTACTTCCCAAAGAATGTTTTAAGAGTTCACTCACAAAAGAATCACTTTAAAAGTACTGTTTCATGAATAACACGAGACTTACAGCACATGTTAGCATATGTAATGCTCTCTACAAAGCCAAAGGTATGTTTTCATTCAACTGAATATTCCAAACCTGTTGGGCTGTGAAACTGCCTTAAAACATCACGTTTTAACATTTGTGTGTCAGCATTCTGTACATTGCGTTAGGTGATTTGTGACAAAGTCACAGTGGGAAATGAGAGAAAAGGATTAGAGAAGAGGAGTAGAAAGAAGAAGAGGGAAGGATAAGTGGAGAGAGAGAGGAGAAGAGACGGGAGTGGAGGGCAGGGGATGGGGAAAGCATCATCCTGCAAGTTTCTACAGGTCAAGAAGGCAATTTAGGACATCCAGGTAAGAAATGAAGTCACATCTAATTTCCTTGCTGCTGGGTGGGAAATGTCTTCAGCTGGGATCAACGAGGCACTCACACTGTTGGGATGTGTGTTGGCTAACTTTGTATCATTGTAACAAAATACCTGAGATCATCAATTTAGAAGATGAATGATTGATTTTGACTCATGCTTTCAGAAGTTTCCACCCAAAAGCATGTGTCCCGTTGCTTTTTTGGCAGGGGAGCAGCGTGGGGGAAACATGGTTGAGGAAATGCCTCACCTCATAGTATACAGGGAGACAAAATAGCAAAGGAAGGAAATGTAGGTTCCATCATCACTTTGAGTGCCTGTGACATGTCATTAGGCCCCATCTCTTTTAACGTTCTACCATCTTCTAGTGGCATCAAGATAGGACCTAAGTCCTTAATACTTACCTCTGGAGGAGTAATTGGATAGAAATGGTAACAGAACATTACACAGTTCATCAAAAGAGACGGCAATAGAGACAGTGAGTAATTTGAGATGTGTTATTTAATTTTCACACTAAGACGTACACTACCACCTTAGTGACGCTGTTTCTTCAATATGAAATTACCACATTGACAGGTCTTACAAAAGTAGCTGGTGTGTAATGTGAGCTTTTTCGTGTCAGTCCTTTGAAAGGACTTACTGTGAGCTCAGATCAGATGTGTTTGCTTGACCATCCCCATTCCAAGCTCAGCTGATGCTCATCTTCTTAGTGCGTGAGCATCCTTATAAAGCATATTATACAGAATCCCTTATTATATATTACATTACATAGTTTATTTAGTTGCTCTGCATTCTTCATTGTCACATGAGTTCTCTGAGATCAAGAATTAGGCCTTACTCATTTCTATAAGCCAAATGTCTAAATCTTCATGATTATTTATTGAATATGAATAGAAAAATCAATTATCTATAAACCATTATTTCAACTGATTATTCTAACTCCATAAGAGATGTACTTATGTATATTTGAAGTACTAAAAGGGATAGATGGATAAATAGATAGATAGATAGATGATTGACAGATGATTGACAGATAGATGATTGACAGATAGATGATTGACAGATAGATGATTGACAGATAGATGATTGACAGATAGATGATTGACAGATAGATAGATAGATAGATAGATAGATAGATAGATAGATGATTGACAGATGATTGACAGATAGATGATTGACAGATAGATAGATAGATGATAGAAAAACTAATTGTAAAAGAAACTAAGAAATTTTTTAATCTCAAGGCAACTTATTAGCAATAGCCAACTAGATATACAAAAGTGCTGAGCTACAGTCAAGAGAACTGAAGCCTGATCCGCAGCCTACTGGCTTGAGGTCATTTATTCTCAGTCAAATCGCTTTCCCTGTTTTATCTTTTTTTCTCACATCTGTTAGGAAAGTACCTTCCTTGCCTACTCTACAGAGATGCTGGAAATAAACATCATCATGTCTGTGAGACTGCCTTAACAGAATGAAACTCACAACGAATTCCAAATATTATCTCCTACAAAGAGTTGAGAAGTGCAGATTAACCTGGGCCCCTCATTTCCCATTTCTTTAGCCAGAACGATGAACCTCTGGAACGAGGCTTGTCTCCTTTGCTTAGCATTGACCTTTGCCACTGTTCAAGCTCCATGACCCGCGCGAGTCATAATAAGGATAACTCTGAACGGACATTTACTTCATCAAGCACGCCAACATGCTCTCCATATCAGCTAGTTTAATCTTCGAAGCGCGTGTGTGTGGTATTAAGCGCACCCCTGTTTTTGAGTTAAAGAAAATAAAGGAATGCACGGAACGTTTAAATAGCTTTCCCAGGAGAAGTTAAAGCTCATGACAAGCGGGACCTTGGAAACCCTGTGCCCTGGCTTCAGAGTTCCCGCCTTAAATGGTACCATCTCCTGCCTCTCCAGTATAAGGATCCTGTTCAGAAGGGTCCTGTTGGTGACAGACAGCGTGGAGGGTGCGCTTGCCCTCTTGGAGTCTCAGCCAGTTTCCCTCACACGGTGGCTCAACACTTGAGCAACCTACTATCTGTAGCTATTATTTCCACTTTAACTTAAACAAAGCCATTCACTGTCTTAAGGAGGAAAGCGATGGGTTTTTGTTTGTTTGTTTGTTTGGTTTTGTTTTTTTAGCATTTTGAGTTTCTAAAAAAAATCCATGCACTGCTCTCTTTGGTTAGCTCCTTTTGAATGTCCACGTGTGAGAGGAAATTAGTCTGTCTGCATACAGTCAGTCCTGCGAGCTCTCATTCACCTGACGCCATAGATGGATGGAAGGACCTTACAGTTATTGAAAACTAGAAACAGTTGTATGGAAAAGCTAATAAATCAAATGTCATTCCCCCTCTGAACAATTAACATGTGTAAAATTCCACCGAGATCCCCCCAAAACCTACTTTGAAGAAGCTCTTTTGCACAAGGATAAGGCATTTTTTTTAACCTCAACATTCATCAAGTGCTACTATTACCTGACACTCTCTTCCTTCCTGCAGTTCAGTGATTGAGATCCTCCTGCATGTCCCAGGCACGTAGACAGTGCGAATGGGACAGCCCATAGTAAATGTCCCGTCCTTCTTAGAACACTATACACAGCAGGAGGAAACCCAGATGCAATGGTGCCACTTCAAATACAGCATGGTGTACATGGCTAGTATGCGGCCAGCCTAGGCTACACAACAAGAAACAAACAAAAAAGCAGAAACAAAACAAAGAGCAATATAGCAACAGACAAGTCCATTTTACAACTGGGAAAGGTCCTGTGCAGGTGTACACAGAGCTAGGAACGTGTGTGGCGTAAGAAATCTAACCCAGCAGATGGGCCACAGTACGCAACGCATATGTTCATATTTTGGTTTTACTTCATACATAATGGTGATAAATCCATACTAAGATGAGAAAGGAGAAAACATGAGAAGCAGAAACAATTATTCAGCCTTTGAAGATGGATGATGTTATAATTTCCCATAGTCCGTAGGCCTAGAGACGCTGTAAGAATAGCAATAAAGGCCCATTAAGCAAAAGCTGTTTCTGCTCAAGAGAATAGAATATCAGGCCTGGGCAGAGATCTCACATTCCAGGTAGGCTGGTCAGTCACCCACCAAGTACCACCCCTAGGGAGGCAGGGTCACCATAAGCCATGTTAAACAAATAGGCAGAGTAATTTCTCTTTTAATGAGATACTGTATTCTTCTTTCCCAGAACCCCTGCTCGTAACACAATAGTTTACCCAGTTACTATCATGCAACTTCATGAGTCTGCCTATGTTTCCGGATTATCCAGAAAAGTGTACCTTATTCCTTATACCTTATTCCTGTCTCTTTTCTAATCATGCTTTCCTTAACACTGGATTTCCCCAACATTTGGGATTTCCTCATTCTTTCTCCAAAGCCTTCCTCCCCAGCATATGGCTGCATGGCTGCCATGTGTCTATGACCTGCACACTGACTGAAACAACATAGGTGTTTCCTTCTCTCCTCCATTCTCTCCAGGCAGCTGCAGAGATTTACAGCCTGCCTGCACTGAGGTAGAGGTCGGGAGTTCTTTTAAACTTGAGTAAAATTTTCCTTGAGGTTCTGTTTGAATCCATTCTTAAATTCTTTTATTAATAATACTAAGAACCTCAGCAGAGGACCCTGGTTTTTCCTGTATCGTCTGGCAAGCCAGATGGGACCCCAAGATTCCAGGTACAACAAACAGGAGTTTCAGTGAAGATGTGAGACACATCATATCCATTTAAATGCAGTTGCCAGCATTAATATCATCTGATTCAGTTCAAGCTCATTATCTACTATTCTTGGTAACTTCTTCTATGACTGAGAGTTTGCAAGGTCAAAAAGTCTATAAATAAAAGGAATCTTGTTGAAATCACTGCTCACAGATATGTTATGATTTTCTATGAACTATGAAAGAAGATAGACTCCAGGATTCCTATTAAAACATAGGAATGCCCCCACTAGGCAAAACTGTATAGTGACTTGTAAGCCTGCGATTGTAGGTAGGTGGTCTAGGGTTTCTTGATACCAAAAAATTTCTAACAAACTACCTGAATAGGAAGGTAATAGAAAGTTCAATGGCCTTTGGGTATTTTACAATGATAGATTCTCTAAGTTTAGAAAAGTATAACTCAGGCTAGAGGAGTGGTTAGCACTTGAGAATGTTTACTGGTCTTGTAGAGAACCCGAGTTTGGTTGCCAGCACCCACATATTCCAGTTCCAATGGATCCAACACCCCTCTGAACCTCCACAGGCACCTGCATGTATGTGGTACATATAAACTTACTCAGACCATACACACAAAGACAGGGGGGTAGAGAAACAGACAGACACAGATACACAGAGATAGAGAGACAGAGAGACGGAGACAGAAAGAATAACATTTTCAGGGTCTGCTGAAAAGTATGGTACATGAACCATCCTTAATGGCCTGAGGCACGTTACCTCATCTTCTGCGCAAGTAAAATCAGTGTAGAATAAAAATGATGGAGGAGCTTCCCAACGGAAATTATGTCATAGGAGAACCTATAAGAGACTTTCACCTTAAACGATTTTAAACTATCAGTTTGTCAGATCCACCCTGTTTTCCTTGACCGATCACCTCAGAAGCCAATTGCCGCACCCTTTAGTCCTCCAACGCGACTGCTTACCCTCTTACCCTCTCCCACAGAAGTGGGGTTTTCTATATTTCAGATCTATTTATTCAAATAAAATGGTTTACAGTAACCAATCACTACTTCTGCTGGTATACTCGTGTATTAATATAAACAAGGAGGATTTTGTAACACAAGTATATGGGGCGCATTGCCCACAGTCTATTCCCTAAATGAGATTAAAATGTTTGACAATGATTCAATTATGTGTTTATGGACTACAAAGTATTTCTTATTTACTAATGACAAGAAAATATGCAAAACTTACACAATAATGCAAATTATGAAAATCACTCAATGAAGTAGATGCACTGAAACTACAAGCTCCAGAAGAATGTTGTTCTTATGTTCAGCCCAAGTCTAGACCCACAGAACACATGGAATGCTTAAGTAAATAATTTATCAACTATATGTGACACAATAAAAATTCTCTGATTATTCTCTAATCAGGTATGTTTGGTTGAACAACAAAATAAGACATTTTAGCTAATATGAAGGAAAATAAATTCCAGATTATCACCTCAGAGCTACATTTGGACATGTGAAGAACCCAAAGTAATCAACTCATATTTGCCCAGGTTGTTAATATAGAAAACGAAACTGACAGATAAGAGAGAAACATTTTCTTTTCCAAAATTCTGTAATTCTCCAACTTGCCAAGCTCCAAACAGAACAGAGAACAGTCATGTGCTGTGCTGTCCACGTAAACATTCAGTTTACCCAGGAACCAACGACCAACATAACTTGATGTTTGTAGTGTATGCAAGCCTCTACTAAAGGAACTCTACATGATACTCTTTGGTTTATTTTTCAATGAGTCAACATACCTTGAGCTATTCTTACTTCACTTATCAAAATCTGTCACAACAACTCTTTGAATGTTGTACAAGATACATATAATAATTATGGCCACTTTTCATGTACAAGTTATCAGGGAGCGGTGCAGGGGAACAGAAGCCAGCACTGAAGCTTCAGGAGTCAGCCTATTTAACAAGGCAACAGTAGGTTTTTACCTTGGCCTCCCTGGGGATTGTCTCCTGAATGCCCTTTGCTACTGCTGGGCCTGAATCATGCTTGTTGCTACCATGGTCTCCCTATCTTTCTTGTGGCATGAATGTTCTATAAGAGTCTCTACCCCTCACTGGGCAGTTTTGCTGGCACACATGACAGTGGTGATGACTTTCCCTCAAGCAATGTCACCTGGGCAAGGCAGTGCCACTCAGTTGAATTGGTAACTCTATTGAAACTTCAGAAAGAATAATTAAAAACATGTGTAGTTAAAAACAGTAGGTATTTTTCACATATAGTTATAGAGTTTAATTAGGATGTTTGGTCAGCTGCCTTAGAATCAGTAACTTAAGAAGAAAAAATATTTTTGCTAGGAACTTGTTTGGTCATGATTAGGAAAGTTAGAACAAAGAAATTTTAATTTAAATTTTAATTTTAATCATGCTAGGGCCCATGAGTTTCACCTGTGAAAAACAGACCCATGATCAAGTAAACAAATGAGTTTCAGTGCCCACTGTTAGGCTTGAACTTCCTCGACCACAAATGAAATTGACTCTTTCCTGGTCTCTATAACCAAAAATGATGGTTTACTGATGGGTTTGGGGTATGCCTTGGGGATACAGAGCTGCACTGCAGATTCTCCTTTTACCCAAGAAAAGCAAAAAGACCCCTGACTTAAAGTTTTCTAGTTATAATAAACTTGTTTCACTGTGTTAACTAAATAAGAATTGTGTCCATTAGGATACTATGACATGTACTCATTCCCTAACAAGCCGCCAATTACAATAGAAGCTGGCTGTGAAATTAGCTGGCTTCCTAAAACTCTGTTAATTTATAATGGAAAAAACTATTGCTTCTAGGATATAGATGTACTGTGGGGAAAATGAAAAACTTGGTGTTCAGGTGTGGATTTTAAGAGAACTTGTATTTTTAAAAATATAGAACTTGTAGCCACTGAAATGTAAAACCTGTAATCGTTATGTAAAGTTTAAGTTTATGATTAAGATGTGATTCTAATGAGATCTTTCCCCATGAGGGGCTTTGTCAAATATATATATATAGTATGTGGGAAAACAGATAGCCAGTGGGAGTAGAAGAGAGGAGAAAGGAGACAGAAGAGAGAGAAGAGGAAAGAAGAACGGAGAAAGGAAGAAGAAACAGCAGAAGGAATGAAGTTTGTCCCATCCATAAGAGGTGTGGTTTTATTCTTATCATTTAACCTACTCTGCCTCTCCCTCACGGGTTGCTGAACCCTTGCTGGAACTGGACACCAGTAGAAGTTTAGAACAAAACATCCATGCATCTATTTTACTATGACAGCTAAAACTGACCTTTGTTCAGTGAATTTCCTGATATGTTATATGTAGTTTTTATTTCAATATAAATCTGTTCATCTTATTTTCAATTTGCTAACACATTTTTTAATGCAGAGTTATTCAACCCAAATGTCACGTTTTATGTTGGTAACACTTATATAATCGATCTACATGTTCAGTTAAGCTTGTTTAGACTCAGAATGACATGTGCTTTTATTTAACAAGGGAACACAATAAGAAAGAATGAGCCAAGAGTGAAGGGAACAACCCTCTAGGGATTGAAATCTTGCTGTAAATACTCCACTACTCATCCACACAAAGACCTGGGAATTATCCATCCTTTAGAAGCCCAGCTCCTTCCAATCACCTTGAAAACAGGCAACTAGGACTTGTGGATAAGTCACCAGAACATGCTGGTTTGGTGTGAGGAAAGTTTTCATCTGTCACACTGGAATGCCCCGCTATTTCTAGGAACTGTGCTTGGAACAAAACGCTACTTCGTGATATGTCTAAAATGAGTCATTCTTGTAAGATTAAGGGAAATGTTTGCAAAGGTTTTCCCATTCAGAGGATGACTCTCCTGGCAGAGAGGATTAAGATCCTTTGAGGAGGTTCATCCATGTACCAAATCACAGTGCCTGATCACAAGGTCTCTTCATAAAATCAATGGTGGGATATATCCTTTGGAGAAAGATGGCTCATGGCCTGGGAGGGACACCACCTCTCTACTGGGGAACTTTCCTGAGCCTATCCTTGTCTTTATATTTTGGTGGACTCCATTCCCCTTCGGACCCTAGATACAGTTCTTTCATCATCTCGCAATATAAGTTTGCCTCTCTGAATCTTGAAAATGTCCATGCTTAGGAACACAACGGTCTCTTCCTGGCTCCCTTAATTAGTTCCAAAATAATAGAGCCTTCTTGTTAAGTCTTCAATTGTTGTCTCTAGCTGATTTCTTTTATATTATCCCAAACAGCTAAGAATTGCTTGGTTTTTTTTTTATAAAAATTTTATAAATTTTATAAATAATTTTATAAAAATTATTCATTTTAGCCCTTGTAGCTTTCAAGTCAATTCCTATTTTCCATAACAGCAATATCCAGTCAACAATTTATATTAAAAGGTTACATAAACAAAGATGCTCCAGCTGCCCAGTTAAGTGACTGCTTGTGAAAATATGTCCCCTGTTGTAGTAAAAACAAAAATCCAGACTTTACCACATTACGTGTTATGAGAACACAAAGCCATGAAACTAGTTGCATCACTAAGTACAAAAGGGATATAATGAATGACTACCCTGTCTGATCATGCATCTTTCATCACATCTCCAGCCTCTACCACATTAATACATCCTAATTGCTTGAACATAATTTTTTTACCTTTATTTCAGACATTTTATTTGCGACAGCAGCTATCACTTTGTCAGCAAGGTGTGGTCTGAACAAGACTTAGAGTTTCTCCAGGAAAGATTTACAAGTTAAATTCAATGGATGTTAAGATCCCAATTGAAGTGTCGAGGCATGGTTTAACATGAATGCTCACATGTTTTCCACATTACTCTTATCATAAGATAAGGGCTTTCGGGTGATAAAGATGTCTGCATAATTGGAAATTGTGACTCACGAGGTCCCTGATCCAAACACTGATCAGAGCCCCAAGGCTATATCATGGACATTTTTATCTTATAACAAATACCAAGATTGGAAAATACATCAACAGTGAAATGTGATGTGAAAATCATGTGTTGATCTTTTTCTATCCAGTGTCTTTAGGAAAACGCATTTGACTTGAAGTGGGCACACGTCATCCAGGCATGCCCCCTACACACATTCACAAATTCTCTTATGATTTCCTTTCTGCCTAGAACCAGAATATCCCCTTCCTACCAAGAAGCTTATGAAGAAAAAAAATTAGAATGTTGTTGAGTCCATACACTTAAGAAGCCATTTTCCAATTTTTACAAGTATAGATTACTAATTATTTTCAGATTTTTCTTGTTTTTACAGTTGCTTGAGCATGGGTTTTGCTGTCTACACATCTTCAAGAAGTCATCTTTTATACTACATAAACAGTGTGACTTTCTTTATCTACTCGAGCTGCCAGCAAGTGGAACAGTAGAAGAAATTGCATAAACACAAAGGCTCTTTGTCATCTGTTTTCACTGAGAACTAACATTTCTCATAATCCTAGGTGTTGGACTAAAACTTAGCAGAATGGTAGCTTCTGGGTTGTCTATAGAAAGACCTTAGCAGTGGACAGGTTTTTGGAAGAGGAGACTAATTGCTTTGTCCCAAAGCTACACTGCATAGCCAACACACTGTATTTTGCTTAGATTGGTTGGATTATTAAATTCACAAAAGGAGATTTGGAGGGGTCAGCTCTTGGAGATTTATAATGGGCCACAACCCCATCTCACCGAGTGCTATAGCTTGGCATTGCCACTCTAATGTTCTGAGAAGTACAGCTACTCATCTGTGTTTGTTTAATAGATGAGAGTCAGGTCAAGTCCCCTGCCCACCCACATTGTTCTGCAATTTCACATTTCCTTGTGAAATAACTTGGAGGTTCAAGCTGGATCCTGCCCTAACTCTGATGCCAGACAATAATACTTCCTGCTCAAACCTCATACCAAGTGCAGAACAGAACTGCCTTGGTGAACTGTTAACACATGTGATGGAGAGATTCTGGATTTTGCTGTGAATTATTTCTTTCCATTACCCTGTATCTTTGATGCATCTTTGAATTTCACTTCCTCTTAATGCGGGTTTTCTGATGATATCTTCTCCCTGAGGGTAGACAATGTATTATGTATGCTATGTAAACTGTTGGTTTTCTCCTAAATGTTTAAGAAACGTGGTGGACTTTTGCTGATTTCTGCCCTTTATGGACCTAGTTTTCTCTCTAAATATATTCTTATTTGGACTCAACTGCACAGGGATCTGCTTCCCTGTAATGGAAAGGAGTTAGTGTGCTGTGGACGGCAGCTTGTTTTGATAGCTGGTAACTTTGAACTAAAGGGACATTACTGTTATCAAAACAAAAGCAGCTTTTCTTGGAAATCAAATCTTGGAAATCGAAATGTGACGTGGTCGTTTTTACCGTTCACCCGCCCCTGCTTTCTTTCTGCCTGAGGTTGTATCCCTTGACTGTAAGCAATGTCTCTATGCTTTACTAAAACCTTTCCCCTTTAAATCTCACAGGCCAACCATAGAATGATCAGCGCCTTAGGCAGAGAGTCCCGAAAAAGCAATCAGTCGGGGCATGGAAAAGCCACAAACTCAAGCAGGATAGCAGTATTAGGAAGTAATCTTAAATTCTAATCTTAATGTGAAAATGGATAAAATTCAGATCCTGTATGATTTTTGAGGTTCTTTGTTCTCTTTGATCAGATAGGGAAAAGGAGCTAGTCCACACACTTTCAACTTGAACCACATGGAAGAACATTATGTTCTTTTAATGTCAGTAGGAAAGTGCCTGTATAGTATTGTAGCTAGGTAGGTGACAACAGGAATACACCCCAGTTGGAGTGTTTTTCTTATGAAACATTGTGCTGAACTTCTTGAAGTATACCTAAGTTTGAAGTGAAACAGAAACACATTAGCAGTTGCCAAGTGATCCCATTGACGACGCTGACATCTTCCACTAAATGAAAATGAGCAGCTGGACCCATCAAGAGCAGTCCATCTGCTTCAGGATGAAGAGGCTTTGTGACTGAGGACTCAGCAATATTAGCTGCTGGATGTGTTTGGTGATAACCTAATTGTCCTGCTTAGCTTCTCCTAACTATGAAAAAAAGTCCACTGGCCGGAGGTCTATATCAGTATTCTGACACCTGCCCAGCATATATGAGGCCAGAAGTTCAACTTCCTAGCACTACAAAGAGAAAGAAAATAATTATTAATGAAAAACACAATGTAAACTATGGCATATTGGCAAGGTGTCTTTATCTCCCGTGTTCCTGAAGTTCTTCTAAAATTTCATTAAAGAAATTAAAAAAATATATTATCAAATGTAAAAGACAGCACATATGAGACTTGATGGATGAACCATTTCAATCAGTCTTGGATTATAAAAGAAGTAGAATTATTACTGAAGTTTCTGAGCAAGAGAGTTGTACACAAAATCGTCTGTATTGTGGGCTACCCACAAAAAGAAGTTGATTCACCTTGAAGCGATTCACAGAGATTTATAGGCTCCAGATTTGGTAGAACAGAACAGCATGGAGATCAGGGCTGAGAAAACAAGAAATAAAGTTTCTATGGAAGAGAAATTGTCCTGATCTCATATAGATAAGCACAACCCTCCCACACCTCCCAGGAGACCAGAGTTTTATTCCTTGTAGACAGTGCCTGGAAATATTCCACCTGTCCTTGGCACACAGAGGACATTAGTGAGGCAACCACTGTACGTTCCTGGGTCACTTCCTCAAAATACATTGTTCCCATGGGAGCCACCAAGCATTGATCATTTGCCAGTGCTTTCATTGCCAAGAACTGAAGAAGGAAAAAATGTTCCCATAAGGCTTTCTCAGTGGTAAAAGGGAGTCCTACTTTCTATCAAGTCTCAGGCACAGAGCTTCCTTCAGAAACTCGTGTTGGGAAGTTGAAAGTTAATAGGGAAAAATTACATTAACATGAAAATTTTAAATATATATTTCTTGTTTCCTTAATACCCAAATATTTTCTTCTCACCTATTTCTCTCAAAAGATAAAGACTCTGTAGCTTGGCAGAAAACTTAGTTTTGTCAAATCCAGATCTCAACATGTCTGTCAAGGAGGGTGGGTTAAAGGTCCTAATCACACTGGAGATGTACCTTTGCATTCTGAAGGAAGCTTAACCCTTGGTTATCTAGAATATGTTCAGGGGCATTAGTTTTCTTTTAGCTTTTACTAGAGACATGCAGTTAAACATTACTGCTGGGGCTGCTCTTCAAGGAAGACAAGAGGTATTTTCATAGACACAAACCCTGCCAGACCTCAACAGAGGGTCAGTGCTACTTAATAGTGGAATTCCAAGCATCTGAGTGAGCTCAGGTGTTTTTACTCTTTCAGAACTCCTTAGGTGTTCTGCTGATACCACCTGCAGATCATTACCAATCAACAACCCCCACAGAAATCCAACGCCTGCAGACATTACAAAATGCTAAGGCCTATGCATCCCTTTTTCCAACAGTGCACAAAAACAATTATTTTAAACACAACTAAAAATACACTTCCACAACAGAGACACAGTAGTATAAGCAAGGTCATTCCACTTCCAACTACATATCTAGATTCCACTGTCTGAGGGAAACTTATACACCCTGGTGAGCCAGACTAATCCCCAGAGACCACACCTCCTGGTTTTCTACCTTTCCAGTGATACACAGTAAATGACATCCACAACTGCAAGCAGTAGCTCAGATATCCATTCTCCCATCATGAAGAGGGCATGAGTTATAACTTCATGTTCTATCTGACTGCCCTATACCCTACTTTTATCAACTAAGTATAATCCTCTACAAATCCAATACTTATTGTTGACTCTAAGCCAGTGTACCTATGCCTTCATGTGAAATTATTTAGCACATAATCACACATATCCTTGAGGGAGCTAGGGCGTGTTCAATACGTCTGTGCCATGGTGCTAAATCGCCTTTCCTTAAGCATCTGTTTATCCTAGGATCTTTGGGTCTATGGGATGATTTCTCCCCGGGACTTTCACTCTTAGGATATAATAGAGTGTTAGACATTGCAAGATTCCCTATCATATATACTTCGGCTATCACCAACAACTGCAGGAAAAACTTTCCTAACTGCTGATCATGATAGCCATGTCCTCTTTTTGTCTGATTGTCAAATACTTTTTTTTTAAATTCTGCGACAGCTGTGATTTTAATCTATAAGGCCCCCTACCGGCTCACAGGAATACTTGGTCCCCAGCTAAGGACACTATGTCAAAGCTGCAGTGCCTTTTAGGAGGAAGAAACTGCTAGCAGAAGAAAATCATCAGAGTCAAGGCATTAATAGGTATACACGCCCTGGGTTCTGGCCTCAGATCTCTGCTTCCTGGTCCACCAAGGTGTGAGGATCCGCTGTCGCCCTGGGGCTTTTCCTGTGGCAATGCCTTTCCCACTGCAATGGGCTGAAAATCACCCTTGAAATTATTAGTCAAAATAACCCTTTCCTATGTCATTTCTTTCAGTACCCAAAGCATTGTAGGACTTCTTACAGACCAATTACTCATCACTAACGTGGTTTTCAATATCTCTGTGAAGAGAATATCGTTTCAGCAGTTTGATCATGGTTAAGTGAGCCAATCGCATATGCTTGACTTACTCCAGCAATCCTATCATTCATAACCTTTGCATGCTTTTCCACACCTCCTGCCAAGGAATGTTTGCCATCTCGACTTTATTTAAAGTAGACTGCATTTGATCCAGGTTTTAGTCATTCCGCCAAGAAAACACATCCAGTTAAACAGACTGATAAATTCAATCAGATGTAGAATTCTTCCTTTCTGAGTACCTCAGAAGTCTTCCCTTTTTTTTCAAGCCTTTAACTAAAAGAATTTTACAGTTCTTCCCACTGGTTATGGGTAAAATTATCTTCTAGATAGAGCTTTGAATCTGGTTTCTTTTCTGTGCTCTATACCCCAAATCTAATCATGATTTTGCAGACAAGAAAGTATGTGCAAGTCTTTAGAGGAGTTCCCTTGGAAGATACTCCCTCCCCACCAAAAAAAAAAAAAAAAAAAAAAAAGAGGGGGGGACTTCATCATCTTTACATCACAGGTGAGATGATATCATCAGACAGGAAATGTGTGACGGCTACAGCGGAGGCAGAGGCCTGTGAGATCTCTGACATAAGATGATTTTTGTACCTTCTGATATTATCCAGTATGCTCTGTGAAAACTCTTTTATCTCTTCTTAATAAAAATCTAGTTTTACATGGATGTCCTGTGTGTGTGTGTGTGTGTGTGTGTGTGTGTGTGTGTGTGTGTGTGAACTCAATGCGTTGGACAACTTGTACTTCCAAATTTTGCATTTAATTGTCAACAATGCAGCTGGAAAAGAAACTAAGTTACTTTACTATAATGATAGAAAGTCCCTAAGTTTTAGCTCATACCTTGAGCCAAGAATCTTGATCTTTGATCTGCTCTTTATTTTTTCTTATTTCTATTAAAAGCAAAAACTCCTCCCTGTCATGTCTTTAAAACTGTCAGGCCTTAATTCTGTTCTAGCTTTATACCCATGTGCCACCTCAGAGATCTCCATGGAAATCTCATGAGTACTGTTCACAGTGTGTAATTCACTCTTTGGCACTGTATGCATGTAAGTTACCAAACACTCACCAGGCATAAATGGAATTGTTGCTGATTTCTGTCTCAGTTTAACCAGAGAAAGACATTATCTTCCTAGAGACCACTGTACTACTTCCTAGTCACAGTTTCCATGCCAGCCAGGTCTTTGGTTATAAATATTTCAGTCTTACTTTTGGCTATTGGTTCCAAAATCAAAGGAACAGGCAGGTTACTAATAGTTCAGAGAATCATCAGGAGTGCTGGAGAATCAGGATCAGAAAATGAAATGAAGCAAGAAAGACAGGGCTCTGAGACAAGACTGAGGTCCCAGTCTGGAGTGTACCTGGTTAGGATATTACCCTTGATGGGAAGTCTCTGGGCTTCTCTGTGATTGCGTCTCATCCTCAAATCCTGGATAACTTAGGGAGCCAAAACCGTCTACCTGGCTTCTCATTCTCACAGAACGATAGATTCACTCCCAGTAGAAATGGCCCTTGAAGGTAGCTAGCATATTAACAAATACTCAAAAAAGCTCTCTACTACCTGTTGAGATACAGGCTTTAAAAGTTGACAGTAAGTCATATTTAATACAGCTTATCACTGAGTCTTGAATATTTTAAAAAGTGACATCATCCCCAAATTAGAAGTTCACAAAATGTCCTAAATATTTTGTTTCAATTTCTCATCCAACAAAGTATAAAGAGGTATCTCTTGTAAACAACTGTGGCTCCTCCTCTAGTTTTGTAAGGATTTCTGGGGGATTAGCCGTATAATGTCTCCACTAGTCAGCAACACACAAACGACTCCTTACTTATTTTGTTATGTGTTTGTGTCTTTATACCTGTCTTTCTTTGAGTTTAGACTGTTAGCACTCCCTGTAAAAAAAAAAAAAAAAACTATTCATGATGGCAGCTGTTGCTGAAATACTGAAGACAACCAATGACGCGTGCTGCCTTTGAATAATTAGTAGCCACCTTGCTTTGAAATTTAACTGGACAGGCATACCCTGTAAGGATTCAGTCATGAGTGAGAGACAAGTACAGTTCCAGAAAAACTACAAAAGAGGTTCCCTGTTTTTTTCATCGAGGATTATACCAAATGTCATCAATGATCTCAGAAATGAGACCTCTCCACCACCAGGCTGGTAAGCTAAAACGTAGGTTTTCCAGAGCAACCCATCAGTAATAAAAATAAAACATTTTCAAACTGAAAAGTTAGCCTTGATTTTTGTCAAATAGGAAACTGATTTTATTTTTCATGAATTCTTCCTTGAAGTGTACAAGGATAATAGAGGTCAAAATCATTGGATGTAGCTAGTGTTGCTATTATCAGTTTATAGTCTTAAGTCGTAGATATATTATCTGTCAATCAGATCCTTAAAGACAACTGTATTTTTCTTTACATAAATTAGTTCCCTCATCTGAAAAAGAAGCAAAGTGATTTTTTCCCCCATCACTGGGATGTTAGGAAAAATCAAGGACATTTTCATAATAATGAAAGGTAACTCTAGTGAATTTTTGCTGCCACTGTAAGCAGCAAAAAGCCAAATAAAATATATTCTTGTGTTTATTTCCATTATTCTAATTATAATTTACTGAAAAAACAAATTATCTGGAAAATTTTTTAAAAACTCATCATTTTACATTTTAAAATCCATTTTGATTAATTATATCCTTATAATCATCCCTCTGAGCTGGTTACAACGATGGTTATTTCAGTTTTATAAAGAAAAGACTGAAACAAAGGAACACTGAGTCACATTTAGGGTAGATCTTCCTATCTCAGCTAATCTAGGCTAGAGAATCCCTCACACACACACATCCAAAGAATCTTATTCTTAAGAAATAGCCCTGTCAGCTGAAGGGAGCAGATGCAGAGGCCAAGGACCAAAGAAAATTCAGAGCCTGGGGAACCCCACAGAAGAAGTGGAGGGATTGCTGGGACCAGAACAGTCAAGGATGCCAGGAGAACAAACTCCATGAAGTCAACTGACCAGCACTCTTAGGGGCTCGCAGATTCTGGAGTGGCATGCATGGAATCTGCTGGGTCCCCCAAATATGTCTTGAGTTTGTCTGACTTGGTACTCTCACAGAACACATACAGACTGGAATAGGAGTGTGTGTTCCTGAACCTCTTGCCTGTCCTTGAGTACGTTGTCCTCCCTGCTGGAATTGTGCCTGATCCTATTCCATCTTGTTGTGCCATGTTTGAGCAATAACCCTGGGAAGACTGTTCATTCTTGGGGAGAGGCAGGATAGAGGTGGGATGATGGGGTAGATCTGAGGGATAGGGAAGATATGGGGGGACGGGAGGAATGAAGAGAGGAGTGGAAGAATGTTGGAATGCAATATATGTAAACAATAATAAAAAAAAAGGAATAGCCCTATGAGGTTGATGTCCAGGTGCCTGAGGGATGACCAGGTACCTAAGGGATGTCTGGGTGCCTGCCTGATGTCTGTGTGCCTGTGAGATATCAGGGTACCTGTAGGATGTCCAAGTGCCTACTGGATGTATGGGTACCTGCGGGATAGCCTTGGCACCTGCAGGTGGCCCTGGTGCCTGTGAAAGGTCTTGGTGCCTGTGGGAAGTCCTGATCCACTGGATATCTGGATGCCTACATGATGTCTGGGTGCCTGAGGGATGACCAGGTGCCTATGTGATTTCCAGATGCCTGTGTGATGTCCAGGTGTCTGCCAGATTTCTGGGTGCCTGCAGGATGACTGGATCTCTGCAGTTGCCTGTGGGAATACTGAGTACCTGTGTGATGTCAGGTTGTTTGCAGGTTGATTGGGTGCCAACAGGATACCTGGACATCTGCAGGATTCCCTGGTGCCTGCAGGAGGCACTGGTGCCTGTGTGATGTTGGGGAATGACAGGATGCCCCAGTGTTTGCGGGATACAAGGGAGCCTGCTCTGTGTCTGGGCTTGGACAGTAAGGCCCAACCTCAGGTCAAACTTTGGCCTGCTTTGTCTCAGGCTAGTATGGGGCAGGTCAATGTTCACAATCAGAGCAGCCTTCTGTCTCCAAAGACCACGGTGACACCCAGCATCCATGCTCCTGCTACAAAAAAATTTGACTTAATTTTCTTTTTTTTTTTCTTTTTTTCTTTTTTTCTTTTTTTTTTTTTCCTTTGGAGGGCACAGGGGTGGGAGAGTGGAACAGGGAGGAATGGGAAGATACATTGCATGAAATTCAAATTGTTAATAAAAGTTTTATATTAAAAAAAAAAGAGCCCAAGAAAATATACCAATTAAATGTATAAACACAATGGGATTCTGGTAGTTATGTTTTAGTATTGATTTATTTAGCATTACATGCATGTAACAGCTATCTTATGGAAGTTCCTTTCAACATTAAACACCATTCTTCATATGTCTGTATCATCAGTCTCTTCATTAGCCATCTTCTTCTTCCACATGACTATTAAATCCACTTTAGAAGTTCATTATGTCTTTCCTAGATCTTTCAACTCAAAGTGCTTTGAGCAAATGCTAGTTCTACTTCTGGCTCTGTGTTGTACTATAAATACGGAAAACAACACTTGGCTAAAACCTTGAGGGAGTTCACGCTCCAAAGACACATCATCAGAATCAAGTACTTATGACATTATCAGGTATTGGTTTAAGCTAGAATCAAAAGATAAGTAGTTATGAAAGAATAGCAAAGAGAATGCTATGACTAGGTAGACTTGAGGTAAACCTCACACAGATTTAAATTAGGTTTTCATAGTTTTCATGTAAGCATTAACTATTGTAATACCCTGCAAACTGATTTCACTGATGAGCAACTACCACCTCACCAGAGTATCCATTTGATTGTTCCCAAAAATAACTTTTTAAAATTAAGCTCTAAGTATGCTGCCTCTTCTTCCCAAGTATGCTAAAGTCTCTTCAGTATGAGGTAAATGCCCATACATTCCAGTCCCTCTACATCATCCCACATGGATTTGTTCCCTCAATCTGGAATCTGCCTCTGCTGAATCTTCCCAGCATTTCATGAAGAACACGTGTAAATAGTATTTCTTTTACAGAGCCACCCCTGGAAAGACCATTATTTCTTCAACTACTTTCTCATTTTACTTTGACACTCAGTGTGTGATAATAAGTCACTCAGCAAGCATTGATATTCACTGGGCTGCAAAATGTTCCTCATTTTTATACCAGATGTCATGAACATAGTAAACAGACACACTGTTAGATAATAGAATAATGGCTGTATTTTCTGTTTTTCCGGAATGCCCTTGCCTGCTGTTATTCTGATATCATAACGCTTAGCTGCTGCTTATTTTCTGTCCCGTCTTCAATTAGCCATCAACATCCTGAAGAAGCATCTTCTGGTTCTTAAAATAAACGGATTTCCATGAAAGCAGTTTATTTCTGATAAATACCTGTTATCACTATCAAATCCTGAGGCTATATAAAATCCCTGCCCTTTTATGTCTCTATCCCCAGAATCCCACAGGGTGCTTAGAAGCCAACAGATATATAATATATTTTTTCTTTGATAAATGAATAAACAGCATATGTCAAATATTATATGAATTTTTATATATCCTTGCACTCCAGTCTTTCTTTGATAATATGTGCAAAGTTACTTAAACACAGGAATTATGACCTATCTATCCTTAAAATTTTAAGACACCACACCACAGACTTGTAACACAGAGGCATTCAAAAATATATTTGAAGTACATGAGTGTCCAAAAAGTTGAGGGATAAAGTTTTAAATATGAGAATTTTAACTCTGGTCCAAAATTTTTAGACTTCAGCAAAATAAGTATTTGGGGAAAGAGAAAAATACTTTAAATCATTGCCTGGTTTCATACAGTGATAAAAATTTAACCCAAGGTTCTGTATCTATTAGGTAAGCAAGCATTATACCAACTGAACTATAGTCCAAGTCTCCCCTCTTTTAATTTTTTGAAGAGGTGCTTTGTCATTTTTCATAGCCAATGAGCCATCTTCTACTCTATAACAACGTGCACATATTGTTGCTCATATCCTCACCAATATTTTCTATTTTGTTTCATATTGTTCTATAATAGTCAATCCTAACTAGTGTGTGATGGCAAGAAAATAACATTCTATTCACATTTACTTGATAGCTAATTGATGCCAAGAATCTTTTCACATAGTCATTTGCCTTGTATTTGTCTTCATTGGGGAAAAATGCTTCTAGTCCTTTTCTAAAGTCAAATAAATTGGTAACATTTTTAGTATAAGTCAGGATATAGTATGAGTGGTTTTTTTTTTTGAAAGTTAGAATTCAGTGTCTATTTCTTATCTTAAAATCTACAAAAATATTCATTCTCCAAACAGATGCAGATTATCATAAGCCTATCTTCTAATACGTTTTATAATGTTTTTGGCTACTTTCACTATTTCTTGTCCCTCTTGTTTTCTCAGGTTAAATGGGCACTCCATGAAGGTAAAGAACCAGTGTGGGTAATCATTATACATGTCTGAGTACACAGAACTGGTATTTTTCAGATTAACCTGGGGATTCAAAGTAATATATATGTGCTCATTATTGAATCTCCAAACAGGCTCTGTGATGTAGAGCACCATCATTATTGCAATTCTTTTACTTAAGGAACCAAGAGTAGGGAAGTCAAAGAGCTTGTAGAAACAGAATGTTTAGATACTTTTCTGTTGCTGTGATAAAAAAACAACAACAGCAATAACTTGATAAAACAAAATAAAAGAAAGAACCATTCATTTTGGCTCTCACTTCAAGGTATACTCCACCACAATGGAGAAGTCAAGGCAACAGGTACTTGAAGCAGTTGGCCACATTGTATCTGCAGTCAGTAAGAAAGAGAAATGAATGCTTTGTTTAACTCACCCTCGACTTATTATTCAGCCCACAAACTCAGCCTAGAGTATGGTGCTACCCACAGTGAGCAGATTTTTTCATATTAATTTTCCTCACCAAGATAATCTCCTACAGATATATATGCCCAGAAGCCAATCTCTTAGATTCTAGATCTCACCACATTAACAGTTGAGATTAACCATTGCACAAGCACTGCTAATAAACAATCTAGACCCAAGTAATGATATAAATTTCTAGATTTCTTATCTTATTAAATCTTTTCCTCTGTATATTGGATATAGCAGCATCTGACACAGAGCACGAACTCAACAAATGCTAGATGTACGGATGGGTAGGTAGGTGAATAAACAGATGGACGGCAACATTAAACCTAGAAACATCCAAAATCAAATTATAAATTAAGTCCAACAAAATATTTTGATTCACAAAATAATGTTATTTTGTTTCACAGAACAAGTTAGAGGCACGTCTGCTTTCTATAGTAGAGACAAGGTCAAGGTGAAGAGCAAACTAGTGAAGATCCAGATTCAAATATGAAATGTTAATGTTAAAAGCTAAAGCATCCTAGAGGAGACAGAAATATAAGGTTCGGCTTTGGCAATTGCTAATTATCAAGGTACAAGCAAGAGAACCAGGTGAGTAAAACAGTAAAAACAATAGAACTTGATCTTTAAGCCTCTTCTTCAAAACAAAACAAAAACAAAAACAAAAAAACAAAATCTTAACTTCACGAGTTGCTTATAACATTTTCCTCAAATCCCCTTTATTCTCAAAGCACAGGCAGGGCTGTGATCCCGAGTGTGATAAAGGACTGATTGGCAGGTAAACAGAAGTCTGATCATCACGCTCATCACTTTGATGGTCTTATAAAGCCAGTTCTGAAAGTCTTTAAAGGCGTAAACTTTAAAAGGACTCAAAAATTGGCAGGACTCTTCTGGACACTTGGAAACTAGTAAATTATTTTCTGTGTGAATTGTGCAATATACTTTTACTACAGTTATAAAGCAAATGGGTACAAAACTCACTCGACCTTCATTACACCCTATACAGTGTTTCTCATTCACACAAAACTACCTCCTATGGGCTTATCTCGTTTCCAAGTCATGAGTGACTTGGCTTTGTCAATTCGGATCGTGGATGATTCATCTTATGAAAGTCTCGCTGTGTGGACATATTACGTTGTATGGGTTTTTCACACTGGGAGGAAATAATGCAACTGAATGACAAGAATTGAAAAGTTATGTTTTCCAAGAGCTAGAGAACTGTATAAATTTCCAGAGTGGAAGCAAGAGGTAATTGCCAGATTCCAACCACACATGGTTGTGAAAATCTTCAAAGGAAAATTCCGAGAAGCCAAAATTCTACTGTTTCCTTTGTAGTTGTTTGAAAATAAAGCAAGCAGCTGGTATCCCTTTATTTGCACATCTGAAAGTACGCAGCAGTGTGGCAAATGGCTTTCTGAGATGAATAGTGTTCCTATTAAAATCATTAAGTCATTAGGTCTTCTTGAAGATCTAGAAGTTCCTAGAAGAAGAACTTCCTATTCTCAAGTGAAATACAGCTTAACCTTCTTAGAAGAAACTGTGTTATAAAACACATGTGGGAATATGTAAAATATTCCATATAGATGCTTCCTGAGTGGTAGTGGCAACTTCTTGTGCCAACTATCAAGGATTAAGTACTTTGCATTCCCACACGAAGATTCTTACAATTATATCTTGAAGGTCATATATACACATCATCTGTATTTTCACTTACTCATGTGACTTCCCAATGTAGAGGTTGAGCACGCTTGATTCAAAAATATAAAACCATTTTAAAGTATATTTCCTATTATTTATTGGGGGTGAGGGTACATGTGTCATGGTGAGCTTGTGATGTCATAAGACAACTCTCAATAGTCAACTCTGTCCTTTCACCATGGGTAGAGGCAAACTCAAGTGCCTCAGTTAGTTTCAACTCTCACCTCAACACCAACCTATAGTCACCTGGGAAGGGGAAGTTTCAATTGTGGAATTGCCTCCATTAGATTGGTCTGTGGGATCTTCTTGATTGTTAATCGACAGGACAAGGCCCAGCCCACTTTGGGTGGTAGCACCCCTGAGCAGGTGATCCTGGGCTATAGAAGAAATAGAAATGAGCAAACCATGGGAAGCAAGCCAGTAAGCAGTTTTTTACTCCATAGTCTCTGCTTTAGTTCCTGCCTCCAGTTTCCTGCCTTTAAGTCCTGTCATGGCTGTCGTCAATGATGAGTTATGAAATGTAAGCCAAATAAACCCTTTGCTCCCTGAGTTGCTTTAATCTGTGTTTTACCATGGCAACAGGGAAAACTATGTCATCAGTCTTGGTAGATATCATTTTTATCTACTGAGCCATCTTGTCAGCCCTCAAAATTGAAAACATTTTGGATTGTACTGATAAATTTTCAAACTAGGGAGAATTTGGGATTTTTGCATAAAACATGTTCAATTTGTTAAACCTATGAAACTATTTCAAAATCCAAAAACAAAGCTGAAAAATGTTTGGTCCCCAGGATCTTGAAATAAGAAATGCTTAATGATTTTTGGAAGAATATAATTTCCCCCATATTTTATATATATATATATATATATATATAATTTTATTATATATGTATGTGTATATATATGTGTGTGTATGTGTGTGTGTGTGTATGTGTATATCTCTTTTCCCTTAATTTCCTCTTCTCTTCATCACCTCCTTTCCTCCATTTATGCTAAGATTTCCTTTAAGTCTTTCTTTAGCCAGTGGGACGTTTGCTAACATAAATGAAGCCAAAGTCATTCTTCTATTATACCACACCCACATGCCCCACCCATTTTCTGCCATAAGTTCTAAAAATATCCCCTCAAGTAGCAATTCAATGGTACCACATTTTCTAGGACCTGATCCTGCTATACAGGAACATATCTTTCATTCACTTGGACTCTTATCTAAGATCGTATAATAAAATTCCTTTTCTAAACTCACCCTCGCATTGCTATGAAATGCATTCTTTGAGTCCTTGAGACAATGGATTCCAAAAACCCTGGCTTGAGCTTGTCACTGATGTTTCTGACACTTTACTTCTCCATATACACACACTCGAGGTAAGCAAGCCTCTGTCACCCTCAAATAGTCCCACTTTCCCCCATTTTGAAAAGAATACTCTCAAGGAAGTCTTTAATTCTGGAAGAATATAAATCCATGGACAGACAAAATAAGCAGGTCTACAGCCTACTACCGACAAGTAGATGACAAAACAAAATGCTTGTGGTTCTAATTGCTTAGTTTTGAAGGCTTTTATATGGCATTATTGTAGTAATGACTAACTAACACATTTGTGGTGTGTTTTGACTGGTTTTTTATCTAAAGAACACTCATAGTTATAGTTCCAAGAAGTCAAGAGACATTAGGTACAAGAGTCTTGTACCTAAGAAATTATAACACCTGGAGATGGGATTGGTTTGTCATGGGGCAGTGTTTATAGAAGAGTCTTCAAAATGAGACAAAATATACCCAGACCTACCTAAAAGGTGAGGAAAAAGCAGCTACATGTCATGGTAGGAAGGAGCTGTACCAACCACAGGTGGAACTCCATAATAGCCTAGGAAATGATCAATGTGGTCCCAGAACAGACCTTGTGTAGGTGTTTTCTCTGGTTGCTATGGCCCAGTGGAGGGAAATAAACTATAACACAAGAAAAAGTCATCAATCTACAGAGAATTGCACTGAAGTTGTTTTTAACCAAAATAAACATTAGAGAATCATATTTTAATTTTGTAAATGGATGGGATGACGCTAAAGAAGCTAGGCAAATTAAACTGTATATTTCAACAGCAAAGGTTGGCTGAGAATTTAGTCATCTATGTAAGTCAGTTCCCCCTGCCACTCAGAAGAAAGCTGATGATATTCTATTCCAAGAACCCCATGTTTGTATATTATATCTCATAGATTGTGTTCAAGTTAAGGGTAATGTTAGAAATCTCCGTTTCAAAGTAAAATTGAAGTTCAGGAAAACAAGTAACAACACCACCAAAATATCAGCCATCCTCAAATCGATGGAATATTTTGTTAAATTATTCATTCCCATTTCTTTCCTTCAAACCTATCTTAGTGTTCTAAATGACACATACAACATTTTAAGTCCTTTTACTTTGTAATTTGTATCTATATGAAAGGATACACAACAGGAATATATTGCAAAGCAAAATAGTAAATCACTTGGGAATGCCTCCAAACTCTTATTGTGTAACCATTGCAGCTGGGGAATTTGCATTTATCATATCTTATTTTCACAATTCTCCTACGTATACACTTGTATATCTGAACACACACTTAATATTCTTTTTCTTTGAATAATATAAATAGTGTTATATCACAATAGTGCATATACAATATTCTAAGACTGTCTTGTAGTCTCAAAATTCAGCTGAGTTTTGTTTTGGGTTTTGGTCCATTCATTTCTGTACCCACATACTATTTAATTGTGTAAATATCACATACTTTGTAAGTTAATTTGCTTATTAGTTGATAGTTGGGCTGTTTCCAGTTTTGTCCTGTTAGAAATAATTGTTCTATAAAAGTCTCCCTTGCTGAACATGAATGAGAATTTCTCCAGTTTGATTATAAGACACGAATTATATAGTATGTACAGATCCATGTTTCCACAGGTCACACCAATAGGATTCCCCATAACTGCATATATAACCCACACACTGGAATTCTCTGACTTTTTAGGACTTTCATCTTTGTTGTGTGTTAGGGGAGGCATTTGGGCAACTTGTGTTCCTCATTTTATTCAAATGGAAACTTTTTCAAAACATGTTAAGATAGTTTTGTTAGGTGCTTGCAGGTTTACACTTACAACTTTTTGCTGCGTTTAGTTTTTCGACCCCATGTGATCTTCTTTCCTATCTTCACTGATACTTGTCAAAGCATATTTCTGCTGATACCAAAATATTTACCCCAATTATATTTGCATCCTTTAACCATATATATTCTTAAATTATGGTTACTGTTTTTCTACTCTCAGCTTTTTCCTGAATTTCCCCAGAAGTTATTGAGTTATAATTATCAATGACTGGACACCTGGAGGGTCTACAACACTATGTTTTGATGTGTGAAATGAAAACCACAATTCAGCTAATTAACAAATTCATCACTTCATAAAGTTGCTTAAGTGCGTTATTAACTGTACTCAGCATGGTACATTCGATCCTTTGTAAGCCATCACTCAGCTTTATCCCAGATTTTTACCTGTTAGTCCACGTAAGGAATGGTCCTCATTACAAGTGTTGACAAATGGGTATTTTCTATCCTTTTAAATTGTATGCTTTACCACAATTCTTTCTCTTCTTTTCTCTTGAAATTTTGGAATAATAAATTTTTTGCCTACTTCATCTTTTCCTCTGCTATTTGACAGTTGTATCCTCTACTTAGATTTTTTGGTAACTACCTTAGAGTATTACCATGAGAACTTTTATATTATAATCGCCCTTCTAAGCAATCCAAACCCATAAGTTATTTTAATTCTGATGAGGCCATTTTTAAACTACAGGCTAATTTTGGACAGTATTCCAACTGTTTCTCTTTTTAATATGAAAAAGATTATATGTTCTTAGTGATTTAGAGATAAACTAAAATAAATTCATGTACAAACCTGTCCTAACTTGACCCTAGAAATAAAATACGCCACAAGCTGAGGAGCAGGTTTGTTCCTGCTTCAGTTCATGTGCTCATGTCTCACAGTGAAAAAGATACATTAATGTGGCCAAGAAGGTACAAAACCAACCTATAGAGGGCAGTGGGAGAGATATCAGAGCAGCAAACCAGGATCTATCTGATGCAGACAAAAATCATCTGAGAAGATTAACATCAGATGTAGTGTGGGGAGCTGTAGCTCTCTAGGCCTTCATGAAAACCATCCTAGAGACTCAATAAATCCCTACCAGAGAGGAAATGGGGGCACAGTGGGGGTTTCTTACAGCATTATCATCTTCCCTTCAGAGGAGGAGGCCTTGGCAAACAGCTATCACATTCTTCTTTTAGGGGATTCTTCCCCTCTATCTAATAATGCAGGACTGTCCAACAGCTGGAATGCTTCTTGTCGATAAGAAGGTTTTTGTTTGTTTGTTTGTTTAGCTTTTCTTCTTCCTCCTTTACTAACTAGTGAATCGAGAAAAGGCATCACCCATCTTGCAGCTAATATGATGACCTCTAGTCTTCATGATGACAGTTGACTAAGAAGAGAAGTGTCTAAGAAGGCCAGTAGAGCATGAAACATAGCCACTAAAATCTGAAAGAGTCAACTTATAGTTTGCAGAAATATAATCAATTGGTGATACAATGAACCCACAACTGTGCTTTGACAAAGTATTCCGTAGGGTATGAGGATGACTTAGTGGATATAACAGCAATAAGATGTGTTTAAAAGAGGAAAATCTAACATTAGAGTGACCTTTGTGTGAGTCTACAAATTCTGTAAGAGCATTTAAATGTTGATGAATTGCTGCCCATCACAGCCTCTGCACCATCCTCCTCGAACCTTCAAATGTAGCATTGAAGCTCCGTTTCTTTTGACTGTTGGCAATCTATAGATCTCCAGATCTGTGAACAGGAAAAGTTCCTCTTATAATCATGATTGAATTTTCATTGCTCTTAGTCGATTTTACTGCCTTAGCATCCCACTTCCCAGATAGCCTAGGAACTGCTGTTAACTTCATCCTGCATTCATTGCTCACATTCTCTTGCACTATTCTCATGGGATACTGAGATCCACCGGGCCAACTGCCAACCCAACATTCTGAATACCTATGCTTTAGGTTAGCAGATGTGAACATACTCTGTCTATCTGAATTCAATAGATGCTACATTTGCAAAACCCAAAGGAGCACTCTATCTAGTAACCATAGTCATAATTTTTATGAGCTTTATGAAGAGATGATACAGGGAAGGCCAAGAAATATGAGAAACAGAGAAATATGAGATTTCATTTTATAAGTATTTGTATTCACACATCAATAATACTCCAGTCCTTGGTGGATGCCCATACTCTGCCAATGAAAATTGTTGTTTAGAATTAGCAAAAGTTGATAACTCATGCCACCATCTGCATAAAGGTATTCTGTGTAGTGATTTTTTTCTGCTTGCACAGTAATAGCCCTCATAGAAGAAACTGTTTTCCTTCGCCTGAGCTGACCTGTGCGTGTTTAGTTTGGTAGGGTGCTGAAGCCACAATAGTGTACTCCTCTTAGTGGGTTCTGTTAATGGAGATTGAATCTCTGAGCAAGACAATGATAAAAATTCAACCTTCATGAGCAGATCAGAGAATACAAGGTTGATATGTGTAGAACAGCACCAAAGCTTTGTTATCTTTGATCATGAAAGGCCACAATTGAGTAAACCTCAACCACCACGAGGCAGACAGCTTGAACAGTTCTCTCATTTTCAGTCAACTCGTTGTTACTAGTGAATTCCATTTCCAAAAGTCATAGATTCTGACTTTGGGTTTTGAAAACAGTTGGATCTTAGTAGCATTTTTCTATCTTCAAATGAGAAATAGCATAAAATCTACTTTTAGATCCTCACCCTTTTAAAGTAAAAAATTACGTTAAGTAGCTGTTTGTCAAGCACAAATCTAACATTTTATTGAACAGAAACCTATCTATTAAGATCAGAATTAGACTTCAAGAACTACAAAGCAAGGAAATCTATACTTAGAACATGTATAAAAATGCCTCAAATAACAGAATTGGCTCTGGTCAGCCAGAAATGATAGGATGCTTTTAGGCGACAGCAAATATTCATTCTACTGAAATCATAAACAAAATCCCTCTAGAGGTTCCATAGACAACTGGCAGGAAAAGGAACTGAGAAAACAAAGTCAAACGCCAAGTCATAAAGACCCCCTTCCTTTCTGTCCCCACACACTCAGTCACACATGTGTGTTAACAAGTCTTACAGATAGATGTGTACACACACATACAATCTAACCCTAATTCTCTGTAGATTCATCTATATGTATCTCCCTTGAGAAGGTGATCCATAAGGATTTGGGTTCATAAAATACCTTCTGAAGAGATGAAACATAATGAGAGAATGGCAGAACAGATGTGAAAGAAAAATTGAGTGAGGAGAAATGGAGGGGAAGACAACGGAGCAGGATGAACATTGTTTCCTTAAAAATTTCGTGTAGGCAACTTCATTGTAAAAACAGAGACCATTACAGAAAACACAACCAAGTTGTGGAGCCTATTCCCTCTACATAACAATCCCTGCACCTGAGGCCCAGGGAACATTATGGAAGAGGAGTAGAAAGGTTGTAAGAGCTAGAAGATCAGGGAGTTTGCTGTGAGATTGTCTCCTAAGAATGCCAGAAGCTCCACCCATAATGTTGCACCAATAAGATTACCTCTTGCTGAACAAGAACAGTAGCAATAGACACGTTAGTATGGATGGGGAAAAGCCCACAAGTCCTCAACCTTACACAAAGAACTACAGGCAACTAAGGAATGCTGGGAGCAGGAGAAATAATCTTCACCAGGGAAGAGCCCATGAGTTGGTTGCCCAATACCAAGTGGTTAGCCCCAAAAATATACACATGCAAGTAATATTATGTAGATGATAACAGGTTGTATTTACATATTTAGGATATATATATATGTGTGTGTGTGTGTGTGTGTGTGTGTGTGTTTGTGTGTGTGTAACAATTAATGGGAAAGAGGCCATTAATTTGACAGAAAGCAAGCAGGGCATATGGGAGGATTTGCAAGAAGAAAAGAGAAAGGGCAAATGATGCAGTTATATTATGATTTCAAAAAAATCATTTTTAAATTATATGTAGGGAAGGTGCTGTAGCTCAGCTGGTAGGGTATTTGCCTAGCATGCAAGAAGCCCTGGCTTCCATCCTTAGTACCACATATGCATATATGCATACATATATACAAACACACATACATACGTATACATACACATATACACACCATACATGACACTATATGGGTTGGGAGGTAGAGGGAGGGAGATCAGAAGTTCAAGGTCATCATTGGCTACTCTGTGAACTCAAAGCCAGCCCAAGCATAAGATTGTCTCACCAAAGTCACACAGAAGTCTCTTCTCCCTCCCTTTCCCATCCTGGCCCTGTACTTTAAACTTTTTCATTCTTTCCTTAGTCTGCCTGCTTATAATAATACCTGATAAAATTAAAAATATTCTTCCCTTAACCTCTATGAATATTTGAGGTCTCTCATAACTGTTCAAATATCTACTTTTCTCTTTCACTCAAGTACATATGAATGTAATGCACTCTCTCTCCTGAACTCCAATATTCAACCCTTTTACTCACAGCTGCTGCCAAAATTCAAGGCTCCTACTGTCTCACCATTGTGACTCTCAGTCATTTTTCAATCCAAAATATTTCTCTCACTATTTTGTTAATGTAAAAGGTTGTTTCGTATTTAAACTAGGCTTTTGAGTAGTTTCAACCTCAAAACGTTTTCTCGACACACACCTGACATGTGTCAGGAAACAGCAGCCCTGCAAATGTCATACTTCTATCCCTCACCTAATTATCCTCAAAGGAGAAGTCACTCAGGCAGTAACATGGTTTAAATGGCAGCTCTACCACACTGTTCTTTTACCCAGGAGATCCATAGTAGCAGGTGAGACAGTACTCTTGCCTAAGAAGATTTGTTTGCAGGCTCTGCATGCCTAGAATCCCAGCATTCAAGAGAGTAAGGCAGTAGGATCACACTAGGTGTGTGATCATTGAGTCTAGCATGAACTACACAGCAAGGCATGGCTATGAAGAGGGGAGGAAAGGTTGCAATAGTGATAATCAGATAACAAATGCATTAAGCCAATAAGTGCATGCATTAGTGTACTCAGGCATCATTATAAAGTACCATAGATGATGTGCTGGCTAGTTTTATACCAACTTGATATAGGCTAGAGTTATTTGAGAGATGGGAATCTCAATTGAGAAAGTGTCTCCATAGGATTGGACTGTAGATAAGTCTGTGTGGCATTTTCTTAATTAGTGATTGATGTGGGAGGACTCAGATCATTGTGGCCATCCCTGGATTGGTGGTTCTGGATTCTATGAGAAAGCGGCTGAGCAAGCCAAGATGAGCAAGTCAGTAAGCAGCATCCATCCATGGCCTCTGCATCAGCTCCTGTGACCAGGTTCCTGCCCTATTTTAGTTCCTGCCCAGTCTTACTTTAATGATGGACTGTGATGTGGAAGTGTAAGCCAAATAAAGCCTTTCTTCTGCAAGTTGCCTTCCTCATGATGTTTTATCACAGCAATAGTTGCCATAATTAAGACAGATGATATGACCTAAGCCACTGAAATTTATTTCCTCACTGTTTTGGAGGCTAGGAAATCTGGATCAAAGTGCTAGCAAGGTCTGTGTCTGTCCTCGCTTGCAAACTGCTCTTTTTTTCTTTCATTTCCTCTGGGTATTCACACAGAGGTGAGGGATATCATCTATTTAGAAAGCTAACTCTTAATGGACTAGAGCCCCACTTTAATAACCTTTGTTTTAACCACTATATAAAGACTCCAAATTGAAAGTTACACTGGGAGATTGGGCTTCAACATATAAAGTTATTTGAGCAATATAATTCAGCACATAAAAGCAAATTTCAAAGCTAATGATACTCATGAGATAAAGGCAAATGGTGGAAGAGAATGAGCAGGAACTGTGGTATTTAGTGGTTAGGGTGAACTCTTTGGACAAGTGACCTTTGAGACCCAATGAGAGAAAAGGTAGGCAAAGAAGCCAGCAAAGATTTTGGAGAGCAACCTTCCAGTAATTGCATATCTGAATATCCTCTAACAAACCAACAAATGCTGAAATCCAACATTTCTGAAAAAAGATGAACCCAATCAGGAGATCAGGAGATTTGTAAATAAACTTATCACTGGGGCATTTTAGACTTTTAGGTTTGTTTCTTTGGAGTGGAAGGTATAAGAAAATGTCTAGAAAATAACAAATTCTCTTTCAAAAACTAGAACAGAGTTGCCTGGATGCTGGTGGAATCCAGAGATGGGAAGTCTGGAGAGAATACGAACACACCATGTGCCCTGGGAGAACCAACAGCAGCTCAGACAGGTATATAGGCCTATAGATGATGTGTAGGAACTGATTTGGGATATATTGATGGGGCTGGATCAGCAGCATGCTTCTCAATAGGTTAGGATTCTAAAGAAGAGATCAACACCTCAGCTGCAACTTTAATGTAGGGTTTGCATATCTTGATGGCTAAAAGTGATATTCATCAGGTAGGAAAACTATGATAGAAATGAGTTTGGAAGTAAAACATCAAAAAAAAATCATTTTGGAGCCTGTTAAATTTAAAAGGCTTTTTAAAATATGAAGTTAAGTATTGATTTAAAGGTTTGATTTATAAGCCTTATGTTCAAAAGAAAGAAAGGTCGGAGGTGTAAATTTAAGATTGTAGCTGGCTCAGTCTAGTCTTCCATGAAGTAGATTTCTAGATATAATAAGTAAAAATAATCATGGAGGATCTCAACTCAGTACCTATGATAGGAAAGAAAGAAGCCACCTTGTGCAGGGGTAGAGGTTGAACTATAATCCAACAGAGGAGTTTTAAATACAGAATAAGCCTCCAGAACTCATTGGAATTAGGGAAGAAGCACACATCCAAAGCCATCACTGGGCTCAGCCATTAACCGTGAGACCTGCTATGAAAGAGGTGTGACCTCGGGTGCGATGGCTCTCTTATGGTGAGGTAATTCTTGAGAGTGGCTGACATCTCATAATTGTTTGCAGGACATCCTGCAACCACTGGCAAAAGGGCGGGCCCCTTATTGCTGAATAGCACACCCTAACCATCCACACCATTCACCCAGATGCTATGTGGGAAAGGAATAAAGTAATATCAACTCACATTAGTTGCTAAATGAGATTATCTTGAGGAAAGTAGATAGGAGAGCTGTGGATGCCCCAGGCAATAGCCAATAACTACGTGACATGCAGAAACAATCCCCCCGCCCCCCACCGGCTGAGACCTGGACTCTGTAATTAAAGATAGAGCAAAAGCCCCAGCTCCCGGGGAGGTCCTAGGACTGCCTAGTTGATGGCAAAGGAAAGTGTTTATGTCATCTGAGGCCCCTGCTAGCAGAGGTGGATTATAAGAAAGGAATAATGAGGTATCTTCTTGATCTCCTTGGAATATGTAATTTGAAGAAATTAAAATATCAAAAGTTGACTTCTGTGTCTATTCTTTTTTTTTTTTTTTTTTTTGTTTAATAGAAAATAATGATCGTTTCCAAAGAGACCATGGGAGGTCTGGCACATTCTAGTGAAAGTCCTGCGTCAGAATCCTGCACTGCTCAATCAAGCGTCGGCAATTCCTGTTTTGTTTCTACTTCCCGCTAACTAGATTAGGAAAGACTTCATCTAGACCCATGGTGGACCACCCAGACGCTCCTAGCAAATCCATCCCTCGGTTGACTGCTTTTGTTCGCCCTTTGTATACCTGTGTCTCATTTTTATCCTGTCCCGAATCTGCTTTCCTACGTTCCTGACAGCATCTAGAATTCTTGGCTTCATAATGTGTCGCACCAAAAGAAACCTAACCCGGCATTATTTGGAGCCCTTAATGATGCTGTCGTTCCCCCTTTGAAGGCCAGAGAGTCAATGATAGGTCTCTCCTGCGGGGTTTTAGACCATAATCACAGCGGCTGGGTCTGTCGAGCACCTCTTGTCCACAATTAATGGAGTGCTGCCGCGGTCACAGCTACAGCCAGGGAGGGCAGACTGTCTGTTGGGGGTTTCATTGTTATTCCACGAGGTTTAAAACCAATGTCAAAATCAAACCACTAGGAGAATTCCACCCATGCTTGTGGATTCCTACAGTAGCGCACATGTGATAGAAGACACTTTGAAATGGAATTTAATACGCAGATGTAAAACTCAAAAAAAAAACACGATTGGAGCTATGTTATTAAAATGAATTTAGTATCATGTCCATTTACATTCTCTTTAAATAATAAGTAGGCCTCCTAGATTTTAGAAGCAAACTATATTTCACGGGGCTTTTGTGCTGATTTTTCTCATTATCTCTTCTTAGAAAAGCTCCATTCTTGACTTTTAATGCTTTACCACCGAACTGAGAATTCTGGTTCAAATTCCGTGTATCAACTTAGATTCCCCTTCTGGCCACAACCCTGAGCTTTCCCAGAGGACCCCCATCCATACTTGTATGCCCTCCCCAACTTTGAATCTGATTGAGTTTCTAATTTAGCGAAGAGAACACAGGGCAAATATGATGGGAATTCTAAGCACTGGTATTAAGGATGCCTGGTAACCTCTCTGGTCTATGAGCTTTCGAGATACATCAGCTGTCAGGTAAGCAGTCCAGATCCATCCTGGAAAGGTGTCATGGAGAAAGTACTGGGAGGAAAGGCCCTGAGATGGGAGAAACCAGGAAAAAGTAGCCTAGGTGTGCCTGGAGACAGGCTGTACCTTCTGAGTCTGCCACCTCCTACTGCAACTTCACTTTCACACAGAAGTGTGTTGCAGGGGTGGTGGTGGGGGTAACCACAGAAACTGGCAATAAGAAGGAGGACAAAACTGCGTCTCCATACTTGGACCCCAAGCAAAATAAAATTAAAAAAAAAACCCTCTTCATCATTTCATCTACAGATCTCCTCCTCCAGGAAGTATATTGTAAACTTGGTTCGTGACCTAAATTCATTTCCATATTGCACTTTGTTGATGTTAACTATTTTCTCGCAGTTCCACTGAAGCTCACTAAAGGTGACCCATGACCTCCTGAAGACTGAAATTAGCGTGGTCTTCCCAGAGTGCCCTCTCCACTGGCTGCTGATAAGCTTCCGGAAACCGTTTTCTTCTTTCCTTTGGGCTTTCTAAACACTCTCTAGCCCTCTTCGTTTCATTCTCATTTCTTTAAGGCCTTTCTGTGACGCTCCAGACACTGCATGTCTGGGACATGGTAACCACTCTTCGAAAGAGATTCAGAGCCTAGCATTGTCCTGGTAAATACTGAGCTAGAAAGCAGAGTTGAAAGAGCAAATAAGAATGCAGAGAAATTTGAGCGCTTGAAAAAGAAAGGCACGAAACAACAAAGACAAAATACATTATAATACAGGAGTATGCCACAGATAAAGAAGTAAGGGGGGAGGGCTGGCGAACTGACTAGGTGGGTAAAAGTGACTGCTGACGAGTTTGAGGACCCAAGTTTGATCCCTGAGAGCAACCAAGTGCTTTGGATCTCAACCTGTGAGTCGCAACCCTTTCGGAGGGGGCCGCCTAAAACCATCTGCATTTCAGGCATTTACCTTACTATTCATAACAGAAGCAAAATTACAGTTATGGAAGTAGCCACGAAAATAATTCTAATGATTGGGGGTTCAGCACAGCATGAGGAAATGTATTAAAGAGTAGAAGCATTAAGATGGTTGAGAACCACTGAACCACCACATGGTGGGAGGAGAGACTTCCTCAAGCTGTCCTCTGGCTCCACACATGCGGCAGCAATACATCCTAGTAAATAATTACAATATAATTCAAAGAAGAAGTGACTTCCTAATGTGGGGGAAGAAACCGGATGTCTTTGCAGGGGTTCCCTGTAACTCTGGCACATATTCCAGTACATTTTAGAACAGAACTGCATGTACATATACAAAATCCAGAAGGCTACTGGGGTAAAAGGAAAGAAAAGAGACTTAACAGGATGTAAAGGAGAAATTGGAAGGGCAGAAAAAAATCAAATAAAATAGTCCGAGAGTATCATTTCATTGCATACATATGAATCAACAATTGGAGGTAGAACTTCTACACTGAGTAAAACTGATAATTTTCAATGTTTTCTGCAATATTCCTCATTCTGGAAAATCATTTCTTTCACGTCACTAATATAGTTGGTGAACAGTAAAAAATTAGATAATTGTAATCTTGAGGATTAAATGTTTGGGTCAGGGACTATACAAGCCACACTTACCTACATTGGCATTTTTCTCTCTACCCTTGCAGCTGCTCTAAACTTCACAGGCTGAGAGCCAGCCTGTGAATTTGTAACTCTCTATTTCTCAAGGGAAGTTTACAAAGCACTTTAAGCTATCAGGGGCCACAGGGGGCACAGATGACCTACAACCTACAGGGCTGAACTTTGCCCCTTTATCTGCTGCCCCGAAATCAATCTCACTATAAGAACAGCTTGTGTTATGGGCTACTTGGCAACTACATGGTTTGGGACTCTCTGAAATCCATAAGGGGCTCCACATTGGTTCCGGGGATTGAATTCTCCTCAGAGCCTTCACCATGCTGCTTCCTATGACATTAAGAACTCCCTTAATAAATCTCTCATCCAAAAAGACAATCCACCTCAGTGTTCCTCTCAAACTCCAAAAACCAAAGAATTCTTACCGCAAAGAACCCCATGAGACAACCAGTACCTAGTTTGGTCACCAGAACCTCAGGTCATCAGGACTGCACTTTGAGTCCTGGGCAGCATAAGTGCCTCCAAACTGCTAAGAATCTTAAACCTGCAATACCAACACCCTGAGGGCAAACACCAAGGATGGTTTACATTTGATTAGAAGAGATCAAGTTCACTGGATTACTGAGATCATGCAATTTTTGAAAATTGGAATTGATTCCTACATCATGAAAGAAACAAAGCCCAAACCAGCCACAGCTAGAAATGTCTTTTCTTACATGTGTTTAACTATCTCAAGGAGGTTCATACTTCCAACCTGGCTCAGTGACTACTTTTATTTTTTAGCTCCACTGGAATTCTCTCTATTTCAGTGTTAGTATGGATAGTTTTACAAATTTGGATAAGTAAAACCACAGAAATACTTCAATACAAGATTTCCTTAATCGAGTCACAGGCCTCCTTTTTAAACACCCCCCCTACCCCAGCATATACATCAGAGAATTATGACGCTAGGAGAAACCTGGTGTTGTGTCATGACTTTGGCAGTGAGTGTCATGTTTGTTTTGCTTTTTCCTGGGCAAAATAAGCTGGTGTTGTTTTCCTTGTCTGTTGACTCCAGTTTCTCTAAGAATACCTAAGTTGCCATGTCACCAACTATCACTATGGGCAAACAATATTAAAGGATTTTGGAGTTCGTGATCAATAAAGTAGACTCTCTTATTTGATTTGTGTAATCTATCAAAAATTACAACAGGGCACTATCTTGTGATACTCAGTAATCTTAGTGGTCATATTGGAAAGTAGTTTTATATCTGTACACGAGGCCACAGTGCTTCCTTTGACAAGGATCTTTGAATAGGACACAACACGGAACTGGAGCCAGCCTAAATGTCCATCAGCAGGTGAATGGAAAATAGCAATGTGATAAATATATTCAATGTTATCTTATTCAGCTATTAAAAAATGTATGAAATTTGCAGAAAAATTACAAAAGACAGAAACTTCATGTTCACTCATATACAAACCCTACTTTATAATGTGTTGTTGGTTTCTCTCCCATCCCATCTGCCACAGCAGCGGCTGAGTCTCCCCGCACCGCTCACGCAGGCCCAGGCCTTGCTCTTTAGCCAGGAGTGCAAAGGCCTGGGTTTGAGTGGCAGGAAAGTGCTCTGGGACCCGAGGCCTGGGTCTCAGTTAATTTCTCGAGGATGCTGACCACCTGCGGCCTGAGAATAGGGGACAAGACGCAAAGGAAGTCTCGGGAGCCGAATCTGATGGACCACAAACTGGTTTATTGGCGGGCTTTTCCCTGTTTAAATATCTTTCTCCAGAGAAGGTGGGGTCCCAGTACTCCGGGTGGGGAGGTCTGATTAGCATGGGGGCAGGGCAGGGGCACCTGGCCTCATGGTCTTTGCAAAGACAGAGGAAGGTGCCTAATTTGCCACAGGGCAGGCAAAAAGCTTGTCAGGTTTATTTTCCTTTTGCTTCTGTGAATAGCTACAGTCCCTCCAGGGCTAGAAGAGAAGGAGCTCGCAAGACATTCTGCTAGCCCACCCTGGGAGGACGAGGCACCCTTTAGCAACTTCAACTTGCCCCAGAGGTCTACAATGTGTACTGTGTATATATAAATGGGTACAATATAGGCAAAGCCTAAAATATTAGAAAGGAGTTCAAATGAGGTGCCAAGGAAGATAGCCATGCAAAAGCCATGTCTCTGCAAAGCCACAGTTCATACCTCAAAGAGGGCAAGAGACAATATATTCTGGAGCCAAATATCAGTGATCATGGCCAAAGAGTACAGATTCAAATACCCCAAATTCCATGTCCCAACAGTCCCAGAAGTTTCACCAAGTCTTTATAGTGACAGAAGGAACAAAGACAGCCAAAAACCTGGGCATTTTTCAAATAGATTGTTAGTAACATTAAGTAGGCAGTTACGGCAAAGCAGAGAAATCTCAGCTACAGGCCTCAGATGCTATCTGATGGGAAAACTATAAATCTGTTAAATTAATACATTCTAAAATACTTTTATTTGTTTGTCACAGTATGGTAGGTATGGCAGAGAACTAGGCAAGGTATGGCTATTTAGGGGGCTAAATGTAGCCCAAGATAAATTGTAGTTCGTCTCTGGACATGTGCAATTCTGACCTCTCTGCACACACTGAAGTCATTAAATCAGCCTTGTAGAAGGTTTCAGTTTGGAATGTCAGCTTCTCTCTGGAATTTGCCTTCATGGGACAAGTCATCGAAATGGGAAAGAGATAGAGGGGGCTGTACACAGAGGATCTGCGAGAAGTAGACTCTGCTAAGACACACTTTATCAATTAAAAATGTCATAATATTATCTAATGCCTTATATGCTAACAAAATAAAAATATTTCTCCCCAAATATAATATCTAAAATCCTAAAACTGTTCCTGACACAAATAAAAAATATGATTCATATTTAGGAGAAAAGCACGTTCAGTGCCTTTTCTTCATTTTTTTCCAGCCCTGCTTTGGGATCCCAAGTGCCCACACTGAGCTCTTCATAAAGGAAAACTATTGCAATATGTTTATTCTTAGCAAGATGTTAAGGAACTTCTACTTGTAGAAGTATCTGAATTTTTTTAAAAAACACTGAAGAGAAACACTGTTAAAACCTAAATAGCATGGAAACTAGTTTGGCCCCGAAAGAACAATGCTTCTTCTATAGATGCTGACCCTGGCGAGATCTGCTGCTCTCCCCAGAGGCTGGGATTTTACAATGTCCTTGGCATCTGAATAGGTGCATATTCGATGGATATATTTACAGAAGTGAACCCATGCCTGCGGTTGACATTATTGTGGGAGAGAAAATGACTACTCAAGTCCACTGCTGAGATATTTAATACGGTAATCTGAGTTCTGAGAGCCAGGCATCAGTGCCGCTGCTAAGGACTGCATTCTGGGGTCTTGTTTCAAAACTGTGATTCTATCTCAGGGAGGCTTGATTTTCTGAGAGGAAACAGCTTGTTTCTCTTGGATGAACATCAGCCATTATGCCTGAAGGTAAGGTACATTTTTAATGTGAGCATTTTAGGTGTTATACCCATACCCATGACAGATATCATGAATAAATACCTTTTTCACTTGTTATATTGGAAGGTTTGTATTGTTTTGTTTTTCCTCATACAGTTAGTCTGAAGCCAACGTATGCTAATCTTCTGTAGAGGTACATCTGTTTTTCAAATGATAATAATTCCATGATAACATAGGGTTGCTTTGGGTTCTAGCTTTCTTCCAAGTGACATGAACATAGAGCCAGCTGCTTCTCAAACATCAGTTCAGACTCTGTCGCCTGAGTCAGGAGATCCATTTACTGCTTTTCTTGTTGCAGACTAAAGCCTTTGCATACATGATGAAACTTCAAGTTGGAGATGAAACAAGATACTACATGAAGGAGACATAGTCATTATTTATACATTTTTCTGCAAGTGTGTTTGCCTGGTTTCTCAGGAAGGATGCAAACCCTCCGAATTTTATCCCTAAAAATACATGATGAACAACTTGCGTAGCCAAGCCTGGTCCTTTGAAAGACTGGTACCTAGTCCAGATTTTCCTTGTCACCAGGTAACAAAGGTGGCTGCACTGGTAACTGGCCAGGCAGAAGGGCTAGCAGTAAGCCCTGCCCATCCTAGCCCAGCTTGATGTTCTAACACTGCTCATTATCTGCCTTTTAGGGGTTTTCAGAACTTCAGTTGCTGATGGAGCAAATTTTTGCCTAAATCCTACATCAGAATTATGTATTACTTAAAATTATTGTTTATTCTGTCTCTTTTCTTCTCCAGGCAAAATAAAGCCTACTTCAATTATTATCAAGTTTTCTCGGATCTCCTCCAAGCTCCCCAGGCCTGCTTTTGTCTGCCTTTGTTTTAAACACAAAGCCTATTATGAGATTAGAATGTATCAAAATCATTAAAGGAATTGTTCAGGGATCTTACAAAAGTGAAAAGTTACTGTATTTAAAGAAATACAGTACAAGACCTCCAAAGACATGTTCATACAACCATGTGATTGATGGTTGTGTTTGCTGAAATCCAGATAGATGATGTTCTAAATTTTGAAAGTCATAAATCCACAGTCTTTCCAATTCTGGAATCATAAATTAAATTCTAATTCAGTTTTAAAAAAATAAACAACTAGTAATAGTGTGTGTGTGTCTCTGTGTGTGTGTGTGTGTGTGTGTGTCTGTGTGGGGGGGGGTGTAAGTTAGAGGAATTTGCAGGAGTCAATTTCTCCTTCTACTAAATGGGTCCTCAGGTACAAACTCAGGTTATTAGACTTGGCAGCAAAGCCATTTTGTTAAGCCATTTTGCTGGCCCGAAGCCATTTTCTTAATCTAATGTGGATGTATATCCATTCCTTATAATCAAAAGAGCAGTAAAGGAAACAAACAAAAGCTTGTCCACCCTTACAGGAAACATACGGATAAGTTTAGACTATCCTGATTGCATTGACACAATCCTTTCCTTGGTTCAAATAGAGAGATCAGAATGACTCCATTGCCAAACAAGTGTTATAAAGAAGAAATATTTTTCATCAAAAATAACATAGTAAATGGGATTTCAAAGTTGTAACACTGTCTTAGTTAGGTTACATACTGTGATGAAACATCATGACCAAAAACAGCTTGGGGAGGAAAGGGCTTGTTTTGCTTACACTTGCACATCACGCTTCTTCACTGAAGGAGATCAGGGTAGAACACAGCTGAAGGCAGGAGCTGATACAGAGGCTGTGGATGGGTGATTCTCGCTGACTTGCTTCCCATGGCTTGCTCCGTCTGCTTTCTTATAGCATCCAGGACCACCAGCCCAGGGATGGCACCACCCACAGTGGGCTGGGCTGACCCCAATCAATCACGAATTAAGAAAATGGCTCCAAGTTTGCCTACAGCCCAGTCTTACAGAGGAAAATTTCACAATTAGGCTTCCCTCCTCTCAGATGACTCAAGCTGAAATAAAATCAGCCAACACAAACTCAATGGAAACTAGAAAAGTTTTGTTTCAAACTATGCATTTAATTTTTATATCCGAGCATAGCGAAGAGAAATTCCAAGGCTGGGGAAGAACATATCCCACTCCTGCAGGAGACCTGCATTTGCATCTCCTCATCCATGGTGGGCAGCTCACGACCATCTATAACTTCAGACCCAAGGGATCCGATAGCCTATTCTGTACTCAATGGGTAGCTGTGCTCACACTTGTGCATGTGTGCACACATGCATGTGTGAATGCACACACACACACACACAAATAAAATAAAAACAAATCTTAAAAAGAAATAACAAATTCTTTTTAGAAGGTTACCTCTGCTATTACTAGAGCCAGGGGCCACAAACAGATGACAAAAATCTTCAGAGTATGAAGTGTTCTTCCCTACTCCCCCTTGGTTTACCACACCAACTCTGACTGTAATGTCAACAGAGGCTGGAGAAGGGACAGAACCAGGGATCTAATTGGAGGACATTTAGGAGGAATCTGGAGACACAGGACAGTGGAAACTCACTGGAATCTAGGACCTTTAGCAATGGGGATAAGGAGGCCCGAACAGGCTGTCTACTGTAACCAGGAAGGGCTCCCAGTGGTGGGACAGGGACACCATCCCAGCCACAAAACCTTTGACCTATAACCTAACCTGCCTATAGGAGTCCCTGGAACAAATGGAAGGGCAGAACCTCATGGCAAGGGAGGGAATCCATACTTGATACTGCAGGGCAGGCCAGGAACTAGAGACTGCATAGCCGTAAGATGGTTTCTAATGATAGCCTGCTCTACTCATAGATCAGTGCCTAGCCCAGTGTTCATCAGAGAGACTTCCTCTGGCAGCTGATGGGAGCAGACGCAGAGGCCCAGATCCAAACATCATACAGAGATCATCAAAACCCGTGGAAGAGGGGAAGAAGGTATTGCAGGGACCAGAGAGGTCAAGGATACCAGGAGAACAAGACCCAAGGAGTCAAATGACCAGCACTCTTGGGGGCTCACAGAATCTGAAACGGCAGACATGGAAACCTGCAGTGTCCTGTAAATATGTCTTTTGGTTGTCTGGCTTGGTATTCTTGTGGAACCCCTACAAACTGAAGGATGTATTGGGGTGTCTCTGACCCTTTTCCCTGCCCTTGGAACCCTTTTCCCCCCTGAGGGATTGCCTAGTCCACCCTTGATGCTGGAATTATTGCCTGGCCTTGTTCCATACTGTTGTGCCCTGTCTGAGCAGTAACCTTGGGAGGACTGCTGTTACCTGGGGAAAGGTGGAGGGTGGAAAGATCTGGGGGAGAGAGGAGATGAGAGGGCTGGGAGGAGTGGAGGGCAGGGGGTAGGGTAGGCAGGTGTATTATATGAGAGAAGAATAAATGAATAAATAAATAAATAAATAAATAAATAAACAAACAAACAAACAAACAAACACTAACTAAAAAATAAAAAGGAAAAGGTAAAACGTAAGCTTATATGGACTTGGATTAGTACCCAATATCCATATACTGTCTAATATGGGTAAATGAACTCTGGGACATAATCTGCATTCAGTGGAGTCTCCAGTTAGCTCAGTGTACTTTGAAGTCTGATCTGAGAAATGCCGACCTACAAATCCAAACTCTGGGTCGTGTACTTTAGCTCATGGGCTAATAATACTTTTACTTTTCCTCCTGCAGCCATGATAGTATTTGAGCAGACTTGCTTCATTTTGCTCAGAACCTCAGCAATGGCTGCTCTTTTGTCCTTTCCTACTGTTCCCCAAATATCTATAAGTTGATCCCCCTATGTTTTTATCCTTGTTGCTGAGACCATCATATCATGAGGCCCAAATTTGGAATAACATCTCTTTCCACCAGCCTTCCAGGCTTCCTCCTCTTAAAAAAAAATAATAATTCATCCTCAGAAACCAAATTTAATAAATTATTTCTTAAGTATCCAATACTTGTCTTACTTACTTGAAATAAATGTTTGTACTGTTTATGGCCAGTTCACATAAAATTCTAGTATCTGGAGATGTCTAGATAACCTGATTTCCACAAGTTTAAATGGCTTATTTTTCAGAAATAAGTACTTGTTATATACTAAACTCTCAATATTTGATGCAGAATTTCTTCCTAGCCACTAAATAAACCATTTGTAAATAGTTGAGGTATCCCACATTAAAGGCGCCAACATATTTCATCATTAAACCCTTTGCCAAGAGTAAGAGACTACGTATGAGCCAGAATAAGATGCATGTTGCGTTAATAAACAGCTTTAAAGTCTCAACAGAATAAGTAAATTTATATAAATATTATTTATATATTTTAATATAAATGCATAATATATTTGTTATATATTATATTACAATATAAATATTATGTATAACATAAACATGTAAAATATAAACAAATACAAATAATATAAAAATAAATACAGATAAAAACAAAAAATAAATAAAGTTCAATGTCAACTGGCACAGGCATTTTGTACGTAGCACACTTGTTTCTACATGGTCTTCACCCAGGGCCTAGGTTCACAGAGACTGCTTCTGATACATGTTGCCACAATTACAGAAGCAAGCAAACCTGAATGTGGTTCTGCCCATGCTCAGTCAGAGCAACTCATCTAGCCACACTTCAACTAGCAGTGCGGAAAGTAGATGTTCCTCCAGAGAAAGCACTAAAGGCTTCAACAAGAAAGCCTTCCATTTGGAAAGTCCAGAACAGGAGGCAATCTAAGAGGTAAGATCTCAAAGAGAAGGTCATGGCCTAATTAAACACAGTACTTTGTATCTATCTAACTTGACTCTTCTGTCAAGTTAGAGGTAGGAACATAGGCTCCAAGCTGTTGGATAATGAAGGTGACTGGCCAGCAATTAAAACCAAAATATCACCATCACTATGAACAGAGGCCAGAGACAAGACACCACTCCTGGTAAAAGCAGAGGATTTGCTACCTTCTGACTTGCTCATCAAACATGACCCTACTCACCGAAGTGTCTGCTTCCCTAGGAAGAGCAGGATGAGTCACACTCTTGTTTTCATTCTAACTAGGGAAGGAATTTAGACCACTGACAAACGCCCACCATCATTGTGCCCTCTTACAGGAAGGAATGTGAAGGGACCTCAACATGAAGGTCCCGGCCAGTGATAGCAAAGTCCTTTCCTCTGGGAGTGAAATTCAGGCAATTGAAGAGGCATGACATCACATCAATTTGAATAATTAATTTTTTTGCTTTCTGCTATAAAAAATTGACTCTTTATAGAACTAGCATCTTGTACAGATATGTGATCCCATGATACAATAGGCCAGAAAATAGACGCATTAGATTTTGCACCCTTTTATGGCCAATAAGGCAAACAAATTGCTCACTTCAGAATCACATATTCCTGTCGCACAGCGACAGCTACCTTGATCACAGAATTGCATACAGATTTCTAACCATGATCTGTCATATATATCCATGCACCCTATAGTTCAGTTCATCTGTGTTTAGAAGAGAAATAAATAATCTTGAAGTAAATGCAAAGGGGTTGTTTTGACAACACTGTACTTTACCTAAAAGTAATTAGTTCCCAACAGCTCTGGGACCCTTATAAAACATAGAATTGAAAGGAAAAAAATAATCGAAAAAGAATTTATTATCAGCTCATGCCAAGCATATGAAGGAAAGAGAACACACAGTTTCCGAGTCTATTAACCAAAACAGGAACAAAAGCATTTTTATCGAGGACAGGAAGGATGACACAGAATTCAATAAAATAGATTTATGATGAGACACATTAAACGGCAGCATTTGAATGGTCAGACTGAAACCAGCACATTTTAATATTTCACTTTATGGAGAGGAAAGTATTTCAGTATAATAAAACCAGGGCGTATACATTCCAAGTCTGTGCTGGTGGCTGACCAGACTCAAAGCTCAAATCAACTGCACCTTTGTTTTGTCTCAGTAGAGAAGTCTTCTTAGTCATATGCTAATCCATGAATTCAAGCTGCACTACTACCCGCCAGAGAGCCTGGAATTAAAACAACTGGACAATTCCAACTGTTGGTGGAACAGCTAACTGTGCTCACATGTTGCTACTGTGTATGAAACGGTAAAGCCACTGGAAATAACAGGTGGACAATGTCTTATCTACCTCACCTTACCCATCCATCACACTAACTAGAAATTCCAAACTAGGCTTTTATCCCAGAAAGATTAAAAAATAATGATCCCTAAGTCCACTGTGTCAATATTCAAAATATTTCCAAATTGACACCCCCTCCCTCAAAAAAAAAATAGGTGGTGGTACACACCTTTAATCCCAACTCTCAAGTCTGTAATTCCAGTTTGAGGGATACATCTCCCTCTTGTGGCTTCCATGGGTACTGCATACTTCCATGGTACACATTCATACACATGAGCAAACACTCAGACACATAAGAAAGAAAAAATGAACATTTAATAAAGTGAGAAAAATAAGGATAACAAGGATGTTGGTGGTCTCTGGGCATTTATATAGAAGTAGAGTTCTCTGAAAATGATGCAATACAGTGTATAAAATACTAGAACCCAACAACTACCTAAACATAAAAAATACTGTTTTGTAATATAAATGCATATACTTTGCAAACTCTCCATCTGCTTTCCCCCCCCACTCCACCTAGAAGGAGCCTCTCTAATGGTGACAACTTCACTAATTAGCTAACAATGAAGATTTAAGTTCTACTCTGTTTTAACTATATTATGTAAACACAGCATAGTTTAAATTTGTTATAAGATGAAAATATTTTGAAAACCAAATCACAGCACTAAAGCATGTCTAATGCAATCAAAGCATCTAAGCATAACTACATATTGATCAACAGTTTTTACCTGGAGAGGTTGTGTCCGTGATTTGGTTTGGTTTGGTTTATAATCCCTATTCTGTTTGATCTTTTACTCCCACTACCAAAATTTCAGCTCTACTTTCAAAAATATTTCTGAATAATAATAAATCATAAAATGAAATACAATTTCACACCAAGAAAGCGACCAAAAAAATGTAGTCAAGATGTCATTTCATAGATTATTCCAGGATGCTTACCCAGAGCTTGACAAAATGTTTCAGGAAACCCGCATCATGGTCTCAGAAATGCACGGGGTTTTTCTTTTCTTTCCTCTGCTTTCTTAAACATCAGTATTAATCATGTTGTCAACATCATCTTTTAAATCACTCCACATTGAGATAAATCACAAACATCATTTCCCTGTGCTCTCTGCTCTGATTTTCTTTTGATACACACACACATGCACACACATACATACTTTGTCTTTTTCCACCTCCTGCTCAGACAGGTAATCCCAGTCCAGTTTGCCAGGAAGTTTCAGGTCTGCAGACTTTCCTTACAGAACTTGTAGGTTTTCCTTTCTTTCTAAGGAGGCTCTGGCTCATACTGTCAACAGCTGTGTGATCGCTAGTGAGACCTCACTGTGTTCCAGGTGAGATTAAGCCTCATTAAAAAAGATTCAATCATCTATGAACTCGTGGTATTTCTTCAAGGATTCACTTCCTGTTTAATTCACCTGACCATTCTTTGGTCTCTTGAATAGGAATCCATCTAGAATGTTTGCTCCACTGAATGTTTCTTTCTTACTTAGCTAAGCAATGTAAAAAAAAAGTGTGCTGAAATGCACATTTTGACACCACTAGGAAATGGTTTTCGTAAGTGACTCTTCGGGCTAATGAAGTCTAATTTGTTCCTTCTATGTAGAAATCATTTTAAATGAAAGCGTCAGACTCAGTGACAGGCAGGGTTTTGTTGCTTGTTTGTTTGTTTGTTCCCCAGAATACTTAATCCCCTACTGTCCAAACATCAACCAAAAATGCAATTTGACACATGGAGGGTAAAACAGTAGAAAGAAGAGACTGGAAGTGAATAATATCAGATTGTCACTTGCATAGTCATTCATACTAGTGAGCTTGGACTTCACAGATTAGATAATATATAATTACAAAAAATATCCTTTCAAGAAAATGACACAAGAGATGACTTGTAAGAACTATAACTTTTAGTAAGTTTTACTAAGTTAGGAACTATAATGTCAGTAAAAGAAGAAAGCATGACATCATGCAATTTCCAGACTGATTTGATGCAGGGATAAAAAAATCTTAAAGAAAATGCTCCATTTTATAAGACCTTAAAATAGTTTTCTTGAGTTTTATTCCTTATTTTTAATTTTGTTGTTGTTGTTGAATAAAAGAGTTTATGTAAATGGCTCGTGGAAAAAGATTGATAAATTCATTTCCCTAAACTGCACTATTAATTCCTTTGTTTCCAAGAGAAGAAATAGGAATTTAAAAGCTGCCTTTGTTACTTAGATCCATTGCCTTAAAATTTTCTTCTTTCCGTTTTTTTTTCAAGTTATCATATTATCTCAGTTAATGTTAGGTTTTCTGAACTCAATTTAGGTATTTAGAGATGCTTACAATACTCCCACATTTCTTTCTGTAGTTCATAAAGAAAACATTTTTTGGATTCAAGTTATTTAGTAAAATCAGGTTTGATAGAAAGGCCAGAAGAGGATCCACAAAAGAGAAGAACTACCTCAGAATTCAGGGAAACACTGGCTGAAAATTCCATATACTCCCTTATCCATAATTCCTTACCCATCTTCATTTTGATCTGATCCCTGGAGTTTGTCCTTTAAAATGATTTCTCAGTCTTTAAAGAAATATTTTCTTTTTTCAATATGTGCTGGGGTTCAGATTTCTATATTGGTACATAAAGACCCAAGAAACCTCTATAACCATCTTCAGGGAGGAATTATGGAACTCTGGATCAAGCTAGTTGTCCACGGCATTGGACCATTGGAATGAACATTACTGGAACCCAAGAACAGCTCCCTCTTAGAGGGTATCAAGACTCAGGATGAACAGGTGACTGACACACGTGGATTGTATTTTATCTGCTTCTCATCTATATAGAAGGCTAGAGTGTTGCCAAAGAGAAAGCAGACATAGAGCTGGAGATGTGTGAGGAACATCATCTGAGAATAATTTTTCAAACTGTCAAAAAGAATGAAGAGGAGAAAGTCAGCCTCTGCCAGACATGAGCGCTTCCACTGGTTATAAAATCAAAATGGTAAGCTCTGAAGTCATACACACGTAAATAACCAAACAGACTCACCAGGTTGAGGTGTTGCTGTTGTTGTGGTTGTGGTTGTTGTTGTTTGTGTCAACAATAATTTGAGAGGAAATGAAGAGGCACGGGAGAAGGTGGAGGGAGGAAAGGGAAGAGGGAACACGATATAATTATATTTTATTTAAAATATATTTTTAAATGATAAAAGTGACAATGAGAATTTAAGCGATTTTCTTCAAAAGCAACGCCTGCCTTGTGAAATCTTACAATACTGGAAGCCAGAATAAAATAAAATAAAATAAAACAAAAACAACCTACAGTTAGAATCTGAGGCTACCTACACTGGGCATGCAGTGAAGCAATATGATCAATATTATGGATATAGACAGAAGTCTCAGAATGCTTTCCTGGTGCCATTCCAGAGAAACACAACGTACACAGAATGTGCATCTTCAGGTTCATTTTCTGATTAAGTGAAATCGGTTCAGATAGGCTTGAAACCCAGTTCCAGGACAGCTAGAGTTACAACAGAGAAACCCTGTCTCAAAAATAATAAAATAAAATAAAACAATAAAATGGAGATAATGAAATCCAGTTTGGCTCATGAACAGAAGGGATAAAGAAGATGACAACAGGAAACTTCTCAGCACCAATAACCCACAGTTCAGCCTCGGTCCTGCCTCTCTAACACCATTCAATTCCCCATCCAAAAATCTCCACCTTGTTTTCATCCCCTTCTTCTGATATTTCCACTGAGTCCATGTATCAGGTCAATAAATATGCAGCAACATGCCTCTTTACACCTTCAGAACACCATTCATGCACTTCTGACTGAGAACCATTTTAGACAGATACAATCTGCAAACGTCATGGTTTTCTGCCGCACTCTGGAAAGAGATGAGAAATAGATTCATTAGCATGAATGCAAAATTACTCACAAACCACTGCTATGTTACATTGCCTTGTCTCTGCTTACCAAACAAAACATGAAATATCTCCTCAATTTTTACAAATCAATGTTATACTGAAGGGAACACAAAATGCTGATTTATTATCATGTGTAGTCAGTTACAGAACAGGAAAATCTCAAGAAGCAAGAGTACGGATATAATTTCTGTAGTTCACCAGAGAGAACACCATTAATATAACAGGATGAAAATGAATGTTTTTTTTTATGTTTAATAAGTGGAGCAACCACTGGACATTTTGGTCCAGAGTAATAAGTCATACAATGATGTCTTGAAACAGCTTTGCTTTTATTGCCTTAACAGGTTCTTCTGACAGCTTGAATTTACCAGATAATTATATAACTCATCACATCTCTGGCTGTATGAACACGGCCATAAAACGCACCCAGGATAAATGTGAAGGGTTTTTAGGACTCACTAGAGAAAATGAAATATGTAATATGTAAATAACTAGCATTTGGGATATAAAGTTCTTTCATATGACAGAATAATAGGAAAGCTGTTTTTATTTTTAATAATTCATGATTGTTAAATGCACTGGCAGTTTCTTACAGAGGATCATTGTTAAAAACATAACTTTGTAATTCTCACACTCACCCTTTGCATCTTGTTTATACTTAACATCGTTAAGAAGGACCCATTTCAGTGATGTTAGCCGTTAAGAAGCCCATGACCTAAACAAACTTACAATTCATTCCAAGAACAAGATGGCTCTGCTCTAAGTCTTTTGGCAAAGGCCAGGATTTTAATGACCTTAAGCAAGCAGGGAGGGCAGTCACATTGCCTGAGAACTCCAGCGCTTTTATACAGTTTATTCTTGTTGCAAGAAGCTAAGGCAAAAAGCTTTGGCAGCAATCTAAACACAGGGGCAAAGGGTTTCAAGTGGCTGTTTTTCTGCATGTAACTCTTTATGGCTGGTTATAAAGGAGGGTGTTTATAGAAGTTTTGCCTGGGTTAGAGTCAGATCTCTTTCCCTGGATACAGTACAGAGGAAGGAGTCCTCAGCTGGCATTTGTCTCCCCTGATCTGTCCTTATAAGAACATGGAGAGCAAGGGCACGTGCAGTGGGGGGCAGGGTAGAACCTCCTGTGCAAAGCGGATGGGTCACCTTCGTTTTCTTTGGGGATTGTTTTCACAGATAGATGTGACATCAGAGACAGAGATCATTCATATTTGTCCTTTCCTCCCCTAAGTCTGTGTCAGACAGTCTGTGTTAGCCACTTTTCTCATCAGTGTGACAAGACGCCTGTGAGAAATAACTTAAGAGAAGAATTTATTCTGATCCTCAAATAAAAAGGAGATACAGCCCATCGCTGTGGAAAAGACGAGGCAGTGCGGTGCAGTGGTTGGTCGTGTTGTATCTACAGACGAGGTACACGCAGAGATGGATATCTGTTGTCACTTTGTGTTTGAAATCAAGGTACACAGGAAGGTGAGTATCCCTGGGGTGCTCAACTTGCTTTCTCCTTTTTTCTTTTTTTTTTTGCCTTTTTATTAAGTCCAGATTCTCCAGCCAATGTGATGGCTGCCCACTTTCAAGGTGGGTCTTCCCTCTTTAGTTAACCTCCCTAGAAAAATCCTCAAAGGGGGGGGGGGAGGGAGAGGGGGAGAGAGAGGAAGAGGGGGGGAGAGAGGGAGAGGGGGGAGAGAGGGAGAGGGGGGGAGAGAGAGTGAGGCTGATTAAAGGTTATGTCTGCCCAGTAATTCCAATTCAGCAGAGTCACACTGCACTAAGGAAAGCAAATTCACGTCCACTCTGTCTCAGATACCTTCCACCCAGAGTCACTGTAGTAAGGGGGATGGTAGCATTCTCATTTCCCAATGCCATCCCTCCTACGGGCTGGTACAACACACATACGGAGTCATATCACCTCCTCAATTTGCTCTCAAAAACATTTTCAGTTCCTATTTGTATATTTGTGCTTAAATATATATGTATATAACAATAATCAAAGAAAAAAGCTATCGTCTCTCCGGTGCCCTCAAAAATGCTTTAACGAAGCAGATCAGACCCTGTCTTTAAAAATGTATGAAATTCTGCAGATAAAAAATACAATAAATAGGCTCAAAGGAGGAAGAAATAAAGAGCTTCAACGCTGACCAAAACTACTCATTACAAACAGGGCCCTCGGGAGACACTTTCAGAAGAGCATCTCAGGCCGCTCAACTCAACTGCTCTTCCCCTTGAAAGTCTTTCTCTCCTAATTTCCCTCTGCCTGATGCCAGCTCATTCCTAGACTACACTGTAGGCTCTTCCTCTGCTCATTTTCTACTGCCGATGGTCTTCGGCACACAGTCCCTGGCCCTTCTGACTTCCCACTCTATATACACTCCTAAGGCAATCTCGTTATTTTTCACGACTTTCCATTCTATTCCTATATTTCATATTTATAAGTCTAACCCAGATATCTCCACTAAATAAATGTTATAATTTAGCATATATTCAGTGAAGATATATTATATACCACTCTGTATAGTATATAATAGTATATAGTAATGCATATATAAACACATATAAGCATATATATATATTCCTACTCTGGATTTTACTTACATATTCCCAAGGCCTGTGAAGCATTTACCCCAATATGAAGGTTTGGGGATTTTTTTTTCCTCTTCTCAAGACTACACTTCTTTTCCAGTGTTGCTCACTTTAATGTCTAGTATCATCCCCAACCTGAAATCTTGGTGTCACCACTGACTTCTTTTTTGTTTTGTTTTTATGGGTTCATACACTGTCGTCCAAACTAGCCTGATATTCTCTATGTACCACAGGGTAGCCTCAGCTTCTAACAGTCCTCATGCATTAGCCTCTGGGATGCTGGGATTACAGGTGTGAAGATTACCATTGACTTCTTTTACCTCCTGAATCCACATTATGCACACACACAAAGTAGATCCCCAGATGCACATTGATTTCCCTCCACTTCTGCTGCCACCAGTGTCATCACAAAGCCCTGTCGTATCACCTGAACAACTGGAAGGGCTCATCTCTCGGCTCCAGCAGCATGGCCATCACGTCCTCCTCTACACACTGACTGAATGACGAAGTAAAGCGGTTTGCATCATTCCCTTCTTAACACCTTCCACTGCGTTAAGTTGCATTTCAAATGCATATGTTAGACAAAGCCTTCTACAGCCAGCCCACGCCTAGCTTTCATTTCTCATAATCATTTTCACTCTTGCTCTACAGTTAAGCGATATTGCATTGCTAACACTACATAACCCCGCTAATTTATGGTATTTCTCTGTGTGCATGCTGGTCTATCTCCATCCCGTGAACTCTACTGTATATGCTCTAGTTACCCTCTTCTGTTTCTCCAGCTCTGAGTTCCAACACCGATTTTTCAGACTATGCTTAATCCACAATGAGTAAGACCCCTGTCACGTTACATTCTTTCACTGCAATTTATTGCATTTCCTTGTGAATGTGTGTCAGCTCCAAATGGCTACAGAAGTCCTTTGAAGCAGGTTCTGGTTTCCTGCTCTGTTCAAATCTGTATCCCCAGAGCCAAGCACATATTCCAGTAGGTATTTCCTGCCTTTATTTTGTAGTGAATAACGGATAAATATTACAAGTAGATAGTAAGTAGCACGCTGGGTAATGAAAACAGATATGCTAAAAGAAGCAAGTTTGAGCCCTGTCATAAAAAGTCTGACAATGTCATACTTAAACATATAGACCTTATTTACGAGCACGGAGACCCAGTTATAAAGCTACTAGAGCCTATGGAGGCAGGAGACAGTGGCAGACCTGAGGCAGCTGCCTAGAGAATCTCACAGGGCTTGTGTATGTCTTTCAGAGTGATGATGCTCATGAAAGCTTTTCAAAGTTGTATAGCTCTTTTAAAGACTCCAAGTTATAAAGTTAAAACATGGCTTAAGTACAAAAATTCACTGTTAAAATTGACAATGTTTTTCTGAAGATAAAATGGATTTCCAAGCAAGCGCAAATGCCAGTTTTAACCAACAATTCTTCTGTGTGTGGTGTATCGTTTTTATGTTCTCCAACTCCCACAAAGCTCCAGATGTGTTTTCTCATCCTGTCTCTATAGCCTCTTTTCGATGTATACTTTACATCCCAGACACAAGGGTCCATGCTTTTTTTTTCATATATTTTTTTTCATATCTTGTGCCTCTTACACACTCTCACACTTTCACATACCCGGTTTAATTTAAAGTCTCTCAGCTATGAAACCTGTCTGAGTTTGAGCAATGCTTTTCACAAATGAACTCCTACTTTCCCTGTTCTCGATGAAAAATGTGTATGTGGCTGTATACAAATCTCCTTATATCTTCTATAAATCAATATGGCTCACGTTCCCATGCTAATGTAAGTTACTTTAGCCAGGAGCATACCGTGGAGCCTTACTTTAAGTATGGATTCACGACCAGCATGCTTCAAATCCTGTTAGGAATGCAGGCCCTCAGGTTCCAATATAGTCCTGAGACTCCATCCGATAATACATCTCTGTTTACTTTTTCCACAGTAAAGTTTAAAGTGTGACACTGGAGTGCCTAGTAGGCGAACACTAGGGATGTTCAAAATAGGCTTGAGAGGTGGACAAACAGAACGGGCATAGAAAACCACAAGAGACATTTAATGTACCGCTATCAGATGCCAGCGTGGCTTAGGAATTTATATCAGAGTATCGAGTAGGTAACCTGGACAGTGCATTAAATTCGTGGACCGTCAAACACGGTGAAGAACTATAAAACACTGAAAGACACTGATGCATACTTGGAGTTTTTTGGCAGATAATATTATAAAGTATTCTGAAAAATTGAAAACCTTTTGAAATAAAACTTCACTATAACTTGACATAGTTTGGATTAGAACTGTCTGATTGCATTCAAATATTTGTTTTCATTCCCACATAGTTTTTTTTTCCACTCCCCTCTCCTTCCTGCATAAATTTATATATGGAACTTAACTAACGCGGACTGTCATCTGGTAAAACCATCTTTGGAATAAATTGTGAAAGCATCCTCAAATTAAGGAAAAGAATTTGCAGGGTTGGGGCTTATCAGAACTCCATGCTCAGGGCTATAACTCCAGCAGGACTTGGTACAAGGTAGGAAGAACAGAGGTGAGAGAAGGGTGGAGGTCCGCTTCTCAACCACTTCCTCTAGGAGAAAGCAAATGAAAATACTGAGTCTTTTCTGTCGCTGAGGCCAAGGATGGCGTACTGGATTCCAAAATGGTGTCTCATCCCTTCGAGAAATGAAAAGGCACAGAAGGGGAGCAACTAAGGACATAGGAGAGGACAAGACACAAGCAAGCGGAGGGACCTGACACCGAGATAAGGGAAGGAATGATGGGTTTGTTTGCGCTTTCTGTGAAAGCTTTAATTCCCACATTTCCATTACTTAATGTATCATTATTTTTGCTTTTCAGCAGTTGGCAAACCAAAAGCATTCCACCATTTATTTTCAAATTTGTAGTCAACACACAATGCATCAGATTTTTATACTGCCTCAAAGGAAACGCCTCAAGAGAATCAAACCTAAAACTTAACTATAAATTCCCCCTGGAGAAGTGGATCCTAAAATCTTTACGCATCCAGATTTGCCCCTGATTAAGGCTTACTTTCAGAGGCTGGGATGACAAAGGATGACAAAAGCCAGCCACATATTCCAGCCAGAAATTGTCAACACTGAATTGTAACATTCTTCAGTGCCTGTTAAATAAAGATCAGGCTCTCAAGCCTGATCATGGTCCCAGCCTAAGTTTCAAATCTTATTCCACCAGGTAAACAAATTGTCTTTTGTGCATGTCCTTCAGTTTGCTGCTTTATCTCTCATTCGTCCCATACTTAAGGGCCTAAAAGTATCCAATGGTTAAGAGCTAACAAAAGCGTAAGTGACATCTTCCCTAAGCCTTCAAAGACCTCAGGAGCTGACAATATGCTCTTCAAATAGTTGACAGAGGCCGTAAGATTTCATGGGATTTATAATACATGTAATTATATATTAATACATATTATTATATATACAATTCCTAGTCTAAAAATGTCTTGCTAATGGAAACATTACCCTTATTGGTGCTTTTCATGCTTTGTATGATATTTTGTGAATCGTAAGTATCTGTAAAATATTTTTACCTTTCATCGCTGCTGAATGAGTCTTTGTTCACACAATTCGCTCGTAAGTATCTGTTCATACAGTAAGACAACTGTATCCTCTGTACATTGCACTCCCTTATTCTGACATTTTTATCTTTTATTTTCAAATTTCCCTAGTAACCAGTAGCCAACATGCGATCATCGTAACTCGTCTTTTACTCCATGGAATGCTTATACTGAAAATGGAATTGTGGAATAGCACAACTTCTTTCTTTAAATAAAAGTGGCATTCTTGACACGATGTCGACACCTGAGGTTCCGTAAGCACTCAGTAGACATGTGAAAAATGAGTAGCTGATTAGTCACCCTCTCAAACAGTGATAAATATGATGTTAGCATATCGACTTAAAATTATAGAGCCACTCTGATTTTATCGGCCATCCTGTCTTCTGATACTTTTGAAGTAGCCACGATCTCTTGATAGCACCAAGTAGGCTTACCGAATAGACAAAGCAAAGTATAGACATGCTGTTGTTTCCTTAAAAATCCTCTTTGCTCATTCATAAATCTATGTTTGACTATTGTAAACTACCCAAATACCTAGTAGACTTATTCCAAGATCAAACACCGAATAAATTTTGCAATTATTGCCACAATGCTTGCAAACAACAGTAAGGTACCAAAACTTTTATAAGTAATTTTTAAAATTATTTTGGGGGTATGAAATGTGTCTCTGTGATAAAGCTCTTGTCTAGCACATGCACAGCTTTAAATTGAATCCTCAACACTGTGTGGGGGGAGTGACAAAGAACAGGGAGAGAAGGGGAGAAAGAGAGGAAAAGTGAGGAGGAGGAAATTATTTTTGTAAGTGTTCCAAATTACTTAAGACAAAATATAAACAAAAAGACAAGACATAAACTGTCAAATGCATCTTGTTAACATACAAGTGTCTTCTATCTTTGACCCAATTATTCTTTGCGCACAGATTGTGATATCTAAACTTTTCCTTATTGATGTCAAAAATGCCTTACTGATCGCACTGATAAGATGGGCCTCTTAATTCTGGGATTTGGCAATTCATGCCAATCCTTGCTTGCATCCAGAAATGAAACCCCTTACCTCAGAACCAATTCCAAGAATTCTTGGACTCTGAGGTATCCAGTAACATGCCCTCCATACCTTTCATGAACCCTTCATCTACAGGGGAAGTATGTCTTTTCTAGATATTAGAATACATACTAATATCTGAGTTTGTCACACTTTGCTAGAATGGTTCACATGTCAGACCCTTCTCTAACTTTTTAGACTTCCAGATACATGAAAAAAATAGACTGTCTATTGATTGCATAGCTTTATGTCCAATGATCTTTCTTTAGTTCCTCGCTTGAGCTTGCCATTTTTCCATAGCTGTGATCAAAATACACGAGGAAACAATTTGAAGACAGGAAAAGATTTAATTTAGCTCACAGTTTCAGTGTTCAGTCTCTTTTTGCTTGCCTTGTGCCCTTAGCAGAACATCATGGCAGTGAGGAAACTCTTCACTAAAGCTAGACAGGAAACAGAGGACGGTCAAGGGATTGGAACACTGCGTACAAAGTTCAAAAGCAGAACCTCATGGACCTACTTCCTCCGGCCTGACCCACCTCCCAAAATAGTGCCACCAGAGTGGGAGCCAAGAGTTCAAAACAGGGTCTAGAGGCTTAGCATAGTGCATATGCCTGGTGACTACTGACTGAACACACAAGCCATGAATGACTATCAGGGCTGAATTCTGAAAGTCAGATTGGATTGGAGAGGGGTGTTGAAAATAGAAGACACAGATAGCAAACATAGACACTGCTGTCAAATGGTGACAGGGGATCTGATCTCTAAAGCTGTCAATCTGTCTAAATAAGAAAACTGACCTCAGAATAAAGAGCTGCGTGGAAGATTTCTTCCAGTTCCTATCATAATTTCTCACCCAAGAGAAAAAAGAAAGAACACAAGGGACACTAAAGATTCCAGATTTTGCTTCTTATTCTACCAATTTCTTCTCTTTTGAGTATGTGTGATAGACTCCTATGTGCAATAAGAAAGGTACCGTGGATCTTCTAAAACACTCATGGTGAAACTTATTCTCCATGAAATAGTACCAAAACACGATGCCTTCGGGAGAAGTGATTAAGGCACTTGTAATCCATGACTTGAGGAAGTGAGAGGAAGCCATGCAAGAAAGCCGTAAGAAGGTGCTGTCTATAAGATACAGAAAGTCTTCATTAGATACAGATCTTTTGATGTCATAGTCTCAGATTTCTCAGCCTCCAGAAAATAACTCAGCATAGTAAGTTAACTAGTCCCGAATATTTTGTTTTAGCGTACCTAAACTGAGAGTTTGACAGGGTAAAACAGAGTTGTTGAGTTGCTTCTTATATATATATATAAATTATTTTATTGTAAATAACTTGCAAATTAAGAAACACTCTGTAGTTTGATGGATGTAGCTATTCAAATAAGCACTTGCCCAAACCAAAAGAATATCAAAAGAATAGACACACATCCAATAACTCTCAAAACAGAGCTTTCTGAAAAAAATAGTGGAAGTAACTATAGAACTATACCAAATATATAGCTTTCCATCTACTCTGTCAGATCCCATTGTTGCTGTAACTATCAATGTTTTCCTAGTACTTGATGTTGGAACTACCCAACAGGCACCTAAAGCCTGTGTTTTGTTTTACTGTCCTGAGGCAGGTGTGGTCCCTGAGTAGTCATTACACTGTCTTCAGATTATCTTACCATGAAACTTTTCTCATTACCAAACTTCCCATTATCCCTAAATTCTTTGATTTGTGGGGAAATGGAGAAGGGCATTTGGCTTTGCATACATGGCAAAAGAACATGTCACTGAAGAGCTATGTGAACACAGACAGTTATTGACTCTCTGAACCCTGACTTCCTCGTCTTTCAAGAGAAGACACAGATATCAAATTGGTGTGATGACAAGAAACTCTCCCACAGTGGCTGGCCTTGTAGGAGGCTCTAAAAGGTGAGTCCTTAGCTTTCTCCACTGCTCTTATTTGTGAATTGCTGCTGCAGCACAAATATTAAACATATCGCTAAGAAGAAGACTCAGGCTCTGTCACAAGCCATGTATAGCTCACTGCCAGGAATTTCCAATCCATGTTTTTCTCTTTCAAGATCCAAAGGGCTTTTTCTGAAAGTTAATTCTGTTTTCTCTAGCTAGCTATCCCTAGAGAATTCCTTATCATCAAAGATTTTTAAGCTGGATTGCCCTTTTTTCCTTCAGAGAAATCTTTTTGCACTTTTGTCCTTTCTCTAAAGATTCCTTCCTTTTTCTTGAAAGAAGGGTTACTTTAAGACCCCTGCTAGCCACTTTCTCTTAGCTCATTGTATCTCTGCTCTTATGATTTGACAAAGGGATTTATATTTTCACAGGTCAACGCAACTTTCCCGATTCTGACATTTCTACACACCCACAAAGAACAATAGCCATGGAGAACTTGGAGTTTTCTTTTTAGTCATTTGAGTAAATATGTCAGATTTCTCTTCATGAGAACACCACAGTGTTTGGAAGGTGAGACCAAGTTATATGAAATTTATCACAGAGGACATGTTTTGAAGGGTTTATCTTGCCCTGACTCCAACTTCTGTCCACCTCTCTGCGCCTCCTGCGCATGTGACTGCTTCACCGTGCATGGGCCCAGAAACCTCTAAAACTGAGTTAAAATAAGTCTTCCTTCCTTTGAGTTGATTTCCTTGGGTATTTGTCATAGTGGCAAAACAAAAATTGACTAACATGGGTAGAAAGGAGATGGTTCTTGGAAATTTATTGAGATGAGAAAAATGAATTGTTATTTTGGATTTAAAAACAAAAAGTTATTTTAACACAAAAATGACTATGTTTGCCATTATTGGAAGATGTGACTAACATGTCTCCTATTTTTTTATCCTAAGCAGATATGAACTTCCACTGTGACATGTTCATTATCCTAACTTTTGACTATGCCTTTTAAGTACTCTTTTCTCTGCTGTAACTCATTTCCTCCTTCTTCAGAGAGAGAAGTCTGAGTTATTATTGATTCAGCAAACACAGATTTGGTGAACGCTTAGCTGGACATATGGAAATTATGAAGAATTGGGAGATGAGTATAAGCCCCCGCAAAGCAATAACAGACACTGCCTAGAACGAGCTGTCAATTGGGAATAAAGAGCTAAGGGTATCTTCTAGAAAGAAGCCACAGTCAAACTTCTTGAAAGAAGGATTCTCATTTAATATCTCTATTACTCATGTCCCAGTCATTCTTGTGATTAACTGATACTCAAATGATAATCTGCTTCTCGGACAACCCAGATCTTCTTTGCAAGTCCGTTCCCATTGCACAGGTTCTATGGGTGCTGGATACTAACATCTCACAGCTCCAAACAATTGCTCACAGCTGAGAGTTGTCTTGTACTCTGGAGGTTACACCCTTGCAGTCAGAGAGCCTCCTATTGGTTGCATTGATTCTATAGCGAAATGTAAAAGGCTTTCTCTTCCAAGTTCCCACACCTTCTATTAATCCTACAAATAGGTGATGGAGAGTGTCTGGGTGTGAATGATGGTGACCTTGAGTTTCAAAACCTGGAAGATGTTGAATGACTCAGAAGATAAAAAGGGTGTGTCCAGAGGGGGCAAGTTCTTTTGTATTACAGAGAGAGAATGGGAATATTGGTAGAATGCTATAGGATGAAGTCATTGTAGAGGTTTGTTGGTTGCTTGGTTGCTTGGTTTTGGTGGTTGTTTGGTTGCTTGGTGGTTGGTTGGTTGGTTGGTTGTTGGTCTTTTTCAAGACAGGATTTCCCTGTGTGGCCCTGGCTGTCCTGGAACTCACTTTGTAGACCAGGCTGCCCTTAAACTCACAGAGATCTGCCTGCCTCTGCCTCCTGCGTGCTGAGATTAAAGGCATGTAAATTTCAAACTTGTCTTGGAACTTTTGTAATAGATCTGATTCCAATTTCCATTCTATACACTCTACCTTCACAAAGTGACTTACAGGACCCTGTGGATACCCTGTCTACAAGCCCTCTTACCTCCATCTACAAAATAAAAGTTCTTCTAGCTATAATGTGAAAATGGTCTAACCTCTATACTTCTGTACACTGTTGTGCCATGAATAAATGACAAGTTTCTGCATTCAGTAGTCTTTAACAGCCTACTCAGGACTTAGTAGAATAAAACAGAGAAGCAAAGTCATTCTCTTGCCCACAGCCTCATCTGAAGCTCATTTGAAGGCAGTCTAAATGAAATAGCCCTAATTGGAGAGGTAGTGATACCTCCTTGGGTAAAAATTAACACTTTGGGCTCTGAGCTCATTGAGCTGTTACCCCTGGACACTCACTTCAACAGTAAGCTGGACCAGTACTACCATTAAGATGGGGTCATACAGCCACTGAAGACTTTCCTGTGTCTAGTACTTAAGGATTACTACTCTGGAGATGTGGTGGATAACCATCTTAACACAAGTGAGAGTTACCTGAAGGGAGGGAACCTCAATTGAGAAAATATCTCCATAGTATTAGGCTGTAGGACATCTTGTAAATTAGTGACTAATGGTGGAGGGCCAAGCTCATTGTAGGTCGTGCCTTTCCTGGGCTTGTGGTCCTGAGTTCTATAAGAAAGCAGGCTGAGCAAGCAATGGGGAGCAAACCAGTGATCAGCACCCTTCCAGGGTCTCTGCGTCAGTTCCTGCCTCCAAGTTCTTGTCCTGTTTGGGTTCCTGTCCTTACTCCCTTTGATGATGTATAGTGACATGGAAGTGTAAGCCAAATAAACCCTTTCCTCCCCAACTTGCTTTTTGGTCATGGTGTTTCATCAGTGCAAACAGAAATCCAAACTAAGACAGGGGATAGAGAAAGTAATTATGATTTCAGGTTGCTAGTCCATGTTAATTTTTTAGCTTGCTAACTTATGGTTTAAATGTACCCAAGATTGCTGTGATGTGAACACTTTTAGGATATATGCATGAAAGTTATAGATTAACCATTTAGAAATTCTAGTAGTTTGAAATGTTTGATGTGAAAAAAGGACAACTGGAAAAGAAACTAATTTACCGTGACAGTAAGCAATGAAGATAACAGAAATTATAATAAAACAAAATATAATTTCAATTATCAATATCTTTAAAATGTCTTAGTTCTTATATATGTTGACTTTTTCGTTATGTAGTTTATCAGTGATGGTCTTTATCAGGATTTTGGAGAGGTAATGAATGAAAACAGAAATTATATCACCATCTAACACAAGATGAGAAACACACTTCCAACATTTCATCAAAATCTAATAGCCATGTAATCCTTAAATTTTCATATTCACGTTTTTGTAAACTTATGTCAACAAATACTATGTAAGAGTTCTCAAGCCTGCCCCAGCTTTTCTCAAGGTACTTGACAAGATTATCACTTTCATGCACTTCAGAAGAGATATTCAGTGCCATGATAGCAGAAAGAAAAACCCATAGTCACAACCATCACCACTTTCAGCCCAGGGTCTGTGAGTGTGGATATGTGTTCAGCCCTTGATCCAATCAGCTGTGTCACACTGATAGCTCCTTGCTTTCCCTACCCCTCTTGGCAGCTAAACACCACAAGAAGAATCACTTATTATTTGACCTTCACATGCCAGATTTAATTACTTTTAGATGCTGAAGTAAGGAAAGTGTACAGATACCCACAGATAGGGATGAGCAGAAAATTAATGTAACAAGAACAAACAACAGGGAGGGAGAGATAGCCCAGTGGTTAAGACAGCTTGCTGCTCTATCTATCTTAAGGTCCAGAGTTCAGGTCCCAGCGCTCGCATCGGACAGCTCACAGATGCCTGTAACTCTGCCTCTGAGGGAGCTGACATTTTTCTCTGGTGTCCCTGGGCAACTGTACACACACACACACACACACACACACACACACACACACACACGCAGACCTTAATTAATTATTTAATTAATAGTTAAAAGGGAAAAGGAATACAGAACAGAAGTCCAGATGAATGAAATGGGTACATTAAAGGAAACAAATGTCATTCATATGCACCCAGCATGTCCACCGCATGTATTCACAAGCACCTTCATGTAAATACTGCTCTTCAACATATACGCAAAGCATACATACTCTAGAAAACTACCTTGCAGAACAGAGAACATAAATGAAGATATCAATTTAAAGACAATTAAGGCAGCATCAAAGTGTGCTGTTAATAGGATGAGCTTAATTAGTAGCAAGTGCTTCACCTCAGTAACAAAATAGGTTCCACAAAATTCTGCAGCGTATTTACATCACACCAGTCTAATTACACCACACTTGCCCAGAAGGAAGATCAGGAGCATGCTCGAAGTGAAATCAACCCCTCGTGGAACTTCGAGCAGAGTGACATAAGCCCGGGAAGTTGGCGGTGCCATCGATGATGTCGAAAAGGAAGAGATGCTTCCAATCTTTAAAGAGAAGACCTTGGTCCTGGAAGCCATACAACGTGATTGAGCCTAATTGCTCCCAGAACAAAATGGAAAATCAGCTGGACAAAAAATGTCCATGATTTCCATTTTTGCCAAAATTAAATATATATATACATACATGCACAAGCGCATATATTGAAAACACACATATATGTTTTATGATTTGAAGAGAACTATGTGAGTGAATATGTTTTACACACATATTTCACTTCAAAACATTATCAACATTACCAATTAGTCACGAGCTGGCTCTCTTTGGTAGTGCTGTAAATAACAGCGTTTGGCACGGTACTATAGCCAGGAAGCCAAATGTACTGGTGAGTCTACCCAACACAGATGGAGCTTGGCCCCTGTGCTTCTAAGATGAGTGAAAAGAAATGCCTTTCCACTCATGATCAGAAATATGGCCTTTCTAATTCTGTTAGCCTGGCAACCTTAAGCAGAATTTCTCCTTCACCAGCCTAGTCAGCGCTCACTGTTCTTTATGTAAAGATCACCAAGATGTTCACTCAAGCAATAGAGAAAAGAGTCTAGGGGGGCAGAAAAAAAGAGCCCTCTGTTCTGAGAAGCCTAGGACATGAATTGTGGCTCAGTTTATCTACATTTTTTTCCAAGCAGGGGCAGTCAAGAGAGAAATGGATGGGGAAAAAAATCAATATACTAAGATGTCAGACATGAAATAGGGCTGTTTGCAAGAAGCTGTCGTTCCTAGCTCTCCTTACAGGAGTTTCAAGGCCTCGCACGAGTGTATGCTTTTCCTTTTCCCGGGGATGAGAAGAGGTTTCACTTCAGGAAACTTGAGAAAATTTTTTCTACTTTTTATGGACATTTTAACTAAAAGAATTCTTACAAAACATTGGTATCTTGAAGTAGCAGAATGCTTGGAAGAAGTTTTGTTTATTTTGGTTTCTTTAAAAACATAAAATGGTGTTTGAGCTACGTTTCTGTTCCTGTCCCGGGTGTGATGGATGATTATGAGTTGGATTTGGATGGTTCGTTGCCGGTGACTGTAATTTGGTTACATGCACCTGTTTTGCCATGTGTAGCTTATCTTAGTATTGCATGCTGCTTGGACTTCTGGGAACTTTTGCACAGGATATACAAGGGTTGAAGCCCTGAAACTGGGATTGGTTGGGTGTCGGTTGGTTAGTCATTGGTGCATTGGTTGGTTATTGCTTAGAAGAACGTCAGTTAGAGAAATTGTATCCAAGGATAGTGAGCTGAAACATTACTCTGGCTCACTGTTGGCTCCTGCTCTCCAAGCTTTGGACAGCCTAAAAGGACTGTGAAGACTTCTTCCTTTCTCTCTATCAGGGCTGCCTTAATGGGTAATGAAGATTTCTTTCTTTCTACCCTTCCTTTCTCTTTTCCTAAATTGATGGTAAAAGCATGATAGCTAACTGCTACATCTATTTCTATTGCTAAATACATGCTCTTTTTAAAAAATTCACACATTTTTAACTGTGAGAATGCTGGGCTGGGTGCATGCACACACACAGCAAAAAGCTAGGTATCTTCTATTGCTTTCTACCTTATCGCTTTGAAATAGGGACTCACACGGAACCAGAAGTTCTCCACCTTGGCTAGAAAGGAAGGCCAATGAGCTCTCAGGATTTGCCTGTGTCAGCAACTGCTAGGGTTGCAGGCATTCCCCGCCATACCTGGCTTTTGATGCAGTGGTTGGATTCAAACTTGGGTCCTGATGCTTACACAGCCATCTCCCCAGCCTAACATAGGTTTGTATTGTCTGCAGGTGTTGGATTTATGTGGGGAATGTTTGATTGCACATGAACTACATGCGTTATCAGTAGAACACCTGAGGAGTTCTGAATCAATAAAACCACCTGAGCTCAGATGTTCAGGGTTCCACTGTCCTCTAGGCATTGCCTGACTCCACTCCTCTACTGCTGCTATCCTTGGTGATTGCCTCAGGGCACTGGCACCCTCAAAACTGATGGGCTTCTTTGCTACAACTGGGCTTCACTTTCACCAGTAGCCTCTCACAGACTCTCTTCATGGTGCCAAGCCTCAACTTCTATGCATGACCCCTTCAATCTTTTACCAATGGCCTCTCCTGGACTCTCACAGTGCCAAGCCTCAGTTGCTCTCCAAAGACCCCTCCATGTCCTCAAAACCAGCACCACCTGGGTGACTCTTATAATACCCAGTTCAGCTACCAGCATGAGATAGAGCCTCAGCCATTTCTGGAAGACAGCTTCTGTGTGTTGACCCTGAGGAAACACTTTCCAAAATTTAAGATAGAGTCTGATTTGCAGGAAAAACAACTGGTAATCTTGTTTCATAGGATGGAATTCTCATCACCATAGTAGATGTATCTTGTCAGGACCACCTCACCTCACCAGTATCTGGACAAATTTGCAAAAAAAAATAAAAACTCTGAAAGGTCTGGACTTTCATTTTCATTCTTTCTTGTCTCCATGTTGGATGTGGCTGGCATGATGTCATGATGATGTCATGAGCTTCTTTACTTTCTGCCCCATAATGGGCACCATTTGTAGCTGTTAGGCTGCAGTGTGGGCTCAGCAAGAAAGAGACAGTGGCATTTTCATAAGTTTAAACCCTGTCAGACCTCAGCAGAGTGAACCACCATCATGGCCAATGGCATACTGGACAATGGAACCCCAGGTGTCTGGGCTCAGGTGTTTTTATTGATTCAGAACTCCTCAGGTGCAGATCATAAGCAATCAAAATTTCCCACACAAATCCAACACCTGCAAACAATACAAAATGCCAAGACCTAGGAAGACTCTCACCCAACAGTACATAAAACAATTATGTTATACATAACTAAAAATATATTTCCACAAAACTTCCCACACAATACAGCTGCAGGCCAAGATCTTTCCAACTTTTTGCTGTGAAACACAAGCCCCATTGTTGAGTAATTAGTCCAACTGAGTCACTCTCAAACAGGACTTGAGAATCACCTTAGAAGTTTTCTATAATATGCATATACACATGTTCTACTCAGTTCAGTGATTTGGAATTCTGGGGAAATGGAGCCTGGCCACCATAGTTTATGAATCTCCAAGACAACTGAAGCCCCATTACAAGAAGAATTTGGCCCTGAATTCTTTAGTTCCCAGTGTAAGATACTAGGGATGTCAATACCTTGTTTATTTAACATTATAAACTGGTGTCAACATCAAAAGAGAATAGTAGAACTATGTCATTTACAATATTAAAAAAGACAGATTCATGTCTAGTCCTTTTAATAAAAAGTATTCAAAGTATAAATCAGTCTTCTATTTAAACTTTAAATAAAGGGACATGAGTCTTCCTCCTGTTTCCAGGAAACAGTCTAGAATAGCTCAAAATGACCAGACCCATGATTCCTCACTTTCGAGTAACAGCCTGAAGCTTGGCAGAGAGGATGCGTGTCATGCTGAGGAGAGAATGTTGAGAATCTGATATGACCTACGTGTCAAGAACAACAACAAATGCACACAACACATATGAACCCACTGGCCTTTTCTTCCAGAGGATGAGAACCAACTCTGCCTTGAAGCCCAACGTGAATTCAAATCAAGCATTTCCACCTTGGATTCCAAAAACGGTGATAGCAACTATTGTTTTGTTCATTTTTATTTCCTCAAGGCCTGAACAACTAATGAAACTTGCTAAAGCTTAAGGGTATTTTTTTCATGCTTATTTTATGGTTATTGGAACGTTACTCAAACAGCTATTCTAGGAATGCCTCTTTCTCTGGTAAACAAAGTTCATTCCTGATGAGAACAGTTACCATTGCCTTCCTTCTCTCCTGATAAGAGCAATAGCAAATAATCTACAGAACTCCAGGAATCCCTTTGATTTCTTGCTGTATGTTTTGAGCTTAACTATGCTGAGAGCACCAACCAGAGAGGAAAGAGCAATTTGCTATACAGAAGTTTGCACTTTACCTCTTCTCCAATGGGAAGGGAGTAAGAACACCATAAAGTCAATCCCACCACTACAGCTAACAGCTCTTTCTGTCTCTCAGTGCACCAACAAGGCACATCATCCGCTGGCTTTTATAATGAGCTTTTTATTCACTGTATGTACAGTTGCTCGCAGCTAAAGTTTGTTATATGCATATATGTTGCACAATTAGTCTTTGATGATGTCAACTTGATCCAACCTCTTTTCCACCATGAAGTTGCTCAGTGAAGGAGGAGATATTTTAATGGCTTTCATCTCACCTAATAAAACTCTTCTGCTTCCAGGCAACTATGCTATAGTCAACTCTTGCTTATAACTTACTGATTATAACTTTCTTTACTATAAGTAATCCCTTCATATTAGTGCATCATCTATCAAAATGCAATGTTATGATTACCATTTTTTTATTAAAATTCAAATCTGATACCCATGACTCTCTGTTAAATGGATCTAATGGTTTAGCAGTACATATTTAACAGCCAGCTTTTCAGATAGTTCATCTCAGAAAATAAAGGAAAAGGAAAAAGAGAGGAAGTAATGGGAAGGAGGAGAAGAGGGGAAGACAGAAAAAACACATCTGCCAATTTCCATGGTAAAAACACTCTCACCACCATCACTAATGGCAAATACCAAAATACCTTCAGCTATCTAACAAAATTTCTGAAAACTGAGCAGTAAGCTCTCACAGTCAAATGCTTAGGTACCTTTGGCATTCCATTGCTTGATTTAACCAAACTTGCTCCTAATCTCCCCACGTTTTATTTTATGTACTGTGTGTTTAAAGAACTCTTTGTTCATTTTCCCCATGGAACTCCATCCCTTTAAACATTATGCTACTCCCCTGGAAAGGACACACCTCACCATCACAGGCCACATGGCTCACACCCTCCAAAGAGTTGCTCATAGGAGATATTTCCCATGCACACACTGTATGCTTCTGTGTAAACTAAAATTCTTTCCTCTCCGATAATGCCTAAAATGTTAAATGATACTTTAGTAATAACTACTTCATAATAATTTATTTAGGCAACTCTTACTTTTCCTAAGATGTCGAAGGTAGCACATTTGTCTAGTTCAAATACTTATAAAGTATATAATAATTAAATATAATAATGTATATAAATTTTATAGGCTATAAAATGAAATAAAATATAAAATGATGATAATTTTAAGCTTAAATTATAAACAAAATGCTTATAAACTGATTTCATAGGGTGAATTAATAAGACTGTAGTTTAAGCCATAATAAAAAATAATTTGAGAACAACAATTATTACTTAAAAAAACCCTCACAGTTTGGTTTAGTCTGTTTTGGTATGATCGGGTCTGGTTTGATTTTGAAACAAGGTCTATGTAGACCTTGGTTGGCCTAGAACTTGCTATGTAGCACAAGCTGACCCCAAACTTGCATCAGTTCTCCCCCTTTGTCTTCCAGGTTCTGGAATCTCAAGGATATATCCCCATGCCCAACTTCAAATTCCTCATTTTTGAGGTTTCACTTCTTCCAGTCTTTATCCATGAAAAGTTAACAAAATAAGAAAATAGAATTTGAAGACCTTTAAATCTTAAGAGAGAACTTGACCTTCTCAAATGAGAAAATCACACACCTCCTCCTATCAGCCTTTCTGGTGAGAATTCTTCTCAACGTGTTATGTAAGGAAAGGAAACAGCCTAGTGATTGAGCCTCAAGTGACCAACTTCCAAGTTACTGCAAAGTAGGCACATGGCAAGATGACCCTAACAGGTAGAAAAAAAAAAAGCCACAGAAATTAAACAGAAATGGCAAGGGGAGAGGACTCACAGATAGCAAATGAATAAAGAAGTAGGTGGAAATACACTCACAAGGAGAATGGTCTCGAAACTCCAGACACAAAATAAAATGAATAATGTTCCCTAAAAAAGAACTGAAGAACACAGATGGTAGACAACGTGGTCCTACAGCTCTGAGGATGAGATTCTGTTTAACAGATAGAATTACCTGGGAACAGAGAAAAAGCTGCTAGAGAAGACAATGTCATAGGCAGCACAGGAAGGGAGTTTCAGTAAAAATGTCTGCTACCTGTAGTGAATGATACAACTGAACAAAACACCCTGGAATGTTTCTTCACAGACCAAATAAAGTCATTTCCTCTGAACCATTTCGTGGATGTCACCAGGAGCAGCTACACAAAAAGGAGAAAATATTCTTCAAAGTGTATGTAAACTTGGGTTTGGTGACTTAAGTATTTTTTTTTCAATCTGACATTCTTGAACTCTTAAAGTTATTCTGCCAAGTGATCCAAAACTCACTCTAAACTCTATAAATACATGTCCTTCCCATACAAACATCACAAGTGATTTTCACTCACCGTGCAGTTTTTAACAGACAGAAAGACACACACCCGGTAACTTGTTACCACATTGTAAAATCTTTTTCAGATCTCATTCTTTGCATTATTAGTAGTCAGTTCAAATATATTCAGAGTAAACTGTAAAAAAAACAAAAAAAAATATCTGCTTTCTGTGCTCTCACAAAGAAGCCAAATTCATTGGTAGTGGGGCTTAGACCTCTGTAAGTGTAGATGTGTGTTGATTTAATTAATTATTCTCAAGGGTTCATGGCAGAAGATGGTTTATTCTTTGCTACTTCAATCCCCAGTCCTAGAAAGTTTCAGCCTCTGTACAATGTAACCTTCAAGCCTCTGTACTTCGCTCTGCCTCTGACTTTCTACTTCTTCTTTGACTAGCATGCTCTGATTCAATCTCCTTCCACTCTTTCAGTCTCTACTTCTCTCTCTTAACTCTGAACTGACTGTGAACTCTGAACTGAGATCCATGAACAGAGAACTGTGACCTACTTCTGAACTGACTGCTTCCTTTTACATCCCAAGAGCTGGGATTAAAGGCATGTGCCACCACTTCTTTCTGAATAGAGTTACTTAAAGGCATGTGCTGCATTACAGAAGGATCACACGGGCATTGAATGTGATCCTTTCCCAGGGCAACTATGTTGCTGGATAAAAAAATTAAATATTCCTCTACAGAACTGCGTTGGTTGTGGTTCTCAACCTTCCTAATGCTTTGACCCTTTAATACAGTTCCTCATATTGTCATGACCCCCAACCATACAATTATTCTTGTTGCTACTTCAAAACTAATTTTGCTACTGTTACGAATCATAATGTAAATATCTGATGTGCAGATGGTCTTAAGTGACCCTTGTGAAAAGGTCCTTTGACCCCCAAAGGGTGAGAATCACTGATTTAGACTCTCACAACTCTCAGTGCATCCAACATTAATTAATCAAGAGAAGAAAACATACGTGAACATTTTTTTAGTTCATATAATGAGTCATGCTATTTTGTGCATATTCATCTGGGTTATTACTGGTATTCATCTGGGTTATTACTGGCCTCTTCCACTATCTAGAAACACCTACTTAGATGGCTGCCTTTAGAAGTCCTGTTTCAACTTCTTCAACTGCATTGACAACTAGAAGCCTGTTCCTGTTCCATGGGGCATAGCAGGGTCAGATAAGTGTTTGCTGCACAAGCGTGAGGACACAAGTTCAACCCCCAGAGACCATGTTTAAGAAAATCTAGGTGTGGTGATATTTTGCTTGTAATCATAACACTGGGAAGATGCCTGCCTAACCAGCTGAGTTGAATTAGAAAGCCCCAGTTCCACACAACACACCATCTCAATAGTATAGGAGCTGACAAGATGGCTCAGCAACTAAAATCACTTATTGCCAAGCTCGGAAGTCTGAGTTCAATCACCTGGACCACGTGGTGAAGAAGATAACTGACTCTGCAAGTTGTCCTCTGACCTCCATGCACACGATGTAGTATGCATGTACCCACATAAGCACAATCGAGCAATAAATAAATACATGTAATAAAATAATAATGATGATGGCTCCTTTGGAATGATATCCATGATTGACTTTTAGCTCTAACATGCACACACATACACACGCACGTGTGCACATGAGCACACATAAACTCTCCCTCTCTCTTTCTCTCTCTGTCTCTCTCTGTCTCTCTGTCTCTCTCTCTCTGTCTCTCTCTCTCACACACACACACACACATTTGTGTGCACAAATTTTTTAATTAAAAAAAACTTTTTTATTATGACATTTTACACATACCAGAAATGACTATATTTGCTTACATATTCCTTTCTGCACACACTGATTATGTAAGATCATAGATATTTAAGGGTAGATAATATGTTATTGTCTCTGTTTATAATTAGCCTATAAATCTTAATGCTTAAAAATCATTCAGTAAACATTAAAGGTGAATACGTATATAGTACATCATAGGTTCTCAAACACATCACAATATTCAGCCCTTTCTACATCATTGACACCTAAGGAAATAAAGGTTCAGAATGTCTTGTGTTAAGACACCAGAGCTAACACAAGCACATTTTGTAGCAATCTTGTTCTGAACCATCTCCCACTGGACAGCTGAACATGTTTTAGAAATTGCACTTATTTAATCTGCAAATGATTTAGGCACAACTAGTAATATGTTATTTGCTATACATATTTGAATCAAGAAATATATCTTCCACATCAAGGAAAGCTTGCATAAACAAAAATTAATCTCTATGTAGCATATGTAGGATGGATGGATGGATGGATGGATGGATATTTAATGTTTCTTTGTTTCCACTCAAAGCTGAATTCCAGCTATCATGCCAGATCAAGGCAATCCCAAGACACGAAGGCCACCTCTACAAACACAGCACAAACTAACAATGGGGTTCATACCCCTGAATCAGAGCTACCTTTGATCAAATAACTTGTTCTAAGTGATGCTCCTGAAAAGTAATAGCTCCACAAATGGTCATTCTGTTATACAGACAGAAGTAGGATTATGTTTCCATCTCATAAAAATGCCTTAGTCTTGGAAGAGTTTGAAGCATACCACTCTGAAATACTCAGACATGTTGACTATTTTTAGTTAAAGGCACAGCAGCAAATCCATGCAAAGTGCTCTGACATTTTTTTAGCTTCCTAGAGCTAGTGGATGGAGCTGCCACGTGGAGATGCTTTCCTTGGGCTCCTTTTTAATAGTTACACTGTGCACAGAAATGAGAGGACCATTAGTAACATTCTTTCCTTGGAAACTAAGTCTTGTGAGGAAGGGAGGGGTGGTAAGTAGAGGGACGACTCCATAGTCTGTACCTAAAACACACAGACATAAGTAGTCAGTTCTAGTGCTGTATGGCACAATAAGGATGTAATGATGGTTCAAAATAAACTGTTATTCCTTTTATAGATGCCTAGAAAAGAGGCTTTCAGAGGCTCTGAACACTTTCTCTGGTACAAAGCCAACAAGCATATATCTAATTCTTAAAGTGAAATCACATGACTTTGAGACATGGTTCAAGTTCCTCTCTAGACAGTTGAGTAGACACTACAATAAGTAAATTGAAGCAAAGGCTCTTTTCCTGGCCTTCCACCAGTGATCAAATCTGCTTACCTATATCATCAAGAGGATAGAACAGATGTTCTTTCCACAGCTGGGACACTAGATGGCTCAGAACCCTCGAGCTGGCTATATACCTGAAGCAGATGTGATGTTCAAGAAGCAAGCCAGTGAAACCACTATTGGTGAAAAATAATGTCAAAGGCACTGGGATCCAAATCAACACACCTTAGGACTTAAGCAACACCGGCATCCTTGCAATGCCTCAGATGCACACTCAGGGTGTTTGCATACACTGTCTGGTCATGGAATGTATTGCTCATGCTTTTGAAAGTAGGAGACTGCTTTGATTTACGACTGAGCTTCCCCCAGAGGCTTGTGTGTTAGGACCCAACTGATGGCAGTGTTTTAAGAAGTTGTATAACATATTGGACATGGAGTTTAGCTAGCAGAAGTTGGATTCTGGGTGCAAGCTTTTGAAAGTGATTCCTGTTTCTGGTGCCAGGTCGATCTGCTGAGATGTGAACAAGCTCTCCTGGGCACTGACTCGTCCACTCTGGTCACCATGCCTTCCATACCATGACAGATTCTCTCTCAAATATTAGTCAAAATAATCCTCTCTTCCCTTGAATTGATTCTATGAACATGATATTCTGACCCTGTGATAAGGAAGTGACTAATATAGAATCGAAACAGCCACCAGACTCTAAGATTTTAATTCAATCAGAAATGGACCTGAAGCACTTCGGGCTGGGGGATTTGTTAATCTGGTCCCGGTATAATTATTAACATTTGAATCCATTTGCTATATATTCACATAAGTACATTTTTGAAATATAATTTTTAAATGAGGAGAGAGAAGACCACAGTAAAACAAACATATAAAGCAAGCTAAAATATGGTGATAGCAAGTGTTTTCATTTGAAAATCCAGAAGGAGTGCATTTACACACAGTAGAAAGGTAGTAACAGATCTCAGCCCTAGGTCGCTTATATAGTGCCCTATGATCCCAGCCATAAAACAAGTCTTTTACTATTGAGTAAAAGAGGTAATGCTGACAGCTTACAGCCCTAGTGGGGAAAGGAGAGATCATGGAAGTGGAAACACCTTATGCAATAAGGCTAGGATCTGCAAAGCACTCAAAAGAATGAATGGCATTGTTACTATTGGTTTCTCTGCTGGTAATTGAATCTGCATAGCTGGCAAGCACTAAGAGCTACAAAACCAAGACAGACAGCTCACGCTGTGGAAGTTTGTTTTCTTTCATTAATAGAAAGGGTGTTCTTCACACTTCTCCGAAGGATCGCCAAGTTGAATGGCAATGGAGTCTTACACTCCTAGTCTGCGTGTATTTTAAACTGCCGCTGACTGTAATCGGCTACGATGTCACTCTGATTAGCAAAAACATTTTTGTTTCTCAGCTGATGCTGTCTGCACACTGACTTCAAGCCTCGCTCCTTCCTCACCTCCCTTTCTCACACAGTCACCCCCAGCATCAGAGGGACTACAGTCAGAAGCCTCAGTCTGGAACCACAACCACCTTCCCCCAGCGTGACCTTCAACCTTTCCAGGAATCCGTATGTAATTGTGCTTATGATTCTTTCCCGATTTTGTTTACTGTGGACCACACATCCAGCTCAAGCCTGGCCTCAGAATCCTTACATAGTATGTGCTCTTTGACTGCTGCCTTCCTTCCCAGGCTCATGGCAGAGTTCAAAGGGGCCCTCAGAGCGCAGGACAAGCCAGGCAGGGTCTATTATTGCAAGATGATGATCACGGGTCCTATGAGATAATCCTCCCTAATTATCTTTCCTCACTACCCCAAACTCTGCCCCTCTGTGCTTTTCCCAGACTTCCCTAATACACTTGTTGCATGCACACTTTCATAGCCAAAGTACACAGGTGGCCACAGTGTTTCCCTCTGTTGATATGAGCTCTCTGCAAGATAAACCTCAAAGCCAGTGTCTGTCTGCCAAGGCGCTGCAAAACCTCCAAGCTAAGGATGAGGTCATTAACTCCGAAGTTTCCCTTATGAGATAACCACATCAAGCCTTTCTGACCCTCACTTTTGGCTGATACGTATAAGTTACAGCCATACTTCCCCCTGCCAAAGGTGTTGGTGTCAGCAGCTGGCTGAGGACTAAGGGATGAGAGGAGTTTAGCCTCCTTGGTAAGCTTTGAAGAATGACCCCAGTGAGCTAGGTTCGTACTTGCTGATCCATTGCTTTTGCCAGGATTTCACCCTCAGCTTGAAGACAACCGACATGGCTGTCGTCAACCTAAACTCCATGCTGATAATCCTAGGAAGCAGAGGGCATGCAGGTGTCCCACCCACTGGGCTGGATCTCAAACATTGTGGGGATTGGGGGGCGGGCAGGTGCTTCCTTAAAATGAAAAGGACATCTTTGTAGGTGCCACATTATATTTTCACAAAGACAACATATGGTTATGCCTTGAGAATCTTAAAATCTACCACTGAAAAGATTTTCCCCTAGAATGTGATGTCTAACAGAGGCAGCCACCCACCCTGATGGAATCTCAAAATACCTCCAAAACTCCGAAGGTGCAAATGAAAACAAATGTTTGGAAGTTATCATTATTTCTTGACGACTGAAGTGACACGCACTTGCACTTCACTCTCAGTGTTCTTTCTTATCCATTGACCTCATAAGCAAGGAACCTTGTTCAGAGGCCTCTAGGCAGTGCTCCGTGAACATGCTGTAGGGGTCTGAAGGTTTGCCTTCCTCCTAATCCCAGACATTGCTTCCACTTCCAGTGTAAAGATGTGATGACATTAGGAGGTAGGACTTTTTGAAAAATGGTGTCATTTAGAGGAGATTATGATGGGGGAAATCTTCAAAATGAAACTAGTGCGCTTCAAGGAAGGAGCATATTCTCACATATTCATTTTCTACCCCCTCCCCAGCTCTCTCCCTCCATCGCTCCATCTGTCCCTTCCTCCCCCCCACCCCTTTTTTCCCCACCATAGGAGAGCACACCAAGAAGGCAGTTATATAAGGGCTTTCTCTGATGCAACTGAACAAACCAGCATCTTTATCCTGAAGTCTTTGCCTCAAGAATGAGGAATAAATAAACACCAGTTGTTTCAGCCACTGAGTTTGTGGTGCTTTGGTATAGCAGTGTGAGCAGACTAATGTGTACAAATCCACTGACTGCCTAGGAGCAAAACAGAACACTGCATCTAAGGACTAGATAGAAAACCCAAGTGAAGATAGCGACAAGTATTTCTAAACAATAGTAAAGAATATTTTAGCTCACCGGCTTCTTCCTTCCCCTGTATGTCCTTTGTCATAAAACTTGTAGTTCAACAGGTCTCCACTTTGATTTTGAAAAGGAAATTTCATTTTCACCAAAATGGTCATCCTCATATGAATCAGTAAGTGGTTAAGTCGGTAGGACAAGGTGCCATACAATGATAATAAGGCTGATCTTCACATTTGCCAGTCACCCTAATTTAAACCAATATCCCTTTTCGTGGATCCCCTTCGTTGACAGCACATTTTAAGTATGAAATATACAGCAGCATCTAGAGCTCTTTTCACAGGAGAGAGCCATCATGGCCAGGGAAAAGGAAGAACTATAGAGAAGCATGTTTTGTTTACTGTGACTGATCTACATATTACAGCACCCTATGGAGTCATCCAGAATGGTCATGCCCAATGTGCATGACTGGAGGAAAAAGTCCCTCGGTAACTTAGGGTCTGATGCCACAAAGGCTGTCAAGCAGAAATACCACTGAAAACTGCTTGATAAAAAAGAACTTCTCCGGAACAGCTTTCTGGCTTATCAGCAGAAGCACAGCTTAGCACCCATGACAGAAATGTCACTGGCCATTTATATTCACTGCTCTGCAATATGCATTGATTGTGCAGAACATGGGTCCCTTTCAAATACAGAAGAATGTGACACAGGGGGCTGTTGAATAGTGGTTCTTAGAATACTTTCAACATGTTCAAAGGAGAATAATTTCCCTTTTCAATAGAAAAGAATGAACACAGTGAGCTCTCCAGAGGGTAAGAGGAAAGCCTCTTCTTAATGGGGTCATTCCCTTTTCTGTTCTAATTGTAAGATGCCAACTTTCTTGGAAAATGAATAACTGGCAACCCACCTAGTCCAGCAATGTCTGGGGCTGTGATAAGGATGCATTTCTATCTCGCTCCTAATCAACACAAGAAAGGGACCCAAAGGAAGGCTGGACAATGAGAGGACAGAGACCCTTGGTTTAAATGGCAACATGAAAGGACAAACCAGAAAGGCATGGTACCACTTCCATTGGAGCTTCTGCCTTGCTCACTTGTAGATATGCATTTTTTAACTTGTATTTTGAATCTCAAAGGGAAAATTTTTACCCCATGAAGAATTTTACTCTACCCACTGTATCAGGTCATATTAAGGCTAAGCAAGTCACTATTTCTATTATCATTTCACTTAAAAATAACCACATATCGAGAAGCAGGTAATAATATCTATGAATAGGCTTAAATGTTTGTGGTGTTCAGTAACTTAAATATCTTAAATTCAGTAACTGAAATAACTTTTGAATATTTAGAGGCATCTGACTGATACATTAGAGAATGCAGAATGCAGAGACCCAGGTCACTATTCTTCATCATTTGTGTGAAGCCAAACAATGAACATAGTACATGTTTTCATAATGGCAGATCTTACATGTGGTAAAAGTATGTGCCTGGCATTTTACAAAATCAGAAACAAACCAATTAGGTCCGTGTTACTGGTGACTTGATACTTCGGTCCTGAATAGATCACATTAGCTCAAAATCAGCTCACATAACAATGAAAGCAGGAAATAGAGACAGGTCAGGCTGGTAAGGACAGAGACCTTGAGCTCTTGTCCTTGGCTGAAAACCAGAAATGTCTGTCTAGGCCAGAGGTCAAAAGTACCAAAGTATTTGGGGACCCTGTTCCACAGTCTGGCTTTTGGTTATCTTTCCTCTCCTTTACACACATGCCTGAAAGCTATATTTGAGGATGAGACTGAAATTCCAGTCCAGGCACTTAAGAGGCAATGGACACCTCATAAGTGGGCCAACTGGCCTGACCAGCTCACATCCAGGAAAGCCGTCATCTCTTAATCCCTAGTCTGTGTCTCTCAGTGGCAACCCTTTCCTTCATACCTACTCTTGCTGTATAGGAGCTACATTCTCACCTTAGGACCAATAATAAACAAACTCCTTTCTGAAACTCACCCTCCTCGTTGTTCACGATAGTCTTCAAGTTTGCGAGGCAGAATACACTGAAGACTTTGCCATGGGCTGTTTTGGTGGTCATTAATTCATTAGGATTTTAGCCCCCTGATCTCACCTGATGCACGAAAGCATCCATTGCTCTCAAGGGCCCTGCTTTCTCCCTTTTACTGATTGAGAAGCAAAAGATGTCGCCATTACCTCTTTCTTCCCTATTGATTTCAGTCAGTCAACAATTGTTTAAGAATTAGCTGTACCAAGATCAATATAGACTTAGAATAGAAAATGAATATTTAGTGTTTTCCTAAGGCATTTGTAAAATGAAGAAGTATGATCATATTACTTTAAATAACTAAATAACTACTAAAATATTTACATGGGTAGAGAACCAACAACAGAAGGACATTAGAATTAAGCAGAGCAGGAACCTCAGGGCAGTGGATAAACTAAGAGATCATGGAGATCTCCTTCCTTTTTAAGCCTAAATTGAATGATAAACTGTGCAACACATAAAATGAATGATATAAAAATCTCGCATATAGTAGATCTTCAATTATTATGGAGAATATTAACAACAGATTGTCAGTTTGGCAAGGCCTTGTTTCAACATGACTCCTACACCTCAGTCTGAGGATTCCTGGGTCACACTGACTGCCGTTGGATCACGAGCTCCCCTTAACTGCCCTCTGGTGTTTTATCTCAACTCTTAGGTTCCACACACTATTGATCTATTTTCTATTACATGATAATAACTTCATTATGTGGATAAAACCCACAGTTGCTAGGCCTAGTGCTTTAAAGCATCCATTATTCATTTTAATTCATTTTTTGGAGACAATGTCTCCCACTGTAGATCACGCTGGCCTAGAACACACTATGGAGCCCATCTGGCCTTGAATTCACAGCCAAGAACAAGAATCATCCTGCCTCAAATCCCACCAGGCAACATACAGATAGTACACGCTCCTAAGGACCAGCGAGTAAAGAGAAACCAATGAACAATACACTCACCCAACAAAGACAAGACCAGATATCAGCACCTAGAATTGTGTCCTAATTTTAAAAAATTAAAACATACATACAAAACATGACCTTAAACATCTCTCAAAGGTTCACATGTGGCAAGCTTGGTCCCCAGCCTATAACCCTAGTGAAGGCAGGGGTTAGAATCCTTAGGAAGAGAGGCCTAGTGTAATGAGATTAGGTAATTGAAGGTAGGCCCTTGAAGGGGATATTGGGGCCTTGGTCCCTTCTATTCTCTTTGTTTCCCAGCCACTATAACATAAGTGGTCTCCTCTGCCATGCATTCCTGATGTAATGTCCCATGTTTTCACAGGTCTAAGGCAATAAAGCTCATAACCAGACTGAACCCTCTGAAACCATGAACCAAAGTAATCCTTTTCTGGTATTAACTTCATTTTCTCAGGTATATTGTGTGACAGCGACAACACCTAACTGGCATATCTATCATTTTATAAATATCCAGAAAATTTGCACTGAGTAACAAGTGACTAAATAGACAAATATTACTAAGCTTCAATTTTAGAAGGTAAAAGGTTTTAGGGGGATGTAGTTTATCGTCGCCATCATAAAGGATAACATGCAATGCTCTAAACTTACACATGTGTGGTGTTCCTTCCTAGGAAACCCAGTTTCCTACACAGAGAGAATTGATGGCTGTGGTTGGGGGCTACATGGCTCCCTTCAAGTCACACTTTTCTCAGTTTCTTTGTCCATCTTATGACCCTGTGTCAATCACATAAGCTCTCTGACTCGTGTAACACCTAAACTGTGTCCTGAGCTACAGAGATGAATGAGTCCCTCACAGTGTATCCCAAGTACCAAGTGAGCCACGTTGAATGCGTGCATGGTAACAGCTCTACACAGACACATGCAGTACAGTGATGTAAGTCTGGCCTTGTCCTCCGGAAAGCAAACTGTGAGATCCTGCAGATTCTTGAACCATCTATTGCATCAGTACAGTAACTGAACTAAAATTTCAAAATATTGCCTTGAGTATTTTCACTGTAAAATTTAGGACATGTGTGGTTTGTAGAATTATGAAGCCCACTGGAAATACTATGCTAACAGTATTTTCAAGAGGAAACTTTTATTATACATTTTTGCTATTTTTTGCTGAAACCAAGGATATCATAATGAAGCACTAATGTGATGCAGCTTAAATAAAATTTTAAAAAATGCATTTGACTATCCTGTGTAGAGAAACACTTGGAAAAAGTTTTTGTTATTTTGGTTTCTTTAAAAATGTAAAAGGACGATTGGATTAGGTTCGTGTTCCCACCCCAGCTGTGGTGTAGCTGTTTATGAATTGGATTTGGAATGCTTGAAGCAGGTGGCTATAATTTGGTTGAGTGCATTCATTCTGGCACCTGTAGCTTGTCTTTGGGATTGTGTGCCGCATGGGTTTATGGGATCATTTGGTTTAGGGCATAAAGATCTGAAGCCCCTAGAGTTGGTGTGGGTGTTGGTTGGTGGTTCATTGGTTGGGTTGCTGTCATTTGTTAGTGTGATAATTCCTAAAAGAACAAAGGTTGGAGAGATTCAAGCTTAGGACAACCTAAAAAGAAACTTGAAGATTTCTACTTTTTTCTCTTTATGTATTAAGCTGCCTGTAAAAACAGTGAAGATTTCTATCTTTCCTTTCTCCTTCCCTAAATTGAGGGTAGAAGATTGTAGCATAATCCTACAGTCTTGCTCTGTCAACTAATGGGCCTTGTTTAGCCATACCCACATCAGGAGTGATAATCCTACATCCTCATGGGAATGCTGCTGACAGATGGCCTTTATCTGTCATTCTTCTGGCTTGGACAAACACAAAGACAGCCGTGTTGTTCAAAGTCATGCCCCTTCCAAGGGATATCCACACCCAATGACTGAAGAGAAGCCCCTTGATCTATGCTAAACAAAGTATGGTAAAGGATATCAGAGGACAAGTATGGTAAAGGACATTCTATTCCTCTCTCAGTCCAATTCTGTCCCCTCCCTTTACAATTTGTCCCAAGAACAACCCTAAGTAGACCTGGCAACTGCTAACTACCTACTTTGAATCTGCTTCTTATGAAGCCCAACCTACAGTAACTCTCAAGATAAACATCTTAATAAATCTTTAATAAAAACTACTGCATATTCCCTACATCCCACAACAGTAGAAGCCCCCACTCTCCACAGTTTCACACTTTTGCTTTATTATAGTTTCTAAAGTACCCCTAGAAAGAATATAGGTCAATGTCTTGGTTAGGGTTCTATTGCTGAGAAGAGACATTTGGGTAGTGGGAAACAGATTCTAATTCTGAGTTTATGACTTCTCATCGACACATTAGATTTCCTCAGGAAAACTTTATGTATGCTTAGGGTTCCTTTTCCTTGTAAATCATATTTGATGAGTCACCCATGGAATATTGTAGGAGTTTAATCTTAAAATCTCTTATGAAATCTACTAGCATCCTGAAATATCAAGATAGAACTGTGTATGTATTCTGTAATCACAGATGGTTTCTTTCTACAACTTTTTTTTTTTTTTAAGTGTCAGGTTGTTTCATTTCTTGGCTAATCTTTATTCACAATAAACTGTCTGGCATATGCAGAATAAGAATATGAACTAGAAAAAAATGGAAAATAATGTTTTGGGGGGATTTTTTACTCCATGAAAGGTTATATCAAGCTTTAAACTTGTACATATATCTCCTGCAAGTAACCCCACACTTAACTATCTTGAAATGCAACTTCTCTCCTTATCTCTTGCTGTGTTATATACAAAACACACTGCACACCATGCACAAACATGTATTTATATGTGCTTTGTTTGTGGTACTGGGGAGCAAGCCCAGAGCAAGTGCATGCCAAACAAGAACTTTCCTGAACAGCTAGATTCTCAACCCCTTTTCACTTTATATATTAAAGACAGCATTCAGGAAGTTACCCAGGCTTGAGCTGAACTCACTCTGTAGTCCAGAAAGACTTTGAATTTGTAATCCTCCTTCTTTGACCCTCTGAACAGCTGGGATTACAGTTGCTAGCCTGAGTTGCTAGCCATCATTTATGTGCATTTTCTGTTGCACCAAGTATTCAGGCATTCGTGTTGTGAAATCTTTTATAAAAACCCAATTCTCACTAACTTAAAAAATATGTCTTAGCTTTTAATTTTGTGTTTGCTTTCATTGGTCTGTGTTTTGGTTTGTTTTTGTTGTTTTACAGTATTTGTTAGTAAGGGACAACTTAAAACACATCTTTTCTAGTGAAAAGATACAAGCAGATAAACAGTAATCTCCATAAGCCAACAACAAAATTATCTGGCTTGAAATGCTTAGCTTTACTATTAGAATCAAAAGTAAATTTTCTTCTTCAGTAGATAATTCATTGTCAGTAAAAATTTTCAGCATAGAATTAAGCTGAGGCATGAGGATGGCCCAGGAGTTCAGAGAAAGATCACGGGCTTACAGAGTAAAACTTTGTTTGCATAAAATAACGGTTTTTTTAAATAAAAATAAAAAATAGATTTATCTTGTTCTTGTGAGATTTAGTGGAAAGACATTTCTTTTCCAGAAAATTTTTTTTTCAATTATAAAACCCAAATTTGTTTTTAAATTGCCTGGTACCAATCTCAGTGAGTAATTGAAACCATTATGGAATATTGTGTGCCCCATTGTAGAGCAGGAAGCACAAGAGCTAAACAGATGGGTTCCGTGACTAAGAAAAGCCAGTCACTGTCATGTGACTAATTCAGGTATTATAAGTTGGAAATGTCCAAGAAATATGAAGATGACAGTTGGCTGGTCAGAGGAGTGACTATGAGGCGTTTATAGGGATGGTGTGATGGAATCTGATTAGGACAGTCCATGTCTTTCTGCAGTGTCACAGTGGAAAGCCATTGTAAAATTAACACTGTTATTCCAAGGAAACAAAATCTAAATAACTTAAGCCAGAAGGGCTTAATTCTGGATAACTTATGAGATCAGGTCTCAGTCAACAAAGAACATATCTTCATTATTTTAGTGCCTAAATGTTTACTCCCAAGAAAAACATCTCATTTCAAATGATGTCACTTGTCTTACATGTAGTCTAGAGCTTTATAATCGTTTGCTGGAAGATTCTGGTAAAATTGATATTCATAATTTGTGTAGATGTAGATATAGATGATGATTTAGGGCAAAAAGAAATTTATTCTTTGGCCAATTCCAATCTCCAGTTCTAGTCCTAGAGCCCTGGAGCATTTCAGTCTCCATACAATCTAGAATGTTGAATCCCCTGAGGCTTGCGATTCACTGAGCCACTCTAACGAGCTCCCTCTGAACTCAGAGCTGTGCTGAACTCAACTGACTCTTCTGGTTCAATTCAACTCACTCACTGTTCTCGTTCCAAGCTGACTGGTTCACACTGACCTTCTGAGCTGGCTGACTGTTTCTGACTTTGGCAGACTCTGGTTGATTCCTGTAACTTCTCTGACTGAACTGCTCTGCTTGGCTTCAAACTGACTCATTCTTCCAGTCGGATACTGACTTCTTCTGCCAAACTGCCTCTGTATCTCCACCTCAGACTCCTCAGACTCCTTAGATTTCTCCTGTGACTCTGAGCTCTTACTGTTCCGTACTGCCTCAGTCTGCCTTCTGCTTCACTTGTCAAACGCTTCATTGTCCCTGTGTCTTGTCCTCTCTCTGTCTCTCTGAACTTTATGTGTTCTGTGAGATGAAAGCCTGCTTTTTCAATGATGAGAGTTGGGAGTTTCCTCACTCTGACTCACTCTTCCAAGTCTTCCTCTTATTTGTGACTTCTGTCTCATCTCAGATATCACTTTCTGTCTGACACTGACTCCTTCTGAAATCTGCTTCCTTTCTCCCACGTGCTAGAATTAGAGGTGTGTACCACCACTGCCTTCTGAATACTGGGATTAAAGATTTGTACCAACATTCTTTCTACCCTAGAGAAGCCATGTTGTTGGATTAAAGGATTACATATTCCTCTACAAATTTGTCCAAGGCAAAACAACCTCTCTTTGATTAAAATCAGCTTTCTTAAAATAACTGCCAAAGTTAGATAATTAGACCTGTATATGGAAATATGAAAGACCTCTTGCATTAAAACATTGGTTCCAAAAGCATAGACTTCCTTCAGTACAGAAGGTTCTTGCTATTCAAAGCATGATTCATGAAAGATGCTTAACTTGAGAACATTTTAGAAATGTACAACCAGACTAAGGCACAAATCATCAAAACTGCAGCACAGGCTTATTGAAGTGTGATTTCCATGTGGAAACAAGTCAAAAAGACCTGCAGTAAGACCATTTATTTCATCATATCTATTACAGATCATTTGAATAGAGTATAACCTTAGGTCACAGATTAGTTTCTATTTAAATCATATCACCAACATGTCAGGGATACATCTTGCTCCAACTTTGTCCACAAGCCTGAGGTCTTTGGTGAGGTAGTCAATTCCTACCACTTACACATCTGCCTACTGGATTTCCTATCCAAAGAAGACATACACACAAATAGGATCTGACATTTAAGAGCACTCTGACCTGAGATACTCTCTCATATGTGTTTCATAACTTTCACCCCTCAATATTCTATAGTCAAAGTACAACATCTATGTGTTATCCAAAAGCCTTGATTTATATTATTCCTCTGAAAACCCAATTCACTGTGGAAGAAAGGTTTATTATGAGAGACAGAGAGATAACCTGAGTGCTTGCTGCAAGATAATGTCTTCTAGACATGCCAGGAACTGGATCCATTAAACATCAACAATAGAGAGACCTAAAGGAGAAGATGAGAACACCATGTTCACATGCCAATGTGGACAGGGAAATTTTACAATGGAAGAACCAAGGAAATCAATGGCTGCTGAGAGAAGGAGCATCAGTCTTCTTCAGGGATAAGCCTTGCTCCCCCAAGATAAGTTATCCGATCTCAAACGGTCAACCTTAAACACTTATACACACAAGCAACACTAAACGGACTCACTAGGTGGATGTGTGTGGGCGTGTGTGTGTGTGTGTGTGTGTGTGTGTGTGTGCGCGCGCGCCCATGTGTACACATGCATACATATGCATAATATATGAAAAAATAATTAAAGAGGAGGTGAGAATTTGATAAAAAGAGGGCATGAGAGGATATGGAATAAGGAGAAGGAAGGCTAGAAATGGTGTAAATCTCAAAAAAATACAAATTTTAAAACTTTTCAAAAATTCACTTTTTAAAGGCTCAATTATGGGTCACCTCTAAAACGGCTCTGATATGAACAGGAATAATGCAATAAGTCCCTAATTTTTAACCACGACAGTTCAGTTTTTTTTCGGGTTTTTTTTTTTTTTTTTTGTACATATGATGTTGTCCATTTAATCATCCAGGCCAGCCATTTCCATCAATCTGCTATTACGGACGACAGTAAATTTAAAGTTGTAGATAGTTCTCAGAACATATACGTTTGTTAAAATTTTATCACTATAAATTCAAAGGAACTGTCTGCATTTTATTGTCCGTGTCAATATTCAGCTAGAACAATATTTTCCGGTACAAATCAATGTCTGCATTGTAGACATTGGGATTACAAAATTTCTAGTGAGCAGATTTGATACTGGAAGATATAACAGAAGCCATCAAATTTCACATTGCAGCAAGACACTAAGCAGAGGCTAGAGATGGGGGGATATCTGAGGCAGCAATAAACCTAGCACGACTTGACAGTTTGACTTCTACTGAGTAATCCTTATGAAACTTTTTAAATCTATAAAATTTTAAAGGGACAATAATAGCAAGACTAACCTTCGATGTATTTAAAAGGCAGTATATTCTAATGAGTAATTCACTAAACAATGGTTTTTATTGGGAAGAAAGTATGGAGTTCGGGGGAATGCATGGAATTTTGAGTCAAGTTTCTGGTTCCATTCCCAATGACCTGGGAAAGGGTTGTCTTTGTGTTTGTTTGTGGAATGCTTTTTTACAGGAAATGTTGTTAGTCATTGAGCCTCCTATTTCTGTAATCTAAAGATAGTGATGATGTCAGTCTCTGCAGTGCCATAGGGACTACACAGAAATAAAATGAGATGGAGTAGAGACAAGCTGTATGAAACATAACCTACGCAATTAATGCAAAAATATAGGAAGCAAGGGGCTCATCATAAACTTTTAGCATTATAATAAAGGTGATAATAAAATCATACTTTTCCTAAAAGCTTTTTCTATTCTCCACTGTTATTATAACTATAGAAAATACTGCTTATTAAAGTATGATCTGTATGGATGTGTACACCACACTGCTGCCATCCTGACCTTCCTTCTGCTAAAGAAAGTGAAGTTACTCAGGCTCCTGTGTGAACTGGGCTGTTTGAATGCTGAACCAAGGCAGTGTATATTCTCTTGTGAAGAAACACCAGGTTGCTCACTAAAAAGCCTTTGGAGATTGAGATGAACCTCAGGACCAGTGGATGCCAACCAAAACACAAGTGGGCAGCCCATAGCGCTACTCAAGAGACCTAAACCAGGCTTGCACAGAGGATGTCTCAATTTAACATCAAAATTTACTAAATAAAAATTCAAATATTATGAAGTCACACACTGACCAGTTTCTTTGGTCAAAATATGTTCACAATGTTCACAATGCAGTGGGACGAATAAATGAAATCACCTAGGCGAAAATTATCTGTGAGCAATAAATTGTGAAAAACATATTTTCCATACCCATTGCCTTGCTTAAATTGCTGTTAACTAAGGTAATTCAATAGGGAAGATTGGATTTTTACTTTTGTGTTCTGAAGGAAACATTGACTAAAGGGAGCACTCCCAAAGGCTTGCAAGGAGAGTTCTCTCCTCAAAGATCCCCCAAGAACAATTAAAACTGCAAGTCTTATACATCCCACCTCAAAGTTCCCTAGTCAGGATAGGAGAGTGGATCACAGACAGCTACTTTGCTAGATGTTAACTGTTGCTGTTCAGGACATCATGTTCCAACTGAGGTAGACGGTGCTTAACATCCACTCAAGAACCCACAATTCTATATCAGAAGTCCAAGAATATCCAAAGCACTACAAACACCATCTGCTTGTGGTGCATCCTTGGCTGCAAACTGAACCTGTGACTCTGCATGACCGTAGCACGACTCCCCCCAACCCCACCTCATGTGATTGATAAAATACAGCGAGAGTCACGAGAGGCTGGGTGGCCAAAAAAGATGTTTCCTATCAATGAACCAGAAAGCAGGCTTGTGTGTACATGATATTCATTGGCTGCTTAGAAACGAAATTTTGCCTCCATTAATAGTTCGGAATCATGAAAATGTGATTAACACAAAAAGCATCAAAAGTACATGAGGAAAAGAACCATTTCCAGTGGCTTTTGCTGTGTCCTCACTGGGCTTGTCTTTGTCCTTTCTGTACCCCAATGTTATCCACGGTGTTGAGTGCCTTGGCCTTAAAAATAGCTGATGAAGGAGGAATTGACTGAATCCAATACAATTCTTCAAATGATTGGAACAACTCATAATCCCAGCGTTCCCGGTTGCATGAGATGAAACTGCAACAGGCCCCCGTGGCAGCCTGAGCTTCTCCAAATGCCAATCTGCTGCTGTCTAGAATGTGGTTTTCTGCAGCCAAGCAATGGTCAGCTAGCTTATAGAGGAGAAGCATGGCAGTTAATTACAACTGGTCATTCTTTAAGCAGGAGCCTGCTGTTACTTGTTAGAGGAGGAAGGTTTTGGAGCCTGTCATCTGTTAGTGTTGTTGAAACATTTGCTTTAAGAGGATTGTGTGCCACAGGACTATATTGCAAATGCTGATAACAGGCCAATCCCCCTAGGGCATTGTCCTGCCACAAACATCTGTAGTTTCTCTTTAGCTAAGAGATCACTATTTCGTGGGTTAGGATCCTCCCTAAGGTCAGCTGTTCAGAAACTTAGCTGTACCCTGGAGTCACTTGGGAACTTCAAGGACCACTGACGTACACCTAAGCCCCAGGTCCCCAATCGCAGGTGATTATAATATTCAGTCTGCTTAAGAATGTCTGTTTAAAACTGATGGAAGCTGGTAGCTGGAAGACATGAGTGTAGACCTCCCCGTGAAATGTAATTAGCAGAGCAAATTTGGGCACATTTGTTCTGGTGAGTTCAGGCCGTTCCTCTAGGCAATGGAAAATTTCTCACCAGTTCACTGTGTTTTTGCCTTCAGCCCAGCGTTAATTTCCAAACCATCCCATTCCCTTGTACCTTTTAGTAAATGGGGAAAAAAATTAATGTCTTTTAGCAGAGAATTTCATTATAAAATTGATCTGATTTTCGTGGCACCTTAGTTTGGCTTCTTTGTTGATGTTTACCACTTGTGTTTATTCTTTGTGAAGCTGTTTCCCAGATGCTTTGCTGTTGCTGTTGTTGTTGTTTTCCGATACAGTAGCTTCACTTGCAAACACTGTACAAATAGTACCACTTTTGGTGATTAGTTGAGAAGACTACCACAGTCTCCCAATGCCTTCACACCCTGTAGGGTTACCGTAACTCAGGTAGATGTCCAGTGTAATATAAATTTAAAAGTTGCTGGTCTTCTCACCACATTGTTTGAGGTAAGCCTTCAGCACTCTCTGTAGCATACACATTACATACAACATGCTCTATTATTTCAAACTTGATGTGTCATTTGGCGATGAAGGAGGAAACAGGCATAGTTTGTTGGATGGTAATCTAATCCAAAAGTATGTACAAAGTCAATTAGGAATTGAAAACACAGATTCTATTGCCAATTCTAAGTATGTCTAACGCCTTGGATAAGTATACAACTCCATACCCCTAGTGCAGATCTAAGCTCCCCCTCCTGGCATCTTATTGTCCTTTTTAAGGACCTGGTGTGCAAAGGTCCGTTTCAAACTAATATTTGCATATGAGACTCAGAAAGCTGCAGATCAGAGCCAGAGCAAGGAAATAGCAGAGAGGGTTAGAAAGGCTTAGGAAGGGGTTTTTCTTTCTTTCTTCCTTCCTTTCTTTTCTTTTCTTTCCTCCTTTCATTTATATTACGTGCATGTTAACAAAGCTTGTTTATTCTAGACTTACAAATGTTACCATGGCATAGACTCCTGTCAGCAATTCCATTGTAGCCTTCACTTTCAGGGGGTTTTAACTGCCCATAAAACTTCCTCCGTGTAAAAAAATCTGGCACCAAAAATAACTTGGAATTGTAAAGGCTCAGCCATGAAGGAAATGCTTGTGCATGAGTGTATGTTTATATACCTGTGTTTTTAATGATTATTTGATCATTGTTAAATACAATTTGAAGTCTTTCCCCTCTGAATCTGTGTGGTGAATTTTTTAGCTCAAAATTTCTTCCACACCCCCATTCTATGTGAATTCTTTGAAAACAATTTATGTGTATAATTCTATGCCATGCAGACATTGCTGTCCTTTTAACCTTGTTCAGTGTGTGCGCTAATGAGATTGATAACTTCTGCATTAAACTCAATTCACTATTTTGTTGTTGTGGCTTATGGATGCCCCACTCTTCCCAGTGAAGACCCCTGGATTTGGAAACCTATCACCTGCCTGCTGCACTTCTTCAAATGTCCATGCAAAGAATGACTTAAGTCACCAGAGGAGAGTCCTCAAGGGGCTTACCAAATGAGCAGGATGGGAATTGGAAATCAAGGAAATTCCAGTTTTGTCTGTCTCTAATAACTTTATGTGAAATCTTATAACATCTATGTAAAATGCATTCGTTCTCGAAAGGATGCATTGGGCCTGTATGGGTCCCGTGTCCACTGCTTCTCTTCATCATGTAAGGACATAGGATCATTTTTCATTTTGAGATGAACAACAGCAAGATCTACATACCCTTCCAGTTCTGGGAGAATTCCAGGATGGGTACTAAAGTAGGACCATATCTTTGAAGAATTTCCAGCAACTGAATGGAGTACTATGATATTAGCATTGTGAATCTATTTCTCAAGCCTGGAACTGTGAAGCTGTTTGCAGAATAATGTACAAGTTCAAGGCCAACCAAGTGTCTGTGGCTCATCCATGCTGGCCAAGTATGCAGTCTTTAGTCAGAAGGCCAAGCATCTCACATGTGGGTCCTACAAAGGGGATGTCTATACAAAGTGGGTGCTATAGTGCAACCCTAAGTATACTATTCTTAAGATGATTTTAGCCATGCTACCTTTCTCACAAGGAGCTCCATCAATGCCATGAGCTGCCTGACATCCACCTAACAAATTCTCTTTTTCTCTGACATTGTAATAGTTAAGCTGCTGTTGTTTATGATAAAGCATCTTACCCCAAATATATAGATCATTTAAGAAATGAATCGTTTATTTAGAAACTATCAGGCTTTTATTATTCACAATGTATTCCTCTCTAGAAATGTAGAATTCCTGCCCCATCCTAGATCCACGGACTCAGAACCTCAACTTCATATGATCCCAGATGGTCTGCATACATACTAGTATTGGAAAAAGTCTTCACTTAGTGTATTTCAAGTCTTGAACTGCTGAACTTTCTATTTGAAGCATAGACCTAAATTCAGTGCACACATTATCCTCCTTGGAACTCCAAAAAATAGGATAACAATTTAATAACATCCTATAGGCAAGGTCCAGGTGCTACTTATCTCTGCTCCCTACCAGGTACATCCAGTCTTAGTAGAAATTAGGCAAGGTATGCATGTATTTTAGATGTTAGCAATTCCTTTCTGTTGCCACCATGGGAATACCACTAAGGAGAAGAAATTCTAAGTCCACAGCTGTGCATGCCTGACTGTAGAGTGATGGCTGGGGGCTCAACATCTCTGGATTCTTTCAGTGAAAGTATGTTGTAGTACAGTGCTGTGTAGGCTCACAAGGAAGACACCGAGGCATTTTCATATGTGTAAACCCTGCCAGACCTTAGCAGAGGGAACCATTATTATGGCAAATGCCATACTACAAAGGGGAACCCTGAGCGTCTGAGCTCAAGTGTTTTTATTGAATCAGAACTCCTCAGGTGTTCTACTGAAAGCACATGCAGATCACGAACAATCAAACATCCCCCACATAAATCCAACACCTATAGATAATTCAAAATGCCAAGGTCTGGGCAGCCATTTTCCCACAGTGCACAAAACAATTATTTTATACATAATTAAAGTTAAATTTCCACAACAACAATACATGCCAAAGAACAAAGAAGAGTGGATCACAGGTGGAGATGAGCAAAATTCCACTTAGCTGAGTTACTTAGGATCAAGCAAGAGCAAAATTCAACCAAGTTCCTCTCCAGACCATCTTAGGTTGTGTGCCAGTGGGCAGGAGAACAGACAGAGCTAAAGCAGTACTTTCTGGGGACTATTTCAGCAGACCTCTATGAATCAGAGAGCAGTAGAGCCATAGAGTTAGTTTTTCCTCAACCTCTTAGGCACAGGTGTCCATGTGTGATGCTGTAAGAGATTGATGGTGACCAAATGTGAAACTTAGTTCTGGTATCCACATGCAGGGGGTCACATCCCTGACCACAGAGGACAGGATTTTTCAAGGTGGGACCCTCTTATACCTGTGTCAGGGAACCTGTTATCAGCCTTCCAGAGTTCTGGACCAGTTTGTGTCAGTCATTCTGCTGAGTGATGTTTGGATCATTCACGAGCTAGCCACTAAGCCAGTGCTATAGAATATCTGGAAGACTGAGAGATGGTAATATATATTATTATATATATGGAGGAGCTTCTGGCCCCTCCAGCAATCCAAACTCAGACAAGTAGTCCCTTATCAATATAGACCCTGGATGCAGCACCTTATGGAGTTACCATATATGAAGTGAATTCCTTTCTCAGAGCCACGCAATTGTACAGTTTCCAGAGTTCTCATCTATTTAGGCTGACAAGTCTGTAAGGTTTATGAAACCTCTTATGGTAGGATAAGAAAAGGAGATGGTAGGATCCGAGGAAGCTCAGGCACGTTGGAATGTTGGACTGATGTGCAATATAACAACGGCCACACTGAAGCCACGGCACGCATATACCCCCTCCACCCTCTCTCTTTCGCAGTTTTTTGTGTTTATTTTTTTCTCTAAAGCACTTGGTTGCAAGCCTGTGACATGAGGAGGTGAAGCCTTACGACAAGGAGTCAGACTGTTAGCATGCACCCTTGAAGATAGTATTAGGATGTCCTCTCTCTCTCTCTCTCTTGCACTCTGCCATCTCCCCACCCCCAACCCCGTGCATCCTTTGCTGTGAATGTTCTATCTTGCCACAGGCTCCAAGCAACCAAGGGCACTGAAATATGAGCAAAAGTAAACAAAATTAAATCTTTCCTCCCGTTAATAAAAACGAACACTTCAATTTAGAGATTTTACTTTTTGTTATCTGAAAACTAGAGAAACATATATCAAATTAATCAGTAGAGAAGCACACATCCTTTCTTCAGAGCAAAAGAGAGAGTTTTCAATCCAATGTTTTAGTAACCAGAACCTGATTAGTGGTACCTAAACTGACTTTCAACAATAATTTAACTTTCTTCCTTAACAATTTATCCTTACTTTGTGAAAAATTCCTGGAAAACTCAAAGAACATATATATAAAATATATATATATTATATATATATATATTAGTATAATATATAGTTAGCCTTTCTAACTGATATTTATTTTAATTCTTGCATATATTTGTTTAATGTATGATACGTGACATATATGTATGTACGTATGTATGTATGCGTGTATATATGTGTACTAATTCTTGTAAATTAATTCTCTTCTGTTTCATTTGTCTTCTTTTTATTTACTGTCACAAAACTTACTTGCCTTCTTCCAAATTTTAATTCTGAAAAAAAATCAAATTTGTTAAGTGTCTCCCATTCTCCTCCAATGTTCACTGACACACTCCTCATTGTAAAGGGAGAATAAGAGTAGCCACTTGCCTGAACTGTTCGCATCTGGACACAACCAAAGCTAGAAAATTTTCACATGGCACTTGACCAAGGCTTTGATAGAGAAACAAACCTCGCTGATTCTCATGGGTGGCTCTCCTCTTCCTCAATTCCAACACTTTCCTTGTTGACTCCTGTTACCATTTTGATTTGTCTTTGTTTTGCCCTTTCTCCCAGCTGATACTGTCATTCTTGGAAATTGACATTTTAATCCTTATTGATGTGATGAATTTTTTCCACTTATCAAGTGATCAGAAGCTAACTGAGTTATTTTTATTAACTTCTTCTTTCTTACCTCTCTAGCCCTACATTTATTAAGATGCTTGCTCTCTTGAAAATTTCTCAACATATTTAAATTGTAAGCATGTGTTAATGTTCTCCAGAATTAAAAGAAAACTCAAAGTACTCTATAAATAGCTGTTTTATTGTTGTTGTGTTTCCTTGCTTGCTTGTTTGTTTGTTTGTTCTGGCTGTTCTGCTGCTTAAGTGCTCCAAGCATTTACCTTGACCCCTAAAATTTGTCGAGACACTACTGAACAACATTATAATCCTTAGCTGCCTTCGAGTTTCTGGATAAAGCAGTTTCCTCCCTGGGCCTGCACAGAGATATTCTTGCAAACTCCACCAGCTGCTCTTATTTCCTGTCCTGTTTCTATATGCAATGCCCATTACCTCACTCTTAACATTTGCCTCTTGCTCCCAGTGTCTGCACTGTCTGCAGTGTCTCATCCCAGGCGCAAGCTTCCCAGGAATATCACTTAGCTAGCAAGCAGTGCATTTCTTGCAGTTTTTCTAATTATTCAGAAAAAATGGGATGAATAACCAAGCACTGAAAAGTTCTTCTTCAACAAGATTTTACTCCAAATATGAAGGGAGCCTACATCCCACCAAGAAGAACAAATGAGAGGGTTTCTCTGTGTAGCCCTGGCTGTCCTGGAACTCAATCTGAAGACTAGCTTTGCCTTGAACTCAAAGACCTCTGTTTCTCCTAAGTGCTGGGGTTAAAGAAGTGCACCACCACTACCCCACTAGAGTAATAATACACATTACATAATAATTGCTATCTACCGTGAACGTAAAGCAAAGCCCAGGACTTTCTTTAGGAACCACGGTAATGGTGTTGTTTCTTCTAACACATAAACATGAGGGTTATTCACTATGATTACCTGTTAGCTAATTAAAAGTCAGAATTTAATATATTCTTATTTAAATACTTAAATATTAGACATTTAAAATTAGACATTAGATAAGTTCTCATAGAAATACTTGCTCAGTCATGTTCATTCCATACTCTATTAACCATAGCTAGGAAATGGAAAGCAAGCTAGATGTTATCAACTAATAAGCAGATAGGGAAGGTGGGGTATGTATAATAGTGGAATCTAATCATCTGTAAGTAAAAACAAAATCATCAAATTTGCAGGTAAGTGGATAGACTGTTAGAGAGTCCACAGACAGTCAAAATACAGAGTACAAGTAACTGGGTTCCCAGACCCAAATGTTACATCTGTAGCACAACCACCTGAGGGGTGATGACTTGTATTATTTTATTTTGTTTTATCGTTTTTGGTTGTTGTCTCTTGAAGGACTGGTCTTTCCTGGTGGGCGAGGGAGGGGCAGGAGATCCAGAAGAGAAGGGTGGTTGTGGGGAGCTGCAGCTGGGAGCAGCGAAGGGAAGGGGAACTGTGGTCAGAATGCATTGTATGAGAGAAGAATCTATTTTCAACTAAAAAAAGAAAAGAAATTATCTCAGTTAAAAAATAAGTAAGTGAAATAAAAAAGAATGAGTGTTTTCTGTTTTTGATTTTTATCCTGTGTTGAACTTCTCTATCAGAGCTTATAGTCTTCTTACTGAGTCCTTAAGGCCTTGCAAGGTTAGAAATATATTATCTCCAAATATGGATAATTTGACTAATCTTCCTACATGTATCCATTATCTGTTTCCTGCCCTTTTTGCCCTAGCTAAAATTTTGAGTGCTAAATCTAATAAGAATGGCAAGAGAAGACACAGAAATGAGCTTTCAATTTTTCTCCATTCAGTACATCAACTGTGGGTTTGCCATATAAATCCTTCCTTGTATTAAGGTTTGACACTTCCATGCTTCATTATTTCAAGGCTCTTTTTATAAAATGATTGAATTTTATCTTAGGTATTTTTGTCTATTGGGATGATCATATGATTCTATGTGTTATACTATGTTTATTTATCTGTGTGTGGTGAACCAATCTTGCATATCTGGAATGAAAACAACTTGACTGTGATGTGTGATCTTTTAAGTATGTTGTTGAAATCCAAATGCAATTGTTTTACTGAGGATTTTTATGTCTATATTCATCAAAGAAGTAGGCCTATAATTTTGTTTTCCTTATGTCTTTATCTGGTTTTGACATCAAGGTATTGTTCATATTATTGAGCGAGTTTGGAAGTCCCTTGTTTCTATTTTTTTGGGTATTGGGATTGTTTTGTTTTGTTTGTCCCTTCTGACCCATTTTGCCTTGAAGTCGTTTCATTGATTCTGGATACTTGGAACATTATTTTTTATCCCTGTACTTTTATTTCTTGTATGTAATTTTGTCATTAATATAAATTTTTATTATAGTTATTTTTTATTAATTTTATTAAAAGTTAATGTTCATAAAATATATTTGATCATATTTATTCCTTCCTCCTCCAACTCCTCCCAGATCCTCCCATTTTCTACCCACCAAAATTCTCAAGAAACATCTACAAAAAAAAAAAACCCACAAAAATGAAAATCAAAACAAACAGGCAAAAGACCAACAAGACAAAAAATGGCAAAACAAAACAAAAAGTTCACAAAAATAGCATTGAGTTTGTTTTGGTATGGGACTTCTGGGCCAACTACTCCTAGGTCATGGGACCTACCATGAAGTGTAGTTGGTATACACGGTGGCACTCCATTGGAGAAAACTGATATTCCATTTACCATGGAATGGTAACAGATAACTTCAGATAGCTTCAGATAGCTGCAGATAACTTCCTAGAGGTGGGACCTTGTGTCCATTTGCCTCTCTCAGTGCTGGAACCCATCTGCCTTAAACCTGTGCAGATCTTGAGCACACTGCCACAGTCTCTGTGAGTTAATATATACATCAGTACTGTTTGTCTGGAAGGTACTGTTTCTTTGAAGCTATTTATCACCTCTGGCTCTTCAAAATCTTTCCACCTCCACTTTCCCATAAAAACCCTTCCTGAGGAGAGGGCTTCAATGAAGCATCCCATTTAGGACTGAGAACTCCAAAGTCACTCACGTCTGCACACTGTCCAGTTGTGGGTCTCTGTTAGCTCCCATCTACTGCAAGAAGCACCTTCTTGGATGTGAGTTGTGTAAGGAACTGGTCTTTGGTTATAGCAATATGTCATTAGAAGTCATTTTATTTCTATGTTCCTTTAGGAGAATGATAGTTGTAGGTTTTCCCCTAGGCCTATAACTTATCTAGTCTCGGATTCTTGGCCATTTCAGCAGTGTTGGGTATGAGTTGTGTCTTATAGAGAGAACCTTAAATCTAATCAAAAAGTGATTAGCTACTCCCATAACATTCTTATTGGCAACAAACTATTGGTTCTTGTTTTTATTATTATTATTGTTGTTGTTGTTGTTATTAATTTATTGTTTATTGTTATATTATTATTATTATTATTATTATTATTATTATTATTATTATTCAGGCTGTCAGTTTATATCTTTTAGTTGGAAAATTAAGACCACTTAAATTTAGGTCTATTATTGAAAAGAATATGGTAGCTCCTGTCTTTTCAATGTTTCTCTTTCACATTTTGAACTTGGCTAATCGAGATTGATGTATTGCTTCTTGAATCATCTTAGAGCTTTGTCTATTTACTGAACTAATCACATTTGGTTTCTTTCCTAATTCTCATTTGCTTGTCTACTCTTTGAGCAATATTTAATCTTTCCCATGCTCTTCTGGTAATTTTGTCTTGTTTCTTCTTCTGTGTGTAAAATTCCTTTGAATGTTTTCTGGAGTACAGATTTAATGGTCATTATTACTTTATTTTATGCTTATCTTGGAAAATGCTTTTCTTTAATTTTGCTCATATAGCAATGGAGGTTGTCAGTTATTTTCTTTAATGACTTGTCAAGGGTACACAGTCAGTGTTAGAGCTGCATACATGTAGAAACTTCCTCTTTTTGAATGCTGTAAGGTACTATTGGCACCAACAGGATTTATGGCCTGTAGGCCACACAGATTCCCACTTACTCCAGTGAACCCAGTATGTACTCAAGTCAGGCTTGTCCCCATTGTGCTGGAGAAAGGAGGAAGCAGAACACTAAGTTCTAAACTTGTAGAAGGAAATGAGGGAATGCCTTCTGCCTGCTTGTCCTGCTTATAGCTTTCCACTCCAACAACAGTAAATCCCGTAGCCTGAGGGAGGAAGCCGAGGGAACTCAGCAGACTGCTGGCCAATATCTACACTCCTCCCCAAAGAGGATAGGTAACTAATCACTAGGATCTCTACAGTCCCAGCTCTGGATATCTTAAACACCTCAGTGGATCCTCTCACATCAGGCCAGGGTCATACATCACCAATTACAAACTGAATTGCAGGGACATCTGTGCCCTCTGCTTCTACTCCTGATCCTCTTAAACTCATTTTCCAGAGAACATTCTGGAGTCTCATTTGAAAATATAACCAGAGTGTTATCTTTTCTCTGCTTCAAATTTCAAATGACTTCCCAGTGTAGGTGACAAGGCTCATTCTAGATCCTGTTAGGAGCCGGTCCCCACCTACCACTTCCACTTAGCTTCTCTTCCATCCAACATGCTCTGCTCAGAAAACTCTGCCTCCCTTCTGCTTCTGAGGCACCTCTAGATATACCGCAGGGTGTTTCCTTTTTGTACATGCGTCTGAACGTCAGTGTGCCTGACTCCTCACAACTCAAGTCTCAGTTAAAATATCACCTCTTTAGAAAGGTTTTCCCTGACCATATTATCACGATGACCAAACACCACCTACCCACAGAGGCACTGGCTCTCCACAGCATCCTGATGAAGCACTCTTCATCAGAATGCCTTTCTGTATCAAGCATTATACTCACGTGTTTATTGTTTGGGGCTCTAAAGAAGCATTGCCTCAGAAGGGCAGAAATGTTGCTTTTCTTTCCTTTTTAGAGCTGTACCTAAATATGGTATGAATTTGCTGCATATATGTTAAATTAATAAATAATGTGAGGTGATTCTTCCACCTGCTTTAAGAAGTGGTACAGAAGTCATCCAACATCATGGAAATAAATCTCTCTGAGATAAGACGCTACAAGACTGGCATCTGACGTAGAACCCATGTACTTGTTCCTATGTCTCCCTTCCAGTGCCAGCTTTTATTGCATCCTGGAGTGTAACCTCAGAACTTTCTTTCTCAGGACTAAAAATTTGGTGCATCAAAGACACGAACCAGTAGAGGGTGTGCTTAGACAGCCAGCAGTTCTGGAAAAAAGAAAAAAAAGCTAACTCATGACCAGTGAAAGAGAAAGCTATGACGTTTGAAAGAAAGATCTGTTACTCAAAAGCTTGTCTGAAATGAATTATAAATAGAATTGTTTACATAAACCAACAGTATTATATATTCAAATAATATATGATGTGTTTAATCTCCTGTTAACTAGCTGTGACTCTCCTTTCACTCAGTACATTTTTATGACATACAAGTAAACATACAATAATTGTTACATCAATATATCACACATATGCATATGTGTGCGTATCATATGTACACACACACACACACACATGGTTTTAGGACTCAACAGTTGGTATTGGGTAATCAATTGGCATATTAAACAAAGAAAAAGGGTCATGAATTTGAAAGATAGCAAAAAGGGAGAGATTGGAAGGGAATTAATGTATTATAATCTCAGAAAATAAAATCACATGAAAGGAAAATAAGAATCATCTAGAAATCCCCCAAAAGCCAGGGGAACAATAGAAGTCACTAGGAAGTCAGGAATCCGTAGACACACTTGAAATTCTAAAGAGAGGTGCCACTGAGTCACCTACAGCAGTGAATTCATACAGTAATTCTCCTATCCACAACTATATTGTGCAGGGCTGGGTACTTGTCTAGCCTTTCCATTTGTGAAGCAAATCAAAGTGGAAATGGATTTCCAGTGAATTGACTGATTTATAGACTGTAACTGTCCCATTTGTTGCTGTTCTTGGCCTAACTCTATGTTTTCCTATAAAGTACACTATTAACTTAATCCTTAGCCTTATCCAAAAGCCAAGGAAAGGAAAAGAATCTGCTTATGGTTATACATACATTCAAACAAAGTTTTTTCCTTATTGCATACATGTAAATATATATCCTGCATCTTGGAGGAGGCCAACAATCATCTTTAAATGATCTACCTCTAGGCTGATGTTCTCATGAAGAAACCATTTCAAACATCTATAATGCTGTCAACTTATGGGTAGTAACTGTTTAATGTGATCATTGAGTATCGTGATCTTGAGACCACCCCAGCAACTCTATTTTCCTAAAATGGGTCACCTAAAGGAGGCCTAACAAATCTACTGTCACATGAACTCTTGTGTGGTAAATCAAGTCTATATGTCTATGGTTAATTGTGCTTCTGGAGGCTCAGAAAGATATCTATACACCTGCTCAAGTGTCCGTTCTGATGATGACAAAGCACTATCCTTTGATGGATAAAGATCTCCATCCTTTTAGCAGTGAAGTCATTAGCAGTGCCTCATAGGTCTTCTCAAGAAAGGGTGACTTCCCCCGGGGCTAATGAAAGCCAAGCATCCAGCACTGACAGGGGTTAAATCAGTGTGAACAAAGAGATCACACCCTCTTGTAGGCACCCTCCATTCCCTCCATTTCAACCCCTTCTTGCGCCTCTCATGCCAAAACCAGGGATGTTGCTTGCAGAGAGTGGTGGTTTTATCTACTTAGTTTTAGCTTCCAAGAAAGATATTCTTTCTCTACTGATGCAATACATTCAAAGACCTCTAGACTTTGTGTTCACGCCCATATATACATTCCAATATCACCCTAGACTTTCCTGGACCTAATCTTCCTCTTTGTCCTTCCAGATTTCTACCCAGTTGTCTATTTCCTGTTGAATTTCAACCATTTCTCCTTTCACACATAGGATTCTCTGGGCACTGAACCCACTGGGAAGAGTTCGCTTCAGACTTTTTCAAGTACACACTTTATGGAGGCTTTAGCATAGTTTTGGTAACTATCCACTTTCAGCTGGACTTACACACCAAACCAATCCATCTGAAAATTAAGCTGGGAACCTTTACTCTGGCTTCAGCTAGTCACACAGGATTTCCATATAGACATATATAATTTAGCCAGGCAGTGGTGTTGCAGGCCTTTAATCTCAGCACTCAGGAGGCAGAGGCAGGCGGATCTTTAAGAGTTTGAGGCCAAGCCGGGTCTACAGGAACTCCAGGGCAGCCAGAGTCATAGCAGAGAAACCATGTTTCAAAAAAAAAAAAAGATATATATAATTTGAAGAAGGAGATATTATCTGGCTGTCCACTTGCACAATTTACTTCTGTCCTCTAGCCCAACATTGTGCCTTGTGCTGGTTAGTTATCCAGCATGATAACAAAATGCCAAGATAACTTACTTAATAAGAGAAAAAAGTTACTTGGGTTCACAGGTAGAAAGGTTATTTTCTGTGATCAGTGGTCCGCACTGTAAATATTTGACCTGTGGTGGAACCACACAGTCTGGTGGAGACACATGGTGAGGCAAAACAGCTTATCTCATGGCTAAAGGCAAAAGCAGAGAATTAAGGAAGGACCATGAGCCTACTGTCACCTTCAGATGCATGCATGGCCCAAGACTACCCACTAGGCTCTGCCTCCCTAAAGTTTCTGGTTTTCTTTTATGTCTGAGCCCTCAGGATGGCATTCAAGTCCCGTGTCACAGCATGTCTCCCCTTCCAGCTCTTCTCTTTCAGGAGAAGCAAGATGCATTAGTTTGTTTTGTTTCAGAGAGAATGTCATAGCATGGCCCCTCACCAAGATGTCTAAATACTTCAGAGAGTGATGGTACCTGAGTATTTACATCTCATTTTCAGAAATTTATGGGTCTTGTGAAGACCATTACATTTACTTCTTGTTCACTTCATTAATCAAGAGGATATCACTGCCAGAATGAATGGGCATAACGATCTATAGGATGCCAAGATTCACTAGATATGTTTGAAATATATTATGATACAGGCTTGGAGACATCCCGGAGACAAGTATCTAAGTATATTATATCCTATCTAAATGCAAATTATTTGTATTATTATTTTAAAAATAAAATGGCACACATTTGCCAAATTGGTAGATACATATATACTTATATCTGATGTCATATTAATACATGACAAAGATCACATATATGTACTATATGGGTTGTAGTTGGGGTTATCATATGCTCATACTTGTCATAATCTCATAAATGGCAGTCAATCTATTAGATCTGCTCAGTTGCTGCCAAACCAGTATACTAATGAGATGTAATGGGACCACCATCTATGCATCTTTTGAATAAGCTGAGCACTTTCTCTATAAAGAAACAGATGGCTTAAAAAATTCAGGCTTTTTAAACCACATATATTCCCTGAGACATGCTTTTCCTTTACTTAGCAATCCTTTAAAAATTCAAAAACCATTCTTAGCTTGAAAGCTATGTACAAACTGGCCATGAGCCAGATTTTGTCCATGATCTGCAGCTTTCCTATTCCTGCTTTAGATCTTTCAAGATGGTAGCAATCTTCGCCAGTCCCCCTACCTCCAGGATGCTGTTGGGTTATTGATTTATTACCTCAGCTGTGGTGGAAAGTAGTTTCAGAGGAGTCCTCTTGGCCTATATCACTCTGATATATCTCACCCTTCAGATCAAGACCCACCATGGGGATGTGCACACCATGTGAATCCCAATTATACACTTACTGCTTGGATTAATGGTCATTGGGTAGGTCATCGTACCAAATGGGTTTATCCAAAATTCCATTTATTACCTGAGTGATATATATATATCACTGCATTAAAAACAAAATAATAATTAGGAAAAAACAATAGGAATTTTAAGTCAATTTTTGGCAAACTGTAATTTAATGAGCAAAATTACTTTCCAATTCTAATGATGTGTTATTGTAAAATCAGAGCAATTCTCAAAGCAAGGAGAAAGAAAGAGAGGGAGAGACAGAGAGACAAGGAGAGAGAAATGAAGATGTATCTCAATGTCAGAGTGGTAATAAAAAGAATAGCATAATTGGGTCTAAAACAAGAGCTAGACATAAATAATAGATACTGGTGGATGAGATTTTAATGACTCTCTGGGCATAAGAGGGAAAATCTAGGCTTGTATGTTTTGGAGCAAAGCCCTCTTGGATAAGCTGAGGGTTTTTAAGGAGTATGTTGCCATATAGAAATAGAGGTTCTGTGAACCCAGCCTTCCTGGGCAGAAATCAATGTAGCAGCTACCAGCTAGATGGAAAGGCTGAAAACCCAAAGTGATGTCATGTTTGAATGATATGTCTAAATCTGCACCAGCCACGTAGAACTACAACCACTGAACCTGAGTTTTGAAGACTCTTGGTCTCAAAGAGGTTATAAATCCAGGCAACTACAAAATTATTCTGTAGAAATTCAACCATAGCCCATGTCTGAGACTTAAGGTTTTACAGAGACAAAAATTGCACATATTTTAAGTTTGCAATGAAAACAAAGATCAAAACAAAATAACAAGTGGACCACTAGGAGAAAGAACTATCAAACAGAAACAAGAAAAACATCATTCTCAAGTCTGACAATTGCATATTTTCCTAAAATAAAGCTTTTAACAAATTTTGTAAGGATAAAATACATTCTACTGTATTTTCTGTATTTATTGCTACATATTACTGCTATTTATTACCACATTTTACTACTACTACACTGTCTGTGCTTCTAAATTATGTAGAGGAAATACTTACTATACGAGGCAAACCAAAACCCAAGATCCTAAAAATCTATTGATGGAATCCAAGTTAGATCTCTGGGCATCATTGCCAAATGAATGGGCAAGGTCTAAGATGGATATATTACACATAGTCTTCAGAAAACCTCAAACTGGAATTAGGTGAACAGTAAGACCCTGTGAGAAGCAGGACAGAGAATGCGTGGGCACGGGATAAGACTTCACTAGTATATGTTATCTTTACTGCATAATGCTTATCATTTTCATTTAAAATGCTAATTTGTTCCATGACGTCTCATTTACTAACTGTTGGTCTTACGGCCTGCACTATTTGGTGTCCTGTTTAGAAACATTTTTCCTGGGCCAATGAGTGCAAGAATATTCTCTAATTTCTTCTATTATATTCAGTGTAAAGGTTTTATGCTAAGGTCCTTAGTCCATTTGGAGTTGAGTTTTATGCAAGCTGAGAGCCAAGGACCTAGTTTTATTCTTCTGCATGTAGCTAGTTTGACCTGAACCATTCATGGAAGATGCTATCTCCTCTCCAATGTGTATTGTTGGCCTTAAAAGAAAGAAAAAACAATGGGTGGATTAAGATTTAAGAAGTATGGGTTTATATGGGGGTCCTCAATTCCATACCATCGATCAGTACATCTGATTTTATGTCAGTACCATGTATGTTCTCTATATTAGTGTAGTTCAGTAGTTTAACCTGAATCTGAGATGGTGATACTTGTAGCAGATTTTTATTATTCAAGATGGTTTTGACTATCATAGGTCTTTTCTGTTCCCATATTAAATTTGAGGTTTTTTTTTTCCATTTTCTCTGAATAATTGTGGGGCTGGGAATTGCATTCTAGTAGAATGGCCATTTCACAATGTTAACCCTACCAGTCATGAGCATTGGGAGGTCTTTCCATATTCTGGTATCTTCTTTAATTGACTTTTTGTCTTGAAGTTGTCATTCTACAGGTCTTCTGTTTCTATCTCAGACTATTTGTCAATTGTATCTAGGAAAGCTACTGATTTCTGTGTCAATTTTTCATCCTGCTACTTTACCAAGTGTGTTTATGAGCCATAAGAGATTTCTGGTGGATTATATTGGGAAACCGTAGAAAAGAAAATTTAAGTGCAGGGCTTGTATGTGGTATATGTATGAGAGATGCTGTGATTTATTGTAATACATGGACGACATGCTTTTAAAAACAAATACAAAGAATTTACGATGAGAAGCACAACTTCTCCTGACCTCAAAAGCTGATGTAAACCAAGGAGCACACCCCAGACCCAGGTCAGCATCTTCCCCTCTGTTTCCCTATGAGTAGAGTTCAGAAGCAGCTTGAAAATAGCAGATGTCACTCCCAAATCCTCCCTTGGAAAATGTTATATTGCAAACGATCTAAAGTTGTCATGGTGCTAGCTATCTTACACTGGCCTTATGGTTTATTTTGATTTTACTTTGAAATACATCTGGACAAGATTGTTTAATCTTTCAGTGCTTTAAGTCTCTAAATGTCTTATGAGCCTATCTGTTAAAAAAAATGCAGAAAATAGCCACGAAATAAGAGAATTGGAATAATAAAGAACTAGAGGCATCCATCCACGAAACACTGCAGAAAGAAAGCAATAAAGGAAAAAAGGAAAACAAAATTTTCATGATGATGGAGTTAGTCTTGAGAAAAATAAAGGAGGAAGACATCCTTGTCAGATGATTTTAATACAGTAGAGGAGGAGGAGGGCTGAGTAAGATAGAAACAAGAATTAAATGATAAATTTTAGTGATTTGGAACAGTTACATGAGATAAGTACCAGAGATATTCACCATAAGAGTTAAATCAACTTGCTTTATGGATTGACATGCTTAAGTAACCAGTCCTAGCATTATATCTCTGAGAATGTAATGTGAGCTTGAAAAACTATATTTTATGCAGTATGTATACTCAGGGGAATAACATTCAGACAAACAAGAAAAAAGATGCCATTATCAACAACTGGAGAACAATTTGTTAAGTGAAGTCAACCAAGCAAGAAAGACAAATGTACATGATCTCACTTACATGGGAAATTTTTAGACGTCAACTCAAAAAAGTATAATAGGGGCTAGAGGGGAACTGTTAGTCAGAGAGGGAGCCATATTCCTTGGTAATACAGCCACAAATAATCTGCCTTTGCACAAGTAAATAACCCCAACCATGTTCATGCTGGCAATGCTAATTAAATGGGTCACAAAACCCCAAAGCCATGAAAGTAGGAAGGGAACTTATTGAGAATAAGGTGTTTAAGGGGAGTAGAAAGAGTGGGGCAGGGGAGATAAAGACAAGAAGAGAAGAGAATATAATAGATGTACTTTACACAGAATCTGCCTTTGCACTAAAAGTACCAAAATTCCTGCAGAACATAGGATTCATAAACCATAGCCTAGTTCCCAGCAAGATCTAGACCACACTCAAGAAAATAGAGAAATGAAGACAAACACGTTAAAGTATGTATGCAAATAAGTCTCTAATGGTTGGAAAGTGTATTAGTGATAATAGATAGCACTATCACCAAAAAAAAAAAATGAGGCAATTTGAACCTGTCTAAGAAATACACATTCAGGGACCAATGAGTGGGTAAAAACACTTGCCACCAAGCAGAACCTTTGAGTTAAATTCCCAGAACCCACCTAAGAATGAGAGAACCAATTCCTGCAACTTGATGACATGGACTTTGGTACACACACATTGGCACACACATGGATGTACATCACACACATTCACACACAAATAAATAAACATAATACAATTTTTGAAAAGCAGTAAACATACATTCAGACTCTATTCTGTGATGAGCACAAGGATTACATGTTAGTGATAACACTATAATCCAGTAAGATAGCAAGGGCAGCAATGACTGGTGGATTGGGTATCACTCAGGGGAAATATGGTTTGAAAGTTACTCAATCTCATTTTGAAATAAAACCAAACAGACAACATTTAGTGCTTACGCTTATAAATATCAAGAGTCATCAAATGTTCAGAGGATACTTAGAGATCTTCTAACAAGAATGCTGGTGACTCTTAAATACCTGCATATTCTTATTCTTCTTGAACACCAACGAGTAAGAATGAAAATATCTGGGCTGGAGGTGTAACAGGTGGCATAGCACTTACCTAACATGAGCAAAGCACTGACTCTGTCCCAAAGAGAGAAATTGAGGGAAAAACGAAGATTCCATCTGATTCAACCCAATAGTTTTAGACAAGTCAAAAGTCAAATTAATCTATGTAAATACAAAATACATCTTTATATAAGATGTCACCAAAACTAAATGTGTAGCATATTTTTATACAAAACTTAACAATCTCCCTTCATAATGACTATTCATTGATCAACTTTAACCCTCCAAATCTGATGCAGGGCACATCTATCTGTTCTTCCCTCTGTGTAGCAGCTTTTTAATATCTAAACTCTATGCTGTATAACCTTGTCATTCTATCTGCAGGTAAGTCATACTTCCTAAATGTCCTTGTCTTGACTCTGTCCTCTAAGTATATTCTAGTACACCAATATCCATGTCAGATAAGTTCCATATCAGAAATGTTCACCACATTCCAGATATGGTCTCAACTCTATTTAATAAAATGTGAGTATAATTTGCTTCTTCTGGCTAAAAATCCACTCACGAATTTGTTTAAGATTGCTTTGTTCTGTGACAGTCATATCACATTGTTGACTCGGTGAATGTTCAGCTATTAACCTTTCCACATGTGATCCCAAAGCTATACCTTCTCCAGCAAGACTTGTGCATTGTTCATTTTAAACACACATGCTTTTCTTTCTGCATGGGTACAGGAATGTATAATTTTCCTCATCTTTCTGATCTCTCAAAATATTTCTGGATCTGGATTCTGGCACTCCACTGTAAAACACCTGCAACATCATACCACCTGAAAATATGAAAGATCTGTTCTAAGGCTATGATACTATCAAAAAGTAATAATGACCCTGATGTGTAAAATAAGCCACGATAGTATTGTTCTTAAAATGTGATTAATATGATAGTGCTCATAAATGTCTTTTTATAAACCTTCCTCCTAGTTAATAAGAAATTACTTATCAGCAATTTTTCAGGGCAATGTGTAGCAATGTTTCCCATTACTCCTACTGTCCAGTTGACTTGGGGGGGGTTGCTCTTTATTTTTTACCACTTTATCCCAAAAGAGGGTAGGAGAGGTGTTTCCAGAGTCTTGTAAACTCAACTGTTCTGAATCGACTACATTCCTTGACCCATGGACTACTACAGCTGATAAAAACAGACAGGCCCAGGAAGGCCTAGTTCTTCATGAAGCCACAGAAAGGGCTAAAATAAGACAGGAGTATATTAAAACTGTAATATAGATGGTAGAGAGAGGCATGCACATTTGGGAACATAATAAGGCCCCCTAAGAAAAGAACATAAGTTGTATGGTCTGGCCAAGCACTACTACACAAGACTGTAGGATTAGGCTTATAAAATCTTCTGATTATCTTCAAAACAGCATAAATATGGATTTTTTATGCATCTGCTACCACTGAGCACCTGAGACAGTAATGAATCACCAAAGCATGAGGTAGAGGTAACTGCAGAGGCTTTGAGCTAAGACATAGGGAGACTTGCCAAGGAAACAAATTTCCCATGCTATTAAACTGGCTTTTACCATATCTGTCCAGCAGAGGGAGGAAGACAATTCTTGATCACAGCTGCAGAGCATAAGGGAACCAGACACTTCCTCTTATTATGCATCTTTCAAAGAATAAGATCACTAGAGCATCAAAAGGAGAACATAGTGTTTAAAGAGATGATTATCATTCCTCCTTCTTTACTCAGTATTAAGTAAGGGCTCTAAGATATCAGGCCTTCTTTACTCTTGACCATCATGAACCCAGTTAGTGGAGCAGAAATAGGGTACTTTCAGCCAAGGAGGCTGGAATATATTACACCATCCCTCAGCCCTTAAATCACACACACATGGAGCAGACATAGGGTACTTCAACCAAGGAGGCTGGAGTATGTTACATCATCCCCCAAGCCCTCAGATCCTACACACACACACACACACACACACACACACACACACACACACACACACACGTTTAGAATACAAGCTTGTAAAATCAATATACTAATTCTCTTTATGGGATAGCAGCAATGTTATTTATAATCAAAATATACTTTTGCCTTAAACTATATTGTAGATGTAGATTCAGGGAAAATGGTAGTTTATTCTTTAACTAATTCAGTCCCCCATCCTTAGAGGGTTTCAACTCCATACAATCTAATCTTAAGCCTAGAAATTGAAGACTTCAGCCTTTGAGATTTAATACTGATGGGCTCGCTCTGATTAGCTCCTTCTGAACTCAGAGCTCAACTGAACTCAACTGACTCTTATGGCTGGCTGATTCAACTCACTTGTTGTGCTAGCTCAAACTCTCCTCTAAGCTGCTGGTTCAAACTGACCTTCTGAACTGGCTGACTGTTTCTCATTGAACTCTTCCAGCTCTGACTGACTCCCACAACTTCTCTGACCAAACTGTTCTGTGTGGCTTCACACTGACTCACGCTATTAGCTGACTCTCATTCTTCCTTCTACTGAACTGCTTCTGTGTCTCTGCCTCAGACTGCCTTAGACTACCTCAGACTGTCTCTGTGTCTCTCTGAGCTCCTTCTCTGTGAACTGAGAAACCCCTTGTCCTCATTGCGATTCAATCTCAGACTTCACTCTGCTAGTTCTTCTCTCTGATTCAATCCCAGAGTTGGGGTTAAAGGCATGTGCTCATTCTGTAATCATGAACTGAGAGCTATGACCTACTTCTGAACTGACTACTTCCTTTTAGAACCTTGTGTTGAGATTAAAGTTTTGTGCTATATTGCATTACCCACAGAAATCCCTGTCACCTAGCATTAGCACAAAAAGAGGATAGGATTAGTCTGATTAGCATTCTTTCTACATTGCATCCAAAGCACACAGACTTTCAATGGGATGCTTTCCCAGAACAGACATGTTACTGGTTTAAATGATTAAATATTCTTCTATATCTTTCTCCTTTCTGTTTAAGCTACAAATTGTGCTACAAAACAGCTCTAACACATTTTAACTATTACAGCAGGAACATTCATCAACACCATGAACTTAAGTCCGAATGCCCTTTTGAAGATCATCAACAGTCATCGACGTTGCGTCTTCCACAACTGCAGCAACTGTCGGTCTCGATCATCTGTCAAATCCTCTCAATATTCCTCCTGCAAATATCTGTTTCAACATCAAGGTTTTCCAGTCTGATGAACCAATTAATGCGAGATGTTAATTATTCTACGTGAGCAAAGAACATTCTTTGAAAAGAGGTGAGGGTGAGAAAGTCAGCCCTGAAGCCGTCGGTCCCTGAGATATGCATCGATACCACCTGCTGTACTCCTGCACGAATCAAAGTCCTACCCTCCTACAGCTTCCGTTGATGTACATATAGATGAACGTGCGTGCATACGTGGACGTCAAACTTCCTGACAACTTTTCTGTATCAATATTCTATACTCATTTAAGAACAACCATGATAACATCATAGCTAAACTTGTTTGAGTATTTACTATTTATCGAGAAAGTCACTTGGTCTTAGCCTTGTTCTCTAAAGTGTTTAATCCATAGACTTTTATCATTAATTTATTCTTTAACATTAACCTTCTTTTATTCCTCATCTACTCCTTACGCATCACGTTGCTGCGTTTTGCAGACCATCTTAAGCCATGAAGTATTCCCGTCTGGGAAAGGGATTGTGCATGAGAATGAAGGGAACATGTTTCTATTATTAAATGCAGTGGCCTTTGAAAAGCAAAATGGACTTTTGTCCATTATTTTGTCCAAAATAAAATTTGACTTTTCTTTCCAGTTCCATTATTTTTTTTTCAGTTAGTATATAGATTTTGGAAGGTCCTTCTTACAGAGAAATATTGTTTTCTCCCAAAGAGTACCCCCAGACCAGGTGAAAAGAAGATAGACGTTTCATCTATTGGAGCTGATTTTTGTTTTGTTTTGTTTTTAGTTCAGGCTAAGTAGAAAAAACTGACCAAATGAACAAGTATCCTAGAACAATTATCTCTAGTTAGGAGGGATGTTTAAAAATAAAAGTGCTCTGATGAGTGTTGAAAAGCAGTCTTATGAACTCAGAAGGCATGATGACTGAAATAATAATGGACAAACTTGGATGCAAAACTGTGTTCGCTTCCCAGAACCATCCTGATACACTGGGACATCTGCGGGAAGTTCAAAATGATTATGAGGTTTCTACGTGTAACAGAAATTGCGGAGCTAATTCAAAGCATGTGCTATTTGTCAACAGTGATATAATTCTTCACAACCTTCCATGAGGCTGTCAGAAAACAGCAATTATAGAGAGAGGCAGAACTGCAAAGCATGTGAGTCAAGATATTTGGGCTCAAATTCCAACACCACCACCTGGCACTGGTTAAGTGACCTTATACAAGCCACTTAACCTTCCTAAGCTTCGTTCCCAATCAAAACATGGCTCTAACAACAACACTAAGGATTAGTACATATTAACAATAAAAGACAGCTACAAAAATCAAATGAGATAAAGAACACAAGCAATGCAAATGCTGGTTATTCACATATTTCTAACTAGGAAGTAATCAATCAATGGGAGATATTCTGTTTTGCATCCAAACATGGAAATCAGAAAAGGTGAGATCCTGAATTATACTCTGATTCGTGTAGCATTCCTATCTGTGTCTTGCACTATCAAAACCATACTGTTTTCATAAGTAAAAGCAGATCAGTAATAGTGCTGTGTCTCTCAACAATAATGTCCTGTCTTCAAGTGCACTGTCTCCATAAGAGTATGGACATCTGAAATGCCTCTTATGTGGGAAGAGGTGTTTCTCACTTGTTGGCTATATGGAAAAAACAATGTGTAGCTGATTTTGTGCATTTTTTCTTTATCACAAACAAGTTGTGAGAGCACTAATTCTACTTCAGTTTGAAGTCTCGTTCTGCATTCTAGATTGTCTTAGTTACTTTTCTGTTGCTGTGATATGACATTACAGCAAAAGCAACTCATGGAAGAAGGAGTTTAGTTGTGGTTTACAGTTTCAGAGGGTTAAAGTCCATGACCATCACAGCAGAGAAGATGACATCAGGCAGACAGACAGGCATGGCACTAGAGCAGTGGCTGAGAGCTTATATCCTGACCCACAAGCATGAGGCAGAGAGAGCTAACTTGGAATGGCACTGGGGTTTTTAAGCATCAAACCCCACCCCCCAGTGGCATATCTCCTCCAACAAAGCCACACCTAATCCTTCCTAAACAGTTCCACAAACTGGGGATCAAGTGTTCAAATATATGAACATATGGGGACCATTCTCTTTCAAACCACCACACCAAGATGTATTATTGAGTGTCCAAGAAAAGCATTCAAGTTAACGTATGCCAGCCTTTCCTTAGGACCAAATGACTCTGGTTTGAATTCTTTATGCATTGAGTCAGTTGAGATAACCAAAGTTTTTAGCTTAAGATTGCTGGCTCCCTAGTCGTCCTTTAAACATTCATCCATAGCCCTCTGCGTTTGGCTTATAAATACTATCAGAGTTTGAGCCAATTGTGAAGATATATTGATTGCTTTACTTTGAAATCACTAATGTGGCATCAAAAAGACAAGAAAATTTACCACACAATGTTGGTTATTTAAAACAAGATAGCAAGAGTGAAAGGCTCCAAACTTATTTATTCATTATTGGCTAATAGGACCTTATTAATGGGTTTGCTGAGGTAAAGCCAACTGTCATCTGCCAGTTCAACTTCACTATTGATCTGCTGTTGAGACGGCCAGCTTTTCCTGGTCCTTTATTATTTTTGGCACAAGATGAGGTATTCTTACTTTAATATGCTGAGTGAAAGAAGCTGTAAATATAAGACAAGTCAGTTGGATAATTGCATAAAATAAATTGTGGTTCTCAAATATGTAATTAGTTTGTAAGACACAACCAAAGTAAGTCCAATGTATAGGTAAAGAGAATATTTAGATTGTGTTCCCTGAAGTAATAGTCCCCGAGATACAGATGGAACATCAGCACTGTCAGTTTCACTGCTGCATAATAGTCGAAGTTCCTGGGTCCACAGCAGCTGGCACTGGAAACCACAGCCTCAACGAGTCCAAGAAATGGCATTCTTATGCTTAAGTGTTATCAGAAATTTCCATAAAAATTAATGAGTATAGAGCAATTTCCAAAATTCTGGATGAAAAAGGAAGGCCACAGCAACTCCTAGGAATTTTATTCCTCAAGAGCTTAAAAAGATACAGCAGCAATAGACACATGGCATGCATTTTGCAAATGCCTTAAGAATCAAAAACATAAATTCTTTACCAATAATTTTTATAAACATAAGTATAATCTATTCCAAGCACTAAGCATTCAACATACTCTTGTGTACGCTGTTAATTTTAGTAATTTTAAAACTTCTGGCTGCATTTTTAATGCTTGTTCCAGAGTTTTATCAGTAAAATGACTATATACAGGAGAAATGGAGGTTTATGAGCCAGGTGCTCTTCTCACCACTATGACAAAATGTCTGACATGAATCAATTTAAATGAGGAAAAGTTTCTTTGCCCTACTTCTAGGTAAACCTAAAAATGTTTTCTTTTTCCTAGCAACAGCTTACTTTCATGTATATTAGCACTCTTATACATTAATCAAGGCCTTGCCTTGTATCATCTACTGCATATTTTTAATATATGTCTCTTAATAACCACAGTGAGTAATTCTGTTCAGTATGTGCTATTATTATCTTCATGATACAAAAAGCTTGTAGAGGAGAAAGAATATATAAATGGTCAGAGTTTGCTAGTGAGAGCAAATTTGAACCAGATCTATCTGGCTCAATGAAGCAAAGGTTCAAATGAATCTTGATAGGTACATTCAAGCCATAGGAGCCTGAGTGCTACAATTAACAATGGAAAGCATTAAGAGGAAGGGTGAAAGGGACATAGTTTGGACATAAGCCTTAAAATGTAAAAAGCTGTGTAATGTTAGAAACTTCAGGGAACAAGGAGAGTAAGATGGGTGGATATCCAAACAGGGAACACCAAGAGGTCTGGCTAGCTGAAAAGGGTGACATTTCTTCATTATTGCTTTCAGGTAATAATTTTGCACATAGTTCTACAACAAGCACCACAGCAGGACCTGGCATTTTCTGTGAAATCCTGATGGCCTGAATTCAATCCCCATGATCCGTATAAAGGTAGAAAAAGAGACTCAACTCCACAAAACTGCTCTCTGAACTCCACATGTATGCAGTGATATGTGCTCACACATATAAACATATCATACATACATGCACATCTAATAATAGTATTTTTAAAAATCCCATTGCAACCTACATGAAGCAGTGAAACTGATTGCATTTCCTGTCTGAGTTTCACCCTCAAAATGCATATCAAGGCCCTTGCTTTTTGGGTTTTTTTTTTTTTTTTTTTTTTTTTGTCTTTTGGTTTATGACTTTGGTTTTTGTCTTGCTTTGCTTTGTTTTGAAGATCTTTTCACCTCTCCAAGTGAAAAATGAATTGTCAAAAGCCCCATCTCACTACTAGATAATTTACTCATGAAGCGGATTGTGAAAAGCACTGAAGGTAAGCTATCAAAGGAAGAGTCTACTCAGGTAGAATCTTCACCCTATGAAGAAAGCTTGATGTGGAAAAGAAACACCTCCATTTTTGATAAATGTGCGAAGTACAGCATAGGCACAAACACAGAGTGATCACACGTGGCTGCGTTGTAAAATTGATGGCATACCACGTGCAATCCATCACCGCATCCTATGTCTCCTCTTCTTCTTGTTACAAAATAAAAGTAATCATGACAGCCATATGTCTCTCTGCCAAGAGACAGGATCTATCATCTTATACCAAAGCTTTCTTTTCATGAAAGCAATTCTTTTTAACCAGACCTGTCATCAGAGTCATTCAATGTGAGCCATGCAAGCAAGCGGAATCCAACCATGGGCCTTGTTAAGATTTCCACTACAGTGGAAATTACGTGGGAGAATTTAAAATGAACTGAAGACCCTAACCTAAGCCACTAAGGACAAGTGGCAATCTTCTATTCATAATCCTTGGGTCAGTTTTCCTAAATTGTTTCTATGATCATATTTTCTGGGTTATTCACTGAAAATCACAAGAGTCTCTACAACCCAGAGCCCATGCTTCTTCATCAAATAGCCATATTTCCTCCAACAGACCCTTTTCCCCATTTATTTCAAGTTGGTTTCCTCAGTGAGGTACAAAACAGCCATCCATAATCCCACCTCCATGGTTCTCCCTACCTTTTCTCTGACATGGAGTGGCAGCCTCTTCTCTTGTCCATCTATCCCTGAGATTCTTTTCTGATGACTCTCTCCTTTGCCAAAGTGGACAGCATACACTTTTTGGCCCTATCTGAAGGGTAAGTGCTTGACTGGAGTGAGTTCTGTAGTGTTCTCCAATAATTTCCTGCCTGTGTCCAAATGGTAACCTCTGAATGATACATGTCTCTATATAAGTGGTTTCTACAGTACTCTGCCTTTTTATTACATATAAACACACTTTTATTCCTTCCTACTTGATTGGCTTTTAAATGTTTTTATTGACTAAATTCATTCTTTGACAATCCCTTACATGTATGAAGTACATTCTGTTTTCTCTCACCCTCTCCCAAGCTTTCTAATGCTCCTCCCACCCCTGCCTTATCCCCACCCAGGTCCCTTTCTCACATTTATACCTTTGGTTTTGTTTTATGACCTGCTGATTTTGACTAGGATCTTTTGTGTGGACACAGGTTTAAAAACTAACCTTTGGAGCCTGATGGACTCACCACTCGGTATACAACTCAAGACAATGCATGCCTTGCCCCCAGAATCCATAAGTAGGGCTCCATGAACCCTCTAGAGCCACACTTGCTGTTGACCAGCCTCCCTTTGTACAGACAACTACACATTATGTAAGATCATGTTTACAAGTAGGTGGAATGCCCTGAAGATAGCATTCCACACCCCTTCTCCCTATCTCCGGGCTCTTACGTTCTTTCCACTCCCTCTTCCTCAGTGTTTGCTAAGCTTTAAAGGGAATGCTAAACATGTTCTGTTTAGGGCTGCATTCAACAGTCAGTTACAAGAATCCATGAGTCTCTGTATCCATTGACATTTGCTACATACAGAAGTATCATTAACTAAGAATAACGGTAGTGTTTGTCTGTCTGGACTGGACCTGATGGCAAAAGTATCTAGTACTCTAACTTGAGAGTAAATTTTAATGAAGAAGGAAAATTTTCCTTCCAAAGAAATACTTATGCTTCAAAAGTCTGCTCCAATTCTGGATTCTATGCAAAGCCATCTGAAAAACTATGGTTCTAATGTCTATCATTCCTCCTATCTTGTCTACTGTAATTATGCTTTCTTAGTTTTCATATAAGACTGTAAATTTTGAGTGATTGGTGATTATTATAATGTATTGTATTCCATATGGCCATTGTTCATAATGTTTGGTAATAATTACTAATATCTATTGTTTTGTTGTGTATCATGAGCTCATTGATTTATGATTGCTGTGAAGTTAGGTGTATCTTTATTTTCATTTTAAAATTAATATGCTGAGACTGAGGAGGCCAGATGAGTAATAACTTTAGCTTGTACAGCCAGAAAACGGCACAGCCAGAATTCAAGTCCAGGCAATGTGCCTCAAGACCCCATATCTATAGCTACCACATTCAGTGAGTGTTCATTAAACAGCAGACAAGATCACAAGACCGTGGTGAAGTCAGATCAAACCCCAAAGTTCTGATATAAATTGCCCCCATCTGTAGTCTCAGGAACATAAAAAGAATTAAAGGGGTCTCTCCAGATGCCTTGTTGGGTCATTGCATACAGATCATCTACTAACATGTTCATGGCAGCCAATGATTGAGGAACCACTGAGGCTTATCCTCATTGGGCAGGATCTATTACATTTGCCTGAAGAATCTTGAACTCCATAAGATGGATACGACTACCTAAGTATTAAAATATAAATGTGGTTCCTTTTCATATGGGACGGATAGTACTGAAAGAAGAATCACTCCCAGTAAGCCTCAGCTTCATTTAGAGAGAGACTAGAAAGATGAATGAAAACTCCATTCACCTTATTCTGTCTTGCTATTTGACTCCTAATCCACATCCCACCTGCTATAGGAGTACAAACTCCATGCCATCACATTCCTTTTCTTGTCCCTTCTGGTAAACACCAACCACTATGTCCAAATAGCCATTGTGTAGTTAGTTGGGTTTTTTTTTTTTTTTTACTCCAAAAGTAATGATAGTAAGTTATGTAATCAGTTTCCATCACCAATCATAACAAACAAAAGATTGTTTTCCCTGTGGTTTTCCAGATTTCCCCTTCTTCTTATTATTCACTGGTGTTTTGTGTTATTGATAGGAAACGCATTCAAAAGAAGAAAAGCTTATTTTACTTAATACTGAACTGAAGAGCCAATTCTTAAATTTAGCCTCCAGAGTAATGAGCAAATATGAACCATGGCCTGAATCTGACTAAACTCAAATAAAGCCACAAGGAGAACAACTTATTAGAAAGAGGGGTGTTACCACCAAAAATGACTGTTCAGGGAACAGGCAGAGAAAGCAAGATGGACGGGGCCATTAGAAGGTATTAAATTCATTAAACTCGTGCAGGCAGATAATCAAATGTTACTTCTAGTTGAAAGAAAAAATTACCTATATCCAGACTTCTGCTTCCCAGATAAAGATGACATAGCCAAAGAGTAGATCTTAATACTAGAATGTCAGATATATCATTGATAAAGTGCTGCTGTTCAATACATCCTCTCTTTTTTATTCAGTCCAGGACCCTAGCCCATGGAATTGTGCCAGCCACAGTTAGACTGGTTCTTCTGCCATCTATGAACCTGCTTTATAGTGTTAACATGACAACTATTCAAATGCCACCCTCAAGGGTTAGCAGGGCTCGTTTGACTTAGCCCCAGCCCAGCTGGAAACAGTGCTCAGGTCGGAACTCCTACTTCTGTTTTACTCTCAATGATGTTCCAAGGCAATGGGCATTTCAGGAGAAAGGTAGCAGATAGCTGGCCAATGCTAGAGCTAAACCTCCAACCCAGGCATGCTAATTCCAGCGCTCTGTAGATTGATAAGTCCTGTGAGCCTGTTTCTTCACTGTATATGAAAATGGTAACATTAGCCCCTGAACTGGGTCATGGCAAGGATTAACTTGCGTATATCACTGAGAATGGTGCCACACAATTATAAAGACTTGAACAAATATCCACTGCCTGTCTCTACTGGATCCAGGGTGCATTCCACTACCTCAGAGGCTTACCTGCATGTAGCACAAATGATCTGTTATGCTATCCTGAAATCTATTCCAATATGAAGAATTACACAGGCACCAGCAAAAGAGGGAGAGACCAAGACAAAGTAGTTGCCAAAGATTTGGTGTTTTTTTACACTTTCCATTTAGGGTCCACCACTAGAAATTGACTCTAGATGCATTTGAAAGTTTTGTCATTCCATAGATACATGTTTATGCTTAAGTTCCAGAAAGGCAGAAGAAAAATGGGGAACCCAGAGATGCGGTAAGGTGCACACTCTTTCCCTTGGCCTAAGGGTCCTACCACCGCTCACACAAAGCCAGAGAGCAAGTCTCCCCTTTCTCGTACTTTCTCACTTCCACACGCAACTGAGATGCAGCATTCCCTGCCTGACGTTGCTTCTTCTTTATCTCAGGCTTGCAGACTCCATTTCCCAAACTTCTGACTAGTCTTCTGGAAACCATCTCTTTACTCTGCAATTGAACCTTCAGAGAGATGACACAGTTGATGAGTTTAATTGCAAAAAGGGCCACAGTTTGCAGCTCCATTGATCAAGACAGAGCCTGGTTGTTTTGTTTTTTTTTTTTTGTTTTGTTTTGTTTTGTTTCGTTTTTTATCTAGAATAGTCATGTGAATTTCTTAATAGGCTAGCAAATGACCGTGTTCAACAAGGCAGCCAAAGTGCCATTGTGTGATTGATTTCCTTGCAGCTTTTGCTACTTTGCACACTGAGTCAAGCATGAAAAGAGCTCAGGTATATTAGTTGTCTCCTCGTGGCTGCAAAAAAGGACTTGACAAATTCTATTCAGAGAGGAAAGGCTTTATTCAGGCTCACAGTTCAAGGATGCAATTCAAGGTGGAGAATACATGGCCACAGGACATTCAAGTAACCAGTCACATTACTTCTGCAGTCGGGAAGAAAAGACATGAATGCTGCTGTTCAACACCCTCTCTCCTTTTGATTCAGTCCAGGACCGCAGCCCATGGAGTGGTACCAGCCGCAGTTAGAGTGGTTCTTCTGCCATCGATTAACCTAGTCCAGAAAATCTCTCACAGACAAGGCCATAACTTCTCTTCTGTGATGATTTCACAATAAAGGTTAACCATCGGGGTAGCTGTTGGGTTGAAGTTCATTCTAGGACAAAGCCAACACACACACACACACACACAGTTAAACCAGATCCAGTTCAGTTCTTGATCCTGTCCTGGAGAAGCAACTCATTGAGAGTCACATTTCAGCCTACTCCAACCTTTCCCATGATCCCCTGGAGGACCTCACACTCTTATTCAGAAATCACATGAAACTTCTCCCTTCCCTCCCTCGCTTCTGAGGTCTCTATATCACTAGGTAAAGGGATCCCTTCAGATAATCCTTTCTGGACTCTGTCTCTAGAGACCAACCCCAGGGATTGAAACTGATGGCTTATTTAAATTTATAACAGACTTCTGGTTTCAAGGACACCTTGAAAACTTTATTCCACCTAAAATCGAGTTGTTCACCCTTATTCTGATTTTAGCCTACCCTGACACCAGCAAACAACTGTTCTCCCTTAAAGGACTCCAGAGTTGGCACAGAACACGCCCAGACACCAGATTCTCAGCACAAAGGAGATATGTTTGCCCTGGAGGGACAAAAAGCAGGAGACAAGGGGACACAGGACAAGGGGATAAGGCAAAGGGAGAGGAGAGGCAAGGGATGGGGGGATATTTGTCCTGGAGAGACAAATGCCTGCCTCTGGACAGAGACAGTTGTGGCCCATAGGCAAATGGGGTGCAGTGGGGGAATTTCTGGGAGACTGGCCTTTGTGTGAGAGGCTGGAAGTTAGCTTATGTCTGGCTGCCTTTTCATGACCCACAGCCATCTTGGGGTTATGTGGGGGATGTACTAACATTCCCTTCCTATACCAGCATTCAAAGTTGTTCTGGCCCCTCTGCCAACTCCACACGTATATGCAAACCAGTCTGATCAGATCAGCGTTGTAACACTTCATAGACAATAGGAATCAGAGTCATGACTGGCCACACCTGCTGTCAGTTCCCTACTAACCATTTTGATTCTCATATTCAAAGGTCCCTTTCTAGTCTGTATAGTAACTGGATTCATCCAGACCAAGCAGGGACTCATTCTGATAATATCCTCTTGATGAGCTAATACAGGTACCATTCCTGTCCCAAGAATGGCCACCTCTCCAACTATCACAGGATGTAAAGTGACAGAGCCTTGATGCTAGTGCCCAGGGTATCCCAATCCACACCCATAAATCCCTTTGGCCCCATCCCTCTCTAGCCTTTGTTCCATAAAATCACTTTGTTTTTATATAAACAAAAAGGTTGGCATGTTGTTAGATCAAGAGGCTGTGCCTGGAAAGGGAATCAGTCATGTCTTACTTATATCCTGTCTAATATCTTAACTAATCTCCTAAACTTCTAGCCCCAAAGAAAGGCAGAACAGGGTGAGATGCCTGAATTAAGGTCAAAAACCTATCTAGTGCATTCACTGGTAGCTAAGATTGACGACCCCTCTCTTCTAAACTTAGGGACTCCTACCCCTAAAGTCAGAGACCTCTTTCTCTCTCAAGTCTTTAAGTATAAAGGAATTTGTCCTGTGGGTTGCTAACAGATCTCCATGTTCCAACTTTGCACAATGCACTTGGCCAGCATTATTACGGGGTGGCGGGGAAGACATAGAATTATTTTATAACCATGGAGTGGAAAAGTTCTATGAACAACTTAAAAAGCCAAAGGTCAGCCATAAAAAGCACTGGTTAATTTGATGGTCACACCAATACCTTGGTTTTACAGGTGATTAACTTCCACTCTTTTTTAGTGCCCTGTCTCAGCCACACACTCCATGGAGACCCCCACTGCATCATTTCCAATAATTACAGCCACTTCCTTATCTCAATTTCAAGAGTCTATTCTCTACAGAAGTCCCTGTAGTATTTTTACCTACCCCCCCCAAAAAAAAACTTCTACATTCTGTGATCTATCTTGATTTCTATATGTACACAGCAGGCTTTTTTCTGCATAAATGAATAACATACAGAAAGATTCTGATTACTGTTACAAGTTACTGGTTTCTCATCGTTATATTATAGCCATGTTTACATTGTCACTCCTGCTCCTACATTTGTTTAACCTCTCCTCCCAAGTTACGTATTTTTATGTTTACTCCCATCAAACTGGATGCCTTGGGTGCTTGATTAAAACGTTCTACAGTGCACCATGCATCACTGCAGCTCAGGCACTGCTCGGTGTATCATATAGCATCATCTTCTCAGGAACTCCTAGAGTCACGCCCATGGACTGCAGTAGTTCATTTTAACCTGAAACTCAGAATCCGTCTTAAGCAACAGTATGGATTCTGCTTCAGTGTATTTTTCTCAATTACAAACCTTTGCAACAACAATTACCCATCCTAAAGACGAGTTTTCGCATGTTGTGTGGTTCTGTCTCTCTTTGGATGCATAAATATTTATAGATTTTCCTCCCTTTGTACTTGACCTTTTAATTATTTGAACACCTGGGACTGAGTCAGCCCCTCAGGCTATGTCGTTTGTGTTGATCAGCTCTTTGGTACTACTGACATTTCATCGCTCGAATGCAACTTACCGTGCTTAAAGATGGCTTTATCGTGGTGACATGCTTTAAGCTCATGGAGTATGACAGAAATCCTGTTATCTTCATTTCTTGCTTTGTTTTTTATTTGTTTTTTCTGTTTTTGTTGTTGTTCTTGTTTTGCTCTTTACCAGCGTCTGTGTGGAACAAAAGCAGAAAGAATTGAGTTTTTCTCAATGATTTCTAGTTCCTATCTTTTTATTTAAAGGTTTTCACACAATATATTTTGATCCTGTTTGCCCTCTGCCAACTCCTCCCTGATCCTCCCCCCCTCCCTACAAAACTTTGTCGCCCACCCCCAACACACACAGAGGGATGAGGGGAGAAACCAAAACAAACAAGCAGAAGACCAATAAGACAAAAAAATGCCAAAACAAAACAAAAATTCTACAAACCTAAACAATAGTAAGTAACTCTTTCAAAGCCAATAGCCTTAAACTGTTAGTAATGGACTTTTTATAACTATTTATTAGGTACCATTTCTTCCCTACAGTGTATTTTTTAACACTGCTTCCTAACCCCCAATACTCTCCTAGAATTCATGACTTTAGCGGGGCAGTGGCGGTGCATGCCTTTAATCCCAGCACCCGGGAGGCAGAGGCAGAGGCAGGAGGATCTCTGTGAGCTTGAGGCCAGCCTGGTCTACAGAGTGAGTTTCAGAACAGCCAGAGCTACAACAGAGAAACCCTGTCTCGAAAAAAAAAAAAAAAATCTTGACTTTTACCCTATTTAGTTCTACATGGCCCAAATCACTAAGGTTTTCCAAGTGGAAACAACTGTGTCAATGTTGTTTGAATTAAATTAAATCATTGGACATAATGAATGAAATGCTTACAGGACTAGCTGAGTATCTTTATGTGACTATCTTCTGTGCTAGGAAAATTTAGCTAGTCGCTAAATTGATTGTTTTCCCAACTTTCTACTATAATCCCACATAAAATATTCAGCCAGTTGAAATAAATATCCACCTGATAAATACCTGGCACTGAATTAACCTTAGGTACACAGAAGCACAGGAGTCACCATACACAGATACAATCACCCCGTCATACCTCTACCTCCTCTAGTCCTTCATATGTTAAATTTATCCAGGGTGCTCAGTTCAGATACTCTACTAATATATTCTTTGTGTCAAGCCTCAATCCTCAGTACAGCCTTAAAAGAAAACAATCATCTCCTAATGTTTATTCTCAGCTCAGTGATACTATGATTTCATGTATTTTTATTGTTCATTTGCTGGAATCAAGAGAGGAAAATCTTATTTCTTGGGATAAAACTCTTTTTCTTCTGGAACAGAGTTATTTTTCTCATTCAAATCTTTTAGTGTTTTATGAGATACAAAGGCAATAAAATATCTGCACCTGCGTTTTTGTAGAGCTAAAAATCACGAGTGAAGCTGAGCTATGTCCATGGGGGTCAAAAGGGAAAAATCCATTTGACACTATTAGCTTTGTGTCCCAAGTGCACAAAACACATTGTACTTCCCTATCAGAGAGCATAATCAGGATCTACCCGTGATGCCAAACGTGGATTCAGAGTCTAATCAATCAGTCACTTGATGCTTAGTCCTCTTGATGCCAAACATCTGGAGACATGGAAACGTCCAAATGAATGAGTGAACTCTTCACTTGGTCTTCAGAATATTTTTGGCGACAAATGAACATAGCCAAAAGAGGGCATTTCTGGTTGTGCTGTCTTCAGTCAATAGGTTCACAAGAGGCATGGGAGACCCAAACTTTCAATATTTAAAGACAACCTTCGGTACATGTAATCTCCTGTGACTTATCTTGAAGAATGGACTTAGATTGAATAATGATAAAAATCAGAGTCATTGAAGAGTGTTTGAGTGTTCAATCAACATATGGTAGGGGCCAGAACACTAGGGCTCTACTGCCCTAGAATACCTACACTAAGATAATCTATGGAAGACTTCCTATGAACCCCCACTGAACCCAGCATGCTGTACACCTCTCCGCTTGTGCTTCCTGTGCTGACCTAGAAGTTTCTCCAAGAAATATATGGGAAAAAAATGTAGTAGCTAGGAGCTCTATGGAAGGCTTCCTATGAACCCCCACTGAACCCAGCATGCTGCTACACCTCTCCGCTTGTGCTTCCTGTGCTGACCTAGAAGTTTCTCCAAGAAATATATGAAAAAAAAAATGTAGTAGCTAGGGGCAGATAAACAAAAAGGGTCCATTGCCCAGATGCCAAATAGAAGAGTGTCAGCAGTAACCTCAGATGCAGAAACAAAGACTGACCCCCAAGTGCTGCCAGGGGATGCTCTTTAGAGCACGTCTAAGAATATGTACCCTCTCCCCACACAAGGAAATTAGACCAATTCAGAGGAAGGAAGACGGAGGACAAGAAAGCTACGGTCAGTGAAAGAAAACTTTAAAACTGCTACCCTAGCTCTGCTTCTTGTGTGGTCTGCTCATTCCTCTCTCTTCTCTCTTCCCTTCCCATCCTCCACTCCCCTTTCCCCCCTCTATCTTTTCCTTCTCCCTAATGTCTGACTCCATGCTAATATTTAGTTCCAACACTATTAAAATCTAAGCGCTAGAAACAGAAGCCTTTCCTGAGACCCCACCACTCTTTCTATAACCAATATCCCAACCCTCTTTTCTTCCTCTACACGCATTCTTCTGCCTGTCCACTGACTTTCCTTACTCCCTACAGGACAGTTTCTTCCCAAATTTTGAGTGCTGGATTATCCATGAATCTAGTGGTTTACTCTAAAGGATCCCTCCCTCCCGGGCATCCTTCCCAAGGCCCTGTTGCTTCTATTACATTATTCTTTAAAAGCAGAGCTCCTTTGCATTGTTTCTGGTTTTGATTTATTCTCTCCTCTATTCTTTGGACTTCCACCCTCTAAGTCTCACCACAAAACACAAGGTTCTGATCGTAGCCTGCCCCTCTCACCGTCTGTGAGTGTTAGATTTACTGTTAGACCCACCTGTTACCCTCATAGTCTGCCAATACTGCAAAGCAAATTATTACAAACAAGTCATTTAAGCAACCAAAACTTCCATAGTTCTCAAGGTGAAAAGTCTCAGATGGAAGTGCTAGCACGTGTCTGCAGGACCTGAGGAAGACTCTGCTAAATTCTAGACACTAGAAGCTTCTATCCTAGCATCTGTGTCTTGATTTCTGGGTTCGTAGTCTTTTAGATGTGTTCCTCAACTCTCTGCTTCTGTCTTCTCCCATATGCATGTGTCTAAATGTTCTGTTTTTGTACAGATATCAGTTGTATTGGATTTACAGCCATTGTGACCAACCTAACACTTGATCCTATCTGCAAAGACTATAACTTCCAAATTAGGTCATCCCTAAGTTCTAGGTTGTGCAGGGAACACTCTTTAACCAGTATAACAACACCTCCATGTACACTGCTTCCTACAACTTGAGAACTAGGCTTTGAGTCAACACAATATCCCACAAAACCAAGGTGTTAAAAAACTGAATTCATCAAACATATGTCTCATTTTTTTCATTTACCCTACAAAACTTTCCTCTGGTCATGGAAGTCTTTGTACATCTTCCTCACTCAGACTCTTCCACGATGACCAGGTCAAACCAGGATGTTCAATTCTACCCTCTTAATGAGGGCATGTAACTGTGCCATGGGGCATCCCTGTAAGAACCGCCCTTGCCTTAGTGATTACAATCACCCACAGCAAAACTGAGCAGTAAAGGTTGGGAATGAGTTTGTCACAGCCATTGACTCAGTACGGTGAATCTTTCAATATTGTAAAATATTCTCTGAATTATGAATTAAACTTTTAAAGTATAGCTATTGCCTCTAATTCACATTACAGAAAAAGAAAACAAATAACCGTTTGCAATGAGTTAATAAGTGGCTAATAGTCAACTGATGCTCAGAACTATAGGAGCGTCTTCAAGTCTGCATTTTAGAGGAATGACAGTCACTTGTTTAGGGTTCCAAATAATCATGTTGCATAAAGCAGACTTGGACAGCAAAGGTGTTCTTGAAAACACAGATTGGTGTGAACATATACAGGAAGGACTATCACAGTTCACATAAGTATGAAACTGTTTCCAAGGCCTAGGAAGGATTTTACAGATGATCTGGTAGTAATCACAATTACATGTTTAGAAAAGTAAGTATTAAGAGGCTGACAGCAGAGGAGATTTGCTTCTGGCCACTGGGTTGTACTGTACCCTGCAATTGAGACTCCTTTTGGAAACAAAGCGAATCTGGGTGATTGCGGTCATTTTCTAAACATGTTTTCACATTTCTAAGTAGTTATACATTTCCCAAGTCTGTTTTGGAAAAAAAGAGAAAATTAAAAATATCTATAAAATTCTTGAAATGTTCTTCACTTTTTAAAAGGAGCTTTCAACACATTAAACAATGAAAATAATATAGCTTCTTTTTGCTTATTGTATCTCTTAAAATCTATGTTTATTCTGTCTGAACAAACTGTTTGATGTGGTGAAGTACTTAAAACAATTTGACAACATTCTGAAATATTTTTTTCCTCTTCTCTCTGTATCAACAGAGGGGAAGACTAAAAAGAAAATGGGAAATATCCAGTTGTATGGCTGAGTTTTAGTTCAAAATACTCTGGCTCTTAACTCTGTGGTTGAATAGGTATCCCTCATGAAAATTCTATAACTAAGCAATAATAGTCCACACAATTACACAATTACACAGCCGTTCATTGCTCACAAGATTAGCAGTGGATTATTTACACAGGTATTAGAATAGATTGTGGACTCACCAAAGGTTATTTTGAAATGACCTGTGGAAAGACACTATTTCCCATTACTCATTTAGAAATTATTCTCTCAATTGTGTTAGACACTTGCCAGTTGGTTTTTCTAGAAGGCAGCTCAAACACAAGAAATAGCTCTTAAATATAATTTTAAGGCATAAAGAAGAATCATAGCATGGATTTTACAATGAACAAATTGTACTGGGCTTCCAAATTGTGTTTTTTGTAGTCTGAACACAGAAGCAGGGGGTAGGCATATGGCAAGGGCCACCTTTCTGCAATACAAAAATTTATTAAATCTCCTGGAGTTGGCTAACGGAAGCTATAATTACTTTCAAATGGAAAAAGGCCACAAATTTCCTTTCTCTTGACTTACAGATCATTTTCTTATCCCAAGTTACATATTTTCAACTTCATCACACATCAGAATGTCAGGTCAAACCCCTACCCTAAGCATATTAAAATTCTTTCCTACCCCTGAACCTGTGGCACAAATAAGACTGCTATTTCAGTATCGTGATTATTTTGTGATTGGCTCGTGGCTTTCGTTTCTGTTGTTTTTCAGTGTCAACATGAACCACTGTAAGCACGTATGCTGCATAATTTAGCTGTCTTCAAGAAAAGCAAAAGCTATTTCTCCTGTTTAATATTTCAGTAGCGTATCACTCTTGTTTCTCTAATTCTGAAGCATCAACCCTACCAAAAGGAGACATTCAGAAGATGAGAGGACATGACCCAGTTTTCCCAATCCAGATCTTCAGTTCATGTACCCCATAGCCTAGTGCTACACTATACAAAGATAACAAGTAGTGAAATCGTTTCTCTTTTTAAAGATTTTATTTTACTACTTTAAATTCTGTGTAAGTATATATACACATATATACAGAATTAATATTTATACAGAATTTCTGTGTGTGTATGTGTGTGTGTGTGAGTGTGTGTGTGTGTGTGTGTGTGTGTGTGTGTGGTGTATGTTTGTTCACCTAAACCCTGGGGCATCAGATCCCCTGGAGCTGGAGCTGCAGGTGATTGTGAGCCATCTGATACAAGTGCTTTTAATCACTGATCCATATCACTAGTCCCTAGGGAAAAACGATTAAATTGAATTTTTTAATATTGTTTCTGGAAGAGAAAATGAACTAATTTGCAGAAATCTATGTGTCACTTGGGGATCTTAACATGGAGCATAGAGTTTTCAGATACAAGAGCTTTTGCATTTTAAAACATCCACCATTTCCAATTCATAGACTAGTCTCTCCTAGTCTTCTCCAACAACAGAACAATTGCTGTTTAACTGTTTCCTCCAAGATTGAAACTTCCCATTGTGTAGGGAAGCTCCTTAAGCAGAAAGGTAAACAACTCAAAATAGTTTCAGGAAGTCCCTGAAACTGACAGACTCACTAGGCCCCTCCCTCACAGAGTAAACAATAAAAGCTGACAGTCACTCTCCAACAAGCCAAGCTGCTAAGAAAACTCAAGACAAGCCAAACTGCAAAGACTCTGAGACCAAACCAGCTACCTGGAAGAAACAGAAACCAGTCGAGCTGCCTGAAAGAGGTTTAGACCAGGGTCACTTGGAAAGAACACTCTCCAACCTGTTGAGCTGCCTGGAGGCTGTGCAGTATGCGCCAGATTCCTAGATTTTGTGAGCCATCACCCATGCTGGGGTGGACTTTGGTGATATAGCTGTCTATGAGTCATTTCTGCTCCTGTAAGTAATCTCTCACCCATATTCCTGTAAGTAAACCTAATAAAACTATTGGCTCACCATGCTGGACTTAGGTGGTGTCAGTACTTTGTTCTATCGTAGGTGAGTAGGTTCTCTATCTATGGTGAGTAGATGTATGTGTAGCATCTCCCCAGGAAAAATTTTGTCATACAACAACACGGTGTGCTCATCTAGCTACTTTTCATCTTCTTCAATACCATATGTTGGATTTGCACTATCCAAAGAATAAGCATCAACCTAAAAGTTTTAAAAAAAAGTGTCTGACACTGTGTTACTAGTTAAGTCTTAGAGGGTAGAAGAGGTGATACTGTTTTTAAAAGAATGTGACAATAATTTCAGCAATTCTCTTTGAGAAATATTTGGGAGATATTTAATGTAGAATAAACAAAAACTGCATTCATTGTCATAGGATTTCTCCTTAACTGAATCTATACCCTGTCTTACCTCTTAGCATTTTAAGAGTGACACCAGTCTTGGGATGGTTTTAAGCAGCTCACTGTAACCCAAGCTGGACATGGTGGTGTCTCTTCAACTACGCAGTCACTGAGCTATAGATGCTTACAACTGCAGAAAGGGTTCACAGAGCATAGCATCAAGTAGAGAAACATCTAAAAGTGCTAACATGGAGATGTTCAAATTTTAGCAAAATACTGCAGTGGCAAAGAATAAAGAGTAGATGACATGGCTCAAGTATCTCTCAGAAACCATCAGAGACTGAACTCAAGCGCTGTCCTTGGATGCCACTCAGAGGTTGGATGTAAGTAAGCCCTTATTGCTGAAAAAAACAGCACACTTAGGACACAGGACTCAAGATTATTCCGGATAGATCTAACCTGAAAACCTCCTTCCTGCATTCTAGATGCCATAGTACCAGAAAATAGTATGCAATCTGCCGAGGGAGAGAAGTCATTAGTCTTACTCAGTTGTGTGACACCTATGAACCAGAACAATGACAAGCATGGAAAGACAGCTTTAAAAGTACAATAGAGGCACTCATACTGGTGGTAACCAACAGCTATCTAGATGGACCAAAAGTCCACTGGACAGATGAAAAATCATGCCTAGTTCTAGAAACTTCGGCAACTACCCAGGGCTAGTGAGGTCATGGATCTTAGAAGAGAATTTGCTACTGCAACTTCAACCAGCCTGATTCCTTAACTGTACTCAGTAGCTATCGTCCCTCATCAGGGAAGCATTTCTTAGCTCACTGCTTCTCCCCATTCCAGAGACAGCCACATCCCATTCGTTCAGTTCCAGCCTTGTCACTGAGGACAGGATTTCGAAGGTCAGAATGAATGAGTGAACACACTTTTAGATAGCATGGTTGACATCTTTCATTCTTAATGTTGCTTGTCTGTATGATTAAGACAGAGGATGAATGTTAAAATGTTCATACCACCAAATCACCAAAAAAAAAAAAAATGATACCATAAACAAGCTTATTGATTGATGTAAATCTTCAGAAAAAAATATGAATTTTCCATTTCATGAAAATAAAGGCTTTATTTTAATTCTGGGACTTTGCTTTTAGAATATTTTTAATTAAAAACTCATTGGTTTTTTTTTTTCTTTTTCCAATTTATTCTACTTTTTTTCCCCCAAGACAAGGTTCTCTGTGTAGCCCTGGCTGTCCTGGAACTCACTCTATAGACCAGGCTAGCCTTGAATTCAGAGATCTACGTACCTCTGCCTCCCTAGTGCTTGGATTAAAGGTGAATACCACCACTACCCTGCTTATTCTACATTTTTAATTAAAATAAATCAATTTCCCCTTTTCCTTCTTTCATGTCCTCTTCCTCCAATCCCTCCCAGGTTCCCCCCTTTCATATTAATAGCCTCGTTTTCTTTGATTATTATTGGGCACTTGCCATACGTAGAATCATACTGAAACAAGTTGACCCTGTAGTTGAGATTAATGAAGAGGTCATTTGGTGGCAACAGTATCTACTTTGAGAGAGTTGAAGGCTGCCCCGGTGGTCAGGATTTTATTTTTCAAGAAAGCGTTTCTCTGTTGTAACTCTGGCTATCCTGAAACTCACTCTGTAGACCAGGCTGGCCTAGAACTCACAGAGATCCGCCTGCCTCTGCCTCCCAAGTGCTGGGATTAAAGGCACTCGCCACCACCACCTGGCTCCAGTATACTTTTACCTTGATTTCAAATATTTCCATCCCTTAGAAAGAGGCTGGGATAAAAATACATGAAATAATCTAAGTAGTATGCTCTTGAACTCATTTTTTTTCACATCATTACTTTAAGACCCAGAGCAACAGCCAAGCAGAAACTAACATTCACCTTCTTTTCCAAGGATCCCCAACCAAAACCCTTGCTACTGTCAGCTGACCAGGAATAAAGCCTTATGGGTACTGCCCTCAGCGCAGCAGTCTACCTCGCCGCTCAACCCTAAGTTGATGCAAGTTTTACTTCTGATCCTTTCTCTCTCAAATGTTCCCTGAACTGACAGAGAAATGTTTTTGCTAATATAATCCTGTGGATCTTTTCCATGTCCAAAGACTATAACCTAAAATTAGCCTACTTCTGGCTTTAAATCCTCACACTCTGGCTCTTGCCTCTTAACCTGGCCTCTTTCTCAAATAACCAATGAATGCCAAACCCAAATTGGGCATGTTTTCTGAGCTGCAAAATCCACTTCCATTTCTGAGCCACTGGCCCTCCCCTCACTTCCTCTTCTACTACTGTGAACGTCTCCAGGTAAGCACATTCAGAAACTGCTTGGATTTATTCCACCATTCATATTTTGTCAAACATTTCCCAAATCCAACCCTCACAAACAGTTTAATCACATTAACTCCATGGGAGGGTACTGCCCCTCCTAGAAACCACCACTTATCAAAAGACAATCTCAAAACCAGGTGCGGGATGCCTCCTTAGGAAGTGTTGGTCAGAGAGGACTCAGGCCCCTCTCCAAAAAACAATACAAGCTATTTCCATTCCTCTTCGTTGCCCATAACAACTAGAAAACGAGAATCTAGCGGCACAGGATTTTAATCCCAGCACCTGGGAGGCAGGGGAATCTCTGTGAGTTCAAGGCCAGGCCGGTCTACACACTGAATTCCAGAACAACCAGTTACATAGCGAGATCCTGTCTCAATAAAAAACAAAAAGCCAAATTATTGCTGAAAGCATCCCACACCTTGGCTACAAGGTATAGAGAAAATGAGCTGGAGCTGAGCTAGAACCTTCTTCCCTATTGGCTAGCTTTTGTAGAGCCAGAGGGTGCTGAGCAGGCTACTGGGGGAGAAGGGCATCAATGGCTTACCCAGCTAGGAACCCTACAAACTACATCTTGACTGCCAAGCAGCCAGTCAAAAATGTGCCTACTGGTGAAATTAATGACAGTGACTAATAGGGAGGTAAACAATTTCTCTTGGGTTGGATTTGAGGTTTGTGTCTAGCTCACTAGTAAAGAGCTTGCTTTGCTAGGAAGCAAATTTGGGGCCTTGTCATTATTATTCTGACTAAGGTTGATATGTATACCCATATGCAAAAGCTACTCTCATCCTTAGAGAAAAGTTCAATTAGGTTATTTGCTCCAATAATCTGATTCACTTGCCATATTTAATAAGGTATAAATATCTTAATTCTTAATTTGGGTTCTAGTTTTCCCCTGAGTCTCTAGAATAGGTGTGTGTGCGTGTGTGTGTGTTTCATGTGTGTGTTTCGTGTGTGTCTGTTGTCTGTGTGGTGTGTGTGTGTGTGTGTGTGCATGAGTGTGTGCTCACAAGAGCCACAGCATGTGTGCAGAGATCAAAGGACAATCTGCAGGAGTCATTTCTCTCCCTTTACCCTGTGAGTCCTGGAAATCAATCTCTAGCTGTCAAGATGAGTGACACATTCCAATGGCCCAAAGCCTGTGAGTACAAAAGAAATGTTTATGTGACTAATCAGAAATTCTAATGTATTAAAGAAAAAAAATTAACGGAACAAGTGATTTCCACAATGTCTCTCTCCCTTAGTACTTTATAAAACATCTATCAAAACCCTAGACATAAAAATAATGGAGTCCCACTGTAAATGATGCTGATATGACATTTGAAGAGTGCCTGCAAAGTGTACAAATTCTCCCTGTGTACTTATCAGATGCACTGTAATTTGAGTTCTGATGTAAGTCAATATTTACTAAATATTAAAAAAAACTGAAATTCTGATAAGCTCATTCTGTAACAATGATGAGATCAAATTAAAACTCAATAATTATGAAATATATTTTGAAATTAGCATTTGGAAGTTGAACACTTCTTATGTAGATAGCCTATGAGACAAAGTAAAAAAATAAAGGGAACATTTCAAACTGAATGATGTTTTTTAAAAAAAAGAGGATACCATACTACCTGGGTAGAACAAAAGTAATATTTAAAAGAAATGTATATTTTTTGTACATAATGAAAATTTTTACATTTATGTAGCCTATGAGACAAAGTAAAAAAATAAAGGGAACATTTCAAACTGAATGATGTTTTTAAAAAAAAGAGGATACCATACTACCTGGGTAGAACAAAAGTAATATTTAAAAGAAATGTATATTTTTTTTGTACATAATGAAAATTTTTACATTTATGTAAAAAATGAAAACTTTTAAGTTTTAATATTAGTTTAATTTTTATAGCATTGAGAGAACAAGAAAGCCATGTAACTTCTTGATAGAAGTAAGAGGAAAGTATTTAACCCCTATTTATAGTTTTTCTATTCCAAGTAGTTTTTAAAACCATGTTTTAAATTGAAATAGAATTACACAACTTTCCTTTCCTCCCCCACAGTCCTTCCGGTGGCCCTTCTCTCCAACCCTCCATGCCCCCTGACTCTCAAGTTGATAGCCTTTTTCTTTGATATATACACAAATATATAAATACAGCCTGCTGAGCCTGTTTGCGTTTACATGTGTTCATGGCTGATCACTCTGCACCAGACATCCAGTAAAGGGACTCATCCCTGGAAGAGGCGAAGTCCCTTCCGACAGTCACTAGCTGCCTGTAGTTCTTTGTCTAGGTGTGGGGCCGGATAAAACTTTTCCCTTCCATGTTCACGAAGAGAATGTTTCAGAGCAGAATTCCTAGTATCCTGGCTCTTACAATCCTTTTATCCCCTCAACAATGGTGTTCTGCAGGAGCTGTGATGGAGACCTATCCTCTGGGGCTGGGCTCTCTGTCTGTGGATCTCTGCATTGTGTCCAGCTCTGGTTTCTGTGATGGGCTCCAATTCCTGTAAAGAGTGGTTTCTTCTTTTAAATTTTTTTTAAACTTTTTTCACATAATATATTTCAATCATATCTTTTCCCTCCCCCAACTCCTCCCAGATCTTCTCCAGCTTCATGGTCTTTCTCTCGCTCAAAAAAACAAAAAAAGAAAGAAAGGAAAACAACAACAAAATTAAGACAAATAGACTAAAAAGGGAAATGAAGGAAGGAATTTCATCAAGCACCTTCGGTGAGGGGTGGTGGCCACACATATCTAGCAAAGGTGGCTCCTGCACAAAGATGGCTTGTGGACTCTATGTTTTTTCTTAAATTCTCAGAAAGTGGGCAGTTTGGGGGCTTTTCACCTTATCAATGTAACACATAGTTAACCTCAAACTTAAGAGGAGATTTTGAATGTGTTTGCCCTGAGCTTGCCAAGTTTAACACTTCCTATTCTACCCCATCCTTGAAGTTTAACTAGAAAAGTAAGGAAAGGAAAAGAGAGAGATGTTGTAAGTTGGAAAATCAAAGGAAGTACCTTGAAGGACTTTCAAAATCACACATAATTAAATATCATTTCACATCCGCTAGATTGGCTAAAATAAGTAAAGTCAACAAAACAAAACATGACCGTGGGTACTGAGCCACTGGAAGCGTTATTACTGCGGAAGAGCATGAATTGGTAGAACATTTTGGAAAATCATTGTTATTTTTCTGTAAATACCACAATGAATGAAAACATGTGTTACTGAGAAGTACATGTACGAGAACAAGAAATTGCAATTTTCAAAATTACCAAATCTACTGTCCAGATGTCCCTCAACAGGAAAGCAAAAATAAAATAAAATTGCAGCATATTCATAATAAAAAAATACTTTGGCCAAAAAAAAAAAAAAAACTGTTGACAAACAACGACATGAGCAAACCTCTAAATTATTACGTGGAGAAGAAGAAAGCAGACATAAGAAAGATATACTATGTATCAGTTTATGTGAAATTCACAAACAACAAAAATAGATCACACTACAAAAGTCAGACAACAGTTGCCTGTCGGGGGAAGGGATTGGGAAGTTTCTAAGATGAAAGGAAGGTTTCGTTTCTCCAAGTAGTGGTTGTATTGACCGAAACTCATTGAACTCTATGCCTAACATCTGTGCCTTTCACCAATGGAAATATTCCCTGTTATTAAAAAAATAAAAGAAAAAGAAAAATACTACAATTTATTTAGGAAAGTAATGTCTTCCTCCATCAGTAATATCTTTAAAAAACTGTGGAAATTTTCACCCAACACAAAAACAGGAGCAATAGAATGATTCCTAGACATTTTTAGAAAAATTACCAGCTATATATAATTACCAATTATATATATATATATATATATATATATATATATATATATATATATAGTCATTCAAGCAAGGTTATCTATTGGACTGCAGACAATAGGAAGATGCAGTCTAAAAGAGCCTCACAGAGAGGGGATGAGTTGAGTGGTGAAAGGTGTGCGCCCAAGCCTGATACCTCAGTTCAATCCCCAGAACCCACATAAAGGTAGAAAAAGAACCAATGCCACAGTGGCCTCTGATCCCCACATGTACTCCATGGCATGCACACACAGGTGCACACACACACACACGTACACCTGTGCACACACACATGCACACACATACATGCACACGTGCACACACACATACACACATGCACACACAAGCATGCACACACACACACATACATGTACACCTGTGCACACAGATACATGCACACATGTGCACATACACATACACACATGCACACACAAACACATGTACACATACACAATTAATTTTTTTTTATCAAAAGAACTTGTTTAGCCTCTCTGTGTTTTATCTTCATGACAATACTTCTTTCTGCCTTGTATTTAAACTGTTTACCCCTAACTCACCTCTAGGAAATAATTCCAGTCCATCTTTTATTTAAGAAGATAAAATACGACCCTGTGGAAAGGTTGCATTTATAATATAGACTATAGTATTTTTGTTGCTCTGAATTATTTTCTAATAAAAGAGATTGCACTGAACCCATGGCCTTACACACACTAGGCATGATTTCTTCCTCTGAGCCATATCTGAAGCTTTATTGCACCTTTTATGCGTATGATTCAGTGGGCTTTTAGCACATCACAAGGTTGTGCTACCATCACCAGTAATTCCAGAACCTTTCTACTATTTTCAAAACAATTCAGTATTTAATAGTTGTCACGTCTCACTGGCCCCTCCCCCGCAGAGTCCCTGTCAATCACTAGTCTATGATTTCTCTGTGGATTTATCTGTTCTGGAGATTTCAGATAAATAGAATCATATAATATCGTGGCTTCTTGTGCCTGGCTTCTTTCACTTAATGTGATGAAACCTTTAAACTTTATTTTTATCAAAGCATGGATCAGAACTCTAGTGCTTTTATGGCTGAAAAATATTTTAATAACTGTATATGTCACATTTCATCCAGTGTATAGAATAACGTAATATATCATATACTAACCTAGCATATAATAACCATTGAATGAACAATTACTTTCCTCTTTATTTTTGAGTAAAAGTGATTTTTTTAAAGCTTTTCCAATACCATGCCTTGAAATATGCCAAATTCATCTTCATCCGTAAAACAAGTGCTATAGTGGCATTTTCAAGAGACTTTTTGTTATACAAAAAACCAAAATATTTCTAAAAGAAGATTGCTCATGTATGCCTGTGGTCTGAATAGATCTTAATTCCCTCTTGGCCTGGTCTAGAGAACCTAGCATAGATAGTTCAATATCTCTAGAACCTATCATAGAAAGTTCAATATGTCTACAGTACAAACTCCAGATCTCAGGATTTTCTGAGCAACTAATATGTGTACCACAATTTTAAAAAAAGAATAATTATTTTCCATTACTTTATAATTCTCTTCTGATCAGATTACCCTAGGGAACACTGATAAGAGCTCTTTCTATGCTGTTTGCATGCTAGAGTATAAAGGAAAAAGAAATGACTCTCTTGAAAGACTCCAGGATGTTAATGTTTCAATCATCTCTGTTAATCCACAACTTGGATCACAGTCTTACAATATTAACCAAGCCATTCGTGGTAGAAAACACAAGAAAAGAAAAGCTGGCTTTTCTTCCAATCTGCCAGCTCAGAGAGTGTTTGCCATTTGGCTGGGCAGATTTATGCAAAATGTAATGTTTTCTTGAACCTAAAGATGAGCAACTTTCCTTTAAAGCATAGATGCTTCTTAAAATTCCCAGCACCTCTGCACAACTACCCATTCTGTGTGAGGGGCTATGTTGGAAATTACCCTGTGAGGCAGGACCATCTCTGATTCACAGTTGTGTCTTATCTGATGTCTTCTTAAGTTATACTCTGAAATAACTACAACATGGTACAGTTTATTTGCATAATCCGTTTCCAGAAATTTTATTTATTGAAATTTTACCTGGACTAATTTTTCAATTACTTAAAAAGCAAATGTAATTTTTAATTCTCTATTTGCAAAAATATCAAAGAGCCTTTGGTTAGTCTGTTTTCCAAAGGTCTACTCATCAGTTCATGTGTAATGGCTCAGTCTCTGAAACAAGTGAAAGCATTCTACAGCAAAGAATGTGATCTATTATTCAACAGGAGCAACAGTATTGTGTTTTCTCATTTTGTTAGTACTGTCGTTGGGTGTCAAAAAACTCAGACACTATGGGAAGAAGTTCTAAAAAAAATTACTTGGGTTAAATGTGATTAGTTACAAAATAGAACTATATCACGTGTACTAATTGTGTGAGTTAAGGTAAAACCATCTTGCCTAAATTTACCTACACATTTCAGTCTAGTCAAGAGTGTTAAAAGGAATACGCTAGATTCAACACATAACCTTGTAAGTTATGTGTTCTAAAACTCTAGAATGTTTTATTTCTTCTTTCGGATCTTAGAAACAGAATGAAACATGACTCTAAAGCCCTGCTGGACCCAGAAGATGGAAGCGGATTACCTTGGGATGCTTCTGCAGGCATGTTCCTATGACTCACTACAGCTTAGTAGAGATCCCCAGAAGACTTTCTTGTTGACTACGACATTAAACTTGACACCCCCAAAATACACAAAGGGAAACAAAAGAAAATTTGTTATGACACCAAAGAGAAATTTTCCAAAGTTCTGGAACCCTGGAATCAAATTAATATGTTTAATTTTCTTTGACTAGAAATTGCAACTTTTGTCTCCTTTTATGTGAAAAAACAAGCCTTTAGAACACTGAGGTGATCATATATATACTTACCCTAAATGTCCTCAAAGACGTGCATTAAGTCCAATTTGCAGTCCCATTTAGGAGCTCTCCTACTTTAGCTTTGAAAGAAGAAACTCAATTTATTTAACATAGACTGCTCAGCACTTTAAAAGTATTTGGTGAGAAATCATCAGTCAACACATATCTTGTTTCCTGCTCTTCAATTTTGGCTGAGATTTTTCATGTTATGTAGAGGAAATTTTATAGATATTTAAATCAAATAAGTGTGATCAAAATTCAACTCTGAGGTTATTTAGCTGAAAAATTATCACTGCCTAATTCTTCTGTTTAATTCTTACCACATTAGCTGGCCACCGCTGTTACTGCTGGCTTACTAAAAGCACCTTCTGAACTTGTACTACCCATAACTCCAAGGAAGAACTCTGTGAGCACATACAGCGAGTTCTTAAGAATCTGCCACCCTCAATCTCAACAAGTTTTCTGGATATTTATGGGTAGACTACACTGTGTTGAATCCTCCCATGGTCTTTCAAAGCTAAAGCTACTTACACCTGGGTAACAATAACCATGTGTCATCAGGAAAAATAAATCCCCCAAAATATAAGAAATGTAAATGTATTCTGTATTTATCTATGATTAACTTTATTTCTATCTGAAGTTTCCTTTTATCAGATAAAGGAACTTGAATTCTTGCTCAACTCATAGTCTAATCCTACAAAATTCCAGTAAGTGATTTGGACTTTAGTCTCTTCATTTAATATATAGGAGTGTTAACTCACTTGCCTAAGACTCTTCTAGGCAAATCTTTTAGCAGTAAATAACTCTGCACTGCAAACACTGTCTGGTGCTAAGAATGGAGAGTATTCAGTAGACACTACCACCAATAGTATGCAAAGAAATAAAACTGCCAAAAGTCATTTCATTGAAATGGAGAGTTTCTTAATCCTATAAATAAAATAAAAGATTGGGCTGAGATTAGATACTTTCCCAGCCTTGTAGAGGTATGGATGGGGGAAAAAAGTATATATTTAAAGTGACAATATGACTTCTAACAATTATATAGATGTTCTAACACTATATAGATGTTGAAAATGATAACTATGGTATCCGTTACTTTTCTATTGCTAAGATAAAGAGTTTATTTTGGACTTAGAGTTCCTGAGAGATAAGACCTATCACCATCCCGGGGGGAGGAAGCATGGCAGAAGGCAGACATGGTGACTGAGCAGAAGCTGAGGGCTCTTGCTTCCAAGCACAGCAGGAAGCAGAGAGAAGGAACTTGAAATGGCAAGAGTCTTGAAACTCTCAAAGCCTGCTCCCAGTAATACACTTCCTCCAGCAAGGCCATCCTTCCCAACCCTATCCACACAGTTCCACTCACTGGGGACCAAGTATTTTAATGCCAGAGCCTTTGTGGGTGGCCTCATTCAAACCGCCTCAACTGTACTTGTGATAATTAACATATCGATCACTTCCCATCGCTACGCTACTAGTTTCATGTGTGATGACGTGTAAGAGCTGCTCTCTTGGAAAATTTCAAGTATGTAATACACCATTAAGTACTGCAAACATGTTTTAGATTGGGTTCAGAAGTTACTGACATGGAAGCTTGTATCCTTTGACCAATACTTCCCTGCTTCCTGCTTCCCTGCTTCTTGCTTCCCACTTCCTGCTTCTCTGTTTCCCTGCTTCCTGCTCCCCTGTTTCCTGCTCCCCTGCTTCCCACTTCTCCCCCACAGATTCTGCTAACCATTCTTCTACTCTTTGTTTCTAATGGGGTCGATTTTTTAGATTTCACAAATAAGTGAGATCATACCGTTTTTATTTTTCCGTGTCTGGCTTACTGAATTTATCAGCATGACCAATGGTTTCATCTTGAACTACAGTTTTAAAGCATTCCATTAGAGTATAGTAAAGACATACACATTCAATGAAAACACAAGTACAGCAGTATGTCTGACTATCCCGCATGCATTTGGAAACCAGTAAAGAAGGGACAGAAAGTCAACAGAAACATCCTCCTCCCCCCAAAAAAATGTAGAGAGGAGAAAAATAGTTATATATTGTAAATAATCCCTGAATCCAAGAAAATAACAGAAAAAGGGGTATAGCAACTTCAGCGGATGGGACTATTATGGCAGAGACAATGGCAAAGCTGGAATGGGTAATGGAAATTCATAATCAGAGACGAGAAGAGAGAAATTCCTAATCGGGATAGGAGGTTAAGAAAGAAAGACAGCTGGACAGAAACTGTGGATGTGTTTATATGTGGAGAGACAAGCAGATGCCTGGGATGCCTCCCCAGCTGCAGGCCGGGTCTCCCTTTTGGCAGTCCTATTTCTGGCCTGCCCGTATAGTCGGTCCTCGATTATAACCAGAAATCAGAGCGAACATCCACATTCAAAGAGAATTAGGTGATCCAAAAAGAGTGTGCCCACCATTTTTTCATTTCAAAGGCATTTTTAACTACCTAGCACCATCATCTTTTAAAGGAAATGGGAAAGACCTGATCTCTAAAGGTAACAATTCCTTCAATTTGACACTGATTATTTTATGATTGCCTCCTGGCCAGAATTCTGTACACTTTGTTCAGGTTTCCTTGGAAAATAAGAAAAGTAACTCATTTTGAAATTTGGGCCCTAGGTGTTGTATCATTTTATATATTTCTTATTTTTATATATTTATATACATACATATTATTAGTTCTTTGCAAGTTTTTTGTATGTTTTGAACTTATTCACTCCTCTTCCCCCCAACTGGTCGCAGACCCACCCTGTCTTTGTTGGGGTTTCTATTCTCATAAAGACAAACCATGACCACAGCAACTCTTACAAGAGAAAACATTGGGTTATGTAGTTCAGAGGTTTAGTCCATTTAATAATGGCGGCATGCAGGCAGATATGGTGGTGGAGAGAGAGCCATCTGGATCAGCAGTTAGCAGGAAAAGAGAGTGAGCCACTGTGTCTAGCTTGAGCTTCTGAAACCTCAAAGGCCACCCCCCAGTGACATACTTCTGCCAAGAAGGCCACATCTCCTAATAATCCCACTCCCTATGGGCTCATGAGAACTATTTTCATGTAAACCACCACATATCCTCTCCCACTTTGATGCAACTTTGTGTCTTTTTTTTTTTTTTAACCCATGAAGATCAATTTTAGCTGCTCAAGTATTTCTGGATCTGTAGTCTTTTCCTAGAAAAGACTTACAGTGATTGACTTACCAGGTACTACATTCTTAGAGAAAACCCACTCTTCCTCTCCAGGCACCTAACAAATACCAGTAGCTCTAAGAGACTACAGAATGTTCATCCCTAAATGGGACCTGCTTCTCCCAGGGCTCAGGGATCATCATAGAAGACAGGGTAGAAGGTCTTTAAGATCCAGGTGCAGTGGATGAGTATAAGATAGTAGATCTTTCTTTTGCTACTGCCTCTTCAGTAGTGCTGACTCTTCAGTAGTGCTGACTCTTCAGTAGTGCTGACTCTTCAGTAGTGCTGACTCTTCAGGAGTGCTTCATGTATTTAGTCGTCAGCCCTTGTGCTAAAGACTTTTCTCAATCTCAAAAACTCTCAGGAAAGCCTAAGTGTAGCCATGAGATGCTTTAACAAGAACTAAGGCCCTGAAATGCCAACGTGGCTTCTAATTTCAAACCCAATTCACAGATTCAATCTTTCTGTAGTAGTGTGGCCCTCATCAGGTACTCTCTTGCAATATGAATATTCTAGCAACTTAACACATGCTTGTGAAAACGTTTATTTAACTTAGCTTACTCAGTTATTTAAAAAAAAAAATCTGTGACAAAAATCAGTAAACAGAAGCAGGAAAGCCATGGGAATGAGCATAAAGAAAAATGAATAAAAATAATAGGACTAAGGAAATCGGAATCATAAAGGTGTGAGCCACCACCACATGGCCATGGGTTAATTTATATAGTCTTGGTATGTATGGATGTGTGAGCAAATGGAACTTGACAGCAGCCCTGATCACTACTGATTTCTATGCAACATGACATAGGCAGGCACTTCCTGATTTGATCAGATTATTCATATATAATAGAAGTGGACTTCTGTTCTCTTTAAAGATATATGTGTATATTTATATTGTCTCTGATCATGTTTTTGTGAGCAGATAAATGGACAATTGCCATAGTTTGCTCAGTGTGTATGCATGTAGCTGAGTCTTTACACTTATGTAAACAAAGGAGTCTAGATAGTACTTCTCACGTTTTAATATGCGTGTCAATCATCTGTAGAGCCTGGAAAATGGAAGGCTCTAATTTAGAAGGTTTGGGATGGTGCCTTAAGTTCTGCATTTCTGTGTGAGGTCAATGCCACTAGTCTGTGAAACAGATTTTGATCGGGAAGAAGGAAAGAAAGTAGATACAGTCATGTATTGCGCACACACGTTTTTGATCAAGCAGGTATGCCCTTTGGGACCACCAACAATGGACTTTATTTCAATTTTAGAATCCCAACCATTTTCTCGACAGATCCAAGGTGCTTCTGATTGTCTACATACTTCTTTTCATATATAACTACTTTCCACTTCTGACTCTGTTGGGGAACAGTTTCCTAAAGGTTTCAAAACACATCCCTGGTCCTTTTCAAGAAGAGGTCTGGGAAGAACCACCTCATTGTTAGTTGTTCATTAATAGTTCTCTTACTGACAACTTAGATGCATGCATCAATATCTTGTTATCCTTCTCCCAAGAGCACACTGCATTTGCAAAACTCAGCTCCAAATACCCTAAGTGTTCTGGTCACTCCTTACTGATCCTGTAATTACTACGAATAAGCTGGGGTTCAAAATCTAATTTTAGTTCATTTGTCTGTGTACAGTAAAACAAAATCACTGAGGACCTACCTCTAGTCTTAAGTCCAATCTCCAGAAAGTAGTAATTAGGGACAAAAAGGCTCCAAAAGTGGTCTTCTCTAGACAATCACACTATGACACAGGTCAGATGAGGAGAATGTGCCTGCCTGCTTTTCATTAGCAGTTCAGAGAGTTGCGTTCTGGAATCGTCACAATAGGATGTATTTTGAAAATATTCCCAAATATTTCTTATTCTTAACATCCTGGAGATGGTTTGAACTCATTAATATTTATGTGCTAATGTCGAGCCACAAATTGGAGTGTTCTCTCCCATCGGTCTCATAACCCACTGGCAACTTTTAATATCCAGAAATATTTATTTCAATCTACTTTTAAAGATTACAATAAACTTTTTATGTGATAGCCTAACAAATTGAAGAAAATGTGCAGAAAATTCAGATTATTGATTTATGATATTTGAGAGATACAAAGTAGAACTATTTCCGAATGTCTGGTTTTAAAACTCAGCATGGAAACCCTGACAACCAGATTCAATGTTTATACATCATTGAAGATTCTCATTCTTAAGACTTGAAAGCCAATAATTTGCTAACTTCTCTAGTACTCAGAATAACACATGGCTCAGTCCTTATAGCCATACAACCCACTTTAGTTGTATTATTTGAAATTCAGGGAGGTAAAGGAGGTCAGAGTGTTGGCCTCTCACCCATATCAAGCAGATCACACCTCCTATAACTCCAGCTCCTGGGAATCTCATGTCCTCATTTGGCCTCTATGGGTACCCATACACATACACGCATAAGTAAAAATTAAACAAATGTTCCAGGGCTTTCTATAACTCAGCAAAGCATCTCACTTCTGATTGGAGCTTCTCATTTGAATTGGATAGAGTAACGAGTAAAACTAGCCACAGACGCTTCTGTAAACAATTCCAGCTTTTTCATCACTCTGTATGTTGACTGTGAATTGCCATTGAATACACGCAAGTGTGTGTTTTCCAATGGGATGATTTTCTAGGAATCCTTAAAAGCAGCTCGGTTGGCTCCTGAGTGTTAGTCTCTTACTCCAGGAACCATATTTATAATGCCTTGTGCTCATCTCCCTATCCAGTGTAAATGCTTTTGCCCTAGAGACTATCTTCTTACTACTTCTCTCTCAGTGTCTTGAGCTCTATGTTATGTCACAATTTTAAGACAAATTCCTAAGAAGTCATTTTTAATACGTAACTTGTCTATTGCTTCATTTACAGATTACTCTGATGCTGGTAGAATAAGAACAGTATTGCGTTGTTTTCCAATGAAATAATTAAAAGACAGAGAAATATCACAAGGGATCTTAGAGATCCCCAGCAGAGCCATTACATGATACCCTGGAAGCTGGTGTGCCCTCTTTGGAGACCTTAATCTAGTTAATGAATGAATTTAAGAATGACCAAGAATAGAAGGTCCAGGACAAAGAATGGACTTAAACAGAACCTTGAGGACACTCTATTGGAGGTGAAAAGGAAAACACCAAGGAAGGCAGGTGCCTCACAGTTGTCTAGAAGGAAGGAGGAGAATGGAGAAGAGAAGGAACAAAACCAGGCTGCTTGTGAGGCAACGCAGAGGTCAGCCACTGGTGTCAGGGACTTTAGAAAAAAATGTAAGGAAACTCCAAGCATTAGTTAGGGACTTTAAGGGCATACTGAGGCTCTGGTCAGGATCTAAAAGAAAAAGACAGAAGAGAAGAAAAAAAAAGAGTTATGCCTTCCTGACTCCAGTCTCAGAAAGGTGGGCAGACTCACCCGATGGTGGTTCGTGGGGACTGTAACGGGCGCCTGGAATTCTGAAAAGTACATTATCTTAAGGTGAACCTGCCTCCAAAAGAGTGGGAGGCTCCAGACCTGCACTTGATTGACCCTTAAAGAAGCAGATTGGGGTGTGTCTCCACCTACAGGTAGAGTCCAGTCTTTACAGTATCCTACAACAAACTAACACATTTAAAGAACCAATTTTAGGAGAGCTTGCCAAGAGGATAAGCTGGTAAATAAAAAGAGATGAAAAATGTAGTGGATAGTCAGATCCAATATAAAAGGATAAGAACTTGGCTAAGTGCCTTTATTTACAACTCTACTGAAAGACATGACTTTGGTGTGAAGTAAAACTTGTGTAGGAAATTATTTGCTGACTCAGCTACTACCTGAGACCTATCAATAGATGGGGGTGTTTCCTTTAGAGCTGGACCCACAAGATAAATTTGAAAAACTGTGCTTTCCATTAAGGCTGATCTTGAGGGTGTGGATGACATCTGATTTCACCAATGAGCAGTTGACTAAAGAGTTTGGGGCATCATACCCATGTCTGCTACAGAAAAATAAAATGAAAACTCATGCCACATATTTTACTATGCCTGGAACTTTCCTAGGTTCTATCTTTTTATTGGTCATACGCTACAATAATGAGTCCTAGCACAGAATTTTCTGTGCAGTAGATATTATCACTTAGTGGCATTGAATTTAGTAATTGGCATTAAATGGAGCCCAGGCTATCTTTGAACTCATGGCAATCCTCCTGTCTCAGCTGTAATCCCCAAGTGCCGGGATTACAGACATGAGCTACCATATTCATCAAATATCTTTATATGAAAGATTAAAGAAAACAGACGCAGAGATGGAGATCACAGAAATTTGTTGCATAAACTTACACGCATCATACTCTACTGATGTAAGAATCTTAGTGGGCCGTCACATCTTCAACCCACTTCTCAGTGAGGCTTAAAAAAAGAAATTTTAAATTACATTATAAGAGGATTATTAGTTAGCTTTTGTCACTGTGACCAAAATACCTGACACTAACAACTCAAAGGAAATTAACAGTTTCAGAGGTTTTAGTCCGTAGCTATTTTTCTCCACATTTGTGGACTTCTTAGGACAGAGCATCGTGGTGGGTAAGAGTCTGTGGCAGCGGAGAGGTGTCCCCTGGAAGATAGGAAACACAAAGAGAGACCGGAAGGAGCCAAGACAAGATACCTACAAGGATCAGCTCCTGTCCTATCTCCTGCTCCTCCTCCTGCTTGATTCCTAACATTTGCAGAATCTTCCAAGCAATTTCTAGCAGCTAGTGACCTAGAATTTATCACAAGCTGTCGTCTCCCCCAAGGTGGGGGGAGGGGCATTTTATATTCAAGCCGCAACAAGGTTTACATAGAGAAAAGTGACTATCTGTCCGTTCGTCTTCTGTCACATTTCCAGCTATTTTCTTCTTAATGAGAATTGAAAAGTAAAGCAAAGGGCTCTGGGAGAAATAGACTAGATATTTACTTTGCTTCTTAGCAATGTATTTGCATGTTTGATTTTTCCATAGCAGGCTATGGAAAATAAAATTTCAGGTAGAAACATTCAGTCATTGATAAATGGAGTTAGGAAAGGGAATCAAAGGACGGTCTGATTTAGGATAGACTGGGATGGATGGAGTATTTCAATAAACGGGGATAAGTCAAGGAATGATTTTCCAAAAGAAGTAAAAGATCTAAGCCCTATGAATGCACCACAGAGCCGTGAGTCATGAGTCTTTGTAGGGTCCTCTGGTTAACATCGTTTAGTAAAGAATTGTAAAGCTTTCAGCTTGAAAACAAACAATTCCATTGTGCTGCAATTCTGTGGATCAGTAACTTGAGCTGGCTAGGCTCACTAAGGGTTTCCTATGAGAGTCATATAGCTGCTATGATTTGTGTCTCTACCAGGGCTGGTTGGTCTAAACTAGCCCGTGGGTTTAGTGTGTCCTGAAAAGAGAGAAGCAAGAAGAAAGTAGGAAGAAAAAAATCTGCTGCTAAAAAGCATAATCGGTACCAAAGAGAGAAATCGTGCTTTGTTTTTTATGAAATAGATAATAAGGGGGTTAGAACAGAAGCCTGGATGGATAGAGAGTGAAAAGACATCTTCCTTTCAACATGGTGAGATAAAGGAGCCAGTCACATAAAGACCTTGGAGGAAGTGTTTTGGTAAAATGGTACAGAAACCCTGATGCAGATTTACATGCATCCCGATTAACAGCTTGTTTTTTTAAAGAAATCAAAATAAAGAAGTAAAAGGCTGATTATGTCTTGTTCGTTGCACGTTACCATGGCATCTGCGCTTAACCTGGGTCTGTAGCCATATTCTACGTTTCCAGTGTGTCTACTCTTTCCCTCCCACAGCATGTCTCACATGTGGCGAGATGCTAGAAGTTCACAGATTAAAAAGGCAAGGTTTAGTAATAGTAATTTTAAAACAATATACTAATAATGAAAACAAAACTCTCTGTGGTCTAATATCACAGACTCACGAGTGATCCAAAAGGACCCCGATTAATGACAATAAAGTCATAGTGTCTGCTCTGAGAAAAGCAAACAACTTTCATCAGCTGGTTGCCAAACAGCATTTCAGTTGTCACAGCTCACAGCCAGGATGACTGGCAAAGGCAGAACCAAGCACCATGCTGTAATGTCCCAGTAGTGAGGGATGATACCACTCACTGGATATAACACAGTGACTTCTACAAATTGAGTTGCTGGAGGTTGGGGTTGAACAGGGCTGCTGGCTCCAGGTAAGATCTGTCCAATGTGGTCACCATCATTTTACTGACGCCCAATCATGGTTCTTACTGCTTCGGGTCACAGGGTTTTCTTTCTTTTAAAGAAGAGAAGATATGACTTTTCTGATATCTATGATGACAGCGACAAGTATTCATTCTTTGTTCCGTGTGTTTGTGGGAGCCAGTACTAAGTTCTCTGGCTGCTTCTTTTGATTTTCCAGGCAGTTTACTTAATTTTGGTTCAGAAACATACAGATGCGGCACTTAAAGAAGAAATAGCCTGAGCTATAAATTGTTTCAAATATGTTTAATCACTTACCCTGGAGAATAAAAGTGTATTAGGCTGACATGCTTGCTGCTGCCTTTCTTCACCATGGACAATAGTACTAATAAAAGCTCATTCACAATATTTCTGTCACTATCTGCAGTTTGAGTTACTTGTCGTCAACACAATCCAGAAATATTAACTGGAATGTTCTAAACATAATTCATATGTTTTTAATGGTGTGCTGTTGTGGGCAGTATGATGAAATCTGGTGCCATTGTGTTCCACCTGAGATGCAAGTCGTTCCTTTATCCAGTGTATCCTGGTGGTATATGCTGCCTGGGAGCCTTTTGATAGTTAGTTAACCTGTTCTGGCAACAGTGTGCATGTGCTCACGTGACTCATTTGGCAGCAGCCTAAAGCTACTGCACACTGACTACATCACTCTCATTACCCAGGTATTGTTATAGAGTTCCACATAAAAAGCTATTTTGAGAGATGGAGAACACATTTATAGTTTTATTACGATGTTTTATAGCTGTTCTATTTTAATAGTTACTGATGTTTATCTCTGAATGTGCTTAATTGATAAATGAAAATTTTGTGTAAATACGTCTGTCCAGAAGGAAACAGTACCTTCAGGGACGGTACTGTCTACAGTTTCAGTCATCTACTGAGCATCATAGAATAGGATCTCAAAGACAAAGAGGGACTCTCTAATTCCCTTATAAGGAAATGTTTTTCTCTCTTGTTTAATGCCCCTAACATCTTTGCTTCTCCTTGAATGAGACTTATTGTACTTCCCAATCTGAGAACTTGTGTCTTCAGCCATTTCCGGGAGTTCTAAGACAGTCTCTTTCCACATGTCACCTAGTCTCAGTCTTCTCTGGGCATTGTATGGAACTCCTTGACTTGCAGGTGTTGAACTTCTTTGTTCCATTGTTCATAACAGTAGCAGTTCTCATCTTCCTGTAGTTTCATGCTGTATTACATTTGCAAGAGTCTTTGAGTGTATTTTGTATGTATTCCCATTGCCATTTTTCCATTCCTTTTGCTTATCGCTTCCTTCTTTATAGGGACGAATTTTTATTCTATTTGAGTGTTTTCTTTATTTTAGTTCTTGAATTTCATATATGTATTTATGTCATTTCCCCCTCACTTGCTTAACTCATCCAAAGAGTTTGGACCTCACACGTAGTCAAGTACTTTTGTGTATTTGATGTTTCTCTGCAAGAAATCTAAATTATATATTTAAGAAAATCTAGCAGATTTTATCTCATTTTTTGAAAGATAATTTTTAAAGTATTTAATGTTTCCAAATTGTTAATGGAAACATTTATGTTTGTGACTCGAGGAGAAGAAATTGGAATTCCTAGAAACTCTCAAGATTTCTCAAAGTTGTATGATATTCTTAAAATATTTCTGACATCCTTCTGCCTCTATTAATTACACATGAGTGTTTAATAAATAATCCATATTAATTTTATTCATATTTACATGTACCTATAGACTATAATAAATATTTAAATGCTAGAAATTCTGTAAACTGTCATTGAATAATATTCTAATATCACCTAATATTACTTGGCAAAACTAAGAGCACTAACTCAGGATCATGAATTGCCAGTTTGAAAACTGATCTTGCCTTCCAAACATGGTATTTGTTAGAACCACAGTCATAGGAGTTGGATAAAGGATCGCTTGTTTTTGTTTTTGTTTTTGTTTTTGTTTTTGTTTTTAATGCACTAATAGTTCTTCTGCTATCCAGGATAATTCACCATTACTAATACAGAGCCACAAATACACACCTTCAAGATGAGAACACAAGACTGGCCTCCCTGGTTCCTAACCTCAGAGCTGCCCCCATGTGTGACATTCCCTCCAACTTCCCTGATCGCTCCTGAACACATATCAGTCAGTGTCTTCTGTGCTTCCTTTTAACTCGACTTCATTAGAATCCTTTGAAATGATAATGGTGCGATGTTTATCGTTAAGCTCTAATTCTTGCAAAGAATTATTGTACATTTTTAACCATGCCCCCAATCTCTCTATTGAGCTTTATCAGTACTTTTAAGCTAAATTCTTAAATATTCCGGTAAGAATCTTGGGGAAAAAATTCCAAATGAAAACACTAATGTATAACTAATACTAATTATTTTTAAATATGCTTAGCCTAATATCTCAAAACATAGTCTGAGTTTTCTCTCTTTGTGTTCTATCTAATTGAGCTGAGCACCTGATCTAACGTTTCTGATGTAACGTTGCCTATCTGCTGTCATTTCAGGCTTTCCTCTAGCCCCTATCAGCCTCCTTCCTGTGAAAGTTCTAATAGCTGACAAACCAGATCTTATAGGGTGACTTGGCATCAGAATCACACTTGACTGTACCTTAGAGAGTCAACTTCGTATAACTGACTGGAGAGGCAGGTAAATCATCCGCCATGTGTCATATTCTCCTCCTGACAATTCTCTTTCAACTATCTTCATGTTCTTATTTGCCATGGTATGGATGCCCTTATCCAGAGCTGGGAATACTGTGAGGTTAGTAGGTACACTTAGTCCTAGAACACCAAAAGAATAAATACCAGAAGGAATAAGAATATTTTTTAAAGACCCCATTATATCTGCTTCTAATTGTGGATTCTATGGAAGTCTCACAGCTGAGAGTGCACACGGGAATCACCTGTGGAACATTAGTTTTAAACTTAAAAATTTTAAACACCATACCTAGAGACTTAATGAGCCTAGAATGAGGAGTGTCCATGTCTATAAACATTCCATCAAGCTCTGATTCCGGTGCTTTCGATTACAATTTGAAAAACAGTGTCTTCGAAGCTCTGTGATGCTCTATCTCAGTTCACCTGGAAAGGGGATCAGAAACAGAACAGGATCTAAATTTCCAGTCCATAGCAAAGAATATGTATTCCATGGGATTCTAATGGCAGTCACAATGACCACTCTAGAAGGACTGCAGTAATTGAAGACCCATGCAAATTTCCATTTCAGATATACGATTATTGCCATATTTACACAATTAAGTCCATAAATCAACACAGGGAATCAGGTAGTTGATTAGAGGAATGATGTAACATTCTACCCTTTAACCCTTGTCTTACTCTGTTATGGATGTGCCACAGTTTGGGCCTGGAATATCTTTCAAAGCCACATGTGTTGAAGGCTGGATGCTGGAAGCTTCAAGACATGGTACCTGAGGATGGAATGTTGGCTCAGCACTCAAGCTCACTTGCTACTCTTGCAAAAGACTCAGGTTTGGTTCCCACCTTCCACATGGTAGCCCACAGCCATCTATAACTCCATTTCCAACTAATTCATGCCCCTAGTACACATATATGCTTGTAGGTAAAACACTCATACACAAATAAATTAATATTTTTTAAAAGAGAGTGAAATGGTGTAGAAGGTAGTTTTATGCCAACTTCATACAAGCTAGACTCATTTGGGAAGAGGGACCCTCAATTAAGAAAACTCTCCCACCAGATTACCCTGTGGATAAGCTGGTGATGCATTTTCTGGATTAATAATTGTTGTGCAAGGGCCCAGTTCACTGTGAGTTGTGCCACCCCGTGACTGGTAGTCTTGGGTGCTATAAGAAAGCACAGAGAGAAAGTCATGAGAAAACAAGCCATGAGGCAGCACTCTTCCATGGCCTCTGCATCAGTTCCTGCTTCCAAGCTCCTGTCCTGATTTCCCTGGATAGTAGTAGACTGCAAGCTATAAGATGAGATAAACCCTTTCCTCCTCAATCTGCTTTGTTCGTGGTGTTTATCATAGCAATCGAAACCCTAGCTAAGACATATGGGGCCTAATGAGAGAATGTTATGCCATTGGGGGGTGTATGAAGAGAGTAATGGGGTACTGCTGGCCTTTTCTGTCTCTCTGTTTCCCAGCAACGATGACATGAGACACCATGAACTCCCCCTGAGATTGGCTGCCTTGCCACAGGCCCAAAAGCAATGAGCCAACAACTTGGACCATAACTTCCAAATCTATCAGCTGCAATAAACCTTTCTTTATTTTAAGTTGGTCGCCTCTGGTATTTTATTGCCATGATGTAAAGCTAATAAACACAGCCTCCTACCAAAAAAAAGTCATATACTGTGCCTTATGAACAACAGAAATGTATTTTTCACAATTCTGGAGGCTGAAAGTCTAAAATCAAGCTGTCAGCAGGTCTGGTATCTGAAGAAAGCCTATTTCCTGGTTCATAGATGGATCCTCCTCACTGTGTCCTTTCCATGTGGTGGGAAAGACAAGGCAGTTCTTTGAGTTCATTCTTTTATAAGAGTTAAAACCACACTCATAGGTGCTCTACTCCCATGGCCTAATTACCTTCCAAAAGTATCACTTCTTTAAACCACTGGGATTATGTTCAGCCTGTGAATGTTGGAAAGCTACGGGTATTTAGACCACAGTATCCCAGATCTACCTAGAGACATCCAGCGAGAGAATAGAGAAGATCACAAACTACTGTGTTAAAGTATCGTTCTATCACTTAATAAGAGTCCATCGTTGAATTTTCCAATGTTCTTTATTAATCACAAACCATGTCAAATCTCAGGGAATTCAATACCCGGGCAGCTAAGCAGAGACTTCATTCCTTCCCCCAAAAGCTCATCCTTTCTCCATTTTCCTCCTCTTGTCTGCTTCTCCTTAGACCCTTTAAACCTTCTTCCCTAGCCACCTCTCCAAATCCCGGCCTTCATTACAACACAATAATATCTTAGCATACTCGGCTGGGGGTGAACAGAGTCTTCTCTGATCACCAGCCTGCAGTTCTTTCATGTCACCAGTCACCTTCAACTGTAAATAGTTCTATCTGTGAAGATCTCAGAAGGACTATCACAAGGGTGTGAATAGGTAGGAAGCAAGGCCTGCATCCTCTGCAAGGCATCAAAGCCCTTTCGCAAACCAAAACAGCACACAGGAGTAAAATATCCCACAACACTACTGTACAAAAACAAAAATAATACAGTTGACATGTGAGGGATTTTTTACTCTCATCCTCAGAGAAGAATACAGACACACACTTCTCTCCCTTTCTATCTGGAAACACCAGGGGCCTCAAAAATGAGATTTGAGCCTGGGAGATTTTAGTTGCTCAGAAGTAAGAAAAGATTATAAAATCTGAAGAAGGGCCATATCTGGGTGGAAGTAATATCAGTTTGAAGAAACTACTTTATTTGGCTAAGTTGAGAAAAGGATATGGTTCGAGTCGTGAGAGAAATACATTTTAGACTCACAATCAGATCCAGATTTAAGGAAAAGGGGAATGATGGGAGTATTATCTGGTTGCCTAGGCCACTTTGCCATCTGATTAAAGGAGGAGGAGGAGAAGGAGGAGGAGGAGGAGGAAAAGGAGGAGGAGGAAGAAGAAGAGGAGGAGGAGGAAGAGGAGGAGCAGGAGAAGGAGGAAGAGGAGGAGGAAGAGGAAGAGGAGGAGGAGAAGGAGGAGGAGGAAGAGGAGGAGGAAGAGGAGGAGGAAGAGGATAAGGAAGAGGAGGAAGAAGAGGAGGAACAGGAGGAGAAGGAGGAAGAGGAGGAAGAAGAAGAAGAAAAGGAGGAGGAGGAGGAAGAGAAAGTAGAGGAGGAGGAGGGAGAGGCAGTAATGCTGGAAGTCCTACTCAGGATTCAGACCCAGATCTGCTGTTGTGAAGTATCCACCAGAGAAGATCACTTAGATATAGATTTAAGTCAGTAGAAAGTCTTTATTATCCTGCCAGAAACTACACTGGGTGTGCAAAACCCCAGTGCAGCCCTGAACCTTTCTCGAAATGAGCTTTTAAGCATAAAAGTCACTTCCTAGGTTGGCATACCTCAGTTAGCAAGAAGAACTAGCCAGAAGAAAAACTACAGAACCCAAAAAGCAAGGGCAATACATTTAAGGGACTTACCCAGAACTACGGATTTTGATAGATCAGGTCTTTGTTCTCATTTTGATGTTGTTGCTGCCCATGTGCTGGATTCCAAGGCCTGAATGGTACCTCTATCATGGCATCGGTCGTATTAAAGTCTGGGGGCCTGCAATAGAAACTGATATTTCTCTATGAGAGCTGCAATATCTCACTGATTAATGGGTATACATCTTTTATTTGATACTTTTTATTAATAGAAGACTACAAATTCCACAAGAGTGATTGTTTCTTGCTGCTCGTCTAGAATTCATAGACTTTTTTTTAAGTGCACCAACCATAGGGATTATATCAGCTGACAAAATTTCACTGTGGTGATTTGAAGAATAAGCAGACGCTCCCGGTGAGCCTGATCAAAACCTACGGTACTAAACTAATTTCTCTTGTGAGTTTATGCACCAAAGGCATTATATGGAAGTCCAACTCTAGCTTTGAAGATAAATCATATCTTCATACGTTAACTTCTAGTTGGTCAAAAGACATAATTTCCAGTGGTGTAGTGATAAGCTACTGCCATCTCATCACTTGGGAGGAATAGGCAGAAGGATCAGGAGTTCAAGGTCATCCTCGGCTATATATAATGAGTTTGTTGCTGGGCTGGAATCTACGGTACTCAATACCCTATCTTAAAAAGGGGGTGGCTGACTTTAATATGGGAATCCATGATAAAAAATCAAGGCTCCAGGATCAACTGGTGATGAATTCTTATGTAAACTTTGCCACCCTCGTTAAACATCATCAGTTAGGGTAGAGGCAACACACAGCAGCGCTCGGCATTTCATCTCAAACCCTGATTTCAGTATTTTCTATGAAGTGACCTTGAAATTGTAGCCGATACAAAAGCTTTCCGTGACTGCTGCTGTAAAGCAGTCTTCTGCGGCGTCCTGTAATACGCAAAGAGCTGCTCGTTCAGGCAAACCCCGCGTTTCAGACCAGATTCTCTGGGTACCACAGCACATTGTGTGAATGCCAGCCCTGTGAGAGGGACATGTGTGTTTATAGGGCCCACTCCAAAGTAAAGTCTCCAGCACAGAAAATAAACAGTGCTCCGACTCACTGTTTATTTATCATTGCTAACCTAGAATCCATTAAATGGCACTGACTGTCCTAAACTTTCATTTAAGCCACAAATACCCTTCACATAGTGCCGTGTTGCTGAAAAGACATGTGTACCACACATTTTTTTTTTTTTTTTGCCTCGTCTGCCTTTCAGCATCTTAGAATTACAACTCAGCAGTGATGTAAAACAGGACTTGAACTAAGACAAATCAGAGTGTCTGGGATGATTCAGGGCACGAGGCTCCAGCACGCAGTTAGCTTTGTTTATGCCAAGGGCTTTATCTCGCTACATTAGTACCATTTAAAAGGGAATGCGAACTACTGACATTTATTGATTCCGATATACTTTGGGCTCCTTGGAAAAGCTCATGTGGAAATTTTCACAGTGTGTATTGCCTCCTCAGACATCCCCTCTTTGCCAGAACATACCAATTTTTGCTCCAACAGCTCCCCTTAATGTTCTTGATGTCATATTAATAATGGCTTCCAGTGCTGGAGTCCTGAAATTCTTCTACTCCTTTGGAGAGCCTTCAGCCTTGGGACAACTCAGTTATGTTTAGGTTCCTACATTTTTCCCCTTTGCTGAATGTTGGGACTTTCTACAATGCTTCAGTTCTGCCATTTCAACTGGAGGCTAGCAACTTTGAATATAATGTGAATATATTGAATATAATGTGTCACTGAACACAAATATGTATAAATCCAAGGAAATTTTGAGTTCTTATACCACAATTAGTAAATTTGGCATACATCAGATCATAAAGACAACTAGAGGATGCTTGGCTGGTACCCTATAGCATCCAGGCTAGACCAGGGCTAGCCAAGGCAATGATAAACTTTAGTTTGGTCCAATTCAATAAGCATGCAGTATCCTCAGAACCCCAAGAACACTCCCAGTGGCTAAAGGAAGTTGCTGGGAAGAAACAACTTTGATATAGATGCAAAAGTCCCTAAGGAAAGGGAAAGCTCTCTCTAGAGATCATACGGCAATATCAGTGTGATGGTTATTCTTGCTGTCAGCCTGAAGACTTCTGGGATTAACTAAAACTCAGGCAACTGAGTACACCTGTGATGGATTTTTCTTAATGAAATTATTTGAAATGGGAAGAACCACCTTTAACCCAGATATTTTGAGGTGGGAAGATCTGCCTTTAATCTGGGCCACACCTTCTGTTGGCATCCTATATAAAGGACATAGAAGAAGAAAACTGTTTGACTTTTCATTGGTAGACAGGCATTGTTGGACTAGCTGGACCACAGTCTATAAGCCACTCTGATAGGTAGATAGATAATAGATGATGTAGAAAGATAGTAGATAAGATGATAGATAGATAGATAGATAGATAGATAGATCTTCTAGGAAATCTGTTCCTCTAGGGAACCCTGACTAATAAAATATATGAAGTATGCTCTACAGACACTGTACAACTTGAAAAGCTACCTTCTGAACATCCCACCAAATACTGATAATCATGTCCACGTATTTTCACTAGTGAAAAGCAGTAGACCTGCTTAACTAGCAAAAGCTTAAATGGAAGAACGCAAAACTTATATAATATTTGACTACCTTGTTTAGAAGGAAAGATCAACCTTCTGGATTCATTTGCAATTCTAGCCATCGCCAGCGTGGAATGAGGCGCCTAAGAGAGACATACAATAACAACAGGCTAAGACACGTTTTCCTTGGATATCTTTATGGACTATAGATAGCCATTGCTGTATGCTGATATGGGCCACAGAAATGGTCTGTTTAGATTCCATTTTATTCTCAAGGTTTTTTTTTTTTTCTAATTACCTTTTTGAAATAACTGATACCAAAGATTGTTACATTTCTTGTTATGATCACAAAGCAAGATATACTAGATGGTTAGGAGATTTTGAAAAATTGAGGAGTGTTTTGATCACTTAAGCCTTCATTTGGTCACCTGTCTCTCCTACAAAGTATCACACAGGTCCATTAAATTAACAATATTATGCTGGTTGGAATAGCTGAGCTAGAAACTACTCTGAACTTGTTGGTAGAGCTTATACACGTGAGAGGTTGGGAAATAAATCTATCCAAAATGTAGAGAACTTCTACCTCAGTGAAAATTTTAGGAGTCTAGTAATATGGACTATGCAGATATATTCCTTCTAAAGTGACAGATAAGTTGTTGCGCCTGGCCCCTATGACCATCAGAAAAGAGCCTAACACTTAGTGGCCCTATTTGCATTTTGGTTGCAGCATTCTTCACTTGGGTAAATTTTTATCTCCAGCTCAATCACACTAGAGCATTTTTTGATCCTACTTCAGTTGTAAGAGTTAATTGTGTTCATAAATTTGATATGTTCTGGAATCAATTAAGATACTCGGCTCAGCACGTCTGTGATGGTATTCCTGGAAAGGTTAACTTAGGGGAAAGACCCTTCCCCAGAGGTCTGAAGGAAAATTATGGTTGCTTTTGCCTGTCTGCCTTGCAACACAGCCTCCAGTCCTTACTGGTAAGTATATATGACGGATATCCTTTGTGACATCAAAAATCAGCTTCTTTGGCTTTCCAATGTAGACTGAAAAACCAGTGGCTCTCCAGGAATGCTCCAGGCCTTGGGACTGTTACACCATCCCATACTATGTGACTAGGAGAGCTCCTACTATGGAGTGGAGCCTGAAACAGAAGATCTCGGCTGCTGCACCAGCTGCTCTACCCTTGGGGGCATATGTCTCAGTGAGCCTTGATGGTACTACATGTGTCAATGACAGATAAAGAGACTGTTTGCCAAGTCCCCATAGGTAGATTACAGAAGAGGCCTTTGGAATTTTGGAACAAGGTCTGCCATTATCTGCAGATAATAGCTCTTCCCCTGCTATTGGGTCTTAGTAGAAACTGAATGCTTGACAATGGCCCGTCAAATTTCCATCTGACCTGATGTATACCCATAAAGAGTGTTATCTGACCCAGCAAGCTGTAAACTTGGATTTCAGAACAGCAATCCAACATCAAATGAAAACAGCTGTAGACATTGATGTAAGGCAAAATGCAATTTATTCTTTGGCTAATTCAACCCCCTTTCCTTAGAGAGTTTCAGCTTCCATACAATCTAATATTCAAGGTGCTAGCTCAGATCTAGAAGGCTTCAGAATTTGTACAATAACATTTCAACCTCTGAGACTTACTGCTCCTTGCCTACCTGCCTTCAAATTTCTTCAATTTCTAATTGAAGAAGTATCAGAGAAAGAAGTATCAGATAAAAAAAAAAAGCCCCCCCCCCAGTATCCCCTTCAAGTTCTGTAATTCTAGGTCTGTTTGAAATTAGTAATGTTTAGCTAAATATCATCCACATCCTTTGCTTTTGCATTTACCCCATAGGATGCAGTTCTAAGACACTGGTAAATACATTAAGCTCTCCCTGGTGCACTTAAAATTCCTTTCAATGCTTCATCACTCACCTGTGATTTAACGGAGATCCACATCTATACAACAGTATTCCTTTGTGCACCATTTTGTGTGCTTTCAAGATGTAAAGCCAGTCCTGGGCTGGGACTGTGTTCCGGGGTTCACATGTGTATCACTGGGCATGTATCTGAAGCCAGAGAACAATTTGGGGTGTTCTTCAGGAGCCATCCACCTCATTTCCTGAAACAGGATCTCTCACTTGGCCTAGATCTCACTGGTGAGGCTAGTCTGGCTGCCAGGAAAGCCCCAGGGATACACCTGTCTCTGTTTCCCTCAGGCTGGAACTACAAGTGGGCACCAGCAGACCAGGATTTTTTTAATGTGGATTGTGGGGACCAACTCAGGGCCTTGTGTATGCAAGGCAAGTATTTTACCAGCTGAGCCATCTCTCCAGCCTCTGGGTTAGAACCTTATGCATTAAATGTGCATTATTCTACTGACTGTAAAACATTTGAGACTTCAAGGTGCAAATTAGCATGGTTTCACAGTGGTGCACAGACATGACATTTTATTGGCCACAGACTATCTTTTTCTAGGGTTTCTCAGTAGTTTTTAATGAAGTTATATTGAATTTTTTTGTAGTGAAACCTAAGACCAAATGAAGCTTACTTGATGTGGGGTTTATTTCTAGGGGCTTGAGGTTTCTCTATAAACTCCAATCCATGTGTGGTTCATAGAAAATGTTGGTACAATTCAATCAGCTTTGGAAAACCTAGATAGAATTTCAAGCAATTAGGAACAAGAGAATAAATGCACTTTGTTTACTTTAGACCAAACCCTGTGGGTTTTGAATTTAGAGCTGAACAATTGGGGTTTAAGTTCCATTCACAGGAAAAACATGACTTCCTAATGGAAAGAAAAAAAAATCTTGAAAACAATTTTTCTTTGGAAAAATACAAAAATGGTTCATACATGGGCCTTGGAACCCCAGTCCACTGGCCAAAAAGTCGTCTGAGAGGAATGTGGAGAAACTGTAATATGGGATGTTATGACCGGTTGTTAGTCTCTATGTAAGAGAGTTGCCAGAGTATCGAGAGGTGTAGAAACAGTCTTCGTGGGGAAGAAAATGTTAACTTCAATCATATGTTGTTGAGCTGAATTCAGATTTTATATTTGAGACAAACACAGCAGGAACTACAAAAACGAGCAGTTGGTTATCAGAGCACTGTCTAAATTCGGCTGAGCACACTCCAAGCAAGGAGTCGGTCGAGGCAAGTGTCGGAGTCAGTGTTCCATCTCTTCAGAGGCAGGAAATCTGCAGTGCTGTGTTAAAGGCTGAACCCAAGAACGGTGCTCATCAGTGTGAGCTCCATAGCTTGGTTCTCACTCACGTGTCTACAACTGCCATGAAGTAGGCCGCTTCGCATGGCTGATGGTTATAGTTTCGAGTTGATGTTTTTCCTTCCTGGCATTTCATAAATTTCGATTGGAATATTTCATGGAAGAAGTAAATATGTAAGAAGTACAAGTTTTTGTTTTGTTTTTTTAATCTTGTTAAGTGGCAAATTAAAAGGAAATAAAACCTTGCACTCATACAAAGAGTGTGCGAAAGGGGGTGAGTTGTGAATGCAAGATGTAGTTAAAGGGGTGCTTAAGCTTCAGACTGGGGAAAGACGAAGAGGAAGACCTGGAAATGAGATTTCCTTCATGGCTCATGTGTAGACTTGGATATCCTCTCCCTCTCCCCATGTCTCTCTCCTAGAGAAACAGATTTTTAAGTTAAGAACAGAAATATGTGTAAAACTTCAAAAACAGATTACTAAATCTAAAACTTTTTAAATCAGTTCTACCATTTAAAATACAGCCAGATTCCTCTCTCACAAGAGACAGAGTGAAAAACAAGACCTTTCTAGAGATGAGCTGTGGATGGACCAGGTCTGCAGTTGCACGGGGCACGTTTGGAACAGATCCAGCTGCAATCTACAGCCAGTGCATCTGGTTTTCAAATAAAACTGGACTGAGTTAAAGGTTGAGGTGGGAGCCATAAGAACCCTGAAAACAGGTGATATTTAGTGGTGCCAGCTAATTTGAGCTGATCTTTAAGATTCCCCACCAACAACAACCCTGTTTGGAAGGGCAACCCAGGCACTGAAAAGCTGTTCTCCATTTGGGTTTCCCTAAGTGCATTTCTGTGCAAACACCCAGGGAAACAAAATGTCACGTTTCCTGGAACTTTGGTTAACTTGAATGTTATGTTCAGAAAAGAACCAGACTTGACCCACATCTATAAAAAAAGTGCTGGAAAATGTTTACAAACCTTTTCAAGCTGATTGATTTGTAAGTAAATTGGGAAAGAAGTTCGTTTTGTTTAGTTTTTCCATTTAAAATGTCACCCCAAGTCCATCCCTTGTTAATTCAAGAAGCAAGGGTATAAAAGCTCATGGTATCTGGAAAGATTCCAAACAGAAAATAACTAAAAGGTAGATGGGATTGCTCAAAAAGTCTCCTCTTGGATAATTGAAACTCATGAAAAGAGTACAAAATTCCACGGAGGAAATCTGTGAAGTTCCCTAGATCACAGAGGACAATCCAAGTCTCCGTCTACTTGCTCCTCGCTAATTATTTTTCCGAATGAATTTTTAGTTTTTTGTTTATTTGTTTTTTGTTTTATTTTGTTTCAAGACAGGGTTTCTCTGTTGTAACTCTGGCTGTCCTGGAACTCACTCTGTAGACCAGGCTGGGCTTGAACTCACAGAGATCCGCCTGCCTCTGCCTCCTGAGAGCTGGGATTAAAGGAGTACGCTACCACCACACAGCACAGATTTTTGTTTTAATTATTTACTTAGTGTAATCAGCTGCACCCAGCACAGAAACAGAAAGGTCAGAAATACTGTATCATCTGTCAATGGGACAAAATGACAACAGACTTAGGGATTAATTCAATACATTTCAGTCTGTAGTACATTTTATCCTTAAGTAAACAATAAACTCTAATGAAAATTACAAATTTACTGAAGAATAGTGACAGCATTTTCTAAATTCTTTTTATGCCCAAAATATCCAAGTGCATTATGAAGAAAATAAGCTCCATCTTTCTAAGAAAGAAAAAAAGAGAAGGAAAAGAGAAGAGAGAAAGGGAGGGGGAGGGGAGGGGAGAGAAAGGGAGGGGAGAGACTATGTAGCCTAGGCTGGTCTGGAACTTATAGTCTTCCTACTTCAGCCTCCAGAATGCAGGGATTATAGATGTGTACCATCATGACCACAGCTTTCTCTCCCAATCCCACTCTTCCTCCCTCTCCTCCCCCTTCTCTCTTCTTTAAGAGCTGCATATTTAAGGCTAAGCATGCTAAGCAAGTGCTCTACCAGTGAGCACTCCTCCCAGCCTCCATCCTTCTTTACGACTACATTCAAAGATGTGAACTCCTGAGTCTTCGTGAAAGACATTTCTGAGACTGGAGTTTCTTAACTGGCAAAATTTCATCTCAAAATAACAAACAAACAAAAAATCATACTACATAAAAAGCGTAATAAACCTCAGGCCCATGGGAAAATGGCAAAGCTTACTACCCTACCCTCACCTCTGGGGTGGGCAAAACCTTCCTTTGGTTCACGTGTGCATGTTGATAATGTATAAAGAAAATGTCCACTATAGCTTTTTCCTCCTGGATATGTACAGCCTGAAGACTGCTCCACCTACAGAGACCACTCTACCCAAATCAGCTAACCCTATCTCCTTGACAAGCTGTATGTAATACACATACATTCTAGGGTGCTGCTGTTTTTCCATCAGAGAGCCCAGTCCATTGATTTCAGCTTCTTTCTGTGTCTGTATGTCTGTGTGTTTGTCTTTCCTTCATTCCCTCACTACCCCCAATCAGGTCCATCCCTGAGACATCACAAGGACCAGGCGACACACCATAAGTTCTCTGTTCTCCGAATTCTGTAATTGTAGCTTTGCCATTTTCCCATGGCCCTGAGGCTTTGTGGTCCTTGACATGGCTGTGCCCATATCAACAACACACAAACACACAGTCAGGACTTCACACACTCCACACTGTGTGTATTTTACCTTGAGTAAATGAGATATATCTGGACCTTATTCTAACTGTAATGTTTCAGTCCTAGAGACTTAAATATACTTGATGAAAACTTGCTTGCATTTTCTCTTCTAAATGATTTACAATGTCCTCAGACTTCATATTTGGGCTATCAAAATAAGCAAATATACTAAATTATTTCTACATTGTGTTAGTCCCATATAACGGTTATTTCGTTCTAGAAAGATTTCTAAATATTCTCTTAGAATTGCTTTGAAAAATAGATTTCTGAAGTAGAAGCTTATTTTGTATATGTAAGGAATTCTAAAGTGTAAAAACACCAGATATAACCTTTCCATTAAAAAAAAATAAAAATAAAAAACAGGGGCTGGAGAGAAGGCTCGGTGGTTAAGAGCTCTGGCTGCTCTTCCAGAGGACCTGGATTCAATTCCCAGCACCCACACAGCAGCTCACACCTGTCTGTAACTCCACTTCCAGGGCATCTGACACCCTCACACCAATGTACATTAAAAAAAAAAAAAACACCCTGGAGTAAGTGATGTCATTAAATGTGAAAACATGCATAGCTTTAAATCATTTTAAAGTTTACAGTAATGTTATCAGGGCTTTGGGAGATCTCAGCTTTAGTTATTCAACCAGCAACAATGAAAACCTACGTTCAGTGGCAAGCTACCTTTCCTCCTGTTTTAGATTACCCATCTGGGTTACTTTCTCATGCCTCTGACAAGACACCAGGCAAAAAAATAACTTAAGGAACGAAGGGGTTTTTTTGCTCTAAGTTTGACGGGACAGAGCCCATGGTAGTGGAAAGGCATCGTGATGGTAGACGCACGGAGCGGCAAGAGATGTGAATGCTGGCACTCATCTGGCTTTCTCCTTTTCCCCTTTTTATTCCTCCTCAGGGATCCCAACATAAGGGTTGGTGCCATCCACATTCAGGGAGGGTTTTACCCACTCAGTAATCTCAGCTGAAAACACAACCTCACTGATATACCTAACGGTGTGCCTCATTAATGCCCTTGGTGTTTCTTAACCCTATCATATTAACAATGAAGAATTATCATCATACTATATGTAAATTAAGATTAGAAAATGAAATGGTAGTAGCTAAATCATCTCAAGACAATTATCCTACCCCATGGCTCTCAGAGAATATCTAACCAAACTATTGATGTCTATGTTGGCTTTTGTCTCGGGTGACCCTCAGGTGCTTTATAAAATAAGAAAAATATTCTCACCTCACAAACAAGGGCGTTAGGGTCTGAGGCAAGGTCTTTCTTACCACAGACCAGTCCCCATACAGGCCCCTTTCTTGCTCTGATTCTACTTGAAACTGGTCATCAACCACAGGTGAATCTGAGCAGTATATTCTGCTTCAAAATGCAAATTGGCCACTGAATGCTGGGCCTCTCTAGAAGTTCCAAGACCCAGCAGCTGGTCCATTCTGTTGGAGGCAATGCCCCTTCATGTTCTGTTATACTTGACCAATAAACTCTACCACAGAGACAGGTCCATGTCTCTTTCGAGTCTACCTTCCCCTTTGACATATCTTTCTCTTTTGGGGCAAGGAGAGTGTTTGTCACGCCCCTCTATCCCAGTCCAATTAGACTGTCTCCAAAAGGAATAATGAACTTCACACCCAGAAGAATGTTAAAATGATCAAGGTCCTTGCTATGTTAAGATAGCCCAAAGGCAATTGTCTTTCCCATATAAAAAGAATAAAAACTACTCTTGATCATTTTTACTTATGGAGATTGAAAGTTAATAGCTACATTCAAAATGCCAGAAGCTCTGATATATTTCAGGAAAGATACTATATCTTGCTGTTATGGTTAATCCTCACTGACAGTTTGACTGGATCTGAAATCACCTAGGAGACGAACCTTTGAGTGTGTCTAGAGAGGTTTAACTATGGGTGGAAGACCCATCCTATTGTGGGTAACAGTGTCCCATAGGCTAGCCACTTTAATTGAATTAAAGGGAGAAAGGGAGAAGGCCTGATGAGTAGTAGCAGCACTGTAAGACCTGTCAATGTAAGAGGAGTCCCAGCCACACACTCTTCCTGCTGAAAATACCCCTGGGCTCCTCCACCACAGCAGATGGTACATTTTTTAAAAATCATTTATTTATTTTGTAGGTGGGGGGATCTGCCATGGCACAAGTGTATAGATCAGAGGACAACTTGTGGGAGTCGATTCTCTCCTTCCACTATGTGAGAACCAGGGGTCAAACTCAGGTCATAAGGCTTGGAAGCAGCTGCCTTTACCCATTGAGCCATCTCCCTGGCCTATACTGTATCTGCAAACCGTGAATCAAAATCAGTATTTCCCTACATGAGTTGCTTTTTGTCCAGTATTTGGTAGCAACATTGAGAAAAGTAAGGCACTTACTTGCATAGCAGATACAATTAGATCTGCCATGTGGTTAAATGTGCCATAATAATACAGTTATAGCTACCACAAAACACCAGGTTTCACAAAGTCTCAACAGGTGAGATGAACAGGGAACAATCAGCTCTGTATTTGTTAAGCTTTTGAGCAACATTAATCTTTCAAACTCCTCTGAGGATATAAATGGTTTTTGATTTATCATTTGGGCTGAGATCGGGGAATACCTTAGTAATTTCAGAGGCTTCTTCTTGGCCATCTATACAACAATGGTCCTTATACCACAAACCATGAGATGAGTACTTCACTTCTCAAAAATTCCCATCAATACTTTTTTCCCAATGAACACTATCACTCTGGGAGACAAATGGCACCTTTGTCTTGGACCCCTTTGAAACCAAACTTTAATGAAAGATTGCCCTGGTTTCTAATCACAACCTCCTCTGCATGACATTAGAACCAAGAAGACATGGGCCCAAGCTACCATTTCAAATCCATAACCCAAATAGCAGGAGTATGAGATTCCTTGCACTGTTAGCAATGAGCCCAGCTCTAGAACCTACATATATGACTCTTTCCAGTCTTTCCTGTCTAGAGTGGAGCACACTGCTAGTGTGAATGCCTAAAAATCCAAAAGCAGCCAAGAGGAAGCTAGCTGTGCAGGCGTGCTCCAACTTAGGACCTGCAGGTGTGTGTGTGTGTGTGTGTGTGTGTGTGTGTATAGATAGATAGATAGATAGATAGATAGATAGATAGATAGATAGATAGATAGATAGATAGATAGATAGAGTTTCTGAGGCCCCCATGTTAAAAGGAGGAGGGTCGCTGCAGACCAGGGCTTCCATTTGTATACTTACCTCGGGTATTGTAAGTGGTAGGACCCACCCACGGGATGTTTGGGGAGAAAGAAGAAGTAATGTGTCACATACCCTTCTGTTGAAACTGCAACAAAGTTGTTGGTTTTGCTTGGGGTTTTAATTTTGTTTTTGTTTTGTTTTGTTTTGTTTTTAAAAAGAAAAACTTCAGGTAACTTAATTTTGCTTAGTTTTGTTGTCAGAATTTGTTTAATCTAGAGACAAAGTGGAAGATCATAGTTTCCCATTATAATAGTTGTTCTCGGCTTCTCATGGACTCTGGCTTTTTGGGTTTTTCTTTGTATAGATTTACAAGAGACACTCTGACAGATTGCTGATACACTGCTCGTCCAAAACACATGATATATATTAGATGTTACACTGTGGGTTAAGCTCCCAACTTTTCATGTTATTAATTATATATAGCTTTCCTCCATCAGTTAAATGCTGCTACCTGCCCTAGTCAAGTTCAGACTCATTTGGAACTGCTACTAACCTGAAAACACAGGTACCAGTTTGATGATAATATTTCCCACTACTGAGCCTAGCCTAACAGGAAGAGACACCACTGAGCATCTCAACCCTCCCCTTACACACATTTGTTTGGACCCAAGAAAGCAAGCAGTGTACCATTCCTGAAATGGTGTGCTGGATGGTTTTATGTTAACTTGACACAAGCTAAAGTCAATTGAGAGTCAATTAAGAAAATGTCTCCATAAGATCAGGGTATAAATAAACCTGTAGGGCATTTTCTTAATTAGAGATTGATAGGGGAGGACCCAGTCCATTGTGGGTGGTGCCATCCCTGGGCTGGTGGTCCTGGGTTCTACAAGAAAGAAGGCTGAGCAAGCCATGAGGAACAAGCCAGTAAGCAGCACCCCTCCATGCCATCTGCAGCAGCTCCTGCCTCCAGTTTCCTGCCCTGCTTGAGTTTCCATCCTGACTTCTTCAATGATCAACAGTGATGTGCAAGTGTAAGCTGAATAAATCTTTTCCTCCCCAAGTTGCTTTAGTCACGGTGTTTCATCATAGCAATAGTAACCCTAACTAGGACACTGGACTTAGGAATATATTCAAAATTTTCCATCTCATGTGCTAGGATTGGCCAAGGCCTGCAATGCCATCCAGAGAGAGTCCTTAGCTCAAACCAAGAACTGCATGGGCTCTGGCCTTCTTTCTTTCATTTTGGCTAGTCTCTAGTCCTGGATCTTTTATGTGGATCCAATAGGTGCCCTTAGCTACTCCAGAAGCCGCATCTGTGGGAATGCTCTGGTGTCCCATGGTTAGGTCAGTTCCCAGGGAGTGGCCAGGGAATCAATTCAGCCCCACTGACAATCACAAATTTTCACCATCCTTTACCAATTTGCTGAAATGGTGTTGACACACTTATTGGTGTAATTCTCACTCATCAGACACAGGACAGGCTCAGAGTTCTGAGACACTAATGGTTACTCTTGGATTTGAGTCTTATTTGTGAGTTTGAGTCTGTGTTTTGAGTATGATTTGAGTCTCACTGTCTCTCTCATGTAATGTATTTAAATTCAGCAATATTAATGTGTACATCAATATTCTTTTTGCTTAAGTGTATTAGCCCATTATATAAATAGAAAGATTTATTCACCTATGATATGTGTATAGGTGGTTTCTAATTATTAGCTATTTCTAACAACAGTACAAACATATCATTTCCATGGGATAAATAGTAAGAGTCAAGCTTTTAGGTCACACCAAGAATATTTTACCCCTCTAAAGACATGCCAAACTTTTCCAAGATGAATACAAATTTTACCTTCCCACGAATATTTTTTAAGTTCCAGTTGTTCAATATCCTTGCCAATAATCATTATTACTGGTATTAAAACTCATCCCTTTTGTATGATATGAATTTTGTCTTAGATTATTATATTAATAATTACTATGTTAGTAAATTTTGATATACATAATTTTCAGTTGACTCCAATTATCTCATTTGTTTGATGAATATTGAGGCCAAGATTCTTTCCATATGTTTATTGGCCATTCATACACTCTCTTTTGTAAAATTCTGTTTTTAATGCATTTTATTGTTATTATGTACATTATAGCTACAAGTTATTTGTTAGATACATGTGTTATGAATATTGTCTCACATCCTGTGGTGGGCTTTTCTTTGTATAGGTACTATCTTTTTAATTTGCCAGTTCCCAAATACCAAAAATGTTCATGAAGGATATTTAGGCTCTGATTGTTTCTCTTATTCATCTTTCTTAAATTTTGACACCAGGGTTACATTGGTCTTTGAAAATAATTTTGGAGGCATTCAATTCTGTTTTCTGAAAAGTGTGTGTGGAGCTTTTATTACTTACTTCATATATGGAGAAATCAACAATAACTATATCTGGACCTGGAGTTTTCTCTGAAGAAAAAAAAAACATACTGCAAATTAAGTTTCTTGATAGATGCAACTAGAAATTGTTGTTAAATAAGTTACGCATGCAAAACCTAAATTTAAAATTGTGGATGTGTGACTTTTTACAGATGTGACTGTAGGTCATGCAACTAGAAAATCGCACCCTGATAGGGAAATAGATCCTAAGGAATATGGGAACCAGAGTGTGGTGGGCAGCGGAGGGATGGTCTAGTCAGTCAATGCCTGCCTGGCAAGCACGGGGGCCTGAATCTGACCCCTGTGGTGGTTTAAGGGAGACATCCTCCATGTTCTCAGGTATGTGAGTTCTTGGTCCCCAGCTGGTGACACTGCTTAGTAGGTTCAGGAGGTGGTATTGCTGGAGGAAGTATGTCACTGAGGATGGACTTTGAGGCCATTTTTACAATGCAGCCTTTTCTGCTTTTAATCATCTTAATGGAAATATTTGTGTTATGGACTGAAATCAACAAATGCAGAATGTCTGAAAATATCAAATACTTATCAACATAGCAACTGTTTAATGGTTGTATGGGTAACTTTATTGACTATCAAATTTTTAGGTTCAAAATATAATTTAATCTCTTTCTTACACAGATACATCCTGGCCACATCCTCAAAAAATGACCTGATTGGGGACTGAAGTACACATGTAGCTTTTCCCTTCCCATGGAAACCCAGGAGTTTATAGAGTATATTTTCAAGTCTTCGCATTTTCAGCCATACTCCTGGCTTCGTGCACTGAAAGAGTTTAACAACACTATAATGATGTAATTGAGAAGCCAATGTATAAATAATGCCTATAAGCTAAAGACAAAGCACATACAAGCTTCCCCAGTATGGTTCTGACAAGGTGCGTGTGGGTGAGATAGCCCTCTACCTGCACAGGATTAGATCACTGCCTGTCACACGTGTACTTTCTCAAGACCCATGCAGCATTGCTGTCTCTTACAAGAGAGTCTGTTCCACCTCACTCCCTTTACCTTGTCAGCTGTTCTTCAGTCCTCCATCCTCAGAATCCATACTTCAGGTCATGCCAATGACAACAGAGACAGCCTTCCTGATGTGCTGCCTTCCTAGCCCCTTCAGTGAGTTCTTCCTCTCTCTCTTGCTTCATTTTCAAAATGTAACAAATAATTAAAGCAATCTACTATTGCTGTACTCTATTCAATTTACCCAATTGGTTTAGAATCCACTGTTTTTCCTACTAAAACAACTGTTTGGCAGCATTTGGGAAGCAAGATATTCTGATGTTGATGTAGATAACTAAATAATGAGCCAACATTTGATATAAACAATATGCAACTTGAGTCTAAACACTGTTTCTATTGCATTAATTTGTCTTTTATGTTTTTTAACATGGTGCCTTTTTCTTCTCTGAGTTACACATTCACTTGGCTTTCCATGGGTATTGACTTCTGCTTTGTAAAACTAAAATGGTACTCAATTTCTATCTGCTATTTAGAATAACAGCTAGGCTTACTGAGGCTAGAAATACAGGTGGTGATTTGTATATTCACAGCCCATACCTAATTAAAGGAAGAGAAGTGGCTGTGTCGAAAACATAAATTACCATGAGAGCAATACTTGAAATCTACTGAACACTCAGTGTTCATCATGGATGTGATCTAAGTGCCCAGCTCTAAACGACCTAATTTAATAACCAACATGAACGTTACTCTTTAGGCTGCCAATCAGTTTAACCATAAACTGTATTTAAATGGGCTCAGTGACTTAAAAGAAAAGCATGACATAACTATATGTCTTCAAAACTGCTCTGCTTGTTTTCCTCTATTTACCTCTAATCGTTTTGTTTTCTGTCTTTTCCGGTGCCGGGGTTGAATCCGAGTCCTCTGCATGCTGACGATTGCCCGCCGCTGAGCAGCATCCACAGTCCGGATGCTTTCATTTTTGAGTGAAAATACATAACTTTTAAAAGATTTTTAAATTGGCTCTTTGTGTCCCAGAAAACATTTATTTTCAAATTATTTTATTGATCTTACAGACAGAATAATATCTTGACTTTCCCATGACACTCAACACCACTATTTTTGACATCAATATCAATAATTACTAAAACTTGAGCAAGCAGTTCACGAGTTCTTTGAGAATCAAAAGGCGTATGTATGATGGCAGTAACAGTAAAATAGTTTGCACGTGTGTTAAGACAGAAATAGACAACCTTTTAGTGCCTCAGGCATTTTCTAACTGGGTTATTTACACTAACTTTTTATACAAAAAGCACATTGGCCAGGTCCCAGTGATCCTGAAGAAGATGCATTAGCATGCCTCTTTGGCTAACAGCGGCTGTGCACTTCCTCAGTTTGACATCATACAGTGCTGTCATCACTCACAGAGCATAAGAAATCAATACTACATTTGCCTCAAGCTTTTTCACAGATGAATAATCTTGATGAAGATGCCCTCACTTCAGAAACTAAGGTCATTAATGTTTATCTTCACTTGAAACCTTTCAGACACACTGAGCTTAATGGAACGCAATCTTAAGACTACTGGGTGAACAGCGACATCTAGTGGTCAGGGTGCTATCACTCGATAAATATTTTTAAAGCAATAATGTCAAGAATACCTACCATCTATAAAACATTGTAGAGGCTAGGATGCTCACCTTTAACATTGATACACATCTACTTCCAAATAACTCACATAAGAAAAGTACTAATGTTTACCAATGATTTCCTGATTCCGCAATAACATACTAGAAGACAGGTCAGTCTTCAACAATCCTTTTGCAGATAATACCCTTTGTGTTTTTTTTACAGAAGTCCCATTGTTACTTCTTTGTGTCTCACTTTTTATTTCGAGCAGAGCAATGTAAGAAACTCTGGATTACTAGTCAATTAATTCTATGGCTCTTTTATAAATACAAAGACAGCAATGTCCTCGCAATAAGCAGAGTCAGACATTCTATATGACACACTGATGGGCAAATTAAAATGGAATAAAAGCTGCAAGTATATTCATTATCCTTGATCTGAGGTCACGCCGGCATGCTATTAGCTTTTCTAAACGGAGCACATCCAGTTCGTAAGGGTTTTCTAGTACCTGTAAACTATGAAATGCAATTACAGAACCAAAATGGAATGACAGAATTGTTTTTACCATCAGAAAGCCATTGTTTGCTAGTCATGGTATTTTCCTATTAAGGAGAAAGTGAATGCATTCTTAGGCCATGTGCAAAGCCTACCTGTGGCCATCCGAGCAGGCTTTCATTACTCACTGGAATCTGGAGTCACCTTCTCTGGACAAGCCCCCATCAGACTCCTGAAGCTGCTCCTTGACAGTCACCTCCAGACAAACTGCCTCCTTGTTTCAATAGGTTTTCCTGAGCACAACTCAAGTGTTATAGTTCCATGGTTGTCCCTAGTCATACTAGAACTGTCTCATTCATAGGGGCTGAGATACCCTCAAATACTTGAACATACATGGGTGAATATGGATGGGCATCTCAGCTATATATTTATCTCCCCCAAATTAACTGCTGACAGCTAATCCTAGACTTTCCTCCTTTTCTTCGGTTTAAGGCTTTGTTGATAATCATAAACAAATACAAAACCTGGCCAGAAGTTTGTGCATGAATGTGCCAGTCTCCCTAAATAAAAATGAGCATATTTGGCTCTCATCAAATTATCCACTACCAGCCATAAGCCATGATATTTACCTGAGATATTCATCTACATATTACTTACATGCATAGAGAGGGCTGTAGAGGTCAAGGCTCCCAGGACTGAATGAAGTGGTCCACAGAAAAGTATCTCACAAGGTCATGGGGGCCATGAAGACCACCTTATCATCCCTTTAGACATTCATATAAGTGCTAGACATACATGTTTCAATGGGCATCCTGTGGTCAAGTGCATAATTACTTAATCTTATTAAATCAATAAGTGTGGCTCTTAATTAAGGCCAAATGAGGTGTTTTATATATAATGTGTAGGGCTCTTTCCTGTATACTCTCCCCAGTAACTCCCCAGCCTTCTCATCATAAGAGTTCCCAATTAACACGTGTATATGTGGGCATGACCACAAGTAGTTATATGTGAAGTTTACCAAGGAGACAGGCAACCATGAGCATCAGTGGAGGCCACTGGAAGTCACAGTCTACTGTTCTATCCTAGATATACTTCATTCTCTCATTCTCTTTCTCCCGTTTCCCATTTTCTCCCTTATTTATGCCTGAAGCTGGTAATGGAAGATGAAACAGTGCTGTGCCCTGTCGGTATCTAGTGTGATAGAGAAGACTTCTGAGTTCGATGAGAGGGTAACTATTCAACATTAGGCATCAGTCAATCTCAGGTGAGGCGCTATAAACAAACTCAGGTGATTATTACTGTCTGTTCATAATTGCAACCTCTCAAAAATAACTGAGAACATGAACTGACAATCTCCATAAAGGTCTGTTCCCTACCTGTTAGCATTTACATATCTTGACCTTTCACATGCTTGCTTTAGGGATTGATTAGTAGTAAGTCATCTCATCTACAAAAACAAACAAACAAATAATAACAACATGTCATTGGCTCCTTCCCCTACATGATCTCCCAAAAGAGTAACATAAAGTATGCTTTTATTAGTTTCTCACAATAATTCTTCACTGGGTCTGGAAGTGTGGATGAGGGCCTAGTGGAATGGTGGGATGAGTTGCTGCCACAGAGCCCAACAAACCTAGAAATAATTTGGTCTGGGTCTAAGCACTAATAGCATGCTGCCAAGTCTCCTTCTAAAAAGCATAAATGCAAAATATCCCATTCCTGCTAGCAAACCAACCACAAGGGTGGTGCCAAGAACCTTTGGGGCCCTTTTCTTGGCCACCCGGAATGCTGTTGGCAGCACAGCAGAGATTAGTATATTGTTGACATGTCCTAAAACCTTGTTAAATGTTTTTCTCTTTAGGACACGCTCATAATAGGTTTCCAAGTTCGGTCGCTTTCCGTTTCCCCAGTTTCTCCTTGCAAACCCCAGGAACTTTAGTCGATGCAGTGTGACAGCCAGCGAGACATCTGCCAGGGTAAAGGATTCGCCACAGAGCCAAGGCTGGTGGCCCTCTTCTAATAGGAGAAAGGGAGATAAGAATTAGAGGCAAGCACTATACAGGCAGACTGTGGTCCACATTTTCAGTCTTAGCCCTAAGGGAAAAGAAGATCACATGGTATCTTAACCATCACAGTCATGCAGATTTATTCCAAACTAACAGACTTGTTTGACACCTGTCAGCCATAGAAGTCCCTTGGTAAACTTGGAGCTACTTTAGCTCAAGGACTTCCTCTCACGTTATAAAGGGCTCAGAAGGTAGGTGCCTACAAGCCAGAGGAAGTAACAGGTTGATACTTCTTCCTGGTTTAGGAAATCAACCTTAGAAAAATTCATAGTTATGCTTGAAACACCACTTGGAGGCCACCACTCCTCAGTACACCTTCCGTATCCTTAACTGCAGCCACAGGATCAAAAATGTTTAAGAAAAAACAGTGTATTTTTACCGAGCAAGTATACTTTGTTTCTTGTCCCTTATACAAAACAATATAAGCGCTATATGCATGTCTTTCACTTATACTATGTATTAAGAGTAATCCAGAGTGACTTCAAGTATATAGGAGGACATGGGAATACCAAGTCATTTTACGTAAAGGACCTGACCACCCATAGAGTATGGTATTCTCAGTGGCTCCTGATACCACCAACCCTCGTGAAGAGAGAAGGGTAGCTACACTTTCTTATAGCAGAAGAAAGTGTTTTTTCTTCCTTTTTTTGAAGATTTTTTCTTTTGAAACAAGGGCTTACTCTCTAGCCCTGGAAGACCTTGAACTGCTGGCAATGCCTCTGCCTCAGCCTTTCAAGTACTAGATGGCAGATGAGAGCCATCAAGCCCAGCTGTGTCCTTGTTGTAAAAGAAGTTTCAGGTAACAGTCTTCAACTTTGTCAACAGTTAAGATGTACAAATGGCCCCATGTATAAACATGAAAAATGGCTGACTGCTGAAGCTCACAGATGCAATCTATAGCCGTTCGGCAGCCCACTGGGTACTTACTTGCTGACTACCACTTCAAAACTTTAGAAACAAGCTCTCTCTCTAACTGAGGAAAACACCAGAGATGGCAAGCAAGCAATTATCCAGGTTATTCAACCAAAGTATCCTAATTATTGATTTGTGGAGCTGGCTAAGTAGGCATCTCCCAATCATCATTTAAAAAGTGCAGAAAACCTTTCCTGAGTCACAGCTCTCATAGATGCAAACTGGCTTACAATTAGACACCAGAGTTTTTCTGAGTGAAATACTATAATTAAGACTGCCTGTGAATAGCAACAACCACAGAAACAAATTACAGAACATGTTTAGTGAGGTCTAAGAATGTTCCCACAAATGCTCCTAGTGTTTCAGAAAAAGGAAGCCAATGGGAACCTACCTGGAGTTTCTTCATTTCTTCTTTGCAACTCAGTTTCCACCTGATCCAACACCTTCTCCAACTCATCAAGAATTTTCTTCAGGTATTTGACATTGTCGTGATCAAGCAGCTTTGACTAATTAACAACCCAAAAAAAAAAGAAGCTATTTATGCCCACTAACAACAACAAAACTGTATAGCACAAAGTAGAATTTACTTTGTATTTTATATATACACACTTTTAGAAATGAAACCTTTCTATTTTAGACAATGGGGAGAGATAGAATAACTTTGTAAAGCCAGAGCAAAATGAGGAAATACTCCAGCTGTGAGATCATCTCAGAAGCAGACCTAGTACTTACTGGCAACTCCCAGGAGGCCAGTTAACCAGTAAGGACAAACAACATGAGAAATGCAAAGATTCTTCTCCAGGGCTCAACTCAGGAACAGAATCTGAGAAGGCTTAGATGACTAATGAGAGTCAAGAAAAGCAGAAGGTGTTGGAGGGAGATAATGCAATCTGCAAAATACTTGTATTGAAAGCAAGATGACAGGAGTTCAAGTCCCAGACCCTGTTTCTAAAAAGCTTGAAATGGTGACACACATTTGTAATGCCAGCTTAAGGAACCAGAGGCAGGCAGATCCCTGGGACTCATCAGTGAGGCCCAAGTCAGTAGGAGATCTTATCTCAAAAATAATGGGGAGAGGGTCCCTAGAACACCTAATGTAACCTTTGGCCTCTACATGCAGAGACACACGCACCTGCACATGTGCACACACACACACACACACACACACGAGGAAATATAAGAGAGGTCTAAATGTGGTTTTGGAAGGTAAGGAAAGTGACTGTGGAGGCATGTACTCTGAGTCCATTTAGCTAAGGGAAGATGAAGGAAAGTGGGAAGTTGAGGGGGACTTGGGAGTGCTGCTTGCTACATGTGTGTTGTCTGGACATGAGCAAAAAACCAACAGAATATGAAAGGCTGACTGTTACTGGTGCTCCTTCTGATGGGCAGAGCGAGTCAGCCAACACATGGAGGCCTTGAAGTGGCTGCCTACCTGCTGTGAGAGATTCCTGTGATAGTATAGTAATCAGAACTTACATTTATCACCTTCCATGGCAACCAGCACGCTCAATATCTGCTTATCAGATAATTATCACTGGGTCTGATTATCAAATATAATAAAGAAAATTTTGGTTTATTTTCTTTCCTTTTTTTTTTAAACTTGGAAGTTTATTTTTATTTGACAGTATCTGAAAGAGTATCTCACTTTGTAGCCCAGGCTGGCCTGAGACTCAGTGACCCTCTTGGCTTGTGTGCTGCTACATGAATTCAGAAGTCTTTCTAAAAGCAGGGCACAGGCCATGAGTATCACATGCACCAATGATCTACAATAGTAAAAAGATGTTCTAGAAACAGCATTCTTCTCTTCCAGGAAGAATACAAACAGTGGTGTGAAGAACAGCCAACCCGGTTACTTACTTTAAGTCGCTTCTGTTTGGCAATGTATGCCTCTTGTAAATCAGGGTTCTCTTCCGCAAGTTTTTTCAGTTCAGATTCTGTGTTACCAATCTGACCTGATAATAAAAACAATTTTGTAATGGAAAAATTCTCTCCCCTTCGTGTCATATACATAAGGAGTAGGGAGGCACCCTGAGACCATGAGCTCTAGGACTAGTGGCCCGCTGCCATCTTGGACGGACATTGTCTGCCTCAGTTTCTGTATTTAAAATATAGCTAGAAAATACCTAGAATACAGTCTAAGGACTTCCTGAGAAGCCTCTGTAGGCAGCTCTATAGCAAGGCTTGGCACCTTCATTCTCTATGCCATTTTATAAATACTTAGGGAGCGAAGGAAGACAAATACAAGGAAAGAGAGGACAGGGAAGAGGGCAGGGGAGAAAGGAGAGGGGAGGGGAGGGGAGGAAAGAGAGGAGATGGGAAAGGGAGAGAAGACAAAGGAAAGAAAATATGGGGAGAAAAAAAGGAACAGTATCAAAAGGGACGGAGTCAAAAAGGAATAGAACAACAAGGTGAGACATTGTGTGAGAGAAAGCCATGCTTTCTGGGTTCAGAAGACTTGGTATGGAGTGTCTCCAAACTCTCCTGGGTGTGACCAGAGCCACCTCCGTCCTTCCTAGCCATAGCCACCTATACTGCAGAACACACTTTCTTCTGTTCCACATATCACAGACTGACACTACATATCCTCATGAGCAGAATTAAGGAAGAAGCTGGATGTCACAACTCAACCTCAGAAAAATCTACAATCACTGAATGTAGAGGTGATGGCTAGACATCCTCTAACCAAGCTTCCCCCAACTGTGAAACAATTAAGGACCAGTAATGTGAACCCAATTGCCCATCTACCTGAGAAGGTGCCAGCAATCGACTGTGTGTGAACACGTCATGTTCTCTACATTTCTATCAGTCGCTTTTCTAAGTTTTATCCAAGTTTGGCCTCAAAACCAAAAGCTGACAACTTAGACCTAACAGACAATAGGTAGCTCGTTAAATGGCTGAGGGACAGATTAACCTGCCAGGTTATGGGACTGACGCACACCCATGCATGGCAATCACCCATTCTATTCCCCAAACTTTTCTCGGAGACCAGGAGATAGGTCAAGCCTCAGAAATGATAAGAAACTTCAGGCAGAGTCAGCCTTTGAGATTTTTACGTACTGCGAATCCTTGTGGTTGCATAAGCTGGGATCATAGAATCCACAGTGAGCTCAGGGTGTAAAATGCAGCCATGTGTGTAAGCATCCATCGGCAAGGAGTCAAGAAGCTCTCGGTAATGCTGCACCCGTGGGTAATACATGCTTCCTTTATCAGGCATTAGCCTGGGTGTTCTTTCTAAAATACATATAGAAGATAGAAATACAAATGTTGGTGGGAAGGCTCCAGGTAAGACATTGCATCCAAAAGCAAAACCCCTAATTCCTCATCATTAACATCTCATTGTAGTCTCACATTCACAGAATGAAGTCTCTCGAGCCCAGACATTGAATATTTGAAATAGCCTGATGTGCCAGATCAGATTCCCAGCCATGGTCTGCTACATCCTGGCGTTTCTCTACCTTGTAAGTTCTTGTTTGACTCACAGTTCCAACTCTTTGCATCACGTCCTCATACAGCATTCCCTCACCTCTACACCCAGCTGGCTCAGCTGTGCCTTCCTCTACATGCCATAAAATAACAAGTGCACTCTGATACAGCCTTATCACTTCGTGCATTCTTGTATCTTTTCACTTCATGACTATCTTTGGGTCACGGAACTATGGTATAGGTTGTACCGTTTAAGTCTTCAGTAAAGTACAGGTGAAGTAGTATTTGCTATGGAAAGGTAACCAAGGACCACTCTTTTCTGAGTTAATCAACACCAAGAGCGGCCCCGCTGATACTAAGTAATTAACAAGTAACAATCTGTGTGAATTAGGAAACACTTGCTCAAAGACCCGTTTCATTTTCCCTAGATTTCTAGCAATTTACATCTGGCAAATGCGTTCTGCATGAATCTTCCCTTGCTGGTGAAAATCTAGATTGTAAACCTCTTGGGATCTAGGAACACATGTCATTCTCTGTCAATCCCCCTAATAAATATTTGACACATAGCCAGTACATGATAAAGTATAGTAAGTAAGCACATCCCCAGTTCCCAATTACTCTGGAATACTTTCACCGGGGAAGTTCTGTGATTAATGCAGACACTAGGATATGGATACTGGAATGTTAGCTCAGGATCCCACGGCTACTAGAGGCGTAACAAAAACGAATGTTGCCTGACCACTGTTAATACAATACGCTGCTTATTACAGCATCGTATCATCTGAGAACTTATATTTCAAAGAGTATCCACAAAGAAAAAAAAAATGAAGGATGTGACCCAAAGGTCATGGCTACGTCCCTTCAGAATCATCTCTCAGTCTGCTTCTTAACATTCTGAAAAACTTCTGCTAGTGAAAGGAAGAGCCTCAATATTCTTTTTGTATTCATTTCTGGGCTCAAGTTCTTTATATAATTCAGAATGCCCTGAGCATCCCACAGTCATTCATAAACATTGATAAGTCAGAGTTGGTTACCATTAACAGAGCATTTCAGGCAAGATCTTCTAATGCCAGGCCAAGAAGATCAAGCTTTTAAGCCGGAGGGCAATTTCTGACTCTCTAAGAAAAAAAGCAAGGATAATTCCTCAAGCCAGTAGGCAAATGTCTGATTCCCAGCTAGACGGTACGGTGGTAAAGGCTGCCTTAGAAAAACAGCAAAGCATGAACTACATCCCCCAGAGCAGACTCAGACAGCCGCAACACTTCATTACAGACCCCGTGTGAAAACAAGACAGGGAAGCGGCCTGTACCACCCCCAGCCTCTCAACGCTGCAGCCCTTAATTAGCTCCTTATGCAGACTTTTCAGGATCTCAGCAGTATTACCAGTTCCCTGACCAATTTCCTAGAGGAAATAAACCAGAAGCTTTTAAATACTGAGGCACTCTCTCCCTGGCAGGTGCCACTGGCCTTTTCTCAAAATAATAATGTCCTTAGATGCATAAAATGTAAGACATAGGACTACAGAGGTGATTAAAATATATTAGCAAGATAATACAAATTTCAAAAACACTAACTAGTATATACTTCTTTAACACATTAATATCAGCAACAGGTATGATAATTGCCCTAATTTTAAAGTATCAAGGTATCTATAGTTATTTAATGTGGTAGGGACATATCTGTGGTTTCTATTGGTAACAAAGTCGCTGCACACTCCTGACTGTTCTGGATTCTCTAGGTTGATAATAGAAGAATGAGAGATTCCTGTTAGAAATAAGGAAAACAAAAGGCAATTTTTCACCCATCTAAGATCTCAACTCTCCATCTTCTCATAGACCCACAGACATAGTTCTCGGTGTATGAACTGAGGAGCCAGAGGCTTCCTAAAGACACTTTGAGAGTTCACAAATTCCAGACATTTTACAGCAACACCCTGATGCTAAAGGCTTTTCTCTCTTTTTATGTCTCCAGTTAGAGCAGAGCTTTCCAGAGGCCACATAAAACACACTAGCTCTGTCACACTGACAGCTAGTGGGATGTGTGATGGTCCTAGACACTTGAGTGTTCTAGGACTTTAAACTTTTCTCATTCTGTTTCTAAACAGTAAATACTGATCCACATAAACCAAAGTTCTGAAGTGTCCTCAATAATTTTTAAGATGAAGGGATCCAAAAGCCTTAAGAAGCACTGCCTTAGAGGTCCAGGAACCTCAGGTTAATAACCATAAACAGTACATTTTTGAATGCTTCCCAAATGACAAGTTTATGGCTCCTGGGTTGGGCTGCTTTCTAGTGCCAGGCCCTGGAGCTTTCTCCAAAAGAACATACCACTTCCTTCCCAGAAAAGTGAACAAGAAGAAGAATAGTAACATTTAATTGTTTTCTGGGTATGATCCATCTGGCTAAGCCGGACTCTTCAAAGAAGAACAGATGCTTAAAGCCATGAACATAAATGTCTTCTGTTCAGTGCCTCACTGGTATCCACTATCTGCTGAAGCACTGTGTCGGGCATGACAGAAGATGCCCACTGCACCTGTGTCCTCTTCCAAGCTCCCTTTCCCCAAATTCTTCATGGGTGCCCTGTCCAATGTCACCAAAGCACAACAGCATTCACTTCCTCTGGAAAGTTTGGCAGTAGACAATCAAGTCCAGCAAATGGCACATGCCTGCAATTCCAGCACTCAGAAGGCTAATACAGGAGGATGAGTTTTAGGCCAGTGTGGGCTATGCAGTGAGTACTCAAAGAAACAAACAAAAAGGCAATTGGTAATTTCTCTTGAATTATATGCATCTTCCCTCTCTGTTTCCTCTTACTTTACTTTCTAGTTCTTCCATAGAGTGTCACTGTAAGGATATTTAAAAGATACTTTTTTCTTGGTATTCTACCTCAGTCAGGACTGTGGATAATATAAAATACATGGGGCATTAGGGGAGTTTAAAAGCAGATGGTGAAAGAAGGTGTAATAATATAAGCCAGGTTTAGCAACTTGAAAATTAATAAATAGAAGCTGGGGGTATGGTTCAGTCTGAATATTTGAGTATCATTTACAAGGCCTTGGATTAAATCCCAAGTACCTAAAATCAGTAAATAAATAAATGCATGCACAAACATACACACACACACACACACACAGAAGTCTTGGCTTCCTAGAAGAATTAAATCACAAAGCAAGTCTTATAACACACATAAACTTAGGCAGCAGACTGGAAACAGGCAGGCAGATACAATAAAAGCATTTAGTAGGAACAAATAGCACTATACATCCTAGATTTCCTGTACTGCTGAGCAGAATAGCGATAGCTCTGAGCTCCTTCTAAAATCAAAGGACACACAACATTAGGTTCACTCGAGAGCAAATTAGGAAGAAATGAAGGCTTAAAGACACAAGCTTCCACGTTTTTACTAACTCACTACTCTTTCCTTGCATTCCCTCGTGTCTAGAGAAGCAGGAGGAACGAATCTGCCTTGTTTGCCTGAAAGACATAGCTTCCCAGGTCTGTCTAGAGATACTTGTCTTCCTTATTGGCTCAATGAATACAGATGAGGATTTGAATTGAACTCTCTGCTGTCTTCATTCGTTTGAAGACTGCACAGTGAGGGCATCAGTATAGACAAAAAATTGCTTAATGTAACTGAACAATGTTGTTTCCTTCAATTAGTCACATTAGCCTATCAAAAAGAATGGAATAAAGGTAATAATTACATATTGCCAGAACTGAAAGATATGATTGCAAACTGACTACAGTTCAAAGATGCCCTAAGTTTCTGGTATTAGAAAGATCAAATCTAAACAATTATGAGGAAAGGGCACGGCATCGAATGATCTAAGTTGATTATATACCACTAGTATTTTCTGAGCAAATGCCGATTTATAGCATTTAATTTTTAAATAAATTTTTTATACATTTTATAGTAAATGTTCAATTATTTTTAATTGGAATAGTGATTAATACTTTGGATAGAAACATTTGTAATAAAACAACAAAAACGCCTTTATCAGACAGTCTGCCCAACTGTTAGATATGTTATGGCCTCCTCATTTTACTATCCCCAGCTCACTGTCAAAACTGGCCAAACGACAAAGTGGAGAAGCAAAGCTACTAAAGCAAAGCATTAGTATTACAGAGTCACTTCTGTTGTTGTTGTTGTTTTTGCCTGCCCCGTGTTTTCTCCACACTTGGTGTTACTCTGCAGATTTCAGTGGATGTTTCAAAGAGGATACTGTGGTCCACTACATATGAGAACCCTTTATTCACATACACACACACACACACAAAGTATTCTATGAACCTTGACAATAATTGGCAATTATTTAAATAGATATATCTTAATAAAATGGTGGTGGCTAGAGAGATGGTTCAGCAGTTAGGAGTACTTGTTGCTCTTACAGGGGACCCAGGTTCAATTCCCAGAACACGTATATCCATAACTGCCGCTCCAGGGTATCCAAAGCCCTCTTCTGGCCTCGGAGTGGCATACATGCAGCCAAACACTCATACAAACAAAATAAAATAAATAAATCTACAAAATGTTTTAGATAGAATAAAATGATGACTTCAAAATCAGTATTCTATTAATGTTATGCTTAAATTTCAATGTCTAGTGACAAAATTTCATCTAAGAATACATGTATATTTCCTAATCATATTTCTGTGTTATTTTAATATCATGCCAGAATAATTTATTTTCAAACCGGATCCTACTTTTTGACAATATTTTAAATAATAGACATAAGACACCAGAGATGATTTTCAGATAATTGTTATATATCAAATTATTAACACACCATATAACATCCAGGATTCCAGGTTACCACTGAGCTATTTGGTGACAAAAAATATCATATGTTAGAGCATTTTATACTTATATCATGCCCTGTTTTTTTCTTACCTAGAAGACCAATTAAAAGATTGCTGGAAGATTTAGGATATTGCAAATATCCTACAAATACTATAATATATTACAAACTATCACAAAAAAAGTTACAAAAAACCCCTACAGATATTACAAAAAAATAGCTGGATCTAAACATCAGCATTAGTGTGCTTATTCACTTTGTCCCATCCCCCATTTCTTTGTTTGCTCATTCTCAAATCTCTCCTAGCATAGGGGAACAGCTTGTAATAAGACAGTCTCTGACCTCACAGCTCTTACAGTGATTTAAAAGTAATTCAAATATTAATAAGTAAGATGCAAGTTCATAGCTGGAGGTTCAACTTGGTGTAATAATTCTAGGCATCAAAATTCTTCAGTGTGGTAATTAATCCATCTGCAGACTTGTATTACTTACCATTCTCTGGACATATTTGTGTCTTTATTCCATAAGAACATTATAAAACCTCAAAAGCTCTCCTTGAGTCAACATACATTATATTTTGAACCATGGCTTCCATGGACTAGATACATTTCAAAGGGTATTTATAACATTCTCCAACAATGTAAAACTTAAGTTAGTTCCTTCTACTGACAGACATAAAAATTGAAAATGTAAAGTTGTTTTCTTTCTAACGTTGGCAATGTTATCAGTTGCAGAGACAAACAGGTCCAAACCATTCTTATTTCACTCATTTCATTTCACAGGGAAGTAGTTCTCCAATTGGAAAGGATGAAGAAGAAAAAGAAAGTTGGCAATCCATTTTAGAACTTTGCCAGACAGAGTAATTTGCAGTACTGCTTCGAGCATAACACAGTAATTTATAATATTAGTCTACAATTTTAATGTGCATATAAATCACTTGGGGTTCTTGTTAAAACAAGATTCTAACTCACTAGCTTTGCCATGAGGCCTACAATCTGCACTGTAAATAATCCATCAAATGAGCTCACTGCTGCTGGCGACGGAATACACTTTGACAAGGGGTGGTAGTTCACCTGTCTTGTTCTCTGACAAATAGGATGGCATTTGTTTATATATTGTGTTTGGCTCTTTTCCTATTCCCCTGAGTTCTTCATGATAAACACTAACTGTCTGGATTATAATTGTGCTAATGCTTATGTTTGTTGTTTGTTAAAATTTCAATATCTTGAGCTAAATTCTATCTTGACCTGCAAACTGGTCTAGCTGTTATCATGTCTGCCCAAAACCATAGGTGTCTCAATCTTTTTAAATCTTCTCCAGTTGGATAACTACTCTCCTGGGAAAAAAGAACATGAAGTAAGACTTAGTTTTATCTTACAGTAACAAAATTGCATCACCTAGACATTTAACAAGTTAACAGCAGCACCAGGCCTAAGTAAGGACTCTTGACTGCTTCCTCACTAGAGTCACCCAACCAAAGTTAAAGCCCATGCTCTCCACATTCCCTTCCACCATTTAGCCAGAGTGCTTTATCTAATTCAATACAGTTATCCAAATAAACAGTTACTTCAACAAAGCCAATGTGAGAAAAACCTGAGCTATTAAATTCTACCTCAAAAACTAACAATCCACCAAAACCTTTCTTCCTCTGTTTGGCTATGACTTATATAACTTAGAAAAACTCAGAATTTTTATTTCAGCTTCACTATATTACATAATAAAATCAAAAGCTAAGAAAATTTTTATGAAAACAGCTAAAACTGACATTTACTATAGTTGTTTCATGTGAGGTAAGGAAAGGAAAGGTAAATGTGAAGGAGGAATTGGAATAATGATACAAGTTGTATTAGTTCAAGCAGTGTTACCAGAGGTTTAAATAGTATTTCTTATGTATCATATAATACATACAATGTACAATGCTATTACATAGTATATAATTTGTATGTTCTGCACAATACATGAAATGTAACATATTTTTAAGTTTTGGTCATTTAAAATAGAATTCCCACACAATTGTTTTTGCTTTGATCCTATTATACTAATCCATTCTCCCAAGAAATACAAATTATTATTAATAGTCTCATCCATTTCCAAAAAGCTCAAGGTTGAGAAAATGTATCTTAAACCAATTAATCTCCATTTCAGCACGGTTCCTAATATCTAAAAATATATGGATAGCCAGTAATGCTGTAAAGTAAGAAGTTTTTACACCATTTGGTTTAGGCCAAGACCACCTTTAATTAAAACCTCCAATAGTGTTCTGGGCCATTAACACTTAAATTAAGAATGATGACATTTCTCCACTCAGATAAAAAGATTATGAGTTCCTAATCTGTTTCCCCAATTAGGTCTAATATCCATTTTCCTTCTAGGAACCTAAGATATTTTTTGGTCCATTAATTTCCTTCCATGGTCTTCCTTCATTTGGATTATATGCAGACCTTAACTGCCCAATTAGCATCAGCATAGCAGCAGATAAGGAATTGGATTGCCTGTAGATTACTGTTTGCTAGAGAATTAAAGTGAAAGTCTGAAGCCTTATGCTCTGCCCTCAGCTCTGCTAGTGGTCAGCTGTGTCAGCTGTGTAGACCTGGCCATGTCACTGAACCACAGCAGACCGGAAGGCGCTGTCGTTAGAATCAAGCCAGACGATTTGTACGTGGCTAAGAAAACGGGAAATGGTATAGGCTAAAGGCTTTGAAGACCAAAGACCCTGCCATAAAATGGTCACATGACCTTAGACAATACTTCTATTTCTCCTTCCTCATATGCAAAATGGGAATGACTAGTCACATGCCTTTCAGATCCCACACCTGTTTCTGGTGAGCTCTCATGACAACTGACTAAAATCAAAATAGAAAACGCCTGATACATAATTATAAATGATCATTAACTTAAAACTATATATATATATATATATATATATATATATATATATATATATTTAATATATATATTTAAATCCTATAATTCTGTAGAAAGGATAAAAAGTCAAACTATGCAGAAATAACTAGAGCAAAGAACCCAAAGTATAGTGACAATCTATTCTCCCTTCTCTGATATTTATTCTTCTTTTTCTCTTGTTTTTAAGATAAAATAGATTTTCACAATATCATGAATTTTACTTTAAGGCTAACAAATCATCACCACAACCACACACCTGCGGTTTTTCTTTATAAGTGAATCTGAAAGTTTTGACATTAACGCTTGCACTTTGGTTGAGATTTTGTTAAACATTTTCACTGGTTCTATTTGAAATTTGTGTTAAGCCTGTATTTGAGTGCTTATGGAAATGGAAAAGGTTTACAAATCACTAAACCACCATCATAACATAGAGAGGGAGAGAGAGAGGAAGAGGGAGGGGGAAGGACTTATGTTTAAAATAAAGCCAAAAAAATTCACAAATAGCCTTAATCATTACCATCCAGGAAAGTCTGTTCAAGATAATCAATGATCTGAGTGGCCTCACAAATTATGTTTTCCCCGTGGATAAGGACAGGCACTTCTCCAGTTGAGTTCAAACGCATAAACCAAGGCTCATTGTGCTCACTCAGGGGCAGACTTACATCATGTTCCTCGCACTTCAATGCCTTTTCAGCAATTACCAAGCGCACCTGGAAGAGTTCACAGGGGTTACTACTGTTTTCAGTTAAAAGCCTTCCCCAGACGCAGCTAAACAACCTTGGTTGGCTTCCTGAGCTAGCTAACTTCCTTTGAACTTGTTTAATGATGTCTGTTCCTAGAGGTAATAAATGAGAAGCAGCCTGGCAGCTTACTGCTATAAATTATAGAAGAAAAGGGGAGGAACGAAAATCACCTTGTCTTCACAATAGTCACTCTCTCTCCAACACCACTGCGATCTCTGCCCTAAACCAAACTATATCTTCCCCAGACAAAAAGACTACAGGGCTGGAGAGATGGCTCAGCGTTTAAGAGAATTTACTCTCTTGCGGATGACACAGGTTTGATTCCCATCACCCACGGTGGGTGATTCACGAGGGCCTGTAACTCCAACTCTAGGTGAGCCCATAAAAGGACCACCTTAAGTACAAATGGATGTTTGGACCTTCATCAAGGAATGCAAGCCTACGAAAATAAAAGCAATTTCATTCTCTTTGGGGAGGTGGCTGTCTTTACATGATTTTGTCTTTTTTTTTTTTTTTTTCTCTTCTGGTGCTAGAGATTCCCAAACCTGGGACCTTGAGCTTGCTAGGCAAGAACTCTATCTCTGAGCTAAATAAATATCTAACACGTATATAGGACTCTATCTCTGAGCTAAATACATATATATATGTGTGTGTGTGTGTGTGTGTGTGTGTGTGTATGTATATATACACACATACACGTGTATACATCTTCCATATATATATTTATGAAGCATGGTGACCGAAGACTGCAAACCGCCAAGATAGGAAGGATGCCACAAATTCAAGGCCAGTTTGATCTACATAACAAGTTCTAGGTTGGCCAGGTTGCACTTCAAGACCCTGCCTCAAAAACTAAATAAATATATTAATTATATTTTTTTATTTTTATGTTTTTTTTTTTTTTTTTTTTTTTTTAAGAAGGAACATAGATCAAGGTGTTGCTGGAAGGCACTTTTTCCTGCCTCAATCTCCAAAGCCCAGAGCTCAAAGGGCAAAACCTCCAGGCCAAATGCTGAACGCGATGCTTCTAAGTGGTGCTTCCTGAGTGGCGGTGACGCAGGCACTGCCCGAATCCTCCCACTGCTGCCCGTGCGCACCTCGCTGCACCCCGGCTCCGAAGGCACCCCGGGGCCAGGCCGCTGGAAGCCCGCGCGCCCCGGGAGCTGTCCCGGTGCTGAAGCCCAGCGCGCCCCGGGCTCCCGGCCTTTACCTTTTGAGAGCTGAAGGAGTGCGTCCAGTGGTACAGAATGAGCCTGACCTCCGCGTCCGGCCGGCCTTCCGCCCTCAGGGGCGCGCCCGCCAGCGCCTCATCCTGCCTTCGAGCCATTTTGGGGTGCAAGGGGCTCAGCCAGCCTCGTCCTGGGCCTGCTCCCCGGGAGGCTCACTGCTGCGTCCTTGGGTTTCCCGAGGCTCCCGGTTGCCGGAAGGACAGGCTCCACGGACAAACTGACTTCTGGGAAATGTAGTTCCTCCCAAAGGAAGCTGTGCCGCCTGGGCAGCAGAGATGCTGCTTGAGAAGTCACCTGCGAGAGATGTCATGGGATTATTTTTAGGGAGGAAAACTTTCTAAACTCTGACTGTCTGATTTGGGGGGCAAGGAAAAATGATGATAGCAAATGACCTGTGGGCTTTGGACGTTGGTTGGGCAAATTTTCACCCAACCAGTTTCACAAGACATTCAGCGCTTTTTACTTTGGTGGAAAGCAATTCAATTAAGTGTCAATGAGTTTTCATTCAAAGATACTCCTATAGAGTCGTAAATTATATCTCATGAGTAAATCAACAATGGCAATGTCAAATTGCCTGTTGGTTAAGATAGCAGAATATAGCAGAAATACCTAGGAACATGTCCTGCTTTTACCATTTTCTCCATTTTTTAAATAAAGATCATCTCATTTCATTTGTAAGGTTCTTGTGAGAATTGAGTTGATAAATTAAATAGTATACCCAACGTCAATACTACTTATAAGCCCAATTGCCTTAAAATAGTCCCTTTATAACCATAATCAGAAAGGATGACTTCATATTCTATTTCTAATTCTAGTTATAATTGCATATCTCTTAAAATATGAAACCATAGCAAACTAACAAAATTTCTCTTTCAGCATATTTATATAAATCTTGCCAGGAAATAAATTTCTTTATAATTCACTACCAAATATTATTGGAGCACTATGGTCCAGGCATTTTGCTGGGTCCTGGAACTACAAAGATTTGCCACATAAGATCTAATGCCTGGCACACGATATACAAGTCTGGTGGCAGGTGCAACAATATAAACAGCTACAAGAAATAAGAAAAGTTTCAGGACCAATGCAAGAAATAAATAAAAAGTAAAACATCGCAGACATGCAGCCCAGGTAGGAAGGCCCATGAAAGAGACAAAAAGCTTATGAAACTTTCCTCCCCTTCATAGTACTTCATTGGTTGTTCCCCATATTTCTTTTATGATTTGAAAGGTTTTATAATATATTTTTAGTGAGCTCCTTGACAATTTTTTAACTCAAGTTATTTGGGTGGAAGGACATTCAGGGCTTCTGCCACCGAGCAATACATTCAGTCCCTTCAGTTCATTCTTAGTTAAAAAAAAAAAAAAAAAAAAAAAAGGAAAGCAAACTTTAAAATCAGGCAGAGTGGAATTAAATTCAAGTTCCACTCCTAACTGAGCCCCCCTCAACCTTTGCTTCTACTTAGATAAAATAAGGATATATATAGAAATATAGGCCTATATTGACTGGTATGGGAATCTGATGATAAAAATATACTCATGCCCTGGGGGAAGTCCAGGTCCCTGTGGAATGACCAGATGCCTGAGGGTGTCTGTGGGAAGACGGGGTGCCTGCATGATGTCCAGGTCTCTGTGGTTTGGCTGAGAGCCTGCATGATGCCTGATCATCTGTGGGATTCCCTGGTGCCCGAGGGATGTTCTGGTGCCTGCAGAATGTCCTGTGCCTGCTAGATGTCCAGGTGACTGTGTGGTATCTAGATGACTGAGGGACTGCCGGGTATCTGTGTGATTATGTCCAGTGCCTGTGTTTTGTCCATGTGCATACAGGATGTCTGGGTGTCTGTGAGAGGCCCTAGTGCTTGCAGGATGTCCTGGTGCCTATGGAATGTATGGGCACCTGCAGGATGTCCAGGAGCCTGCGGGATATCTAGGTTCCTGTGTGATGTCCAGGTGCCTGTGTTGTGTCCATGTGCCTGTACAATGTCTGGGGAACATGATGAATGTCTGGTGCCTGATGCCCACAGTCGCCTGGGGGAAGACTGGGTATTTGTGTGGTGCCTGGGTTTCTGCAGGATTCCCTGGTGCCTGTGGGAAGTCCTGGTGCTTATGGGGGGACCCTAGTGCCTACAGGAGGTCTGGGTACTTGTGAGATATCTGGGTCCCTGCAGAATGCCTGGGTGCCTACAGAAGGCACTGATACCTGTGGGAGGTCCTAGTCACTGCCAGATGAATAGATGCCTGTGTGATGTCTGGGTACCTGAGGAATGACCAGTTGCCTGTGGGAGGCCCTGGTCCCTATGGTATGTTGGGGAGCATGCTCAGTGCCCAAGTTTGGGTGGTGAGACCTAACTTCAGGTCAAACTCTTGCCATGCTTCATCTCAGACTAGTATGGGCCAGGTCAAAGTCCACAATCAGAACAGCCTTCTGCCTCCAAAGACCATGGTGAAGCTCATTATCCATGCTCCTGCCACACAAACTTGACTTAATTTTATGTTTCTTTTTTTGAGGGCACAGGGGTGGGAATGTGGAATGGGGAGAAATGGGAAGAGGGTGTTATCAAGATACACTGTATGAAACGCAAGTTATTAATAAAAAGTGTTTTAAAAAATACTCAAAGCACCTGGACATTGCCTAGCATGCTTGGTCCTGGGAGATGATGCTGACTTATATAATGAGGGAAAAGACCCTACCTGGGGCTATCCACTGGAACTGGAGTTTTACAGATGGTTGTAAGCCACCATGTGGGTGCCAGAAATTGAACCCAGATTCTAGAAGAGTAGCTGTGCTCTTAACTGATGAGCCATCTCTGCAGCCCTAACCACCATAGTTTTACTTTTTTTTAAAAAGTAGACTCTAATTATATTTAACACAGTATCTTTAATGTAGGTTCATTTTGTGTTTCTACATGCTACTGGTTTATCTGTTCTCAGTTATATAGCAAACATGTAAATCTCTCGCTCAACCCCCCCCCCTCTTTCCTTCTCTCCTTCCCCACCCCTCAGTGCTTTGGTTTATGTATCCTTGGCTGACCTGGAACTCACTATGTAGACCAGCCCAGCCTTGAACTCATAGGGAGCCAATTGCCTCTGCCTTTAATTCCAAGTGCTGTGATTAAAGGTTTGCACCACCACACCTAGCTTCCTTTTATTTCTTTAAACTTTTTTATATTTTAGACTTTCTATAATGAATGTTGTTTTTACCTCTTAAGAAGCAAAAACTACAAGAAAATCATTAAATAATAAGGAATATGGTAAGTTTTTTTTTTTTTTTAAATAATAACAGGAATAGAGGAACCGCTGTATCTAAATTCAATGATCTAAAATTCCTTTTACTTTCCAAACCAATGAAAGCCATTTGAGAGCAATAAAACCTCTTTTTCGTTCACATGTTTATTTGGAGATTTATGAACTGTCTGTATACTTCATACACAGGATCGTGTACATCATCACATTACTGTGGCGGCTGGAAGAAAGAGGCCAAATCCAGATAAACCATTAGAACAGAGCAAATGAAAGAGAGACTATCATGGCTTGAAGACAATGTAGAAGAATTAGATCACTCAGTCAAAGAAAATGTTAAATATAAAACAGGAAAGTGGTAGTGGTCTACACAGCAACTTCCAGGCTAGCCAGAGGTGTATGGTGAGACCCTGTATCAAAACTCAGAACAAAATAAACAACAATAACAGAAACAAAAACAAAAAATCCACATTACATGCACGTACAAAATTCTCAAATAAAAAAATATTTTAAAAATTGAATTAAGAATCATACTCCTATAATTTGGCAATCTCTTGTCAATTATGTTTGCAATCGCTAGCCACTTAAAAAATTCTTAGAGAAGGAAGAGTGAATTTGATATTGTAAAACAGCACATTACACATTTTCTCTGAGCTTTAGTCACCTGACCTATAAATTATGATAATTATTTACCAGATATTCTGATGCACAAACATACAGAGTTTGGGAAAGTTCTTTAAACAGTTATGATTCCTGCACTAGTCCATGTTTGGTGACTTGATAAAGTTTTAATTTATTAGATAGTATATAAATGAAATATGTGTTATACATTATATATATAAAGGTTACAGAGCGTCGAATCCTATTGCTGGTCTGATGAACATTGGTACGTTTCAGGTAATACCTATATTTTTAAATGAATGTCGCCTAAGCCAGAAATTTTGAAACCTGACAAATTTGAATACTTCTATTTTTAAAGTGCTATTATAAACGACCACAAGAGGTCTCTAGCTTTTAAGAAAACAACATTTCTTGCTATTTTTCTTTCTGGGCAAATTAGAAAACAGATACACGGATATTTTCTAGACAGTATACTTAATGAATTAAACAGTATTAAAGGCAGATTTTTCCTAATTTTAAGAAAACATATTTGTACCTGTAGGCAAATAGGAATCTTTCCACTTTCTCATGAGTGTGGCACCACTAACAGAGGCACCCAGCAGCTGGGTTGCAATGTCAGTAATCTAGTCCGTGGGAATCACGTAGGATTTGTAAGTGAAGTACAAGTAAGAAAACAAGAGGGGAGCTTTCATTCACACTGACATAGGTACAAGCAAGTACACTGTAACCAAGACATGATCTGACCAAAGTCACACTGTGGACAAGGTAACCAAGGATTCATGCACGACAAAGCTATTCTGTAGCAAAGAGGTTCTGTGACCAATGTGTGGAAGTCAGGCAAGAAGGGACCGTGGAGCATCATGCAACCCGCCTGGGAAAAAAGAAGGGCCCTTATTTACAAGTTTTCCTTAAGAATTTTCATTTTGAATGTGAACACAATGAGACAGAAAACAAAAACTCCATCTCTACTAAAATATAAATGATTTAATCTAATTAAGCACTATTAGTCATTTCTGGAAAACAGAAAATTGATGGGATCATTACAAGTAACAACAGTAACTTGAAATGAGGGCCTCTTGAATTAATGAACTGTAGTCAGGAGTAAATAGTATTTGCTCTTAGAGGGAAGAAAGATCAGAGGAAATATACTAGAGACACCGGAAATATACACCGCCCACCACTAACACATCTTTCATAACTTACATGGACTTAATTACTGGCATGGCTTAAAGCAGAGCAGGCAACCCAGGTCCTGGGTGTTTAGTTAGTATTAACATTGCTACTATCAAGAGAAAATGGAGACAATTCTAATTTTATATGTACATGAAAGAACTTTAATTTTTGAAAATCTGCTTTTGAAGTTGTTTAAGTATTATCTGAGTAAGATCATTAAATGCATTGATTTCATGAAGCCCTTCAATGGTTCAGTGTAGGCTGACCTCCATATTTGATTTATCAAAGTGATTCTCAAAGGACAGTTCATTACTTCCTGGGAACTTGCTACATGTATATATATTTTAATGAACCTTTACTTCTGGGTGCAAGACACAGCAATCTGTGCTTTAACAAGCCTCCAGGTTTCTCTGACAAACATCGAATTTGACAGCTACCTACTTAATGTATCTTTGATAGCAAGGCTGAGCTTCCTGTCTCATTTGTAAAACTTGCAGAGCAGAACAGTGTGTGTGAAAGTCAAAAGACTGACTTCATTCTAGTCATAAGAAAACATTCAACAACTTGGAACAATTTCAGAACACACAGGGAAAGCCCTGTGGTACACAACCACCAGTTAGAGTTCTCAGGCTCTAGGTGCCAGGTCTGCCTCTTTCCCCTGGAAAAGAATAGACAGCCTACAGAGCCAAAGCCACAGTGACTGAATAGTGAATTCTGGTTTGAGGTTGCAAAACTGTCCTCTTTCAAGATTCCAGTGCAAATGATTATATTTACCACCAAGAACAGCTTACTAAATCAAGAGGCCATGGTTTTGACATTACTATCCTTTATAACAACCTAATTTTACAGTTTCCCAATTAAATGTGTTAATAATTTAGTATTTTTTTTTCTATTTTTTAAGTAGAAAATTCACTCTGGCTTTTATTTTGGGTGGAAAGGATTGGATATCTCTTGTACTGGCTGGTTTTTGTCAACCTGACCCAAACCTGGACATATCTGGGAAGAAGCAATTTTAATTGCGAACATGTCTCTATCAGATTGGCCTATAGGCAAGTATTGGGGCATTGTCTTGATTCATGATTGATGTGGGAGGATCCAGTTCACTGCGGACAGAGCCACTCGCACCCCCCACCCCCACCCCATAGGCTGTGCTGGATTCTGTAGGAAAGCAGCTGAGCAGTCATCAGAAGCAAGCCAGTAGGCAGCACTCTTTCATGACTCTGCTTCAGTTCTTGCCTCCAGGTTCCTGCCTTAGTTCCTGCCCTGACTTTCCTTCATAATTGGACTGTGATCTGTGATCAGACAGGTAAGCTGAAATTAAACCCTTCCTCCCCAAGTTTCATCATGGTGTTTTATCATAGCAACAGAAACTCTAACAAAAACATCTCACCCCTTTTCTCCATTTCTATAGTGACAAATGATTCAGAATAAACACATGAATTTGGACCACAGGCAAACCAAACAAAGAAATATTTGCACTACTTGGCTGCTAATGATTTCGTTGTGTTTACCATACACCAAGAAGTGCTTCAGGGGCTTTGTGTGAGTATCTTATTTGCCACTTGGCATATCCCTTGAGGTAGAGAGAAATATTCTCATTTTGTCGATGAGAACATTGAGGCACAGGTAAGTTGGGTAAATTCTCAACCTCACAGTATTAGTACTCATGTTAACCCTGGGATTAAACTCAGTAGTCTGGTCTAGAAATTTCACTCTTATCACTAGGAGGTCCAGCCAGTGGTACCAGCCACAGTTTCCCATACACAAATATTACTGCTACCTTACATCACTAATTACTTAACTTCAGTGTTCTTATTCAACACTTTCACAGCCATAGAAAAAGCTGCAAGGGGCAGGATGGAGAGAATGTCCTCCTAAAAGCAAATGGAAACCTATTATAGAGTTGTACCATCGCTCAAAATCTGGTTTCCTCCCACACCATTACCAAGTGCCTTTACACACAGCACTCAGTGAATAATCCTAACACACCCCCACTTCCAGCTAAGGAGCTATTGCTGAGGTACTACGGAGTTAACACAGCTTCTAGTAAATGGTAGAGCCGGAATGAAAATGCAAGGCCTGCAGCTCACAATTCCATATCCATCTATGATAGCTCACAGCTTTCGTGTCCCACACCACTCGCCTTGGCCGTGTATGGGACTTGAGAGCCCTGTCTGTATTTATATATCGGGACTAACAGCCTGACTCTGGCCATTTATTTGTTTTCACGATGATGTATGTGGACATGTTTACTGGGTACTGTTACTATTGAATGAGTACATGTGCCTAGTATATACTTCACTGTGATCTCTCCACTCCATGTCAGCATCAGTCAGGACATAGACAGGCTGGCTTCAAACTCACAGAGATCCGCCTACCTCTTCCTCCCAATTGCCCAGGACCACCACCAGGCTAAACTGTAACTTTCAATTAGTTGTTTCTTAAAATGATTTCCTACTAATGTAAAGTGTGTTTGTGAATACTTTAACTATCCTTGAATCACAACTACACAATGACAGGCAAGTGCCTATGTCTATTTCCCAATAAGTGATTCAGGGAGTCTCCCTGGGCACTTTACCATTGCTTAAAAGAATCTTCCAGAGATTTAAGATCATTTGGTACATGTCTGTGTGATTCAAATTTAGAGTATTTAATAATACACTGGAATTTATTTTTGCAGATTTCCTTGGTGTGTGTTCTTTCCATTGCTAAAGAGAAATCGGAGAGCTTAATTTGTGCCGGCACTGTCTCTAGGCACGCGAGAAAAGAGCCCAAAAATTCAGAGGCATAGTTCTAAAGAAAGTGCTGGTGTTGCAAGCATTGCTTGATTTTGCTTTGTGAAAATAAAACCAGGGCAAGATAAGACTGTGGGCAGAGGAGATTCTGGGCACCAAAATGTCATCTCTGCTCCTTTGGCATGAACGTCAACACACTGGCATGACTTTTTTCTTAGCCACCTAATGTCACCAGGGATGTTGACAGAATAAACTCCAGAGCCTGTGCTATAAAAACCTACTCCACTTATCTTCTGGGTCTTAGTAGGATCCTACAGAAGCCACGTTAACCATGACAACAGAATACAGTGCTGAATTTCATGCTGAGTCTGTGTCTAAAGCACTTTGTCCTTAATTTTTTTTAATATGATATTTTTCAAATGAACACAATACTGTGATCTCCAGAGAAGAGATGAGCAAATAACTGAGGCACAGGGCACAGCCTGGGGTTGAGTCTGTGCCTATTAAAGCTACTTAAGAGAAACAGGTGGCATGCAGGAGATGAACCGCTTCCCTGTGGGAAGAGGAAGATGAGATCAGAGAACCACAAAGACCACACGTAGAAGGAGCTCAGCTTTATCATTCCAGAGCAGAGATGTGTGACAGAACACACAGAAACAGAGAGAGAGAAGAGGTCAGATTCAGGTGACGCTTTGGTTTGGGAAGCACAGGGTGAGAACTAGCTGTCTGGCTTAGCATAGAAACTGCAGCCTAAGACTCCTGTTGTGTGCAGGCTTTGCAAAGGTGAGAGCCTGGTCTTGACCATTCCAAGTGGCAAAAGAAGGTGTTGTTGGGAAAACCACAACCACATATGGCCGTGCCGCATGTAAAAGAGGAATTGTTATGAAAATAGTTATGAAAGTGGAATCGTTATGGGCGCATGAAGGTGAGTCACATAGGTCCCAGAAATAACAACCAGGTGCCCACCAGCTTGGCCTAGGAAAGGAAAGATGTGGGGCTTACAGAGGACAGAGACATCTTCCTACTGGACCTCCCAGGACAAACGTGCTGATTCTGTTCAATAGGGTGGCTGAAATCCGATGGGCTTTCTTTAAATAACTGATGACCAACAAGAGCCCTCTTTTCCACTTATGCATGCGCCTTGATGGCTGGGGCAGCTGCAGATAACAGCAAGTTCTCCTCGGACCAATGTTCAGGGAAGGTCTGGACTCAGCTCTCAAGAGCCCTGAGCCAGTTGTCCCCGAAGGTGAGCCAGAGCGTTCCCCTGGAGCCAGAAGGGTGCTGGGATCTCCTTAAGCTCTGTGGTGGGTTCTGTGCTCTGAGCCCTCCTTCTTTCTGTGCTGAGTCACAGCTCAGAAATCAAGCTGCTAAGGAGGCATCAACTTGTGTGCATGACTCCAACAAACGCAAACCACCGGTTGCAGCCAAGCAGGCCTATTGGGCGCATAAATGCGATCCGGCCTGCCTTCCCAGCCTAGGCAGAAGAACTGCATGACCATATTTATTGCTGTTGCTATTCTAAGGGCTGGATGACGTTTTTCTCCCCTTGTGGCTGAGCACTACCCGTTCATCTTTCACCACTCCCTCCAAGTCTACAGGGCTAAACCCAGAGATACAAATAGATCCCATCATGAGGAAAGTTAAAATGAGAAATTCCAAAGCATTTCCAAATGAATGTGTATTGCACCACCAAAAGCTTTCAAAGCGGCCACCCCGTATGTTAAATGTGTGCTATTAACACCCCACTATTACCCTAGACAGGGATTTTTCAGAAAGGAGTGGAAGCATATCTAAAAGGGGTGGGGGTAGAGGGACTCCCTTGGTCATCACAGCTTAGGAATTAGGCAAATGTTGACTTCCATACAGCTGGGTGCTGGGAATGCTCACAAGTTGCCAAAGGACTTCAAGACTACAAACCCGGGTTCCCTCCACCCTTCCCCTGACATTCCTATGATGGGAAAGCAGCTAATCAACAAGTCACGGATACTCCCATTAAGGGCACAAGGATGCAGGGTGCCGGTGATGGCTCCTGGGAACTAAGTATATACAGGTTTTCTAAATGAAGAACTTAGACACATAAATAACCACTTACAGCATGCACTGGGTGATACACCAGATGAGAGGGATTCTGATTTAACCACTAACCCCTCCTCATTACCAACTGGGGAAATCTCTCATCACTCTTAACCCTCCATGCTCAGACTCACCGGGTCAAACATCGCAGCTGAGTTAAAATGCTCCTACCGATTTCTTTTACTCTTCCCACAAATCCCACTTGAAATGTACACAAAGCAGAAGGCTGATGAAGCAAGGAGCACAGGATCTGGGTTTGAGTCCCTGCTAGGCCCACAGTCCAGATAGAGAGTCATATTGAGCCTTCATATTTAACTTCTCTATGAAGTTAAAGTGATAACAGTAATCAACCTCGTAGGTCTCTTGGTAAAGAACTACATGAGAAAAATGTATACAAACCTATTGGGAAAATTAAAGGCAGGATAAGAATACTTGTTTGCCTTTTTAGAACATGGAAGTTTCTCACTGGCAAGTGTCCTTTGGATCACATCACTTTCAATCCACCCTTGTCTGTCAACTCGGAAAGAATGTCAATCCAAGGGTTGGAGTTATAGCTCAGTGGTACCACATGTATCCAGCATGTGTTAGACCCAGGGTTCAATCCCTCCCACCCCACACACACACTGGTGTGCACACACATGCACACACACACACACACACATATGTTCGCAAAGGCAGTGCATACACTAGTACTCCAGATTTGGCTGCCAGAGTATTATTCAAAGTGCACTATCAGCTACAGCCTGACTAATCCTTACCTGAAAAGTCCTTAAACTATAAAATTATTTTAAAAGAAGCACTTAGTAGCAGGGCCTGCTCTTAAGGTGATATATAGAGAGAGATGACACAGATAAGCTTGTTTATCATAATTTTGTTAAGATGTTGTATCCTCTTTTCAAATGTGTTGCTTCTGTTTCATCACACGTCATATATGTAGAAATTTAGCAAATTTGTGTCTAGAACCAAAACTATTAACTCCAGGGGTCTGTTTCTACTGAGATGAGAAAGCTCAGTGTTGTCCAGGTAACCCAGCTACCTCCCCTACAATACAAATCACTGTTGGCTGGAAAACATTCCCTTGACCCCCATGTTAGGAAAGAAGGTAAAGAATGGGATCTAATTTTCTGGTGGCATGGCATTCTCCTGGTCTCAAGAGAGAGGCACCAACTTTGGGAATAACCATCTGGTCCTCACCAGCCTCTTGTGTGTCTTACCCATGGGATCAGTGGCATCTGACCTTTGGCCTTGCTGCCAAAGGATTTATATCTTGGGTCATCCATGGTCACTTCCCAACAGTCAGGCACGGTCAGCATGTGGCTGTCCACTCCTCCGCATCAAAGGTGACTTAATCTTGGCTCTGCACCTCTGAAATGTAGGGCTATCTTCCATCTGCCCTTCCCACACACCACCGCCACCACAGGCTTCCAAGTTGTCATTCTTGTCCATGTTAAGTCAGTAGACTCTGTCACCAGGCTTCTCCATACTTCAGCTCAAGGACTCGGATGACCCAAGGGGGCTCACTGTAGCTAACGCACCCCTAGACACAGAATGAGATTTGCTTACAGGGTCATTGGCAAGCATTCTGTTCAACACCACTCACAGTGAAGTGAGAGAAGCTGTGTTGAGCAGACACAGAACCTGGACCCACACTGAAGACCCAAAGCTGGTTTTATAGAAAATTCTCGAACTGCAAATATCAGCAGCACAGTGGAGAAGAGGGTCTAGGAAGTGAAGGCCCACTACAAGGGTACCTCAGGTTCTGTAACCTCTTTGCCTGGGCTAGTGCTGATTGTTTGATGAGGTTGATGTCACCCATATCCAAGAGGGAAATGACTAAGACACTTTAGTCCTCAAGCCTTTAACTATATCCAGGGGTAAATCTGGACATTTCTACCTATATTCAGCCTGTCCCAAACTCTTCACTGTGCTGATGGCATACCCATTCTTCTCTGGTGTCTCACAGAGACACTCGATTTTCTAATGGACTGCCTTTAGGGACCCATCTTTTTTGTTTAACAAAGCCTAAACCTTATGAATATTAGCCTTCTTCCAAGGGTAAAAATCTGTTTTCAAGTACACTCTTTTGTACATGTTCTTCTTCTCTTCTTGAAAGAAATGACCACTGTTGATGGGCTGGAAGAGTTATGTTATTTTAGAACACCAAAAGTCAGCTTTGGCTCTGTTTGACACTTCAATCAAACTTGATCCATTAGCATACAAGTATACACTAGAGTTTTTTGGGTTTTTTTTTTTTTTTTGCTTTTTCCCAAAATGTGCATTTCTTTTATTGCTGCTTTCTTCAACTATATAAAGTGTTGAGAGCTCTGAGTTTTCCAAAACTTCTTTAAGAACTGTTCTGTATGTGTGTAAGGACACAGCCCAGGTTTCCTTAGGATCTTAACACCTTCCTACACAATCTGTGAAGAATATATGTAGACTAGTGGTCAACTCCTTTTTTGGCCATTCGGCCAGGGAGGCAAAGACCTCTCTACCCACTTCTAATCTTGTCTCTCCTGAGTACCATAGGCAAGGATAACAGAAACTTGTGAATCCACCTGTAGCAGTATGCTGCTGTGGCGGCATAGAAGACACGGAAGCATAGAAGACACAGAAGCATATTCACTGGTGTAAACTACCAGACCTCAGCAGAGGGAACCACCATCATGGCAAGCAGCATACTGGACAGTGGAACTCCGAGCATCTGAGCTCAGGTGTTTTTATTGATTCAGAACTCCTCAGGTGCAGATCCTAAGCAATCAAACATCCCCCACAGAAATCCAACACCCACAGACAATACAGAACGCCAAGGCCTATGCATCCTTTTTTCCAACAGTACACAAAAACAATTATTTTAAATCCAACTACAAGCGAGCTTCTACAGTACCCGCCCACATCAGTCTGTCCTTAACGCTCATCTTAATGTCCCCGACCCTCCGAAACTTTGAGTTCTAATGATCCTTTTGAGAGTGTTAGAAGGAACAATTTATCCTGTCACCATAGCAGTATATGAGAAGAAATATTTTCCCTTTTTTTAACTTGCAGGGAATCTGGGAATAATCCACTCTTTATTTAGGATTGTTTTCCACAGAGGAGTCTAGTCTCCCATGGGACTTCATCCAAAAATCTTAAAGGGCCAGGTAAATGTCTCTAGATTTTTCCTCTCTAGGACTGGCTGTTACTTGGGTTGAGGGACTGATTGTACATTTATTCTCAAACCTCGATCCTGAGTCTTTATTATTTCTAACTAGTGAGAAGCAGGCACAATATGAATTGGTACATCTCCACCAAGCCATAGAGCACACTGTGCAAACAAAGGCTTCCTGAAAGACCACGTGGTGGAGTCCGCTGGCATCCAGTAGGATCAAGTGCTGGTCTTGGAAGCTGTGCCTCCGTGGGCAGTGCCCTAACGTTTGAAAATTCAAAACATCATCTGTCATGTTAAATTCGGGTTCTCATTTTTAATATTACTGTTTTGAATTAGTCTGCTTTATATTGACAATAAACTATAAGCACACAGAGGTAAACCTTATTTATGTCTTGTGGTACACATACACAATGACTGTATATTGAAATGAAATTAATAACTTTAAACCACTGTAGGAAAGGAATCTAGACATATCTTTATTTTTCTTCCAAAGCTATTCCTGTTCTAGAAGAAGGGGCCCATTGTGCTTCAGGGTATGTATTAGACTCAATAGAGTGTGGGCTTTAAGACCTTTCTCAAACTCTCTAATAATAGCTTTCTTCCTCTTTAGTTTTCTGTGATCTACTTCCAGCTATCAGGTTTCTTACTGATCTTACAATAAAATCACAAACAGGCCCTGAACTCTGCCTTCCTCCCCAGTGTCATACCTCACCAAGTCTCTCCCTGCTAATGAGCCATCCACAACTCTTTCCCCCTCCCTTCAGCAGGCAGAGCTCTTTTGCACAGCGGATTTGGTTCTTCTCTAGCTGGTCGGTCCCCTTACTGACTACTGTCTACTCATCCTTCAGAGCTTTGCTTAAGTGTCGTGTCCTTAGAGAAGCCATCTGATGAATGGCAGGTGTATAAATAGTTGAATAATGAGTACAGATGGATGGATGATGGATGAATGGATGGATGGATGGTGGGTAAATAGATATATGGGTAGATATATGGATGAATAGGTGGGAGGGTGGAAAGGCCTCTCCTTGCGATGTAAGCAAAAATATTCCTTAATTCTTTTCTTCTTTTCTTCCATCCATCTTTCCTTCCTTCCTTTCTTTCTTTAATGACACTGCTTTACTTTTTGTATCACAGCAATTTACAACAGGGCATACCACTTAGAAGACACTTGCTATATATGGGCAGCACCAAGCAAACTAACAAAAGAAAAACCTCAAGATTATAGTCATCACTGAGTAACTGAGAACAGAAGGAAAGATATCTAACATTTTAAATATTTTCATTAATGTGGAGCAACCTAAAAAAAATTTTTTTTAAATGAGGTGAGGTGAGATGGCTCAGCAGGTAAAGTACTTTCTGCCAAGGCTGGAGACCTTCATTCAATTCCCTAGGACCCACATGGTAGAAAGAATGACTCCTACAAGTTATCTTTTGACGTCTACATGACGGTATTCACACATACATACAGAGATGGAAGGAGAAGAAAATAAATAAATACATAAATATTGGAGAGGCAGTTAAAATTTGAGGAAAAGTAACAGGTCCTTTAAGAGGAAAGAAAAATAGCAGACTAAAGCAATAATCTGCAGGCTGGGATGTGGCTCTGTCAGTAAAGCCCTGGGTTCAGTGACCATCACTCCATAAAATTGGGCATGGTGGCACCACATGTGCAATGTTAGTACCCAGGAAGTGGGGGCGGGAAGAGCAGATGTTCTAGACCATCCTTGGCTACATAGAAAGGTCTCGAGGCCAGCCCTGGTTGCATGAGTCTGCCTCCAAAAATAAAATAAAGTAAAATAAAACCCCTGTAGAGAGCTCACAGAAAGCATCAACAAAACATGCCCAGAATCAAAAGGAAAATTACTTCAAAGGTTAAAACCTTTTTAAAGCAGCAGTCAGTTACTGCTTAGAATACCTTTTGTGTAGATGATTAAGCGGTCAACGAACTAACTTCTCATAATAGTAGCAAAAAATTGTTTCATTTATCAGTTCATTTTTAAAAATGTCTTTAAAAGTGAGTACAAGAGGTGGTCACAAAGGTTCTACGGATGCATGTGTTCATAACTGAGCTTCTCCTATTCCCAAACTATTCCAGATGTGTAGCGGTGATGGTGGAAAACCAGTTCTTCCTGGTGCTGGCACTCGGGAGCAGGGGATGGCCAATGTGCCTGGCAGACAAAGTACCCAGTGAAGGCATGTTCACAAGAACCTGTCAACCAGATCAAGGCTACAACTGTCACATGGCTAGGAGACCCAGGAGTTGGACATGGATACACTGTTGTGTGGTCACCCAAGGGCAGAGTCTCTGGGCTTAGCCAAGGTTCTGGGGCTGTTTTTCTTCGAAGTGGGTAAAAGAGACAGACATCTTAAGATTATCAGTCTCAAAAGACAACACACTTGAAATCAGACTCTAGGTACTGGGCCAGAGATGAAGACATTACAGATCCGTCCACTGAGCAATTGTTTTCAGGGTTTTATTAATAGCTGGCTTTCAAGGCTATCTAGGTAATGCTCTGTTTTGTTTTTTAGCCATTCACTGTCTGTTGTGCTTCTATCACTAACAGATATGTTCTAACCCTTTTGAATTTTGCTTTCAAAGCGACAAGGACAATACTGTTGATAATTCGCCAAGTCCTTAGAGAATTCATGCAAAAAAAGATGAAATTGTGTTAAGATTCATATGAGGTGATTTGAATGTATCAGATCAGATCATAATAAGACAATATAGCAATTTTTTTTCTGAAGAATAGTCAAGATTATTTATTCAAAACCATTTCATGAGCCCAATACAAACCCACAGACTCAGAATTCATCAAAGGACAATCATAATCATGTGTACACTTAACGAGTGCCCCAGTCACTGTCTGCAAGGAAGTAATAATTCACCAGGAAAATGCATTAGGACCACATGGGAGACCCTCAGAATGAGGGTGAAGCTGCACAACAGCCAGTGGAAACATGCACCGGTGTGTACTTTCACCTTGACGAACGATCAGGCCTAAAATATTTAACATATGTTTAAGGTGTGAAAATGAGGTATGACTGAGTGTTGGCCATTACATGGATGGAAATGATGGTTCATATTTATTTCTAGAAAAAGCCAAACTTTCAACCCAGAAATACAGTTGGACTGACATGTGAGCCAGTATAGAGCTGAAGGGTTCTAAGTGTCCACTTCCATTGCAGGCAGGTCCATAGCCTAAGAACAGTGAGTCTAAACTCACTTGTCACCTTCTGGATGGCCTGGACAGTCTTCTTTCACCTGGGACAGCCAGTCGGGGGAGGTCCTTATATTCACCATGTCTACATATGGCTTTACCCCTGTTACAGCATCATTTACAGACAGGCAGTTCTATGCAATCTTGTATACAGGCTTGTTCTTTAGACAAGTAAAATAGTAAAATGCTGATCTTCTGAAAATCACATTTCACTTTAGTTAGGAATAAGCAGTATAATTTCAAGGTTCAAAATAAAAGCAGATCGAATTGTTCTTCAGAGAAGCTCCCATTCCCATGCCCTTGACTTTTTCTTGAATGTTTCTTCAGTTTATACAAATAAAGTTAAACACGGTACACAATAAGCATTGTCTTGTACCTTTTTTTCCACCTAGCACGACTTGGGTATTTTTCCATGCTGGCACTTAGAAAGCTTCCCCATTGTTTTTCAATAACCATAATATTTCATTTTAATTTGTTTTTATAAAATTCTGGATTAGACTTTTCACCTTTATTTTGATCAAGATCCACCTGTAAATAGGGGTGTGTGTGTGTGTGTGTGTGTGTGTGTGTGTGTGTCCAAAAATCACATGGTATTTGAGCACAGGCCTCCAAGAAGCCTCCAAGACAGCAGATAGAATTAGACAAACAAGAGATTTACTAGCAGGACCATAGGTCAAGCATAAACGCCACAGGAAGCAGAGGTATGTGAGGAAGGCCTTCCTGGTGCATATAAAGGAAGAACTGTGCAGAGGAGTCGCAGGCCATAGCAGCCTTATAAAGTTTCAGCTAGACCAGTGGAACACAGAAACTACCACTTATCAAGACGCCTGTGTTGAAGCAGAATGGGCCCAACTCCCTTATAAACCCTACTGTGCTCAGTGATTGGCTGGCTACAGCTTTGGAAGCATACGTTCTTGTTCTTGGTACAAATACTGTTAGGATCCAGAGAGGCAATAGTGAGAAGCTGTTCACCCATCTCCCCACTGTCAGCCCCTGAAGAGCTGAGTGGTGACTGAAAGCTTCTCTTCCATTGGAAAGATCTCCTCACATTTGGAGCCACTCTCGTGAATCTCTCTTCCTGCACAGAAGCTTTGAGGGGGATTTAGTGTGACAGCAGCAGTCCCTCCTCTTTAGTTGCTCTTGAAGTTAAAATGGCTTCAACTTCTCCCTCCTTAGCTACCACATCAATAGGTTCTGATGCCTTATCTGGTGGTTTCTGGACTCCTTTAGAAGCATCACCCTTCTCAGACTAGGGTGAATGTATGCACCCATATTTACAAAGGATTGGGGGGAGTGGGGGATACCAAAAGCACCCTAATATACTACCTAGGTTCTGACATAGTCTTCTTTGTCCACTTGGAAAAAAGCCTCCTGTTCATGAGGTTCGACCCTCCCAGTACTGTGAGTGCTCTTTCATCTGCTGACCTGAGAGCACAAGGCAAGGGGGATTTCCAGGCAGCAACCAGTGTCTGCAGTTAACAGTACTCTTCCTTTGTCCTGTGCCAAGAGTGCTTCCCCTTTGGGGAGCCAAGAGTTGCAGGGCTGACAATGTAATTCAGTGGTAGATTGCTTCCTTATCATGTTTGAGGACGTGGAAAAAGAATAAACCTAAGAAACTCACTGAGTAAGTGGAATATTGTTGATTCCACCTCTTAGTTCTGCATACACACACACACGCACACACACACACACACACACACACACTCATATAGCCAGTGAAATGGCTCAGCAAAAAAGCACTAGCTGTGCTTGCTTCAGCAACGCATATGCTAAAATTGGAACAACACAAGGAAGATTAGCATGCCCCCTGCACAAAGATGACATGCAAATTCATGAAGCATTCCATATTTTTGACCTGGATATTGAAACTATCCAAGCTTTTGAAATAAAAATTAACACCTACCCCCCAAAACAAAACCACTAGCTGCCAAGCCTGATGACCTGAGTTAAATTCCCTGGACCCACTTGGTAGGAGGAAAGAACTCCCTCTTACAAGTTGTGATCTGACCTACACATACACTGGGGTGACAGGGCCTGAGCTAATAGTGAGTTGGAGGCCAGGCTGAGTTACTGTGGTGGTTTGAATAAGAACAGCTCCCATAGGCTCACATATTTGCTTAGTCATCGAGGAGTAGCACTATTTGAAAAGGATTAGGAGATGTGGCCTTGCTGGAGGAACCATGTCACGGGGGGTGGGCTTTGAGGTTTCAAAAGCCCACACCAGGCCCAGTATCTCTCTCTCTCTGTGTCTCTCTGTGTGTGTCTCTCTCTGTCTATCTCTCAGCCAGCAGATCAGGATGTTGCGCTCAGCTACTACTCTAGTGCAATGCATGCCACCATGCTCCCCACCATGATGAAAATGGACCTCTGAAACTATAAGAAGGTCCCAATTAAATGCTTTCTTTTATAAGAGCTGCCTTGGTCACAATGTCTCTTTACATCTATAGAACAGTGACTAAGACAAAAGTCAGAACCAGGGACTGACCATGCTGCTTGCTGAAGGAATATGGAAGATTTTAGGACTTTGGATTAGAAAAGAAGTTGAATACTTTAAGTGGGGCTTAATGAGCCATACCAGTGGGAGGATGGAAGACAGTGATGCTGAGGGTGATTTGAACTGTGGGGAGCCTGGCTCAAGAGGACTCAGAGAAGAATAATATTAATAAGTGACCTAGAAACCATTCTAGTGATATTTTGGCAAATAATGTGGCTGCTTTCTGCCCTTGTCTGAAAAATCTGCCTGAGACTAAATTGAAGTTTTGCATTAATGACCTTGGCAAAGGAGATTTCAAGACAGTCTAGTATTGACTCTGTCATGTGGTTATTATTGGTCACTCTTATGCAGATCTATAATGAAAAGGAGCAAGCAGAACAAGGAGAAATTAAAAAATGTACTTTTGGAGAAGAAATGGAGCACCAGGAAGTGTAATGAAGCTGTGTGCAGTGTTCAAGGAGATAAAAAAGAAAAGCCTGATGCTCTTCTGATGACCTCAGGACAAGACCCTATCCAGCTCAACTTCCACCTTGTGAAAATCAATTAAAGAAAACCTTAAGCAGTGAAGGAAACCATCAGAAAGAGAAAGCAGGTGCAGATGTAATTGAAGCTGCGTAATGAGCAAGTTCCAGCCCCAGCAAGCAGCAGAACTTGGCAGTTTCAGCCACGTGGTTCTGGCTTTAGAGTAAAGGATACAAGAAAGGTGTTGCAGAATCTTTCCCAACGCTTAGAAAGTCACTGTGGACAGGCATAATTGCCTTGGAGACCCCAAAATGTTGGAAATTCCAGACCATGGGATACCTTCCAAGAAGAGCGGCTAACAGGGTGTAGAACCAGGCCAAGAGAGAGAAATATGCTGTAGTCAACAAAGCTGAAAAGAGTTGGAGATCTGAAGAGCACTTTGACATCAGACCTGAAGATCTGCAGAGTTTGGAGTTTGGCCTGCTGGTTTTCAGTCTTGCTTTCGTCCAATATTTCCTATGTTCCTTTTCCCTACTACTGGAATACTGATATATATTATGTATCTTTGTATATTAGAAGTATGTGATCGGCTTTTTGATGCTGATTTTACGAGGGATTGATTCACCAGTTAAGAGATTGCTGTGAGTCTCAGAAGAGACTTTGGACTTTAAACAGTGTTGAGATTGTGATAGACTAGTGGTACTTTTGAAGTTGGACTGAAAGCATTTTGCAATATATGTCTTCAAGTTTATGGGGGCCAGGGAGTGGAATGTAACGGTTTGAATAAGAATGGCCTTCATAAGCTCATATATTTGAATGTTTAGTCACCAAGGAGTGGCACTGTTTGGAAAGGATTAGAAGGTGTAGCCTTGGAGGAAGTGTGTCACTGGAGGTTGGCTTTGAGGTTTCAAAAAGCCCACACCAGGCCAAGGCCCAGTGTCTCTCTCTCTCAACCAGCAGAGCAGGATGTACTCTCCCTCAGCTACTTCTCTAGCACCATGTGTGACAGTGGGCTAAGCCTCTGAAACTGTGAGCAAGACCTCAATTAAATGCTTTCTAAGAGTTGCCTTGATCATGATGTCTCTTCACAGAAATGCAACAGTGACTATGACGGTTGCAGAGTAATAAACTGTTTAAAAAAGAAAACGCCCATAAATAAATAAATAAATAAATAAATAAATGGGTTCCAGCACAGCCAGAGTTAAAACTGAAAACCCCTGTGGGGGTTGCGGAGGGGCGCACCTAAAGCCCAGCATGGTAGCACATGCCTTTAATCCCAGCATTCCAGAGGCAGAAGCAGGTGGATCTCTGTGACAGAGCAAGCCTGGTCTACATAATAAGATGCAAGTGTGAATGTCAGTCTGGAGAGCAGGTGCTGGCGTTTCCAGATCCTTGTGTACAGGAAGAGATGCAGAGGGGCCTGTAGATGTGTCATACCTGCCCTGTGCCCTGTCTTCAAGATACCTGAGAGAGGAAGAGTGAGGTGAGGGGTTCCCCGCTATGTCTATTATGAGACATTAACACAGTGCCCGCCTCCCCCAGGTATGGTGGTGTTTCCAGCTTCTGAATGAGGCTTTGATCCAATCTGAACCAGTTTGATCTAGTTCGATCCAGTTTGAACCAGTTTAATCTGGTTTGATCCTGTTTGTTCTGGTCTACTTGAGCCTGTTTGAACAGGTTTGATCTGGTTTAATTTGGATTGAACAGAAGACCAAATAACTTACCAAGAACTCTTTCTCAAAAGATATGTCATTATCTGGTCTTGCCTTAGATCCCTACTATCTACACTGTGATTCTTCCACTGGGACTTACTACCATGTTCATCTATGTTTTTTGTTCTTTTGGGTTTGGCTTTTTTTGTTTGTTTGTTTTTATTTGTTTGAGGGGTTTTTTTGTTTTATTTTTTGTTGTTGTTGTTGTTTTTGTTTGTTTGTTTGTTATAACTCTGGATGTCCTGGAACTCACTCTGTAGACCAGGTTGGCCTCCAACTCACAGAGATCCCCCCACCTCTGTCTCCCTAGTTCCGGGATTAAATGTGTGTACCACCATTGCCCGGCCCATGTTTTAACACCACCCACATGCCCAATACCTCTGAATTCGAGTATGCATGAGACCTGAGAGGCAGAGATGCTCGAATCACAGACTGGGCCTCAGGCTGTCTTTCAGATCTAACTGGTTCCCATGCCACTTCCCACTAAAGCTGAAGCAAGTTCTGAGTGTGGATTCAAAGTGCTCGGCACCAGCTATGTGTTAAGAGACACAGGATGCTCCGAATTCCCCTTTTTGTTGGGGGGATGTTGTGGACAGAGCATAGCCTTGACATAAGCACCACAGAACAGCCGATCCGGGGTCACAGGAGTCAGCAGCTGTCCACCATTGTTCTCTCTTGAAGGGACATCTGAGCAATGAGCCACCAAGACTACTACACAGCCCGTCCTCAAGTCTGTGTGAGTTTTAGAAAGCAATTTCAAACAAAAATAATCATTTGCCAAGTGAAGGGAACATGTGAAACCCAAGAGATAAGAAGGCTAAAGCATGATGAAGACAAGGAAGAGAAATGTGGACTTTTTATCAGCCTGAAGAGCCCTATGTGGGCTGTGAGGTGTGATGAGGAGACAATCAGTTGGGGCCATAACACACCCCTTGTCATGCAGCTGGAGGACAGCTTCCTTTCTTTATGCTTGCCCAGTGCTTCAGATCTCATCCCAAAGCTCTTGGAACCATTCAGTCCTCATTTATAATTTACATTTCTTTTACTGCCTAATAACTGATTTTTTTCCTTTCCTTCAGCTCTGAGTCAATTAACCGACTTACTCCTGAGTTGCACTTTCCACAGTATCGTATGCCTCCCTTCTCTGGTCAAGCTGCTTTAGGAAAGGTTTATCACATGAATTTTCACTGATTTTAGTCTTAATGCCAACACTCCCAGATACACTTCTCTATTCCCTTACCAACCCCAAGTTATTGTATTTCAAACCCTGAATTGCCTTTCCGAATATCTTCAGAACCAGCTCTGTGATCTTACATGCTGTGAGTGAGAAACAAGGCAAGGTCAGGTCTAATCTTCCCCTTTTCCCAGTAGGTCTCTTTCCCCACAATCTCAGACATGGATTCCTCTCATTCCTTGCTTGGTAGGGTGTCTCAGGAGTTCATTCCACTGCAGGGGCTGGGAGGATGAACTCTGCTATATCCAAAAGCTAAACAATGCACCATGGTTCCCCGAAACAGGTTCAACCATAGCAATCCACAAGATCACTCTGCTCTCTGCAATCTTAGGGTAGCATGGCTCTTGCTGGCTACTCAAAGCTGTTTCTTGTATGCTCTTATTCTTTTTCTTTTTATCTCCTGTGTCTTCAGAGATATTTTCCAAAGACCTTAAGATCCAAGTCTGAGCCATATATACATCTCAAAATCTAAGGCAGACAGCGCAGATACACATAATACATATACATTTTACACTTTGATTCAGATCTTCATATTTTTGTCCATTTGCTTGTTTGAGGTGGGGTCTCCCTGTGCTGTTCTGGCTAGCCTACAACTTACCGTGTAGATTTTGCCCTTGCCATTTACGTAAAACTCAACTGTTCTTTTGATGCAGCAGACTGTCATTAAATTACACTTAGCCGCTCCTGCAGGACTGCCTGGCTGTACCAGCCAACAAGTATCAAGGCTGTCCTTGACCTTACAGGTATCCTCTTGCTTCTGCATAGGGTAGTGTTTTTGTTGTGGGTGTGTACCATCATACCCAGCTGTTTCTGGTCTTCAAAGTAGACCTGAGATTCACTCTGATCTTCAAGCTTACTACTCTTAAGTATCCTGAAAACGTACCATTACTTTTCTTCCCGAAACCTGCTGTGAACTTTGCTGTTGGACACAGACACTGTTAGATAGGTTTCCTTGTAGTTTTTCCCATCAGGAAGAACAGGCAGAGGGCCACAGGGACAAGTCATGGGAAGAAACCAAAGCACTGCCCTTGAGATTTACATGTGGCTCAGCTGGTGTTTTTACACAGGAATTAGACTGTTTCTAAATTAGACTTAGCCTGTAAGGCAGGACTGCTAGGTACTAGCCAACAAGGATCCAGCAACTGCACTAAAATTCTGGTACCATGACGTTAAGGGATGGAACACAGCAACTGGTCTGAAATTAAGGTTAGGAAAGCATAGAAGTAAAATAGAGAATGGGCTAGCTGGAGCTGGGAGAGGAAAGAAGAGAGATCCACAAAAGATGGGCTTCACGAAAGCCAAGTAGACGAGTTCTTACAACAACCAAGTTTGTAGCTGTCACTAGCAGGACAGGAACTAAAGGCAAGACCATTTTGTCTGTGAAACAAAAGGTTCCCAACTGCTAACTAGTCAGTCACTCTTCAACAGACTAGGGAGGTCACAACTGAAATGGACTGGTATGAGAATCAGACACGGGTGGGTAAAGACTTCACTGTGATGCACTCAGAGAGTCTGAAGTTCTGAGGACAGACACGGAGGACTTGAAGATGATGAAAAACCCAAGACATATAGGACACCAGAGAATGTATTCTGGAGGAAGAAACAAGAATACATAGAGAAGAGAAAAAGAATTGACTGACTCCTTGGAGGAAAAAAAAATCTCTTCTCTGTGTCTAGGGGATGGGGTATGAGGAGTAAGGTAGGCCCCCCAAGGGGGATAACGAGACCCTGCCCCTTCCTTTCTCTGCTTCCCAGTTACCATGATGTCACAGGTTTCCTCCATTACATGTCTCTGTCCTATCAGGTAACAGGCACAGAGGCAAAAGGGCCAAGCAACCATGACCAAAACTAAAAACTCTAATGCAGACTCTAAGTTCTAAAGACATGTCACCCTTTTAGTTTTTATAAAGGAAAAGACGGGTTCTCTGTTCTACTGGAGAAAGGTGATGGCTTAGAGGGGCTGGAGGGTAGTGACAGCGATCGGAGCTGGCCAGGAATGGATCTGCCACCAGGCAAGGGGTCTCTACATAAGGGTCACAGCTGTAATCTGCAGTGACAATGGGTAAATGATATGACTGTGTCCATAGGGGGTTTCCAAATACAGGGGATGGGAGACAGTGGCTCAGGATTGAAGGTGGGCAGACAGATGTACCAGAGGCCACTGTGGAAAGGGAACTGAGTACCAGGGACAGTGAGGCGGAAATGAGCGCAAAGCCTTCTAGGCAGAACAGGAGGGATAGCGGTCAGTCGGGACCTCGAGCAGTAAGGACCTAGATAAGAGTCACTCACTGGCTTCTTAAGCACCAGTGGGAAAGATGAAGGGATGCCATCACCGAGCAAAACAGCAAGTTCCCATTGACAGAGCTGGCCTACATCTAGGCCAATGTTGGGTCTAAAGCTGTGTATGAGGAAGTTAACTCGAAGATGAAGGTCACAAAGCTGCAGACAGTGGAAGATACTGAGGTCAGGACAATGCTTTCTAGGATGACGGCAGGAGTGGCATACAGACGAGGAGGAGAGGAATGGCCACCATCCCTTTGATCGTTCAGAGCAGACCTAAAGGTGCTGACAAGAGCAGCAGGAGCTACTCCGGGGGCATGAGGAGCAAATATTCGAGTCTTAAGAGAAGCACCTGTGAAAAGAGAAACGTTTACCTGACTTATAGTTTTTACCCCTATTTCTCAACTGCCTGATCTTCTTCCCCTGATGTGTTTCTGGGTTTTGTTTGCAGTGCAGGGGGCTGAACTCAGAGCCTTGTAGATGCTAAGCAAACATCCCTGAGCAGCTCAGCTACGGTGTATTTGCATGTTTGGGGGACCATCTCTTTCTATAATAGTACATCCTTCCATAACCAACTCCTCTAAGTTACTCTTCTTTAATTTGCTCTTCAAATTCTAGACAGTAGTATTATAAGGCCAAACAAGACATTAAAATCATCTCTACCACCCCTTCTTATTTCACACCCAGGCTGTTTCCTTCTCCCAACCGAGGGCTCTCAATGTGCTCTCCAAGAAAAAACAGTAATAAATGACCCCCTGAAACCATGGTATTGTCACAAGCCTGTAACCCCTAGACTTGGAGGGAGGGAGAGAGAGTAAGCAGAAGCAAATGTTCCAGGCCAAGACAGACAACTTAGCAACACCCTCTTTCAAAGAAAAACAATGAAGAAAGCTGGGGAAATATTCAAGGGTAGAGTGCTTGTCTAGCACATCCCAAGTCCTGGGCTCAATCCCTGCGATAGAAAAAACAGACTCAAAAAGCCTTAGCATGAGTTCTGGTATGTAGCAATTGCTCCCCACCGCAAAACAAAAAAAAACAAAACAAAAAACCAAAAAAACCTGAAGATCATTAACCTTAGAAACCTTCTGATTTTGTGCTGTCTAAAAAGCGTGTTTCCTTTTTTTTATTTATTAAGCACAATTTAAATTTTTATGAACACTTACTACAGATAAATCATTTTGATTGCTTGACTTTATAAATCAAGCAATAACATTCATTTTGAACTTCATGAGTCATTTTAATGCTATAAACTTCTTTATATGATTTAATTCACGACCCTTCAACAACAAACACCCATACGGTTAGACCTTTTGTCATCCGCAAGCTTTATTAAAATTTTCAATAATTATAATGAAATCAAATCACTACTTTAAAAAATAGCATTATTGAATTATAAGCAAAAACATCCTTATCCTCATGAACTGGACATACACCAAAGCAGCTTACTGTTTGTTATTTAAAAAAAAAAAAAAAAAAGTTTTCGAAGAGAAACTTGTAACCGCCTAGCTTTATGCACAGGAGGAAAACAAGCTGCTATGAGAGGTAGCTGTTGGCCCCTGGGCCTCTCTGACTTCCCCCACCCCACCTGTCACACCAACATTCACATTCTCTTCTTACTAATCCGGTCTTAAAGCTAAATTCAACTCCCCCTTATCCAGGGCAAAGGTTCAGAGAGAGAGGGAACATAAGGACATTACTAACCCTGACTCTGAAACTGCAAACAGATTCCAGTGCTAGGATCTGCTTGCTCTGCACCTCTTCTTCCTACCACAGCCACTGAACCTCAGCGCTGATGTTTACGTACACGTGTACCCTATACGGTGCCATCAGGTAAATGGAAACACGGCTTATGCACTCACTTGGTCCAAAAATTGTTGGAAGACAGTTGAAGTTCAATACTGACTTGCTTCCATGAGAGTCAGTGACAGGTTAGGAGTAAGTTTCATTCAAATTGAGCAGCTCGTATCTATCTAATGCAAGGTTCTCAATTTTACTTAAGGTTCTTTGCAAGGAAGGTTAGCCAAAAGAACAGATTAAGAAGTAAATGGCAGTGTCTGTTACTCTACCCAAACCTCCATATCCTGCCCAGATATGTGTAGATTACCGTTATTTTCCCTGTGCCATGAATGACGATATAGCCATTGCAGAAGCCAGAAACTTGCAGAACTTGCAATGTCCAGGATACTCCATAAAAGTCCTCATTTTTGGAGAACTAACTATGGAATGCAATCAATTAAAAAAAAAATCTAAAAAAAAAATACTTGAAGAAAAAACTCTTAAAGAACACATGGATCTTAACACATAGAGGTAGATCCTGAACCAAAACCCAACAAAAACTAAAGACACAAATGCTTTCTCTGGGAAGGAAGCCAATTGAAAGACAAAGAAAGGAATTATCAGTTTGAGCAACCCCACTTCTTTTCCCACCAAGCTGAACCCCAGAACAGGTGGGACTTGGTTGGTCTAGATGAACCCCGGTTTCCCATAGGAGAGACACGGAATCCTGGCTCAGCTGCAAAGCCCTGGGCCCTCATTTTCCCAGTGGCCTAAATCAATCCCCAGTCCAGAACCTGATGCTGAGCAAGATGCCTAATTATTTCAGGCCACTAGGGTAAGCACTATTCCTGGCAACTCTGCTGCCAGCACCACAGATGAGGGTTTCTAATTCTCTTTGGTTATTTGGCTCAGTGTAAACAGATTTTTTTTCCCCCCTTTGGTTTTTCAGACAGACAAGCATGAAAGGCCAGCTCCAGTTCTGAGAGAGACAATCCAGGTCAATTTCAGTTCCTAATTTGTTAAGGAAATACTCCTTTTCCCTTGCTGTCCTTTGGACACCTGGCCTTCCATTTTTATATGATTATCAACTACCTAGTGAGAGTCCTAAGCTCGCATGTGGTCAGGCCTCTCAGCCCACGGAACATCAGGAATGCATTGCAGGCCTGTTTCCCTGAGAGGCCTCTGAGACCCCCAGGCTAGTGACCATAGGTGAAGACTTTTCCCACAAGCATTGTGAAGGTGACATCCTCTGATGCCTCTTCTAGGGAGAAGGAATACTACTAAGTGACTCAACTATCCTGTTACCAGATCTTGAATTCTTCACCAGGTGTACCGCCATAATATAGCCACAATACACGGAGTCATTACCTAACACCGAAAGGGAAGGGCAGATCCCGGTATTTCCATTCAGAAAATGCTGGAAAGGGTTGAAAAGTTTGGAGGAGGTATCTGAAGTGAGTTCAACAAGGCAGTAGGGTTGTGTCAGAAGAGTGGATCAGCCGACACCTGGACGGTTTAGTAGGTCACAGCTCTTGGTACCTTCAGAGGAGTGGTTTGCTTTCTTCTTGAAAACTTGTTTCCTTTCTTAAACCGTGGGCACCCGTGGAGAGGTCCCAGGTGTACATTCCGGGCACTCAAACGATATTCACAGACTGCGCCTGTTTGGGTACACAGCTTCAGAGTGAAGAATTTCTCAAGTTGAGAACAGATGAGGAACAGGCTGGAATGTAAAAAGCAATGCCCTTTGTTCCTGCAAAGCCAGATATAAAGCCTGTCATTACCACAAATAAAAACTAACCAACTTATGCCGTGCTTTTCCAAACTGCATTGCTTGCGCTCTCTCGCGCGCTGTCTCCACTTCCCCTTTCTTTCTCTCTCTCTTTCCCTTTCTCTCTCTCTCTCTCTCTCTCTCTCTCTTTCTCTCTCGGAATCTTCATTAAAAAAATGCAAACACACGTGCCCTGAAATGGGTAGGTGTAAAAGAACATTCTGCACAATTATATCTAGGCTGCCACAGATTTATCACATGCAGACATATATTTGGAGCATATTAATTCACGATGACAGCTGAGCACGGCAAGCCCAACAGCGCACAAGTTGGAATGCCGAAAAAAAAAAAAAAAAAGCAATGCAACTACAAACGCCATGCAGACGCGCGCGCGCGCACACACATACACACACACACACACACATACACACACACACACACTAGTGTTCCGCTCATCACACACGTGGCCGCACTTACAAAAAGATTCACCACAACCGAGAAGCCCGCAGAACCCAGGAGGTTCCCGCAGCCGAGCGGCTCGGTACCCCTAGCGACACCGGCGGCCGCCGCGCCTCTCAGCCACCGGCTTGACGGTCGCACGTCCCCGAGCGCACTCGCCCATCCCACCCACGTCCCACCGCGCGGACACACGTGCGCCCCGGGGCTCGCGCGCCAGCCTGCCGCCGGGGAAGCGCGGCTCCGGGGGCTGGGGGCGGGGCCGGGCCTGGGCGCCCGGGGAGGGGACTAGGGGCGGGCGCGGGGCGGGGCGGCGCCCGGCTCACGTGGGCGGGCGAGAGCAGCTGAAGGTCCGCTCCGGAGCCTGGGCTGTCCCTCTCGCGCGCGGCGCTGGCCCGGGCGGCGGCGGCGGCTGCGGCGGCGACGGAGGAGGAGGAGGAAGAGGAGGAGGGAGAGGAGGGAGAGGCGGCGGTGGCGGCGGCGAAAGAGGAGGGGAGGCCGGGGGCGGCGTCGGACTGGAGCCGATCGGCGGTGCGAGCTGCCCGAGGCGCAGTCGTGAGCCTGCCCGCCGGGCCCCCACCCCCGAGCTACACCCTGCCGTGCCCAGCTCTGCCCGCGTCCGTGCCCCCGCGGGGAGCGCGCCGGGGCTGCCCCCCGAATGACGGGCGGAAGGTTCGACTTCGACGATGGCGGCACCTACTGCGGCGGCTGGGAGGAGGGCAAGGCTCACGGGCACGGCATCTGCACGGGGCCCAAGGGCCAGGGCGAGTACTCAGGCTCCTGGTCGCACGGCTTCGAGGTGGTCGGAGGCTACACCTGGCCCAGCGGCAACACCTACCAGGGCTACTGGGCGCAGGGCAAGCGGCACGGGCTGGGGGTGGAGACGAAGGGCAAGTGGATGTACCGGGGGGAGTGGTCACATGGTTTCAAGGGGCGCTACGGGGTCCGGCAGAGCCTGTCCACCCCCGCCCGCTACGAGGGTACCTGGAGTAACGGGCTGCAGGACGGGTACGGCGTGGAGACCTACGGGGACGGAGGTGAGCGACGGTCGCGGGCTGGCGCGGTGGGCTCGAACCGGGGCTGCGGGGACGTGGGGAGGACGCGCGAGGCGCACGTGTCCGGAACCCCGCCAAAACACCTGGCAGGCTCCAACCCCTCCTAACCCCCTCCCACCCGGGGGGGGCCGTGGTGGGGAGGACGACACTGTGCGGGCACGCGGCTGGGGCTCGACGGTCTGCACCGACCCTCCGGGGTGTCCATACCGGGCGAGTTAGGCTTAGAGGTACCTGGCGGGGGCCAGCGCAGGAGAGGGGACGCTGTCACTTGAGCCCGTCACATTACGTTCCTGATCCCTCCCTCTCCGGGCCGGGTTTGAAATCGCCACTCCCGGCGGTGGAGTTAGACGGACGCCTCCTCGGGCTGAGCCTGTGCGGCTGCGGGTCGGTGCTGACCGCCCCGCGGTTTGGTTTCACGTGGAGTCTCGTATTTCGCTTCTGGTCCTCTAGTTAGCCTAAAGATAGAAGCCAGAACCCCATAAGTAGGATGTTGGGGAATTGGACCTTATTGAGGGTGTGTTTTGAAGCGTGTTGGTTAGGCATAGCAGAGCGACTGCCCCAAAGCAGGTGGAATTCCTCATTTTTCTCCCAGCTCCTTAAAGTACTTTGAATCAGCATTAACTGTATCTGACCTGGGGATCTTTGGGCAAGTTACTGGGAAAGTGCTTTAGGAGAAAAGCGACGGAATTTCCAATTAAAAAAAAAAAAGTAAAAAAGAATATAGAGAATGCTATATGCCTTATATACATTAAGGGGTGTGGCCTCAACAGTAATACGTGAGTGAGATTTAACAGTGTCTGCCATATAATTTTGTAGATTTTAGGACAGGATTTTTCCCCCCACTAGGAGAAGCGTACATTCGTGAAACAGGTGTCAAAACTTGATTAATTCCTTTGAAACCAAAGCTGAGGAAGATGAATGGCTTGTGTTTTGGCAAAGTACATTTTTCTGATGATAAACATAATCATATTTAATTGAAAAGGATTGTAGGAGGAGACGTCACCTTTTGGAAATAAGCTGCTTCAGAGTTGGAGGATATTAAAGGGATCCAGTTAGAAGTTTCTCCAGCCCACTGAAATCCCGTTATGCTGTTGCTTATATAAAAGCTTATACAATTTGTACACTTCACTTGCTCAGAACACTTGGGCCATGTTTCAAATGCAAAACAGCAGAATGGTGGCAGGATTTGCTTTTAAAAGGACATCTTTTCACCCTACAGTATAAATAAAGGCTATGGTTCTCGTGGATTAAAAGGGGTGAGGGAATCTTAATACTTTTCTATGGGCTGAGCTCTGAGTGCCCAGGTGGTTAACAGGAGCCCTTACATGTTCAGAACCAGCATAAAATGCCTTTGGTTGGCAGCCTTAGGAATATGTTAGTTTGTGACTGGATATTATTGGAAGCCCTAACTCTAATCTAACAAAACACTGTGCTCAACAATGGAAAATTTGTTGTTTTTTAATGTGGTCATTTTATAGCCCTTATTTTAAAGATTATAAAAGAGACTTATTTTTGTTGTAATTCAATTATGGCATAGACTTCTTTGAAAAGTTAACACTCATTAAATGAAACTCGGTGATTTAGAGCATTTGTTATCCATAGTAATCAAAACATACAGGACACAGCAAAAGGCATCTATGAGTCTGTGTTGTTTGTAGAAAGCCAAAAAACATCTCCAAATGACAATGAATAATCTGCCTTCTGTTTCAAACTAACTTTGAAAATTTTAAAAGACAAAATTTGGCATCATTATAGCACCGTAGTTTTCTTTTTTCTACCAAAAAACAAACAAAACCCAAGTATGCTATAATCAGAAAAAAAAAAAAATTTAAACATGGCAAATCACTTTCGAATGCCTACTCAGTGCTAGTCGGTTTCCTGGCTTTTCTCACTTCCCCACATCTTATGAGAAAGTCCATAATTTTTTAAATGGCTTAAATGGAGCTATATTGCTACAGTTTAATTCATACAGAGGTTTTAGTCCCAGTAGGGATATCAGCTTCTGTATTAATTTTGCCTCCCTTCCCATGTGTTTCTGGTGACCGTAGAGATGGAGGTAATAATTCCATGTGGGAAATGTCACTTTATTTCACTAGAGATTCCTCTGTAAAGTGTTGCTGAAATAGAAACTCTTTAAATACTAAAAACTAAATGCACTATTTTCATGGAGTCCAAGTCTAGATGCCCAGATTCTTTTGTGCAAATTCTGATCGCCTGTAAAACTGTAGACGATGACTAGGAAGGCCTCTGCGTTACGTACGTATTTGAGGCAGGGCCTCTTGTAGCCCAGGTTAGCTCAAACCTCAAACTGAAAATGACTTTGAACCGTAAGCATTTTGCCTCTACCTCTCCAGGACCAGGTTTCTGGACCAGGACCAGGTGAGCAATGGAATCCAGTGCCTCATTCATGCTGGGCAAGCATTCTACCACGGAGCTACAATCTCAGCCCCGCCCATATTCTTGTTTTTGTTTTCTGTAATCTAGATTTATGGTTTCACACGGCATATACTTAAGTTTGGCACGCAGCAGTCTGAACGTAACTAAAATTCGTTCTGATCTAGCTGCCATCCACGACGAGATCGTGCAGTTAAGATGGACAGATCTTTAAAAGCCACTTCCCAAATGAACACAATTTAAAACAAAATCTGAAGAAAAAAAATCATTCGTTTTCGTGTTAAGTATGCCCTGTATTTTAGGGATGGAGAATAGTAAATCACAACTCCTTTTGAACCAAGGAACTTGGAAACTGCCTGCTTCATAAAGAAATAGGTCCTGTTTTCTGGGTTCATTGACTAAGAATTTGAACGGACTGGTTTCTAGTGGTGCTGTGGATGCCCTGGAGGGATTCTTTGCCACGCTGTGTGTGATATTATAGCAACACAGAAGGGAAGGGGGCTGATACCTCTGTTCCCTGCCCCCACCCTATTTGATAGTTCCAAAGATATTTAAACTTCCTAATGATTGCTGTTCTTTAAACAGCCTAAATTTTCAAGCAGTTCTTTAGAAAGTTTAAATAGTGGTTTGAGTTTCGGAGCTGTCGCTTGGAGGAAAGTGGCCATTAATTTCCCGTCCATGCAGATTTACTCGGATGGGATGGTTGTGTTTTAAAAGTTTAACTATTTATTCCAGATAGCATCTTTACAAACTATTTAAGCAAACTCATTCTGTAGAAAAGCCAGAATAATAGGCATAGGGCATTTTAACAGAACCAAATGTTAAATACAGTGGCATGTTTAGTGTGTGTATGCGGTTGTATAACTTTTTCCTGCTGTTTAGATTTTTATCTCTGAAAAGTCAAATTGAAAGTTGCTAATAATTCGTTGCCTTTTCCTTATTGAGGCAGCAGTGTTTGGAGATAGCTGTTATTCAGTAGGAAGCTCATTACCATGAAAAAAAGAAACACACACACACACGTAACTTTTTTAAGACAGGGTCAAGCTGTGTAGTCTAGACTGGCCTGGAACACACGAACCTCCTACCTCAGCCTTCCAAGTGCTGGAACTGCAGGCATATATTCCCATATTCAGCTTTTGAAATGTCTGTATATAACTATCTTAACCCTGCTTTGAGAGCTGGGCCCCCATGCCCATCAGAAATTCATAGGTATGAAGTTATGACTTTACATCTACTCAGAATATGACAGTCGTAGTACCAGACCCCTTAGTATGTCACTGTTGCCTGCTGTTCTTGGTTTATATAATGTAAATATGTCGTTATGAGAAGAAAGAGAAGGTGATCTTGATATTGATCCAGACCTTTAACTTGGGAACATTCCTGTTTATACAGTGGTATAAAACCACTAGCCCTTACAGGCACGGTGATGTGTGCTTGTAATCCCTGCATTCAGGAGGCTAAAGCAGGAGGTTTGAGAGTTCCAGGGATGAGCTGGAACTGAGCTACCAAGATACCAAGACAACATCTTAAACAACAGTACCCCAGAAGCATTAGCATTTTCTATGTTAAAAATAAATGTATCCCAATCACTGGAAATCTGCAAGGTAATGTAAAATTCAAAGTATAATCAGAAACAGAACAAGGTCAACACAGAATATAATGATTTATTTTCTGTGACATTGGGAATTGTTATGAATAACACAGAAGTAATTACATTTAAAAAAATTTTTCCAGATAGCTCTTCTGGGGGCATACTAGAAAGCAAAATTTGCCTTTAGTTAAAGGAAATGGCCTTGACTTTGAAAATTCTAAGCTCCTTAATTTAGTCTTCATTTCCATCAAAGAGCATTTTAAAACCTCTACCAGGTTATTTTTTTTTAAACTTATCTTTGGTTATGAAGTAGGAAAACTCACTGAAAACAAATATCTTTAGGGCTTACCCTATTCCTAAAAAAGTATAATTTTCATTGAAAAAGTGAGCTGGATCAGCACAATTTTAATGGACATCTGCCAAGTAGTCCTCAGAGATTTGAAAGTGTCTTCCACTCTGTCAGCTCTTGCAAGCTCTTTAAACATAGTCGCCAGACACCCAAGGACCACAGGACACATAAGCCATGGGTTTGAGACCTTTGTCTTCCCTTGATAATCCTTTCCTGCCGTCAGGTACTTCCAGTGTGTGGTGGAACTTTTCAACGCTTTGGCAAGACTAGGGAGACCCATCCCTAAAGAGAATGGCCAGGAGAAAGCATTTAGCAAGTAATATGGCACTGTGCTCCCCTCCCCAATCTGCACTCAACAGTTGTACTCAATAGCTGTACTCTGTACTCAACAGCTTGCCCTAAGTGTAGGATACCTCATGTAGAAGGAAAGCCAAGGCAGGTTGTTAGTCAACCATGTCCCAAGTTCCGATCACTGTCATTCATGTTAAACCTCTGTGCTTTTTAGAATGCTGTACTAGGCATAGAAGACCTAAAAGCCATTTTTCAGCTCAATTAGTAAAATTGTATTTGAAAAACATGGCTAGAATCACCCCCCCCCCTTCCGTGGTGGCAGTGCCTCCCTAAGATGTTTGATGCTTTGAGGAGGGAAAAGGTGATTCCTAATAATCATTCTTTTTGTACTGGGAAAAGGAAAATGGTTCACGAACGGCTCCAAGGGTGTGTAGTTCACTGATGGTGCATTAGCCTGGTATGTGTAAGGTCCTAGGTTCAATACCCAGCAGAGGAAAACACACACACCAAATAGTGGTTCCTATGCAGACCTACTCATTCATGAAAATTTTTAAATGAAAAGCAGAAGTCAGGCTATCAGAAAAGGTTACACGTTAAAGCCCCAAGAGTCAAGGTCACCAGGTAGCATTCACAAGTGGATGTAAAGAATTACCAGGAGTTGCCCAAAGAAGTGTGTTGGATTTGACCCTGGCCCTTCCTGCCCGGGGTATGTTCTCCTAGTGTGCAAATGCCATCTGTAACTCCCACACTCTGCTGATCTGCTCTCTTGAAGGTACCTACCAGGGCCAGTGGGCTGGAGGCATGCGGCATGGCTACGGTGTGCGCCAGAGCGTGCCCTACGGCATGGCCACGGTGATCCGCTCCCCACTGCGCACCTCGCTGGCCTCGCTGCGCAGCGAGCAGAGCAACGGCAGCGTCCTGCACGATGCCGCCGCCGCCGCCGCTGCGGACAACCCGGCTGGCACCAGAGGAGGCTTCGTGCTCAACTTCCACGCGGACACCGAGCTGGGCAAGAAGAAGGGCGGCCTCTTCCGACGGGGCTCCTTGCTCGGCAGCATGAAGCTCCGCAAGTCCGAATCCAAGTCTTCCATCTCCAGCAAGCGCAGCTCGGTCCGCAGCGACGCGGCCATGAGCAGAATCAGCTCCAGCGATGCCAACTCCACCATCAGCTTCGGTGACGTCGACTGTGATTTCTGCCCCGTGGAAGATCACGTGGACGCTACCACCACGGAAACCTACATGGGCGAGTGGAAGAACGACAAGCGCAATGGCTTCGGCATCAGCGAGCGCTCCAATGGCATGAAGTACGAAGGCGAGTGGGCCAATAACAAGAGGCATGGGTACGGCTGCACCGTGTTTCCCGACGGCTCCAAAGAGGAGGGAAAGTACAAAAATAATATCCTGGTCCGTGGAATAAGGAAGCAGCTTATACCAATAAGAAATACAAAAACTAGGGAGAAGGTGGATAGAGCGATTGAAGGCGCACAACGGGCGGCCGCCATGGCCAGAACCAAAGTGGAAATCGCAAACTCGAGGTATGCAAATGCAGGGTGGGTGGCTCGGCTTAAGGTAGGGGCAGAGGTTCTGCAAAACACTGCAGTTTTCTGTCTGCTGATGCTATCACCAAATTGGTTCCCAGTACACCTGGCAGGGAGGGGGGATACGGTGGCGGGGGACGGGACGGACTGAAAATGATTGACTCCAACAAGAAACCGTTTTCAAAAACCGTTGAAGCAACTTGAGCACCTTTCCTCTTCTAAATTATGTCCCTAATATTTAACCTGGCAGAGTTCATTCAGACGACTTTCTAAATCCAGAAAGTTAACCTCTTCAAAAAGGCCTCTGAAATAACTGTCACTGCTTTGTTAAAAAAAAAATTTATGTATATATATATGTATATATATATATATCCCTTTATGTAAAAACATACCTACAACATTATATCCCTTTATTATGATATTAAGTTGAACATACATACAACTTCCCAATAAGATTATTCCAACTTATAAAATTAAAATCCTGTTCATGGAAGCTTTCCAGGTGAAGTCGACTTGGAGAAAGATGCAGGGGTCTGGGTGGGGCAGAAGCAAAGGGTGAGAGGATGAAATCCATCAGCCAGAGCTTCTCCACAAGAGCAGACCAGGAGACCAAGGCTCTGAAGGATGGCCCCAGTCTGTGCGGGAAAGATTAGATCACTGGTGTATTAAAAGGAAGGAGGTGGAGGGAACTTGACGTGGACAGATGGGATTCTCACTGTGCCAAGGTTGGAAGAAAGTAGACCATGAGAGAGGAGAGCTGGCATAGGCAGGAGAAAATGGGTCGGTGATAGATTGGCAAAGGGAAGCATATGGGCAGGGTAGAGTTTTGTGCTTGAGGCTCCACTATTAGAAATTAGGCTCAGTGGTTCAATAAAAGGGATGGAGACACCTATTAGGGATAGAGTTTTATTAGGATGGGTACCATCAGTTAGGAGAGAGGGGATGGTTTTGCTTGGAGGTTTTTCATTTTAGGGGTTAAGGACTGGTCATAGTTGTGTATGACTTCAGCAAAAATTTGGCATAGAATATTTAAAATCCTATTTCTGCTTCAGTAATACTCACCTACCCCAGTAAACCTTTCTCGGAAACCACAAAATGTTAGCACATCTTTGGGTTTTTTATTCTTAGCGCTGAATCAGTGAGTAACCCTGCCCCTTTTGATTGGACCATAGGAAATTTACAGTACTTGGGCATTTTTTAAAAAAAGATTTATTTATTATATATGTGTATGTGCCTGTATGAGGTTATGCATGCCACATGTTGGGTCCTCTCAAGGTCAGAAGAGGATGTCTGGGGCCTTGGAGCCGGAACGGTAAACAGTTGTGAGCTACTGTGTAGGTGCTAGAGACCAAACCCTGGTTCTCTGCAAGAGCAGCACAGGCTGTTAACCATTAAGCCATCTCTCCAGCCCCAGTATTTGAACTTTTAATGCACAAAAAATAAGCGGTAACCTTCATAACTGTTCAATTTTAATACCGATAGAATTCTAGATTGGTTTTGTTTTGTTCTGAACAGTCCTGTTTTAGGAATGCCGCTGTATCTGAAATTGGAAAGTGAAAAGGGGTCACTTTTTTTTTTTTTCTTGGATTATTTTAGCCCTCACGCAGGATTTCTTCTGCCCTCTCTCCCGAGCATTCTCTGGCCGAACACAGCTTTATTTGCTAAGCACTAGATCTGTGTGCATTTCAGGGTGCTTGGCTCACACACTCTCCCTGGCGTTCCTGGTCCTCGGCTCCCTTTTAGAGCTGACACAGCACCCTTTGCTTGCTAGGCCCTGATCTCTAATTTTAAATGCACTCCTGGAACCTTCCATTTCTTGTTCCCCTTACGAGTTACTGACACACTACAGGCAAGTCCAGGCTTAGCAGATAGGAAATAAATCTGTGCAGGACACTCTTGCAAATGATACATGCTAACTACTGGTTTTTATGTCTTGTTTAAATCAGAGGAAACAGCCTAACTGAGCAGTGCACTCGTGGCACAGAGACCATCTCTGATCTTCAGGTTTCTGCTCTGATTCAGAAAGTATTATTAAAAAGTGATATTTTTTTACCCTTTCCCTTCTTGTCTTGATTGGAAGTAAAATCCATTATCAGTGACTAACATAGATCTCAGCTTTGTTGCTTAAGAAATGTTAACTAGATCAGAGAGCAGCTGTGACTATTTCAAGAAGTAAGCATGCCTGGCCATCCCCGAGCTTCCATGCCAATGGCTGACCTCAGCCTCCCTGCTATGTAGATGGGCACACTCTCTGAGAGACTATCAAACCAGAGAGAACCATCCAGCACCCTTGTCTTTCCTTCACCCATGTTTACCCTTTGATAGTACCTGACCAGCTAGGCTTTTGACTATTTAGAGCATTATATCCAAGAAAGATCCCTTATAACATTGGGCTTGCTTTATAAAGTCTGTTTTGGTAGAGAAGACTTAAGATCCCAACCGTGAGATCTTCAGAGGTAGAGATGAGGCTCTATCCAAGATTACCCGTTATCCCCTCTGATTGACCTTCTCCCAACACTCAGGGACCATTCTCTTAGCTCTTCCTCCTCCAGCTGATCTTTCAGGCATCCTTGTCCTTTGGGTCCTGTTTCTCATTCAGTCACTATTTACTCCGTCACAGCTCCTTAGGTAAGATGTTCAAGGAGGCTCCTACTTGGGAAAGATACTGTAAGGAAGAGACAGCATTTGGTTGAAAGAACAAGTAAGAAGTAACCCTTACAGAGCCATGCTTCTTTAGAAATGAACATCTATCCAGGGAGGAGTGTGGTCAAAAGCAGAGCTTTGTGTTACACCGAGCCTCAGGAAATAGCCATCATAGAAGAGTATGAAAGGAACTAGAGAGAGCTAGCCTAAAGCCACCGAAGATACAAGTGTGTGCTTCTGCTAGGGGTCATCCTCTCAGAGCCTCGAGAAGAGACAAGAAAGTGATAGGGAATTCTTCGTTCTGTACACCTGTCCTTGCCCAGACCCTTTTCACTGAAGCTAGAGGGGTTCACTGGTATATGGCTAGCCAGGCTTCAGTCTTAAAATGTCAGTAACTGCGGGACAGAATATAAGTAGTTCGTGAGGGACTTGTGCTGCCACCGTCGACCTCACCCTGACCATGACCGTGAGCACCACTTCTGGTGACAAGCAGTATCTGGACAGGTGATATCAGGAGGAACACCCCTCTCCTCCCTGCTAGCCCCAGGTGTATGACTGTGCGGGAGCAGAGAGTGTATGGAGGGCTTCGGGGTTCAGGCGACCCGATGCACAGGTCAACTTGCTCTATCTGTCTCCAGAACTCTAGGGTGGATTCCACACTCACCAGTTACAGACTTAAATATGAAAATGCCTCACAGTTTCATACCTTTCCCCAACCCAGAACGAGTCAACTATGTATCTTTCTTTGAGTGGGAAAGCCCCTCTATTGGGAGCCTCGACACAGCCCCCCTCACCACCACCACACACACACACACTGGCCAGCTCTTCAGTTCCCATTCAGACATCAGTTTTAAATCTCCAAGGACTACCGCTTCCATCTTCCTCAGTATGGATTAAGTTCCCATGTTAATCTTGGTTGCCGTTGCATGGCAGACATGTGTTGACTCTCTCTCCCCAGCTGCATTGGGAGGAGCTGATCCTACTGGTAGCTCTGGCCCCTTTTGTGTCCCTAACCTGAGCTTTGATCAGGGGGTAATCAATGGATAGTGAATTAAATTCTCATCTCTCAGGGTCTGAATACTGCCAGGGCTTCTGATCTGGCTTTGCAGTGCATTTATGAGCTGTAGTGGGAAGGAAGAAAACGTAGTGCTAATAATTTTCTGTGTCATAATTTGATCGTCAAGGAAGTGTAGAAAATGCAGAACTGAGTACACAGGTACCCCGTTTCCTCACGAAACCAACAGGATTGTGGGGTATGGCTAGGGGGCAGAGCTTGTAAGTTGACTGGTTGTCTTCATTCTCGATGGGAACGGAACTGGAACCAGTGATTCCCTCCCAGATTAGGAACATCCAGGAATTCAGTCCATGATGATACCATCGGTTCCTTCTGTGCATTTGACAGCATCGAAGTATGTAGTGGGCCAGAGCGAGAGAGCGTGTGGTCTCCTAAAAGTCAAAGGTCCCTGAACATTCAGCTGTCCTTTTTGTTTTGTTTGTTTGTTTGTTTCTGAAAGTTTTTCTTGTCCTTTTCTTAAACTGTATCATATCTGAGCCTAACTCATTAAGTTGGCTAGGATAGATAGGACAGTCCTCTATAAAAATACTTCATTTAATTCACTTCACCTGTGCGTAACTAACATCCAGAGTCACCTGCGCATCAGGGCATGTTATGGATCCGAACTAAACTGATTGCTACCAACTTTAGGGGGGAGTCCTCCTCCTGTACCAAGTTGTTGTGGAAGGTCAAGTCATTACAATTCTCAAATTTTATTAGAAAAAGAATATCCTTTCTCTTCTGAGAGTCAAAATTAAAAGCTTTTATTCTGCTTGTTCTGCTCATTGTTTTTGTTATTTAGTTTTTTGGTTGTTGTTGGTTTTTTGTTTTGTTTTTTGTTTCTGTTTTTGTTTTTTGAGACAGCCTCACTGCTATCTTGCCCACACTAGACTTAAACTAGTAATCCTCCTGTCTCAGAATCTTGGGAATGACAGGTCACTACACACAGTCTCATGTCATATTTTTTAAGAGCAACTTTATGTTACTTCTTCTGTGATTTTTTTTTTTTCTGCTGTTGTTTCTTCTACTGGGATAGGGTCTAGTTAATTCTCAGGTGTGAGTGAGCGCAGTAGCTTTGCATGAAGAAGAATTCTTTCTAAAGCCTTAGAAACTCACTTAACAAGGAGGCTCCTCAGCAGATAAGGCACAGGCATTTCCCACTGAGTGTGGGTTAGTAGCCTTGCTTAGCTGCCGGTGTTCTTCATTATCATACCTGTGCACGCCGCCAAACTGGACCACATGTGTGCAGTTCTGAGCGCCAGCCTGCTCCACGAGGCAGAGTGGCTCCATGTGACTCAATGTACAGTCCATGCCCTAACATGCTCTAGGCCATGGGTTTGCCTATCTGCATCACATACACAAAAAGACCCCATTTCCCCAACTCTTATCTGTGTGGAGTCAACGCACTGTCCACAGACAATTATATTTTTAAGAGGCAAGGCAAATAAGCAATTTTAAAAGAAATATTTTTTTCTCTTTACCACACAATGCCCATTCCTGTCAGAGGAACCAAGGAGCCCACCCTAACTTCTTCCCACTTACTTATCTCTGGAATGTTTAATGACAGACATGGCTTCTCCATATCAGGGCCCCTGAGGATTCTCTGCATGTGGGTGTCAGAACAGCTGGAACCGGAAAGATGACCTCCCGGGGACAGTTCTGTCCTGCCCCCAAGCCAGGAGCGAGGCTTGGCTGCTAGAGTGCTGGGAGGCATAACTCAGGGACACAGAGAAACTACTGCGGCAGTTCTGTCCCTCGGCCCGATGTTACATCACTCACCTACTGTTTAACAGGCCATTGCACGCAACTCAGGGACGCGTGTTAGGAGAGCCTTCTCATTCCTTCTGTAAGCTATCTTGCTTCTGAGGAGCAAAACATTTCTTTCAAAACATCTTTCCCTACCTCCCAAACCCGAGCGCATAAGGAGACTCGGGGACAGTGAAGTAGGCATGTGTTTTGATGAAGAAGCAGACTTAACCAAATACAAATTTAGTGAAAGTTAATGTTAGGCTGCACTCAATGCCACACTGTTAACCGGACTTTCAGATCATTACAGACATCCTCTTTTAAAACTCATGGCTTTGACTAAACAAGGTAGGCAAGGAGAAGATGGTTTATGTGGTATTAATGGGATTTGAGGTCATATTTAATCCCACAGAGAAAGGTGTAGTGAGGGGGGAAGAAAAAAACCAGACTGAAAGTCTGCAGTCACTAGCTAGGTTTGAGATCATATGTTGACTTTCTTTCAACTGTGGCAGTTGGAGTTTACTTTGTACAAGTTTCAGCAAATTCCATCTCCCTTAGTGTGAAATAGAACACATTTCTGATCATGAAAAATAGAAGCTGTATTATCCTTTAGGCATAGCCTTGTTTATAATGAAAACCACACAACTATTATATTCTCCGGGAAGCCCCTCAGAACTGTGGTGGCATTCACAACACTGTCCTATATATACTCTGACCTCAGCTCTGAGGCAGAGATGCTGTCTCCCGGCAAGTGGCAGAATCCCGTGTGCAAGTGAGTACAGCTGTGGACTCCTCCCAACAGCAGCTGCCAGCAGCCCCAAGCTCCCCGCTCACAACTTTCCATTATGGATTAAGCTGACTCTGCCAGTCTCCCTCTACTCAAGACACCAAACTGGACGCTTGCAAGTCTAGTGCCTTGCAAATCTTTGAGATGCTTTTCTTATTATAGATGAAATATGAACATTGTGTTTAGGAACAGGATCCAGCAAATGCCAAAGGTATTTATGTAAGTCATTCAGCTTTAGTACAGCGGCGTCCTGAGAAGAAAGCCAAATCAGCTTTTCAGAATTTTGACCTTCTGTTTTTGTCGGTGTTTCGCATTTGTTGGATAATATGCTAAATTCAAACTAAGCTGCTTTCTGAGAAATTTAATTAATATGCAAGGAGTCAAGATTGGCTTTAAAGGGCTATACTCTTTTGAAGGCAATTTCCTTAGGAGTTTTGTGTGGTCCAGAACAAACTTATTAAAGCCAACTTACTAAAGCCAATATACATACATATGTATACATATGTGTGTGTGTGTGTGTATACATATATATGTATGTTTCTGTATATATATTCTCTGACTTTCTAGCACTTTTTGAACAATGCTAGAACTTAACCAATAATTTTCAAAAATCAAATTTTGGTTTCAGTTGCTGGAACTCTTTTTGTTTTTTTTAATGTTTTGCTGCATTGGTATGAACTATTTCTTAATCTGGTTTTGTAATTTCAATATTTCACACTTTTGTTTTCACGTATTTGGGGTGTGGGTACATGTGAGGAGTCATTTAGTCAGACTGCATGGAAGAGATACACCACCGAAGCTAGCAATTTAGGGCTCAAGGGTGAGAAGGAAGACACTTCAAGCAACGGGAGTTAGTCATGTTCTTATTAACCTGGTCCATTGCTGCCCATGCCATCCCGTTCCTGCTAAGCACAGTGACTTGAAAATCAGTTGAGCTATGGATCCATTTGTTTGCCTTAAAAAGACAAAGATGGCACCGAAGGATAACTTCTGCCCCTTCCTTACCTGGCCTATCTTACTGCGTTCAGTAGCATTTTGGTGTGGAATCTCAGAAAAGGTTTGGCCTAGTTTGTTCTCTGTTGTTGTAATAAAACACTGACCAGAACCAACTTGGGGAGGAAAAGGTTTATTTCGCTTACAACTCCCGGGTTAGGGTTAGGTTAAGTCCATTACTGAGGGCAGTCAGGGAAGGAACCTAGAAGCAGGAAGGCTGCTGACTGCCTTGATCTCCATGGCTTGCTCAGCCTGCTTTCTTATGCAACCCAGGACCACCAGCCTAGTGGCCTGGGCCCTCCTGCATCAATCACTCATCAGGAAAATGCCCCCACAATGCAGCACGTGGGCCCATTTGAGGGAGGGAGTTCTTCTGTTGAGGTTCCTTCTTCTCAGGTGACCTTAGTTTTGTGGTTGACAAAAAACTAACCAGCACAAGACACATGTTATCCAGTCCAGTTTCTAAGACTTGATTCTTAATGAAATGGGAATTTTAATCATTCTGTGAAAACTCGCCGCTTGTCAAGGAAATGTATAACTAGGATTGATGCTGAGATCTTTTTCTTATGGCCTCTAGTTGGGACAAATTTAAAAAATATCGCCTATGGAATAATTGATGATTGCTGTGAGTTTGGGTACCATGTGGGAGGAGCTTTAGACTAGTCTGAGGCTGAGGCTGGAGGCCATCTTCTACAGGTGGCATCTAGCCTGAGAGTCACAGAATGAGTGGGTATTTCCTAGAAGGTGGAATGACAGTATACAGCACAATAATCTACTACTTTCGGGTATGGTAAATGTTGAATGTGATTGGAGCTACATGTGGGGAGTGCGCCAAGATGTTCTTCTCCAGATAGGGGAGTACTGCTGATAGATGTTCAGCAGAAGGATTGCATGATCATATTTAGAAAGCTCACTCTGGGGGCTGGTAGTATAGGTTAAGCATGGAACAGAAGGCACAATCAACCTGCTAAATACTGCCCAAGACAACAGCCCACTGTTGAGCTGTGCAGGGCAATGGAGGATGGCAAAAAAAACCCCATGCATAGACCCATCGGGATCATCTTCAGTGGTTGAGCAGGTGGGGAAGAGTGAGCATGACTCTGGACTTCCTGGTTTGGCTGGCTAGAAAGATGGGAGTACAGCTTACTCTATTGGATTCTGTCTTTTCCTTTTCATCCATTCTTTAAAAAACAAACCAAAAAGCAAGGTCTTTCCATCTGCCTCTGCACCTAAGTTGGCTAGGATTACAGTCCTTCACCACCAGGCCTAACTCAACCTGGGTATTGTAATTCTTAGATCTCTTAGCAATAATGGGGAAGTTTACACAGTACTTCCACAACTCAGATCCCAACTTTAAAGACCCAAGATATTTATAGGGCATGCAGAAAAGGAGGAATTCTGCGTATGTGTTACTAGACACAGCTCTTTCTAAAAGGGACAAGTCAAACAATTCTCACATTAGGTGACTAGAAATCCGTTGCCTTGTGATAGTGTAATTCAGGTATTTGAATTTGTGAAATTACGCTTTCTAAGATCTGTGTTCAGGAGACCTATCCAGGAAGCAAGATCTATATTGTTGGACCTTTTTTTTTTTTTTTCTTGGCAACATCCTAGAACAAAATATCACTCTTGCAAATTATTATGCCATAGAAATGCCATTGAGCAAACATTTATATAGTGCAAGCTCTGTCCAAACATGGCACTGAGCCCTAGGAATACAAAGATGAATAAGAAATGAAACCTGTCCTTAAAAGCAAATACCCAGCCCAGTGTGCGCACTATTCTGTATCTGGCAGGTGCCATGGAGCAGTAGGTTAGAGGGGAACCCCACCCAGGAGGCAACTGACACAGCCTTAGCGAGTTGGTCACCATCACCCTGCTGCAGACTTATACAAGCAGCTTCTCTACCCACAATGTCTCCACTTCAGACCATCTTTTCATTGCCTGGCCTCTCTTAGATATCTATGGTTATATTCCATATACAATATAGCTAAGTGAAGAAACTGAATTTTTTTAAAAAATGTCTTCTCTCTCTCTCTCTCTCTCTCTCTCTCTCTCTCTCTCTCTCTCTCTCTCTCTCTCTCTCTTTTGAGACGGGGATCTTACCGTGCAGCCCTGACTATCCTGGAATTCAGTAGGTAAACCAGGCTGGCCTCAATCTCACAGAGATCCACTTGCCCCTAACTCCCAAGTGCTGAATTTAAAGTGTGTACCACTGTTGTGCCCAGCACTAAAAATGTCTCTTGAGATAAGTGAACTTGATCATCGTAATCTTGATAATAGGATTTTATGGGTGCTCCATCCCTGTTGTGTGTGGAAGAAAATACATTGACTGCAGCAGGCACTCCGGTTCCCTGGCTCTCGGAATCCCACCCCCAATTCCACCCCACCCCTTCCTAGATTTCTCCCTAGCCTTATAAAATTCAGGAAAAAAAAATTAAAAAAACAAATTTACTGAGTTAAATTATTTCTGCAGTCTTTTAGATACAATTTTGAGGGATAGTGAGATCCTCTTAACACTATTTGGATTCAGAGATTTCCAAGTTGGTTGTCTGATTTGTAAGTTAATCTTTGTGAGTGTTTCCAGATGAAGCAGTGTAGACTGCACTAAACATGTCCCCTGAGGTTAGGATGCACTAATGCATGACCTTCTCTCTTGGGTCTGAGGATAGCAGCCTAGTTGATATGAACTGGCCATAGGAAGGGCCAGCGGGTCTTGAGCGGTTACCTAGTACCTGGATGGTGGCGTGACCTTGACATTTGTCATCCACTCCCCACAGCAACCGTGTCTATAGGCCATCTACAAGATCACAAAGCATGTGTGTGATAGATCTCTTTGGGCAGAAGCCCAAGAAATAACATCAGAACCTAGGTGTTTCACATCCTCTGAATTTTGAAAATTGGGGTAGGTTTTTTGTTTCTTTTCTTGAAACCATGTCTGCTCCTTAGGTTCATAAAGGCTGGCCTGGCCAGGAGCAAGAGCACTGCAGCGAAACAGAGCTTTCCCCTCACAGAGAAGAGAGCATTTATCCTGAGTCAAATATGAGTGAGCAAACTCAGGTTCAGATTGCCTCGCACGGCATGTCCCACTCTGGAAGTGCTTACGAGAACTAGTAATTACAAGGGGGTGAGTCACAAAGCATACGCCAAATACAGCAGTGGGAACTCCAGATAGGAGGGTGGCAGCAAAAGTGCTCTAGGTTTCAGATGCTGTCTGATGCCATTCTTAGCGTCTGGATCGGTGGAAGCTAGTGGCCTGCGAAGAGTACTTTCCAAAGAGTTTACTTAACGGTTGTAGAGATGTCAGACGCAGAGGTGAGCAATGAATGGTTAGTAGGGGGAACCAATGACAGCCTAAGAGATTTTGACTCTGGATCTGCAGTGTTCGCAGAGTCTGCAACCACGGGGTTCTAATTATTACCCGCTCAGCCTTGTAGAAACTTCAACATGGATATGGCTTTTTTTTTTTTTCCTAAGTTCTTTTTTCCCCAAAAACTTAGGTCTTGGTATTTACCTCATAGGCTTCATCTTGCCTCTGTGTTCTTGCACAGGTCATGTTTTTTGAACAGCCACACATCTTGCAGGCTGGTGTAAGCGGATAATAGCATAATACGGTAAATCCTAAAGTGGGGAGCACTGAGAATGCAAAAGAGAGAGGGCCACTGAGGGTGCGTGGGACTGCACTGCGTAGAGCGAGCCGAGATGAGGCAAGACGCACATGATGTCAGGCGCGGGAGACGGAAGGAAGAGCCAAGCAGATGCAGGGGAGGGAACGTGTGTGCACAGCACGGGGATAGTAGTTTCCACTGGAGTGGTATTGCCTCCTGGAAGACGTTTCTCCTCTTCAGCCATCGCAGGGAGAGCAACAAGAGCCCCTCCTCTCCTACTGAGGATACAATGAGCACTCCTTGAGATGAGGCATAGAAATGTACGCTTTGCACACTTTTGAGGGTATCTCGAGGCATACTGAAGTTTGGGAACTAGAGGTTGGGTTATGTTGAGAGACGTGATCTGGAAGGTTTGTAGGCTGCAGGAGTCTCTGGAAAGATTTAAACAGAGCCATCATCGTGTCAGATGGGTGGACTGACTGGCATTGGGGAGAGATTCAAGTAGAGCCTTATCTGTGGAAGAGATATGGGAATTATTATTTTTTCTTTTTTAAAAAAGCAGTATTTTGTGTTTAGGTTTTTTTTTTTTTTAAGAGTACAAAATATTTATGTTCTCACACACGTGTCATTGTATCTTGAATATTCATCTTAACCACTAGCCTCGCCTTGCTTCCTCAACAATACTATCTTTCTTTCATACTGGGGGTGGGGGGTGGAGAGGGAGGGACAGAGAGAGAAACTGGTTATGTCTTCCTCCCTCCGCACCTTCTCTTGCTGCCTTCCTTCCCTCTTGCCCCCACCTTCACCCCCACCCCCCCACACACACCACATTTCACTTTACTTTCTGTGGAGATTTTGATAAACATTCTGGTCAAGGGCAGGTGTAATAAAGGTGCAGGGTAAGATTAGCAAGGCTCGGGAGACAGAAGTGTGTGAGAAACGGAAGCAGCTCTAAGATGCGCCTCGCGTCAGATTATGCAGAGCCTCTGTTAGGCTAGCGCAAAGATTTCCAGGGGATGGGTGGCTTATTTCAAACATGTGAAACGAGTCATCTCCCTGGTTCTATTTTCTTATCAGTAACACCAACCAGATTGGGAGAGAAAACCCGGATCTCTCTCCTGAAATGTGGATTTCCCCTCCTTTGACGGGTTTTGACCCAGACTTGACATTCCTTGAGAAATTACTCAGTAAACAGTAAAACAATACTGACATTTTGCTTTTCTAACTCCAGACTTATTCTCAGTCAAAAGCTGATGGGGCGAAAGGCAAAGGACCATGTTGTATCAACTCTTTTTTTCTTGTTTTGTCCTTTTGAGAGATTACTGTAATTTTTATTGAATTTGAAATCCTAATTAAAAGCAGTGCGGATAAACCTTTACAAATATTGAACAATTACTACATCATCAATATAGCTTTTATACTGATTGGATATAGAACGTAAAAAATATATAACATTAGAATTAAGACAGTAGCGAGGTGTGCAAATCAAGCACACTAGCCTGACACAGTCTTTAGCAAGTAGCTGCTCTGACCAGGTGGAGTTTGACATTGCTGCTTGTAGGTCTCCTTGCTCACAAAGATAAGTTCTAAATGCTTCATTCATGAAAGCAGCTTTCCTCAGTATCCACTTGTGTGACTTGCAGCATCCTGCTTAGGGTCCTCTCATATATCTGGATGAACGTCTGTTTTGTCTAAACAAGGTAACTCTGACCACAGTCCTGGGCAAGGGTGGAGTCATCTCAGGTGCCGCTCATGGAATAGTAGAGTCACTCAGCAAAGAAGGCAGAGCAGTTTAGGGTGTACTGCAAGATGGTCTTCAAACCACTTTCTACATACCTGGAAAATTCTCGGCTCACAGTGCTTAACAAGTCTCTGTTAGGCACCCTGGAGTAAGCCTCCATGGTAGCTTTGAGCTAAGGGAAGCTTCTCATGCCAAGGACCATGTTGAAGCAGGATTCATCTGTGCCAGCCTCCCCTCGTGAGCCTGATAGAGGCCCAGAGCATCTTCCTGAGCCATCTGGTGGTTTGCACTCTGGTTCTTGTTACAGATTCCCTGGCACTGGACACCAGGGGACGTTCAAAATGTTCTGAGGTATCTGACTTAAAGGTCCTTCTCATGGTCTTGTCGAAATTCTAATTGATAACATCTAACAGTGTCTCAAATTTCTTGGTTTGTTCTCATGCACAAGATCCCTATCTTGTTCCTGAGTTTCTGCTCTCTGTATTGCTTTCCATAAACTCCCAAGCATCATATATAGAAGGCATGAGCAGGGCAAGGATTAATTCTTTGATATTTCCACTCAACTCTGACTTGACATCTTTAATTAGATCCTTGCCACACATGATCCTTAAAGCTGTTTTGATTTGTTGCCTCTGGTCATGGGAACGGTTGGACACAACATCCACAGTTACTCGTTCATCTGTCCTAAACCCCTTCCTTGCTTTGTGGAGAGATTCTGCATCTCTCATTGCATCAAAATCAGAGGCTGATCGGACTGTCCCTTGGGTGTCCCGAGTCGTCATACCAGGCTGGCAAGGGTAAGGAGCGGGTCCTCCAGAGTACAGAGAAGGCATGTGTCCTCTCCAGGACAGCCACCTAGTCCTGGATCCTGGGCTGGTCCACCACCATAAGACTGTTCAAATGGCTATGGATAGCCAGAAATGCCTGCTCTACCAGATAGGGCCCCAAAGCCTTGACCTGCAGGATAGGCTGTACCAGGATACCCCCAGGGCTGGATAACCTTCAGGTGTCAGGTAGCCTCCAGCTCCTGGGTAGCCACCACTGGATGCTGGTGCGTAAGCACCTCTTCCCATTAGCGGAAAGCCACTAGGATGTGGATGCTGAGCCAGAGAGGGTAAAGACGACTCCTGACCTGCAGGAGGATATGCAGGGACAGGTAGGTAGCCTGTTGGGGGGATAGACTGGGTATGATGTTCTGGTCCAGGGAGCAGTGCCCCGTATTGTATAAACTCTTAAGAACAGGATTGTAAATAGAAGTATTAAAAGCAAAATCTATTTTGAAGCATGGCTTCGTAACTACTCATTTGTTCAGCTCAGAAATTATTAAATACTTGCATGTTCCACATTGTGTTAGATCTGACGGGAGAAAGGAAGTATGGGCCTGACTGCCCCCCCCCTCCAAGCCAAGAGTAGAGTTAACACAGACGAGTTGAAAGCAGTTGTTAAAAAGCCTGAGAGCAGTTCATCCAGCTCGTATTTGTTAGTATTCTACCTCACGCTACAAAAGTTCCAGGACCGTTGGCATAAATGTCAAAATGATTGCTCTTGCGGGAATTAAAAGGAATGGCTTGGCTTGTTTGTCGGGCTCCTTTTCACTTGACGACATAGCTCAGTACGGTTTTTTTTCACGTTGTGTCATGAAATTGACGATGCAAACATTTTTTTCTTGGAGTGCTAAGGATTGGGTCTACAGCCCTAGTGTGCTGAGTGCTCTTTGACTGCAACTGTATCCATAGCCTGTAAAAGTCTAATTTCTAAATTCTTAGTGGGGTAACTTTCACCATGCTATTGGAATTACTGAAATCTGATTATTAAGTAAGGAGAGAGTCACTGATATTTAATTCCACGAGTGCAAGCAGGAGTAAGAGCAGCATGCTTAGGGATTGTTCGTTTAAGTGTTTTTTGTTTTTTGGTGTTTGTTTTTGTTGTTGCTTCAGCATCTGCTAAGCTGTATGATTTTGGGTTTTAAAGTTCAGTTACTAAGTTTTAATGCTTAAAGGCTTGTTTAAATCGCAACTGCCATATTGTCACAGTTGCTGAGCCTTCATCGAGTATGGGGTAAACCAACTAAGGGGAGAGGACAACGGGCACCCTCCCACACCAGGGTCCCAGTGAACATGTGTGGGTGGGTGCCGACCCCCAAAGAAATGACCAGTAACGTGGTGTGAGTCCTGAGACGTCAGGCACAACAGGCAGACTCCAGGCCAGGAAAGGTTGGATGGGCATGATGTCATAAAGAATTTGGTCAAGACAGAACTGAGGGTTCAGGCCTTGTAATCCCAGCACTCTGGAGGCGGAAGGAAGATCATGAGTTCAAGGCCAGCCTGGGCTATGTTATTGAGACCCAATAACATTTTGGGGGTAAGCAGAGGTGAGACTGACCAGAGGTGACAGAGGTACTGCCAGGGAGGGGGGCAGTAATGACCTGACGTCTCATAGCCCAAGGAGAAGGGTCACACTCAAAAGCGCTGACCTCACCAGTGTGCCTGAGCTGTGGGTCTGTTTCACAGGTTCATGGTCTCTTGGCGTTAATGCCTCTGAGTGGCTCTCACTGCCAACAGTAGCTGGAAACAAGGGTTTTCCCTAAGCACGCGCAATCACGTGTGTACACACACACACACACACATACCCACCTTCTTCCTGCCCTCAGGCTACCGCCAGGAAACATGGTTCAGAAAGTTCCCAAGTATTTGGAAAACAGCAGTACTATTCCCAAAATGAATGAAAACCGGTGTTGTTGGTGTGTAGTGAAGAAGGTTTTGAAATAGGGAACTAGGCTAACAACACTGGATACAGCCTCCTCGCTGTAATGTTTAGGCTCGAGCTTCACCCTCACTTAAAAAGTCTTCTCACAGCGTACATACAAGAATGCGCCTCTAGGAAGCTAGCGAGATGGCTCAGCAGCAGAAGGTGCATGCTATCCAAGCCCGATGATCTGAGTTCAGTCCCCAGAGCCCACGTGGTTGGAGGAGAGAACCAACTCCCACAAGTTGTTCTTTGACCTCCGTGTGTATGCCCACGCACACACAAATGAGTAAATGCTTCCAAAATTAAAAATTTTAAAGAACGCACCAAACCCATCTTGATTGTGCATCCTCTTTAGTGTCTGCAGGCCCATATTCAGTGTTCTGCTTTGCCATGGCATAGTGCACAGCCGAGTGATGATGGGAGAGGTGGTGGGTGCGTAAAGAGCGCCTACCGCATGTAAAGGGAGGCAGAAACCATCCCGGAGCCCTGAGGAAGCTAGTAACGTAAGCTGAGCAGCATCTCACGGTACTGAGGTTAGCTGCTGCGCACACGCTGGACTGAAGGCAGCAGATATTGCAGGACAGGGAAGAAGATTCTCTGCATGAATCAGTCCAGGCAAAAAAGAACTAGAGCCCCAACACTCCAAAGGGGGAAAATCAGATAAAGCCAGCTGTAAACAAGTTACAGTCCGAAGGGTTTTTGAGTAGAGTGACCAGGAGCACATGGTACTCTCGGGGTGCTGGGACAGTAGAATGCAAACTGGTCTTACAATGAGTGGACATTCACAGTGGAACATGACTGGGAGACCATGAGACACTTATAGAATAGAGCCATCGAGGCCTGAGCATTGCAGAGTTTCCTAAAGAGATGAAAACATCAAAATCAAAACATAATAAGCATCTGTTTGGAACGTAAGGGATCCATAGAAGAGAAATCTCTGAGGCAGATAGAATGAAACAGAAAGTTAGTGCATACGAGGGCAAGATGTCAAACCCAGGTTGTGGTTGTACATGTAACTTATTTACATAATTCCACCTAAAAATTAAACTTATGTTTCCTTTTTCTGTAAGGCATAATCAGTATAGTGGGCTCTGAACTTGAATCTTTGTGCTACCTGGTCTTCTGACTAAGAATCTACAGAAAAATATTAATACTAACACTGTGGCTTCCATGCAAAAAGTGTTTCTTCAGAGTAAGAGTAAGGACATGCTTTCATGCAGATAACTGTCATACAGTTAAAGGAAGAAGAAAATGTTGAATAGCTGATGCAGACCACTAACCCTACATAGCCCAGGGTTGAACCTCTGAAGGATGTCCTGAAGCGTGGTAACTGCATACAGTAGGTGGGCTGAGCAATGAGTTAGGAGTTCTGCACAGAACGCTTGGGTTCAGCTCGGGAGCCAAACCCAGGGGAGCCGAGCATCTGTTTGAGGTCCTATCACCGGCCATTCTCTAGCCCCACTAGGGCTTGCTTTCTTTGGCCTCCCTCCCTGGCTGAAGACAGAGAATCCTGAAGGCTCTGAGAGCCACACTGACACCTTCCCACAGCTCCCTGGTGCTAGCAGGTCCCTGCATGAACAGCCTTACCTTTTCGGGGAAGCAGGCAAATGCTAGGAAAGGTCAGAGGTCCCCTGCAGGCATCCTAATTGTTTTTGTCAGGAAGATACTAAATAAGATATTCTCCTCTAGTCCAACAACAGTTTTTCAGGAAGTTCACAGAACACGAACAAATGAATCATAATAGTATTACTGTTTTCATCGGACTCCCCCAGATATGAGTTACTCTTGCAAAATCATGGATCGCCTCAAGTCATGTCTTATACATTTGGTTTATATGAGAATTTTGAATTAGCCAAAGATGTAGAAGATTGTTTTTAATCCACAGAGGTTAAGAGGGGGGGTTCTTTGATATATTGACTTGGCTCAAACATTCCATAATTTACGTGTATTAGAAAAACATTTTACCTGTAAATATATACAGTTTTCTTTTGGAAATTATAGTTGAATAAAGTTCTAAGGGTCAGTGGGAGGTATTTCTTGTCAAGAATAAATGAAACTTTGTGCTTGAGAATTGATACACCTGGAAGCCATATTCCAAGCAAATAGAACTGTAGAAATTTACAATAGGCTGTACGGAACTGGATTTTCTTGGGACATATTCCAGTAATTTTCCATTTTCTCCCTTCCATTGTTTTCGTATAAAATTCTGTTCATGTAAATGCTAGGTAGTTTTTAGAAGTCTGAATTAATGAAGACCGAGATAGTGCGCCATCAAACCAGATAGAGATTCTGAAAGTTCCCTCCTTGTGAGGCGCTAATCTAAAGTGAGCTTGGTACCTTCCTCATGAGGATTGACTCTGAACTGCCTACAGAATGACACATTTACTTCTACAGCACTGGGAAAGAAAGCGATAATTATGACAGAACATTGCTTTTTCAGGGGCCTACTTCATGTTTCTGAATATATATTATAAACCACTAAAATCTTTTACTTTTTTTTTATCTTACCACATGGAACCTAAACACAAATGGCAGGACATTTGGGGACCTTTAAATACTTAGTTTTGATTGATTTATGTTCTTTGAGTGACCATTAGAGGTTTAGAATATTCAGCATGAGACCAAGATTTAATGAGGTTCTGACAGTTCATAGATCATCAGTCCAGCACTACATGTATTGCAGATATTTTTAATCTCCTTATTGAAGTTGCTGCAGAAGAGGTGATCAGTTTAGTGGAAGAGATTATTCATCCCTAGGTCCTTTAATGGTCGGTGACACTGATTGCATTGGACACTCAGGATATGTGACCTTTGAGTGACATGAAATGAGCAGATGAGAGAGTTGCTCTGACCCCAGAACTGTAGCCACTTCTTTCACAGGTTTCAGGAACAAGAGCCCAGAGGCTCACCTACAGGCAAACTACGTGAGAACATCCTGATCTTCCCTGAGGTACTGCCCTTATCCGATGTCTTGGGTCAAGGGTGCCTGAATGGCTCTAGCTTACTACTGAGCCAAAGTGGGAAATAGGTGATCATAGTCTGTGGCCATGTAAGAAATCGAGCATATTGACCATCGCTTTGGGAGGTTGGGAGAACTGTATGATATCAAGTATATGTGAATGTCCTTAGAGTGAGCAGCGGTCATTGCTTACTAAAGTATTAAGCAAAGAATCATGTGCCCAGGCTAACTGTCACAAAAAGGACATCCTTGCTCCCAGAGAGACTTTATATTCTGGGTGAAGAGAACGAGGCGAAGAGCTAGCAGGTGTTCTGTGATGACAAGGGCTGAGTTGGGACAAAATGGAGTTAATCCAGGAGCCTAACACATGGTCCCTAGTGAGCTAGAGAAGAAGCCTGGAAGACTTTTTTGTCTTGAGTAGGGTCTTGAGGAAGCAAGGCTTTTCCAGAAGTGGAAAGGGGCGGGAGAGTTTTCCAAGCAAAGGAACCCATGTTGGAAGATTCTGGAAGATAAAGAGATTGTTTTACTGTCATTCACCTCTGTGTGGAGTTCCTGATTAGGAACGCGCTCCACAGGCTGCAGTCTGACACTTGGTTCCAATCCTGGCACGGCCAATGATGAGAGACTTAGCTCGCAGCATGGCTTAACCTTTACATATTTCACAGGGCTTCATCTGCACATTGGGAATAGAGTAGCTGCTTGGTGAGGTACTGCAAAGGTCAAAAGTGGTAATCAACTTAAAGCAGAAAGTAGACACAAAAGGTTTGCACTGGAGTAAATTCTATAACCGTTTCAGCCAACATTTCCCAACTGCCTCTTCGTGTGGAGCAAACAAGCAGTAAATGCTTTGGTAAGACCCCCAAAAGATAAGGAGGACACAGTCCCTAGTCTCCAGGAATTGTGCAGTCAAGTAGCAGAGAAGAATAAATAAACACCTAGCCATGCAGCATGAAGCAAAGAGATCCATGGATGTCCGGCAAGTAGAGGAGCATCACCGGAGAGGTTCCTTCTATAGAAGGGGAATTCATGGGAGAAGGGAGTTTAAGGCAGAATTTTTGCTTGGAGTTCATTTCGGCTTCATCACGTGAGAATTGGGGAAGGTCCATCCAGACCTGCCCATGGCTGTCTTTCAATCCTGGTAGCCAACTTGACCTTGGCTTCTCTCCACCCACCTGGATGTTGTTCACATGGCTCCTTTGGATCTGAGAGTAGGGTAAGCGTGCTCTGTGTTTGCTTAGTAGCCAGAGATAGGAGCATAGCATGCAGGAGCAGATGGCAGAAACTGGGGAACTTGATCTTCAGAGAGGCCCTGGGCTTGGGGACTCATTCTTGGTATTCCCCTGCTAGTTTCATCGTGCTGTTCTTGCTTAGGTGCTGTGGGTTTCATTGGCTTGAACAACTTCTGGTCTGAGATGAGGATCAGGATCTGCAGAAGTTCCCAGTCTCTGTGTTGCAAGGAGTTCCCAACACCTCCCCAAGGGCTTCAGTGAGAGTATCCTCTAGTCCCCAAGGTCTTCAAACAGTGGGGTCCAAACGGTCCTGTTTGTGGCAGAAATGCCTGACTTTCTGTCACTGATCCAATCTCACCTCTGATAAAGTCCCTGACCCCTTTTGTCACTCTGGTCCTTAGAGGTGTGACAGTCAACTCTGGGTTACTTGTGGATGCCCGAGTCAGGGGAAGATGTAAACTTGAGCTTTGTCACCAAGAAATTGACAAGGGCAAAAAGGTGATGTATCCCTCAGTGTGACCATGTGCATTTTGTCCAGAGAGACTTAGGGGGCGGGGTGTTTTAATATCCTTCCGTACTATGTAGTTGTGGGGAAGAATCTGGAGCCAGAACAACTTCAGGGGCTGGTACTGTCACCTTTTAGCATAATGAGCTCAAATAACCAACTTCCCCAACCTTTTCCTTCCTCTGTACCAGGAAGTAATAGTTGATAAGACCTCACAGGGCCAGCTCACTAGGCTGCTGTGTGAGAGGCACTCGGAGCATGGTTATTTTCTGTGAGCTCTTTCTCCAGCCGTGGACATATAAAGATGTTTTGGGTCAGGTTGGCTCCGATGTTGGACATGTCTTGGACTGTTGATGCCTCTGATATACAAGGCTTTATACAAGGCTTCTGTGGTGTTTAGGTAAGATGTGTATTCAATTATGGGGCTAATGAGACTTTTATCAGCACTCATAGGTTTCTCTTGGAGGGAAAACTGAGGATATTCTCACCCAAATCCTGTCCAGGGTGAATTATTTTCTTCTAATCCACCTCATGCAAGTATGAGCAAGAGTCCCAGCCTGCCATGTACATGGCCCCACCTCTGGAAGTTCCTGAAGGCTGCTCGAGGGTGTGTGCAAACTGTGCTTATAGAGACAGATTTTTGTGATGCAGGTTTCTTTTTAAGAACTCGGGCCAGCCTGATTTACCACTGCAAGCCATCTGCTATGGGTGTTTAAACAGCTTTGAAGGAAACACACCTGTGTCTTTGTCCTAGCTCTTGCTTGGCTCAGCAGGACTCAATGGGCTCTGCCCACTTACACATCTGCATGTCCGTGTTCCTGCCTCATATATTGCCAGTCAACCTGTTCAGAGGAAATAGTCAGACTTTAAAGCGTGAAGAAACTCTCCTTCTACTACTTTTCTATTTTCTTAAACAAACACAAAGTATCTGTCTTAAGATTAATAAAACATCTTTTTTGTTTTCCCTAAATGTATCTGCTTAGGCTTTGTAACTAATAACTAGAACTAGTTCATATATAATTGGATAAGCTTGCAATCCACAAAATAATAGCAGAAATTTTCCCTTAAAAGAGGTAGAGGTCAGTGGTGGAACCAGTTCATGGAAGCCCACGGGCCTGCCCTGTTACTCACACTCTCTGATGTTTTCCATGAGTAAACACTGCGGAGTGTTCAAGGCTTCACGTGTGTTCCAGTCAAGCCACTTGTAGAATGTTGCACATCCCTGTGATGCAAGGGAAGGAGTATGTGGAGGGTAGAATGCTGTGGCTTTCAAAATGTTTTTAAGTGCTAGATGGAGTTTAAATGAGTAAAGGTGTATGTGTGTGTGTGTGTGTGTGTGTGTGTGTGTGTGTTATAAAGTTTAAAAGAGCAAAGGGATGATGTGTCTGGGGTGGAGGTTGAGAATATGGAGAAGTCCAGGAAGATTTGGGCAGACACATGAAAGAAAGCGCACGCAGCAGGTGTGGGGGATAAGGTAGTCCAAAGGGATCCTGGGACTGTCTCGGAACACGCCCGCTCCCGTGGTACCACAGAGGCTGTGACTGCCATGCATTCAATTAGACGCCTTGTTCACTGCAGGAACTGCATTTAGGTTAAACCACACAAGTTGTTTTTTGTTTGTTTGTTGGTTTGTTTTCTAATCTTGCAAAAAAAAAAAAAAAAAAAAAAAGAATTAAAATCAGACCAAATGATTTGTTCCAGTTTCTCAGATGGAAAGGTTCAGTAGAAGGAAACTCCCTACCGTTTGGGGCAGGTCCATGATCGAGGGGCCCTAAGCTTTACTGTAGGTACATACTTCATTGATCTACTTGGCTAGAACCTGTCAGTTCCCATTTACCTATGGGATGGGTGAGACCATGTTTGCCCAGTAGTAAACCCTCATGTTAAGCTTTTTTGATCCATGCACAAATTTTTGAGTTACCTTTAGACATGCTACCTCTATACAATTAAAGCATTAATGTACCTTTTCCTTGAAATACATAAACGAAACCTCATTCCCATCACCTAACAGTATCAGATTATGTAAGTCGGGCTAGGGTGATGGCTCAGTGGATAAATAGGCTTGTCGTGCCGTCATGAGGACCTGAGTTCAGATCCTCAGCACCCACCTGTAACCCCCACTGCAAGCCCAGCGTTGGTGCGAGGGGATGGAGACAGCAGGCCCTAGGACTTGCTGACCGGCCAATCCAGCTCAAAGAGCGAACAGCGAGCTCAATAAACAGCATGTGCAATGAGAGACTTCGTCTCAAAATATACGAGAGGGAGAATGATGAAAGAAGAGACCCAAAGTTGGCCTCTGCTCTCCATGTACACACGTGCATGGACATACACACATGCATGCACGCACACACACACACACAATAAAATTAAGTCAGTCCCTGGGGTCCTACCCCCTAGTTACTTGGTATTCTCAAGTGATGATACACAGGTTCGCCTGCCCTGAGACATTACCCAAATGAGAAACTTTCTCTTGGCTTCACCTTATACAAAGTAGCCTTGGCTGATCACATGATCCTCTTGCTTCTCCTTGGTCTCCTCCCAGTCTAATCCCCTTGCCCCCATTTTCCTTACTTTGCCTGCTTTCCTTCCACTCTTCTCTGTCTTCCAAATGTCCAGCTCTACTGTGACAATATTTATCCTAAAGTCATTGATTCATCGAACTCATTTAATAGATGTTGGATGCCAACTTACACATGTTCAAGAAATGGGCATAGGTCCTGGCGCACCTGGAATTCTGCAGAAGGTAGTGAGGGCTTCAGAGACCCAAGGGGGATGGAAAAGTGGAACGTGGCATTCCCAGAACTCCCTGGGGCTGCCTGCTCCAGCTCCCTCCAGCTTCCTTCTTCCCTAATAGTATTAGGACGAGACTTTTGGTTTTGTGCTTACTGTGTGATATTAAATTTGTTCTCTAAGTAAATCCAGCCAGTTCTTTTAAATACTTGAACACCTCCCTGACAGCACAGCCAATGAACTGTAATTTCTCTGGGCTTAGTTTTCTCACCTGTAAAGTAAAAACATTGATTTTTTAAAAAATTGTTCCTAAAATTTCTCCAGCTTAAGAAAATCTGTATCAGCTAAACTAACTACATACTTGTATTGCAAGATATTGAAATGTTGTGTTTCTTTTGTCTTTGCAAAGTCGGGGTTTTAATGTGCAACTCTCAGGTGAGGTTTCTAAGGGAAAATTTGTAAGGGAAAATGTGCTTGGTATGTGTTGGATGGTTTTTGAATTCAAGAGTTTTCTGCTTTTTGTTTTTTTCTAAAACCGAATCAGTGGACTAGAATGAAAGGTACAGTCAGAGGGAAATTTCACTGCGCCAGATGGAATTTCATCCTGCTTCAAAAGTCTCTGCTTTTTGCCTGCTACAAACATAATTGCTCAGAAATTTATTGTTAACTTGAAAATGTACACTGAGGCAAAAATCGCACTTACATGCTGCATATGCATGGTGTTATGATGAAATTGTTAACTAATTGTTAAGTTCCATATGCACACTAATGCAATTTGGCCAACTTTTCAAAAATCACTTTGGGGTTTATGTGTGTTGAGGGCTTCGAAGGCAGGTAAGGATTTAGGTTGTTTCCAAACAGACTAGCCCATGACTTTTGGAAGATTTTGGGTGTTAGTTTAGGTTCCCCGAGACTCTTGATAACAATTAGAAGATGGCTGTTTTTCTTTAATATCTCAGGGAACAAATGCAATTTTTAACTCACACTAACTCCACTGGACCGGTTCACATGCTCAGGCACTCCGGAACGTAATTGGATTGTCTCCACTGAAAGCACACGTGTCGACACTTAGGGTTTAGAGCTCGAAGCAGCTTCCTCTCCACCCGGCTCATCTTCTACGTGTGCATTTGTAATGACAGGTGACAGTTGAATCTTCAACTGTCTTGAAGTTTGATTATTTTTTCCATTTTATTCTAGCTTGAAGCTTTTGTGGGCAGTGGTTGTGCTTTATAAGCTTGATTCAGTCATTTAGCAATGACCTCTATTTGGGAAAGCTTATTACAGAAGACCAGATATACACACATCATAATAATCTGTCACTGTAAGAAAAACTGGAACAAGTGAAAATCTAAAGGTAGGCTGTTTGTCCCTACTTCCAAAAAGATGGGACAGATCAACGGCCGTGTATGTGGTGGGTTGCTGTAGAGAGTTACAGCCAGAGCTAAGTGGCCACAGGGAGGTTAGGGACAGAAGAGCTTCATATAGGAAACAGACTGTGGACCGTGGTTTAAAGGAAGGGAGGGCGGCTCTGGAAAGGCATGCTTAAATGAAGTCAAGAGAAACTGGAGTTTGGATGATCTGGAGGTGCTGGCCAGAGCTATCTCCAGCTACAAGTCTGGTGTAGTCTACAGAAATGGGCTAGCATGGTGCATTTTAAGTAAGTTAGGCTCTGGCCATATGAGCAGAAGTGGTAGCACTTTTGATTTTTGTTTTGTTTTATTTTGAAGATGAGTAATGTTCATGATTCAAAACCTTAAAATCATCAGATGGCATAGATGAAATATAACTGTCCTTCCTGTTCCTGACTCCGGCTGACCACATGCTCTCCCCAAGGCAGCAACTGTTATTAGTAGCCTTGTACGTTTTTTCCTGATCTTTGTACATACATACTTACTTTTATCCCTTTTTATGCAAATACCAGCATACTGTAAGTCCACAGTTACTACCCAGAACTTTTGGGGAGGGACCGCCTGTCATCTTAGGCTAAGGCAGAAGTACGGAGATTCCTCAGCCTACCTGGACAGCAGAGTGAGACTGTACCAAAACCAAATATCTGGTGCGGTGTATACTCATGGAAATTGTAAATAGTGATAGAAATGGAAAACAGAGGTCCTTTTAAAAGGGAAGAGCTGGCGCTATAGGTCGGAAGTAGAGTGCCTGCTTACCTAGCAGTTACAAGGTCCTAGATTAAGTCCTCACTACTGGAACGTGAATGAATGGATGAATGAATGAATGGGTCTTCAAGCAAAAAAATTAAAATTAAGAAAGCTCCAAACATACTGGCTTTTAGAAAAGCAATGCGGAGCATATAGTGTGGATTCTTGATATCCCTGCAGGTTTAAGTACTTCCAAGCAATCAAACCCAATAATTAATTCTCCATGGAAATTTGCACTCACCCCAAGTGGAAGAAGAAACAATCATAAACACCTCCTCGGTGTCGGTTGCATTCAGGTGTTATTACTGTGAAATTTTGGGCAGTAACTGTGTGCGACAGTTCCGTTTTTAAAGCTTTTTATGTTTTAGAACTACAGGTGAGGAAAGGCAGCTCAGAGTAAACGCTGTCTGCTCTCTGGTTTTGTTATTGATGTTTAACATTATATGTTGCAGTCTGTCTAATGTTAATATACAGACAACTTCACAAGTCTATGAACAATTAAAACGGACCCACTACGCTTCATTATGCAGTACATGCATAGCATGCACAAGCCCTGGGTTCTGTCTCCAGAACTGATACCAAGATTTTGTGTGTGTGTGTGTGTGTGTGTGTGTGTGTGTGTGTGTGTGTGTGTTCAATATGCTAATTTGTTCAGTGCTAGGGGACGCCTTAAGAACTGGACCTTAATCAGCATTGCAGCTCATCCTGAGGATTCCATTGCCAAACAGCGTATCCAGGTTGGTGTGCCGTGTCATTATCATTCTTGTGGGAAAGGTGCAATCCGAGAGGCAGTCGGCTGCTGGGAGACACTTTTTCTAATTGGTGTGTCAGCAGATGGCTGAAAGGAGTAGGACTTGTAATAGCATGCGCAGTTGTCACCGTGCCCCGGTGTTGGGCACAGAAGCCTGACTAAATAAGGCAATGCCCCAGTGAGCCTTATCAGCATCTGACCGGAATCCGGCGAGCAGCTGATACATCGAGCCTGTCCACTGTCCCAACTTCCTTCATATCTTAGCAGATGTGTGTTTGCCACATCTAAACTTACTGCCTCCAGCTCTTAGAGTTGCTGCATCTGTATTTTATGTAAAGTTGAATAAAAATGACACCTAAGTCTCTAGAGAGGATGAAGGAAAGAGCTCAGTTTAGTGTTCCATAAATGTGTTATGCGTGTAAGCATACTATTTTTAGTCATGTGTCAGTGGATAGTTTGTTTAGGAGTTCGTTCACCAGCCCAGTCCTCCCTGTCCCCCATCCCCTTAGCCACCACTGTGGCTCCCCAGCTGGCTTGGGGTTAAAGGACAGGACAGTCCTTAGGGCAGAGGTTCAAGAGAAGGAAATTTGCGATCACTGCCACCCATTCGAGTCTCTGGGTACAGGGGCCAGGAGACAGAGAGGAAGAAAACAGAGATTGTTAACTCCCAGCCAGTCACTAGCTCCTCCATCTCTCCGTTGCTTTGGTTCTGCCTGTCCGTATTCATGAAAAGAAAGGAGAGCAGTTTGTGTAGGGTGAGACCCAAAGCTTCGGTCCTTTTGCCAACCAGAACCATCTTCATGGCAATGTTGGAGCTACCACCTGAGCTTCCAGGAAACCAGGGCTTGGGAGTGGGGAGAAAGGCCATGCATTCACAGGGATGCTGTTACATCTCTGAAAGTAAGGCTTCTGTGAGACCACTGCTAAATACAGGCATCACTGACAGTAGGAATGGATGTGCGGCTCCAGCTCTGGGCCAGCGTTGTAACTTAGGTCCATCCTCAGTTATCTGCGTACATAGACTTTGCCCCTCTCTGGCTTCCTCCTACTTTCTCTTTTCTTAACCTTCCCTGTGGAAGGGTAAAGTTCCACAACCCTCAGTTCCTAACCTCTGCGTGTAGCCATCAATATAGGGCCCATTCCTTTCCTCTCTATGAGCATGTCCGTTATGGTTCCTGTGTATGAGTAAGCTGAAAACATTAGAGATGTTCTCTGCTCACTTTTTTTTTTGTAATTTTGAAAATATTCTAGGAACTTTTTGTATGCGTGCACGTGTACACATCCACATGTATATGTTTCTCTGCAGTGTGTTTTAAGATTTATCCACCCTACCACGTGTACTCCTGGCCCATTGATCTTGCCTGTCTCGTGCTACCAATCAGCATGCACCATGTTCACTTAACACGTTTACTTTCTGTGGACCCTCAGCTTCCCAAATACTCCTCTAGCCCAAACCGTACCATAGCAACCACTGCGTGTCTCTCTCTCTCTCTCTTAAAAATGAAGATGCTGCTCGTTAAAAATGCCTCCTATACAATGTTTACATCAAATATATGCATTGCAAATTTCTTAATTGAAAATGTTTTTCTCACTGTGGAGTAACTGGCACTCACAGATGTTCTTAAGGTCTCTGTCTCCAGGGCACAAAGAACTATTTAGACATTCTAAGAGTATAAAATATATTCTGTGGCTGTGCAGATGGCTCCTGGGTATTCTGTTTTGGAATCAAATATTCACGGGTCTTCCTTCATCGTAGTTTGGGAAAACTTGGTGGAAGATTCTAGGCTGATAGACAAAGCCAGGAGAGATGGTCCGATTCACAGTCTGTGATTTGAAGTAGTGGGACATGGGAGAATATATGTTTTGAAATAAAAGTCTTGGCCCCACCTTGGGCAAGTTATTTAAACCTATCTTTGACTTGGCGTCTCCATTAGTAAAACCAAGTACTTATAAGAACCCTCATTGTAGGAAATGGGAGGATTGAGTTCTTCTATGAGCCTTGTGTAGCCTTGGTCGTGTCACAAAGGTGGCAACTGTAGAGCGTTAGGTAAGTCCCCTACCCTCGGTTCAATTGGATGGCGTCACAAGCCTAGTTCTGAAGTCAGCTTGATTGCTTCAGTATGGCCTTTCCCCATCTGCCTGGCTGTTACATGGCTGGACGGAGGAGGCTGGTGATGAACAGTACCAGTGGTTCTATGAAAAGGGCAGGGTGTGGGAGGGGGAAATCCAAGACTTATCCTATGACCTAAGAGCACAGAAGTATGGATGTGAGGAGATAAGTGTGGAATGAGCCGGGGCAGGATTGGGATAGCTCCCACCACCACACCAGTGGGGCAGATGCAAACAAACACGAACGAGACGCTTTGATCCCAGGGCTTGGTCCTCGATTCCCAGCAGTCACGAAACAGAACATTCTTAGCACGCTTTGGTTTAAGAGTGGTCAGTAGACACTTGTGGAGAAGTGTGGGCTTAACTTCAGTGTGTTGGATGCTCGAGGGGGGAGGGGTCTGTGTGAGTGAAATAATTGGGCAAGCACATCTGCCCACTTAGTATTTTTGGCTCTCTAAACCAAATTGGCTGGCTGTGGGATCAGTGGGGTTTTTGCTCCTACTATATTAAGGCAAGCCTTACATGCCCAAGTAGCCACTGGGGACATTCTCATTCAGGGAGAGTCTGGTAGGCAGAATTTTAAAATGCTAGTCAATTTCCATCTGTGACTTACTAGAGTTGATACAAATCCTCTTTATCTGAGTGATCAGCATAGTGAAAGCTCATTTTGTTGGAATTAGAAGACCTAAATACAAAAGCTTAAGACGTTTTAAGACTTAAACACAGAAGCTGCTATAAGCAAATGGGATTTGCCCTGTAACGTTCTAATCCTCTCTAGTGCACAGGGTAACGTGGTGAGAAAGAGGGTGGGCTTTGTACGAAGCATGTGAATTCAGTCCTGGTTCTTCTGTACCCCAGTGCCTATTGGAGCATGTGTCCATACACCTGAAGTGGAAGAATTAGCAATGAGGTATTATTTGTGAGTATCCACCACAGGAATTTTGTTCATAAAGTATTCAGCAAAGATTTTGCAGTATTGATGCTTGATAAATTTAGCATCGTATTCTTATGTGCCTGTCCTATTAGAGCAGTGGTCCTCAGCCTTCCTAATGCTGTGACCCTTTAATACAGTCCCTCATGTTGTGGTGACCCCCAACCATAAACTTATTTTCACTGCTGCTTCATAACTGTAATTTTGCTACTGTTATGAACTGTGATACGCAGATAGCCTTAGGCGACCCCTAAGCAGTGGAGAACCACTGTATTAGAGTATGTATGACTTTGTGCACGTTATGTTATTATGTAAATATTAAATTTTTAATCCTCATGTTTGGTGGTCCTCAGATAATTTTTCATTGTTAAGTTTAAAGTGTGTTCCCAGTTTGGTGCCTTTATTCCTTGTTGCAGACACAGGAGACAATATGTATCTCTCCCTCTCAGTTTCCCATCGTCCATTTTCTTTTTTGAGACTGAGCCTTCCCTTTCTCCCATCTGCATATGTTCTATCCCTGACGAGAAAGGTGAATACACTAGTAATAGAGGTGAAATATAAAAACAAATATTTGGAAAGTACTTGTGTGCTGAAAAGTAGCCCAGTTCTTGGTAGTCAGCTTACTGGCCATCCTTGGTGTATGAACTTGGAGAGAGCAAATCCCCCGAGTTGTCGCACCTGTGGCTGAGGTAGTAGTACCTTTTGCCAGTCCACTGGGGATCCTTGTACTTTGTATCCCATGTGGCTCTGTTGCAATGCTCCTACCATTCTCTGTATGGATGCTGGAACCAGCAGGCTGGAGCTGTAATGCCTGTATGCCTGTACAGACCATCTGTGTGTCCAAGGGGGACTGTAGACCTTAGCTGTCCTGGGCCTCAGCTTCCTAGACTACGTAATGAATTGGGACCAAATCATTTCTGAGCTCCTTCTTGATCTCCAGATTTTGTAGACTATGTTCACTAATAATACTGGTTTAATCAGAAGGTTACCAGATAAAGACTTGGGCTACTGTCAAAGATGCACTTATCTAAATGACAAGCTGTGGAATTTCTAATATAATGTTCATAGACCTAGACCTCTGTTAGGAGGCTTTTGATCTACAGTTATAACTGTATATAACTTTTGACCGCCTGCCTCTACCTTCCAATTGCTGAGTAGTGGTTTTTGAAACGCCTTCCTTGAGTTTCTGGGTTGTATCGACGGTTGCCAGAAGGAATCGGGGGAAATCAGAAGAAACAGAGAGGTACTGGTAAGCCAGACTGGTGTCTGCCTTTGTATTGAGGGCAGATAATATATTAAATTCACAAGAAACAAATTGGAATTGTTCTAATGCTGGACACAGAGTAACACATCACAGGTAGGTGAAAGGTCTGCCATTGTGAGTAGAGGGTATGAGTGACAGGAAGAGCCCTAATGTAAACCTCTCAGAGCTCCTGAGCAGAGGCTCCCCTGGACTCTGACCAGGACTGCCTGAAAGTCTTTGGTGAAACCTGCTTTTACTATCTGTTGGTAACTTGTTTATTCGCATACCTTCAGCCTAAAGTCAGACGAGACAACGAGTTTCCAAAGAGACTGAACCTACACTGAAACTCCGAACATGGCTAATCTACACACAGAGAGAATAGTCTGAGTCCTTGTTGCTCAAGGAAAAGTAGATCTGTGCCTAACTAGAAGGGGATATCTTCTGGTTAACCAGCTACTGTGTCACAAATAGAAACTTGGGGTTCTCATCTAATACTGGGGTATCCTGAGGAGAAAGATGGTTTTGTGGGCTGTCACTTCTAACCAGTAATGCTGTGTATATGCACAGGCATGAGGACATGCAGTCAGCTTCTTGCACACATACTTTATTATATCCCCACAGACAAGAGACTGACAGTACCAATTCTATACCTCAAAGACCTAAGTAGCCTGCCCAGTGTTGCACAGCTTGCAAAGGGCAAGACAGGACCCACATCCATATTTCCTGTTCAATGCCCCAGCTTCACCCCTTCCTTGTTGCCCTGCTGACCTATGTCCCTAGATTTACTGTTATCCTTCATAAAGGTGAGGGATCATGTTTGTCACAATATATGACCTTAGCCTTTGCTCGCTCACCGTTTTCTGCTTCTAACGCTGATTAGCTGGGGCTAAGTTACTATTAGTGAACCAAAGATCCGTCCTGTTATTTTTTTAATGCATTCTTGAACTATGCAATAAATAATTTGTTACTTGTCTAGAAACTTGCTTTATTTTTAAAACAAAAGGTGCATCCTCTGTATGCAATATCGGGGTTTATTCTCTACCCAGATGTGTCTGTGTGATCTTCTAGGGCTTTCCACATAACATCTGAGATCCTTGTAAAAATCTAAAAGTCAGATTCTGCTGCTGTTTACATAGCCAGATGAAGAATCTGAGACCCAGTGAAGCTAAGTAACTAACCCTGGTTACAGGATTGTAAATAGAACTAAACTCACATCAGACAGAACTGTAGGAATGGATTAGGCAAACAGCAAGAAACACAGCTCTGGGTGTGTTCCAGTATAAAAGATATTTTTAGTTTGGCCTGTTTTTGAAGTCTGTGCACCTAAATCATGTGTCTACATCTATAGAGCAAACCCAGAGAGGCTGTGGAATTTCCACTACGCTAATCTAGCCCAAGGATTACCTTTATGCCGTGATTGTAACAATATGCTGTGGCTTAAAGTAGCTAGGTTTTTAGTGCCAGATTTAACGCATGCAAAGACACCTGAGGCTATGCCCAGAGAAGTAAGTGGGAGGGAACAGTCAGAGCCTCCAGATGGCCTGAACACTGCAGGCACCAGGATGGGATGCAAGTGTGGCCTCAGGGTAGCCTGGCAGGCAGAAGGCTTCATATGCCACCCCAGGAGCATGGTGTATCTGCTACAGAGGGGTTGGCAAGTGTCACCTGCTGAATCCGAGAGGAGGAAAAGAATCGATGCTGGCAACATCAGCTCGCAAGGGCCAAAGAGAATTGCTGTAGCCATTGAGCTCCCTACCTGGACATAAAACCCTGTGAAGAGACAGGTGTAGCCAATAATCAATCATTTCTTGATGCTATCCCTTGGATAGGGATATTATGTGAAATATTATGTCATTATGTGAAAGAATCAACTCATACAATAATAATAATGGCTATGCTAGTATAGGAAACACTTAAAAGTCATACCAAGAAGAGAGTGTTCATCTCATAATTCAGATGACACAGAAAACCAGGCACCAACAGGTAGAGTGGGAAGAATAGACTGATGCAGGAAAAATGCACAGCCTGGCCAAGAGAGTGGTATGCAAGATCATGGCCAGGATGTGGGTATGCAGGCGAAAATGGTTTCTTCAAACCCACTCCTACCCCCTGCCAACTGACAGAACAGGTGGATGGCAAGAGATACTGTAAGTAAAAGACAAGATAAAAACTGTTAACCAACATCATCATCATCACCAATGTTCATACATGCATGATTTGATACAGGGATGAGCATAAGGCTGGTTAACTAAAAGGAGTTATTAGAATCTATTGAGAGATACATGCAAAGATACATAAATATAGTCTAATGATAATCATTCCGGGTTCTTTTGTTCTGGACTAGAATTGGCCACCATCTGTTTCATGCTTGATTATGTCCTAATTTTTTTTAAGTCCCTGAGTCCTTTTTCTTGCCTCTTGCTTCTTGAAGAAAGCCCAATGCCTGTTGAAGCAATTGCTTAAAAGCATTTGAGGTCCCTGTAGGGCTATTATGCTCCCATTATCTGTTGTGTGACCTCAGTTCTCTCCCCTTAGCAGGATCTCCATGGTTGGTTCTGGGTCCAGACTTTAAATGCATGGCTCGATCTAAGTAATAAATGCTACTAATAGTTAGGTGGAAGAGACCCATATCCTTTTCATTGTCACCCTGCCTTTAAATAATGAGCCTAGGGCTGGGTATGTCGGTATGTGGCCCAGAAGCAAACACTTGCCTGGCAAGCGATGTGAGCCTGGTTTTCATCCCCAGCACAAGGCGGGCAAAAGGCTGCATAGTATCTTAGAGAAAGAACAGAAAAACTAGAACCACCGGTCGTTTTCTTGCTGCTCCCGGTAAACATTCAGGAAGAAGATGGGATCTTATCTGTGGCCATTTGGAACTAGCTATCTAAAAGCTCGGAGCACTAAGGATAATACGAGATTTATTTTGAGTTGTGTTTTGATGATATATAGATGATGATATATAGAATCATAATTCTATTTGGTACCACTTGCGTGCCTTCCAGTAAAAAACGACACCTCTGTTTTGATCCGTTTTCTTCCTCTCTGTTTTGCAGAGATAAGTTTGAAAGTCTGCTGTATCCCTGACTACCAGTAACCAAATAGTCTGCTAATGGCTCTTCCTTTGTTAAGGACTTTTAAACTCGGATTAAATGATGAGTCAACGTGGGAGAACACTGTTTTAACACTTAACATTTCTAAAGTGGCTTTTCCTGCTTATTCCAGGAGTCAAAGCACAAGCCGTTGTTCACTACCTGTTTGGGTAGTAAAGAGGTTGGGCTTGATTTTATTTATTTATTTGTTTGTTTATTTATTTATTTGGTAAAAGACAGTACTAAAGATTGCATCCAGGCATTGTCTGTGCCAGACAAGAGCTCTGCCACCAAAGTATATCCTAGCTTGATTGTAAAGTTTATTCAGCAAAACCAAACCAGGTAGAAACTTGGCATACAGCAGGAAAATTCTCATGGCACAAGCAGTCCAAGCACATAGTGCCAGTGTAAATAGGCAGAAACCCTGGCCTCGGCTTCAGTGCCTCTAGACCTGTCAGAGGAGCATGATGATAAACCTCACCTGATTTCAATCCACTGCCCGAGCAAATGAGCTATCAGTGTTGGCATCATCGTGCAGGTCTTGGACAAAAACCCTAGGTCTGTGTAACACTTCCGGAAAGTTAACTTGTCTTCTGGTTCCTCAGGATGGAGTTGCAAATCTGAATCTCTCTATAAAAGGTGTTTTGTTTTACATTTTCTTTAACTTTTAGTTCTTTGAGGACATTTCCAAAGTGGTTTTTTTTTTTTTTTTCCCTCTGCAAAGCAACAGTGTAACTCCAGGTAGGATTCTTGTGTAGCACAGAAGTCTAGTCCGCCCTCTGACTGCAGGTGAAGGGACAGGTGCAGTGGACCAGGCTAGGAACCGTACTCCTCACCGTGTCCACTTCCCGAAGCCTGGGTGCTTGAGAACGCTGGCATTGCTTATGTAGGCAGTGTCCTTGAAGATGCTCACAATGGATACATTATGTCTCATGAAAGCCGTATCTGGAACTGGGTCCCTGGAAAATTATTCTGCTGACTTCCAGACGCTCAGCCTGGAGCCAGTGCGTCTTCGCTTTCCCTTTCATTATTGCCTCTGTTTCTCTGTTTACTCTTGGAAACGGTTGGTGACTGCTCTGTGGGTCCCTGTCACAGCTCATCTTTCCAGAAGACTGCCACGGTCCCCATGCGAGGGGTAAAAGCCTGGGGGATCCAGGAGTGAGAGTAGAGGTGGTTTGTGCAATAAGGGGGTGTAAGATACAGAATCTCACAATTTGGTCTGCAGCCAAAGCACAATTGGATTATGTCAAAAAGGGAAAAGGTGCCACGTGCGTTAGCTGTTTCTTCACGGCGCAGGCCAATTTAAATATAGCCTACTACCACAACTTGTCCAGAGTTAAAATAGCTCAGAACAAGTGGCAAGTGGCAGGGAATGAGGCTCTCTGCCAGGAGATGGCAAAGGGATGGGAAAACAGGCTTTGAGCTACATTGTAGGGCTCGAAAGCAGCAGGATGGGACACCTTGAGATCCTGCTGATGGCTTTCATTTCTGGTCAGCACAGATTCCCAGAGCATGGTAAGAACTTTGGTTACATGCGCAAACATCCAGAAAGCACTATATTATTTTAAAAGTAAGCTCTCATGACTGACTCTCACATCAGGAGTCAGGGGCAGGACCACTGCAATTAGGTTTCCTGGCAGAGGAGGCATTTTTAACCCATGAATTGAATTACATACTAATGAGATCAAAATTTAAAAGTTGGAAAAGCCCTGACTTAACTAGTTGCCAAAACAATGTGAGTAGTCAGTACAGAACCTAATATGTCAGTTAAACCCTTCATCCCTGAAACGTTTGTGTCTGCTTGGTACATTCTTATTATTCTTAATTCCAGTTCTGTCCTATTCTGTGGCACTCAGCAAGAAACAAAAAGCGCTTTATTAGGGGAGAATATGCACTAGTTAAGTATTACCCCACCTGGAGACAGACAACCTTCAAATACCCATTGCAGTGGCTTACAGCTGTTGGTGTCTAATGACACAAAGAATTTATCATCTTGCAGTTTTTAATTGATAGTTACAATTAACATACTTAAAACTGACAGTTACAATTACAAAGCAGGTTTTTAATGATTTGTTTTTCAAGATTATAATTACATCATTTCTCCCTTCCCTTTCCTCCCTACAAACCCTCCCAGATATCCCTCCTTGCTCTTCTTCAAATTCATGGCTCCTTTTTTTTTTCATTAATTATTGCTACATACATATACATATATACATCTATATTCCTAAATGCATAAACGCAACCTGTATAATATTACCTGTAGATAACGTTTTCAGGGCTGACCATTTTGTATGGGATAACCAGTCAGTGTGCTCTTCCCTAGGGAAGACACTTTCTCCTGCTCTCTGTTTTCTGAGGTCGCCGGTATAGTTCTTCGTGTAGGGTTGAAGCCTTTACCCTGCCCACGTTGGAATGTCTGTTGCTGTCTTACTTCAACCCGCGTCACTCCTGTAAAGGCAGTAGTGTTCGTAAGACCGTGGGCCTGGCATTATTAGGAGACACGGTCTCATAGCACACTTCCTGATTCTCTGGCTCTTAAAATCCTCCTAAGCCCTCTTCCACAAGGATCCCTGAGACTGGGGCGCAGGGGTCACGTTACAGGTTTCTCAGCCGGGACTTGACTCCGCAACTCCGCATTGTGATTGGTGGTCGTTTTTTGTAACTGTCTCCACCTATTGCACAAGAAGTGTTCTGTCGAGAGCTGAGAACGACACTTACCTGTGAATATAAGGACAAACATTTAGCATGTACTTAGGGTTTGTTCTGGTTTAGTAAAGTAAAGGTGGTAGACTTTCCTCCAAAATTCGTGACTTCACTAGCCCTGTATAGTTGGCTCTTTCCAGTACCAGGAATGGTTTCTCTCCAGTCGAAGGTTCCTAGGTCCAGAGAACTGTTGGTTACTGCCAAGTCTGCGCGCCACTACTGCACCCTTAGTGTCAATGTGCCGTGCTGATTATCTTTGTGTTTCATAGGCAGTATAGCTGAGGATAGCTGTTGGTTTCTTCCCTCCTTTGGGTGCTCGAGTGGCACCTTTGGTACCCTGAAAGCTAATTCCTAAGGAGGTGGCTTTCAAGTCAGTTATAACTCAGGGGCCTTTGAGCCGTGTGTTTGAACCATATAGTGTCTTCAGCAATAGGAACTCTTGTGCCGCCCCTGGGGAACCAGGCATGCATGGGCTGTGCTTACACGCATGCAGACAAAATACACACAAAATAAAGTGAGTAAATCTAATAATAATATAGAAACTTACAAATCATTAAATTTCAGGGCCAGAGAGATGACTCAGCCAGAAAGGGCACTTGGTACCAATCTTGACAAACTGAGGTCAATCCCAGGACCCACATTTTGAAAGGAGAGCAGAGTGTTCTTTTAGAAATATGCTAATTCCCTGGAAAAGATCCTTTAGCAAGTTACTTGGTTGCAAGAAGAACTTATGATATTCAAATGTGTCACTTATGGTGACCTCAGTATCCAAGAACTCAGGCTGTAGCAAAGACACCCATCTCAGACCAACATCTCAGCTTGGTCACTTAGTTCCTCCATAGGGCCACTCACTCTTCAACTGCTGTTGCTGTAGCATCTAAGAAAATCACCACAGAGAAACATCCTATCTGCAGTAACCTGTTTCCAGCAGTGATCATCTGCCAGAGAGAAAGTCAAGGGAGTAACACTTCCCTTCCACTCTCAGAACTTCAGAAGGGGCAGAGCACATGGCTAGTGTGTGCTGTGCAGGAAACCCTACTCACTCGTCGAATGGTATCCTGAGATCTCAGTCACCTACGCACAATCTCAGTTCAAAAGTGTTCCATGGAAACCTCCAGAAGTCAACATTCCAAGGGTCACTAACGAGTTTTATTCTGGTGCTTTCTCATGGTTGTTCCATTTTATTATTAAATTATTAATTTGTTACTGTGCCTTACTTATAGGTTAAAGTTTACCTCTGATCCGTACATTGGGAAAACATCACACACAGGATTGGATCCTACTGTGGTTTTAGACATACACTGAAATCCAGGCAGAGCAGAAAGGAAAGTGAGTGTGATTTTTAAATTAGGTTGAATTACCTGTATACCCCAAATACTATGAAAGCACTGATAGGTGTTTGCAGATTATTCATTGTGTTAAGATTTTGTTGGAGGTTGAAAATAATCAGTAGCCGATCATAACGTGAGTCTGTAAAAAGCATGAGGCAAGGCTTGGCCAGTGTTTTGGGAAACACCAATTCAAAAGCACCTGAGGCTTAGAGACATGCCAGCAGGAAGACGGGAACATCTGGCACTCCTGTGCCAGTGAGAGCTCCTAAGAGCATAGGTTGTGTGTATGGCATCTCACGCCTCCTGTGTCGACGCTGTCTCCTGCCCCTTGTCTCATACAAAGACACTTCTTCCCTCTCCTTGTGCTGTGGAACACCCGCTAGTCCCAGAGCTCCTGTACCTCCTTGGAAAAAGCACTGCTCACCTGAACTGTGGATTCACATCTACCCCTCCAGGCATGGGGTCCCCTCTAGGCGTGCTCCTTCCAGACTTCAGTGGCTGAGACTTGTTACACTCCCCTTCCCTTGGTGTCCCTTTCTTTGCAGGACAACTGGTCAACCCCAGAGGCTTTCATCTGAAATTTGTTTATACAAGAATAAAGCATCTATGAAGTCTCATCATAACATTGTAGTGTTTGGGGTCCAAAATTATAAAAAAAAATTTACAGCTTTCTACCAGAATATTAAAGAAGCTGTCATGGGTGAAGAATTCTGCACTTTACAGGGTGGCATGTGTGTGTGTTTATGCTTCAGATAGGACAGAGTCAATTGGTAAAAGTCAATTGGACATGACCTTTTGTCACCGAGTCTGCTGTTATTTCAGAAGCATTGACTATTGCCAGTACTCTTGACTGACTATAACGTAGCACAATGACAAATTCTACCACGAGAGTATCACCGGATGCTCTACGGCGGTTCTCAGCCTGTGTGTCCTGCCCCTTGGGAGGCTGAACAACACTTTCACTGGAGTCACCAAAAACCATCTGCAAATCAGACATTTACATTAGGATTTATAACAGTAAGCCATTTATATATGGCACACGCCTTTAATCCCAGCACTCGGGAGGCAGAGGCAGGCAGATCTCTGTGAGTTCGAGGCCAGCCTGGTCTACAGAGTGAGTTGCAGGACAGCCAGGGTTACAACAGAGAAACCCTGTCTTGGAGAAAAGAAAAAAAAAAAAGTTTCAAAGCAGTAAGTAGCAAAGTTACAGTTACGAATGAAGTAGTAACAAACATAATTTAATGGTTGGGGGTCACCACAGCGTGAGAAACTGTATTAAAGGATCGCAGCATTAGGAAGGTTGAGAAGCAGTGATCTGAATGTTAAGAGACCTGGGTTAGACTCGTTCCTTAGACTGCGTAGCTGGGTGAATTTTTCGTTACATTTATTTATCTGTGAGGAGGATGCATTCTCCTTCTACTGTGTGGGTCCCAGGAGTGGACTCAGGACAGCAGTCTTGGTGACAACCCAGTGAGCAATGTCAATGGCCCTAGCTGGGTGAATGAGTGTGTGTTTTAGTCCCTCTGAATCCAGATCCCAACAGAAGGAAAAGTAATTACCTGATCGCTGGGATAGGGGCCACAGAACTCTGAAATGCCCTTCCAAGTTCCAGGTGTGTTTCTGACTATATCTGGTAAAAACAAGTTTTGAGCATTGTTTCAAAACCAAAGTTAATGTATCTGAATAATACCTCTGTATTTATTGTTTTCCATGCCTGTTGCATCAAAAGGCTGGAGCTTTAAAGTAAATACTGTGAAGGACTTCTTGGTTAAACTGCTGAATGATTTCCTTTTCACAGACCCTCTGTGAAATAGAAATAACAGAACCCTACAGTGCCTACCAGGAAATGTAAAGAGAAAAAACCCGTTTGTGAGAGAACAACCATACTCCTCATGTTAGGCCTTTCTTGCAAAGTAACCCTTCCTTAAACTCTGCAAATGAAAACTGCATGCCTTGAAAACACCGAGAGCTTAAGATTCAGAGTGAAGGTTTTATGTAACTAATCCAACAGCTCATGTTCATCCTCTGAACACCAGAAGCTCAGTAGAAGAGCAGGTCCCTTTACTGCCCCATGTCAGTGGAGCCAAGCGAACTGGGAAACCGGGCCCTTCATATCTTTAGAGAGCCATTTCAGATAGAAAATAAAGTAGTAGAAAATGGGTGTCTTACCAGCTAAGAGAATGTCTGAACTGTGAGTTTAAGGTGTTCTCCATCACTTGCATCATTTTTTCTAAAGAGTATATGGGGAGTTGCTTCCTCTTATTTGCACGCATGAGAGCATGTGTGTATGTGTATATATGAAGACCACAGGTAGACATTGAATATATTTTTTCTTATTAAAAAGGTTTGTTTTATTTTATTTTACTATTATAGGGGTAGGGGAAAGACAGGGTCTCGCTATTGTAGCATTGGCTGTCCTGGAACTCACTGTTTAGACCAGGCTACCTCGAATTCATAGAGATCTGCCTGACTTTACCTCCGAGGTGATGGGTGTCTTACTATTTTTTAGTGTGTGGTTGGGGAGAATGTGATAGCTTGCATAAGCAAGTGCTCACTCGTGCCTAGGAACGTCAGAGGCCTTGGCTCTTCCTAGAGCTGGAACTGCAGGCAGTGTTGAGCCACCTGATGTGGGTTCCGGGAATTGAATTCAGATCCTCTGGAAGGGCAGCAGGTGCTCTCAACTGCTGAGCCATCTCTCCAGACCCCAGATATATTTCTTCGTCAGTCTCCTCCTTATAAATGAAGGCTGGGGTTTTTCACTTGAACCCAGAGCTCACTGATTCTGCTAGTCTGCCCATAGCTAGACTACCTGCCTCCACTAGTTCAACCCCCTCCTGAAGTTAAGATTATGAGTGGGCTCTCACACGCTCACAGCATACGCGTGCTGGAAATACCCACTCTGGTCTTCATGCTGATGCTTTTCTCACTGAATTATTTCCCAATTATAAAATGACCTCCTCTAAGCAGAAGCATTAACGGGAATCGGTAGGGACTGGGTCAGTTGTGAACTGATCACTTGGCTGATTTGCCCGTTAGCTGGACATCTCCGATACCAGTCTGGGTTCCTGACCTATATAGTCCTAAAATTGCTCTCTTTCTTAGCTATACTTTATCTTGTACCCACAGTGGACCATCAGGAAGGGACAAGAAACAGAACACTGATGTAGAAGTAAAAAATAGCATTGACATTTCTAATTCTCAACCGTTACCTGCATTCTGAAGGGTGCCAGGCTCTTCCCAGGGATATCCAGATGTTTCTGTAAAGTGCCAAAGAGAAATGGCTTTTATGCTTCCGTACAGTTTGATTTTATAGAATATGCACTCGGTTTTTTTTTTTTAAATAATGTAGTCCACCTGTTTCTAAAGGCCTACTAGCTGATAATCTGAACTTAAAACACAGAGCCTTCAACAGAAAGCCACATTCAGAATAAGACAGCTTCTACAAAACAGACATGGGAAAGGACAGGACCTGTACTACAGCCAACTGAAAAACCACCTTGAACTGTCTGCATTTATATGACTTTGACACTCATCAAGCTGTCTTCCATAGTCCTTGCTGTCTCTGGATCGAGGCTGCAGTCTGCTGTCGGCTGTGGACAGGTTCTCCAGCCCAGGACTCCAGGATGAGTTCGACCCTTTTTCCCATTCTCTTTGTCCCAAGTCTCTCCTTCAGACCACCTTTACCCTCTCTTCTACGCTTCTCCCAGGGAAGCCAGTCTTGCTGGAGATGAAAAGTCCCGTTGACCTGAAGTTGATTCTCCCGGGGCTTGTTCAGCAATGCCGACGCGTGGTAAAGTGCCGATTCCAAACCTTTGCCTCTTTAAGCGCCCTTGATTCTCCCCACTGTCCCTTAATTTCTACAGAATGGAGTAATGGGCACTTACATTCTGAGTACACTGGACTCGTCCTGAGAGGTCACATAGTTCAATCCTGACTCCACAGCAACTCCGAGACCATATTGCCCACCTGTGAAAACAGGTGAGGAAATAGCCCAGCTAACGTGAGATACCTGTGGAGAGAGATTAAGTCTAGTTCCAAAGCGCAAGGCAAGACTCTTTGAACCTTAGGGCCGTTAAAAGACCTTGAAATGTTGGATAAACTCTTCACTAGTTTTTTGTTGGTTTTTTTTTTTTTTTTTTTACTGCTTCCTTCCACATTTTCACAACAGGACTGCTCTTCTCATCCTCCATTTCTTCGTTTCCTCCTGTTCACTAAACATCTTTCTAGCTACCTTCCAGTAGTTCTCATCTTGTAAGATGTGAGTAAATCATCTCTCCCCTTGACCCAGCTAATTCCTCTGGTTACTGTCCAGATTTCTTCCTTCCTTTCTGGGTCGAAAGTCTCCTGTACGTGGCCCGTACCCGCTTCCTCTGCTTCCTCTGCCCCTCAGCACCGGTCTCCTTGTATTCAGACGGCCCTCTCAAAAGGTTCTTATCAAACCCAGCGGCCTTTGCTTGGCCCTCCCTCTTCCCAGCACGTGCCAGGACTGACAGACCCTCCCTGCCTGTGAGTCTATCTGTACTTGTTCCGGGGATTTGTACATTAACCAGTCAGTCACCCGGACTCAGAAAAATACAGCTGCCCCAGAGAAAAGACAGATTTGCCTCTCCCAGTTAATTCCTGAAAGATGTGCGGGGTTTCCCAAGGACGAGGACCTTGACGGGCTTCCTTGGAAGTTCACCAGCTAATTATATACTAGTCTCTATTCCACCAGATCCCTAGGTCACTTTGGGCTCAGTCCTCAGCTTTTTGATTCATGTTTTGTGGGGTTCATCCTGTTTCCATTGGAGCACTCGTAGCCTCCATACTTCCGTTATAACTTAGTCCTCGAGTTTGCATCATACCCCTGAATGTGTAACTATAAATGCCCATGTCATGTAAACATCTGCTTGTCTAGAGCATAGCTTGTCATCACCGGTAGTGGGGCCTGCACAGTGTCTCTCTGTAACGGAATCATGCGTCTGGACACCTAGTTGCAAACCTCACCTTTATCAATGTTTCTCTTTCCCTCTCCATTGCTCATCCCACTAAGATTTTTGAAGGCAGCCCCTACGCCAGGCTTTCTGCTAAAGGCTAACTAAGTGGACGTGTTTCAAGACTCTGACATGTCTTTCCTAAACCATCCACTGAAGAGTCCTTCCCGTTAGAGCTGTTAGGGTTTTAGCTTGCTGTAGCTGGCGTTGGCACAGTGGCTTCTCAGCTAAAAACCAAACCTTCTTGAATATTTCTCTTCGCATTTCTGGACATGTTGGTTTCTCTTTAGATTACTTACCCAAACCATCGGTTTTCTTTTTAATTATAAAGCGTTTATAACTCAAACCCTACAAAGTACAGCGTTCAACTGTATGTCGGCCACGTTGTCATACAGCCAGTCTGCACCACTTGAAAAAATTAAAACATGATGGCCTGATATGCCCCTTCCCATTCTCTGTCCCTCCTTCTCGTCCCCAGTAACCATCTTTCTATTTATTTTCTACAAATTCGTCTACTGTCTGTACCTCATATAAAACTTATCTCTTTGTGACTTATTCCATTTAGTTTAAGATCAAGATTTATCCATGCAGTAGTAATTATCCACATTTCTTTCTTAAAGGCTAAGCAACGTGTTTATATTTTTTACTACTTCTGTTTATTCCATCCATTCATACATGGGTGGCTTCTTAAGGATGCTCTGATCATGGATCCAACAAAAAAAAAAAAATTCTTGAGAATTTTTATGCTTTTAATAGGCCATGTTCTGACAGTAGAACCAGGGGTATCATAAAATAAACGCATGCCGAGTGAGTAGGAGATGAGCTATCTCCTTGTGGTTTTGACTGGCTTACCCACCCCCCATCACGGGTTTAATGGTGCTAAGCATCTTTACGTGTTTCTGCTGGCCCTTTGTAACATTTTTGTTGGAGAAATGTCTATTCAAGTCCTTTGATGGGTTTCTTTAAATTTCCTTGTGTCGAATTGCAAAACTACTTTATATATAGTCTGTGTATCAGCTTCAGATTTGTGATTTGCTATAGCGTCCGTCCTCTAATGGAGTGCAGATAGTTAAGCTGTAAAGAGGTGTTTTAATCCGACTTAATGATGGCAGTTTTGAACCTGAGTAGCCTGCACTAAAAGGACTTTCCTCCAAAAACAATTTTAAGAATGAAGCATCCTAATTTCCCATATCGGGTTTCTAGTGGTAAATCCTAGGTAAATATCACAAAACAAAATTTAAGTGAACCAGGCATGGCTATAATCCCAGTACTCAGGAAGCTAAAGCAGGAGGATTATAAATTGGAGGCCAGCTTGGGCTATATAAGCAAGATACTGTATAAATAAATAAGTAGCTTAGCGGTAAGCCACTTGCCAAACATATGCAGGGCCCTGGGGTAGGTCTCCAGTGATGAAAACAAATAAAGTAGAAAGATTTGACATAGTCCAGAGAAGAATTAGAAAGGTGCCTTTGACCTGGCTATCAGCAAAATACTCTTTCATGGTGCTAACCAGGTTGTCAGCAGGTAAAGATGCCTGCCACGAAGTCCTACCACCTCAGTCTCATCCCTGGTGTGAGCATGGTAGGAGAAGAGAACCAGCCACATAGTTGTCCTCTTAACTCCACAGGGACACCACACCATGTTCACAGAAGCAAACAAATGAATAAAAAGAAAAGAACAGAGCCTTTCAACTCATTAAGTTTTTAAGCAAAGATCAGGGATTGAAGTTTTTAAAGTATTTAATAATGAGGAATTACTTTCTAGGCTTTAAAGTGTTCTGGATAGAGATCGGAAAAATCTTATAAATGAAGCCGAAGATCCTCAAATCATCACGTCTTCACCTGGAGAATTAACACACAGAGGGCCCAAAGTTCAGAAACCTTAGTAAGAACAAGAGCTTATTGACTGGGGAATTGGCTGTTCTGGTTAAATATCCTGCCAGTTTCCAGAAAGTATGTACAGGGCCTGGTAACAAGCCACATGCACACCAGCATTCCTTGCACGGGGAGTCCAGCGAGAGCCCTGTAACTGCAGAAGGCACCTGTGTGTGTAGACAGAGGATCATTTTACTCTTGAGTTTCCTGGTAGCTTTAACAAAGAGAGAAACAACAGATTGTGTTGTTTGGGTTGTATGATACTAGGAAGCAAACCAGCTTAGCATCAGATACCAGATTGTTCCTGGCACTAAACAATAAGGCTATTGTATCCCCTGGCTCTTTATAAACATGACAGTGATAGCATAATAGACAGCATTTTGTCAAAGGTGTGTAAACATTTTTCGAATGAGTCTTGGATCCTCTTCCCCTTGATCAGGAGCCAGGGGTATGATACTAACTACCGTAGCGTATAGATGCTTCTTTGGTAAGGACTGTGGTTTAACTTGTGATCTCATTGACAAGGATCACTTGAGGATCTGAAGGGATTCGGCCCATTGGTTGACTCCAGATGCTTTCCAAGTCTGATTTCTAACACACGTGCAGAGGTTTGGGCTCTGGAAGTGTCAAATACCAGCCTTCTCCGGCATATCATGCCCCTCCGTGACCATGTTATATCTAAATACCTTGCTATTCTGCTTTCAGACGATGTCAACTTAAGCCCTGGAAATGTGACTGAAGAGTCACTGTTAATGTTACTTGTTTAAAATAAGAGCCTAAGAACTCCGTCCCTAGGAGACCATCCTAGGTCTTGTTCTGTTTCGTTTATTTGTTTTTAAGGCCTTTCCTGGAAGAGAACACTAACGTTCAGGAACTCATAGCCTAAGATATGGCCCTCTGAACCACACTTACCGAGGATGGAACAGTAGCCGAACCTTGTCCCTTTAGATTGAAATCCATCGGCTATGTCAGTTGAGTATATAAGAGGTGGAAAGTGCTCCTCCAAGGAAGCACAGGCTGAGTCTTGCCAGGCCGGTCTTATCAGAGGAGCAAATCAAGACTGAAGCAAGGCTTTCTTACTGGGTGCTAGTACCTAAGACTCAAGCCTCCAGTTCACCTGGGTCTACAGAGCCAGTTGCTTTTTTGTCCCTATCCAGAATATTCTTTGTGCCACAGACTAATGTCTTCTTTAAAAGGGCTGCAACTGTCTGTGCGAGATAATTGGTTTTCTCAAATCTAGGTCTCACATAAATGAGTAATGTCACAGTCCAAAAGAAAGGCCAATAAGTCTTTTTTTTTTTTTTTCCACTTTATTACCCACAGTGCCATAGCCCAAGAAGTCATTCCGTGTTATTTCCAGGCAGCCAAGCCTTTTCAAGAGAGCCAGAGGAAAACAGGTTTTTGTTAGGGGTGTTGTTGGCAGAGAACTGGAGGATCTGACTCCCCCAAAGCAGCACCCCAAGGGAAAGGAGCACTTTTTGCTCTAGCATCCGGCAGAGCTGGGTGGTCCTGGAACAAGACTTTGGTTTCCTACCTGCCAGTTGCTACCATTTTTTTTTAATTTATTTAATTTTATTTTATGTGCATTAGTGTGAGGGTGTCAGATCCCCTGGAACTGGAGTTACAGACAGTTGTGAGCTGCCATGTGGATGCTGGGAATTGAACCCAGGTCCTCTGGAAGAGCAGCCAGTGCTGTTAACTGCTGAGCCATCTCTCCAGACCAACTCCCATTTTTGAAGTTACCCGAATAATAATTTTCTTTAAATATTTGGATGTCATAGCAAATCCCAAGGACAGACCCCATGAACCTATTAGATGGTGGCCTCTGCCATCAAGTTTAAGAGTCAGATCATCAATTAACAGTAATTTAATATCTAATAAAATTTAAAGGATATCAAAGGCAGTGTATTTCCAAAGCACCTTATTGTTGAGAAGAAAATGAATAAAATGTAGGAGTAACAAACTTGGTAAATGTCAATCATAGTTTCACCTTTAGCAGAATTATGTTGCCTTCCGGATTCAAGTTTTCATCGGCTCTGTCTGTGAAAGCCTGAAGTGGGGTAGACGTCTAAGGGCCATGTGCGTTCCTTAGACGAGTGTACTCTGAGCCAGTCCAGGGTAAGGCTGAATGTACTTTTTGTAAAAAGCATTTAGGAACATCTCATGAATTAATTTTTTTTTAATTTTTAAAAATTGAGGAAACTTGATTATTTTCCTCAGGGTAAAGTGACTTAAGAACTTGTGAAATATCTCAGTCGTTAAAGGAAAAAAAATTTCAAGTTGCTGGTTAGAAAAATTATTTGTAATTGCTTTGACCTTTGACTACAAGTTCTGGCTACTTGTGTGATTGTGTCCAAGAGAGGAGCCAGGCTGGCTGTGGGGCCTCTGCATCTGAGAATTGCTTTTGGAGCGTAACCCATTCCTAGTAGAGTTAAACCGTGATGTAATTGCAAAAGTCAAGTTCTGACAGGTCAGCGGCTGCTGCCTCACTGATAGGCTTGACTTCTCAGTTACTTTTGATTACATCATTGGGGAAGTGTGTGGAGATTGAAACTGAAGGCCAAAGTCTCATATATATCAGGGATCTTGAGACCTGAAAGGGGTCTCAGGCATCGTGTGTGTGTGTGTGTGTGTGTGTGTGTGTGTGTGTGGTGTTTCGTTTCCATACAACTAGCTGCAGTAGGAACCCATGCGAAGTGGTTTCACCTGATTTCCTAGGCGTTCTGACCCCCACCCCAGTGGCAGGTCTGACCACCCATTTGTAGGTATGGAACTGGGCTTGAGATTTAAATTAGTTCACACACAAGCCAGGACAACTATCAAAGTCCCTGACCCTATGAAGCTGGTGGAAAGACAAAATGAAGAGAACACCCCTGTGCTGGCTAGTCTGTGTCAACCTGATATCAAAACTACAGCTACCTGAAAGGAGAAAACCTTAATTGAGAAAAAAAAAAAAAAAGCCTCTGTAAGATCAGCTGCAAGGCATTTTCTTAATTAGCGGTTGATGGGGGAGGCCCCAGCCCATTGTGGGTGGTTCCATCTCTGGGCTGGTGGTCCTGGGTTCTATAACAAGCAGGCTGAGTAAAGCCACGAGAGCAAGCCAGTAAGAAGCACCCCTCCATGGCCCCTGCATCAGCTCCTGCCTCCAGGCCCCAGCCCTGTTGAAGTTGCTGTCCTGACGTCCTCTTGAGTGATGAACAGTGCTGTGGAAGTGTGAGCTCAACAAACCCTTTCCTCCCCAAGTTTCTGTGGTCATGGTGTTTCATCACAGTAATAGTAACCCTAACTAAGACAGTTCCTTTCTCCATTTCTCATGATTGGATTCACCAGAGGTTCTCAAGCACCCCCCCTACACCCCAGTTCAGGTGCGAATGTGGTCTTGATCATCTGGCCAGCTGTGAGTGGTCCTGACTGCTGCTGTAGATGGGTTAGGTGGAAAAGGGTCTGTCTGGAGCTTCAGGAAAGAGGAAGTAGAGAAGTAAGTTACATACCAGAGTGGTGACTGAGGCTTCACTGACTCTGAGCTTCCAAAATATGTTTACATGAAGGGTAAGCTATGTATTCTCTGCCCAGTCTGGTGGGTTGTAAGACAGAGTAGGGACAGTATTTCCATCCTACTTGGCTTGACAGAAGTGTGTTGCAGTTGAATCACTACACGTTCTTTTGTGGATGTATTGAAGAACTGGGAAACCACATAAGGCAGCAGGCTGACTCTCACAGCTTTATTAATTATGGCACCTAGACACAATTAGGCTGTAGCCAAGAATAGCAGATAAAATGGAAAATCATTCTGGGGAGGAAGAGAAGAGTCGAGAAGCCGAAAGCGTGTGAACAGAGGGTGCCCGCCGGTGCTCAGCATAGCACGAGAGTCAACCCGCCCCCTCAAATCACCGAGGATGGCGTCTCACGGGGTCCCTGCAGCCAGACGCTTAGCAATGTGCTCTCTTAAACTGTTGGTTTTATTTCCAGTACAGATTTATAATGCTCCATAGACTGAAGCGATCGCAAATATCTCACATGATGCAGAAATAACAATTTAGATACGTGGAAGATGATCCGTTTATTTTTTAATACCTTTTTTGGGTTTTTTTTTTTTTGTAAGTTTAATTATAACTTCCCTCCCTCCCTTTTATCCTTCCAACCCATACCATATGCCCACCCTGTTCTCAATTTCATGGCTCTTTTTATTTTATACATAAACACGTATGTATATGTGTGTGTGTGTGTATACACACATACATATATATATATATACATATGTGTATACACACATGTATGTGTATATATATGTGTATATGTATAACATATATATATATACACTTATATAAAACATATATGTGTGTGTGTGTGTGTGGAGAGAGACACAGAGACAGGTAGGTAGATATACACACACATACATAAGGTTTTCCTAAATATATAAATCCAACCCGCTTGATCCTTTTTCTAAGCAGTTTTTAAGTTGACAAGAAACAGCAGTGCTCTCACACACATCTTCTCCCCACCGTGGGCCCACACGCTCATCCTGGTCTGGCATCTTGGGTAAATGTGATGTAATGGCTGAAGTAGTGTTGATTCTTCTGTGCTGAAGTCCCTTGTTCACGTTCGTACCCAACTCTGAGGATGCGTATTCTACAAATTTTGACACGTGTATAACATCCACTCCGATGCCACGTGGAGTTGTTTCTCTCCCCTACATGAGCCTTCTGCTCTGCCTGTTCCCCTTCCCTACTGAACCCCTGGCAGCCACAGTCTACCATTTCTATAGTTTTGTGGTTCACTTATTTTTTATCAAAAATAGATTTTTTTTCAAACAATATACTCTTTAGTTCATTCATTAAGTGACAGCCCGGCTACTCCTAAGGAATCATAATCATCCATTCATACATAAGTTAGGCTCTCAGTAAATACTGTGTGTCAGGTGGCTCAGGCCCTGGGTTTGCAGCAAAGTAAAAGGTCCTAGTCTTTGCAAAGCTTACAACTCTCTAGGCTCAGCTAGGTTCTAGATACAAGTAAGATGAGCCCAGGATAAAAGGGGGGTGGCTGGAGAAAGTTAGGAGGAGGGCCTCTTGCTAGCTAGTACCCGGGCCTCAGGTCAGACCCTGCCTTCCTATTTTAATTCTAGCAGTCTAGCCTGGGGATCAGAGTTTCCTGGGCATCTCCAGCTGCTACTTGTGTCCCCCACAAAGACCAGCTGGAGCATAGAGTCATTTCCTGGATCGCCCTCCCTATTGCCTGGGATTAGTGTATGCATTGCTTTCAGACTTTCATCAGACTCTTACCTCTAGTTATCCATAGTCCCGCCTGATGCTGATAAAATATAATAGAAGTCTGCAAAGGCATAAGAGTAGGTGTCCATGCTAGCCATTTAAACACTAACTGAACAAGTCTTTTAAATTTGGAAAATGGACATGCACACATACATAACCCAATTCTCCCTCTCTCTGATATCCAGATTCCCTTTGGCCTTAAGAAGACTAACTTCTTTCCCACTCGTGTGTGTGTGTGTGTGTGTGTGTGTGTGTGTGTGCGCGCGCGCAAGCGCTCTAACACACCACATATGTTAGAGAACACATCGTGGGAGGTGGTTCTCTTATTCCATGTGGGTTTAGGGAATCAAACTCCAGTTATCAGCCTTGGCAGCAAGCGCTGAGCTGTCTCGCTGTCTCAAGTTTGGTTCTTGTGTGTGAGCACATGTCTGTGCATACAGGTGAACATACGTTCACCACACGTGCAGACAAGAGGACAGTTTCCTCTGTTCTTCAGATGCTCTCCACCTCTTTTTTTAAATTGAAAATAATTTTTTCATGCAGCATGTTCTCATCATTGGTTTTCTTTCCCCCATGTCCTCCCATGGGTGGAGACATCCATCCAACGCCATGCCTTCTTTCTCCCTCTCTTTAGAAAAAAGGCAAAGAAAATGCATAAGAAATGCACACATGTGCATACGTGTGCACACACAGGCGCACACAGACACACATACTCCTTTTTGAGGCAGGGTCTCTCACCGTACTGGATGTTGGCAGACAGGCTAGATTAGCTGCCTGCTGAGCCCAGGAGCTGCTTGTTCATACCTCCCCAGCACCAGGGACAGTGTGTGTCACTGCACCCAGCCTTTCTTTCTTTAATGTGCGTTTTGGGGGAGTAGGGGGATTGAACTCAGATTCGGTCGGTGAACACTAAGCTAATTCACAGTCTCATCCTAAACTCCGTAGTTGCTTGTTGTCTGGAGTCGGGGTCGTGCGATACAGAATCAGCAGGAGACTTGACTCACTGAGTTCTGACAAGCAGACACAGTGTCCAATGGCAGAGACTGCTCATGATTTTCCTTTCCCTTGGAAGGAGGATTGGGGTGATTCCAACCGGCAGTTTCCTCTGCGTTACTGTGGCTGTCGCTGAGGCCTCGGAACAACAGGACCCTAAAAATCGCTACGGCAGGAGCCCAGCCATGATCATAATCAATAGATGGGGGTTTGCTTGTCCGTGGGTAATTAACACAAGGCTTCCTCTGCTGACCATCCTTTTTATGCCCGTGTAGGACTGCACATGCCAGAGCGAAAGCTGATGCTGCCGACCAGGCTGCGCTGGCTGCCCGCCAGGAGTGCGACATCGCCAGAGCAGTGGCCAGAGAGCTGTCACCAGATTTCTACCAACCAGGTAAGACGCGTGTCCTTCCCTTGCTGGGAGAAATCGGACCGTGGGTTTTTCACTTATAAGCTTTGAGATCTTAATAACATGAGCCATACTTCACACCTGCCTCCCAAACTCATGACCTCTTCAATTACGGTTGTTGTACATGTGTACGTGTATGTGTGTCACATAGATGCACACATGTGCGTATAGATAACCTACTGGGTCTATTTGGCTTTGCTTGTGTGTCCAGGGCTGACCACTTGGGATTGGACAACCTACATGGGAGCTCATCCATGGAGGAAACGGGTTCTCCCCCTCTCGGCAGCCATCGACCTCCCATAGCTGTTCATCTAGGTTTGGGACCATGTGGAATTTCCCCTGTGCCTGCTGGCATGTGAACTGGTGTCATCACGATGGTCTTGTATGGGCAACCATATTGAGAGTTCACAAGTGCATTCTCCTCGTTAAATATAGGGGCCATTGTCTAACATCCTGGGCCTCTGGCTCTTACAACCTTTCCACATTCTCTTTTGAGAAAGTTGCACTTGCAGGTCTACCTCCATCTGCTGCAAAAAAAAAAAAAAAAAAAAAAAAAGAAGCTGCTTTGATAAGGAGAGGCACACTTATCTCCGGGTCCATGGATAAGTATTGAGAATGCAGCTAGAAACCATACTGGTTTAGTGAAGTACAAGTAGCACATTCTCCTACAGGGTTCCTGGCTTCTTCATCAGCTACGGGCCTAGGTTTACAGCGCCAGGTGTGGATTCGCTCTTGTGGAGTGGGCCTTCGGTCTGCTTAGATAGCTGTCGCTACTCCCAAGACGAAAACGGCACTGTTGCGCCTCCGAGGGTTTCTTCCCAGGTCATTGTTCTGGTTCACAGGCTTTACAACTAGGTCAGTACTCTCCATGTGGATCGACGGAGCGGCTGCTTCCATGTGCAGTCCCATCAGCAGCGAATGAGGGCTCCCCTCCGATATTGGTCAGTTGTTACTCTTTTCTCTTTATTATTATTGTTGTTATGTGAGGTGGGGCCTGAGAAGCCAGGGGTGTCAGATCCCCTCCCCCCTTCAGCTGTATTATAAGTCAGTTGTGAGCCACCCGACATGGGTGCTACGACCTGAACTCAGGGTGCTCTGATAGAGCTGTATGCACAGTCTTAACCGCTGAGTCACCTCTAGAGCACCACAAATGTTTAACGCTTTGTTTTATTTTTAAAATATTTTCGATTGGTACAGAATTACATCACTTCCCCTCCTACACCTCCCGTTCCCCTACACACGCTCTCAAGTGAATAGCCTCTTTCTCTTTGGTTATATTGGTGATGGTCTCCACGTGCTGTAAAGACAGGTTTCTTTGCTGAGGGCTGGGAGCTACACCTATCCAGGAAAAGTGGCTCGTGCTCAAAGAATCCCGTTTTCTCGATCTCAGCCATTCGGACTGGGTAAGATGCTATCTCAAATTAATTTTAAGTTGTATTCCCCCGATTGCTAAGGATGTTGAACATGTTTGGAGATATTAGACATTATTAGCCATTTTTATTTCTCTTTGAGAACTCTCTTAACTGGGTTGTTTACTCTCTGGAGTCACTGTTTGAGTTCTTTATATACTCTGGATATTAATCTTCTATCAGATGTGTAGTTGTTCAAAACTTCTCTCCCGCTCTCTGGGCTTCTTTGCTGTACAAAAGCTTTTTAGTTTTATGAGGTCCCATTTGTCAGTTGTTAGCCTTAATTCCTGAGCAAATGAAATCCTATTCAGAAAGTTTTCCTACGCCTGTATCTTGTAAGTGTCTGAAGTGAGACTTTAGGCTACCTCATGCGAGGCCATTGAGGCTGTGCAGCTGACACAAGGCCTGTGGGTTGGGGGAGGTGCAGGCTGGCCAGGCTCCAAAGAGTAAACAGGCTTGATCCCCGAACAGATGTGTGACCCAGGCCTGGAGGCTGCATATGATGCAGGCAGAGAAGTGTCTGGAGGACTCTCAACAGACTGGATCAGTACACAGGACATGTGACTGGGGCCAAGCCTGGGGCTTGACACAGCTCAGGTGGGAGTGATCGGAGTGGGCCAGCACACAGTGTGTACAATCTGGGCTGAGTCAGGGTATTGGAGTGATGCAGGCGGGCTAGGGTTCAGAGAGCTCACTGCACTGGACCTGAGCGAGGCCTGGAGGTTGTAGGTGGTTCAGACAACTGGAGAGGAAGAAGAGAGAAAGGAAGCACAAGGGCAGAGAGCTCAGCTAGCCAACCCAGGCCTGTGCCTCATGTAGCAGGTACAGGGCCCCTGGGAGCAATCGGGAATGAACCTTTTCCTATAAAGGTCTGCATTTTTTGTAATCTCAGGAATCCTACAGAATAAATGGGAGAAGACAAGAGGCTTCCTGGCCAGCCAGTCAAGCTGAATTAGTGTGCTCAGGGTTAGTTCTGCCTCAAAAAGTGAGGCGTGAACATCAGTCTCCAGCCTCATCACACATGAGCACAGTGTGCGTGTACACACATCTGCTCCCCACAGAGAGAAGGGGGACAGTGAGGAGGGTGGGAGAGAAGACAGACAGTGAAGACCAGGTTTAGAAGACTGTTCTAGAAAGGTGCCACACTGGGTTGCTGATACACAAGTATCCTGACAGAGCAACTTCCTTTATGTGCATCTGACTTAAAACATTTAATACGTGTGTATATTTTACTAAGAAAGGGACTTCTTGCATCTTTTGAAGTGACCTCTGATGAATAAACTTCCTCTTCGCCAGTATCTAAGCTCCTTGGTGGATTGGCCATTCCAGGATAGGAAACGCACAGGGAGAGTTTTGCAAGCAGAGGGAGTTTTGTCCTGTGCTCCCGGCCACGCAGCCATCTGGAGAAGCTGGACAGAAGGGAGACCTTGGGCTTGAACTGCTTTGCAAGCAAACAAACTTACCATTGTTGTCTGCAGCTGCGAGTTCCTGGCTGCTGGGGAGCAGGGTCCCTCTAGACTCTCGTTAGGTGTTAACCAAGAGGTAAATGATACCGAAGACCATCTCAGTTTCCTAGACTGAATGGTTTTAAAAAGCTTTTTTATTGGTAGGAAAGCATTCGAGGGGAAAGAAATATTGTGGGAAAATGTAATCCCACCGTTCCTTAGCTCAGATAGATCCATGGAAGCAAGTTGTTCTCGTCGGTAATGAATGCACCCTGGTAGCGTGAGACGACAGTGAGCCTCTTTGAGACCAGAGCTAAAGGGAAGGCTGCAGTCCCCTTTGACCCACAGCCAACACTTCCTTCAGCAACTGTATAGAAGGCCTGTTCTGTGCTGGGTATTATGGATCTTCTCAAGGGACCATAACTCATGCTTTCCAGCCTGCCTTTACAGGGTGATCAAATCAGATAGGCATTTGCAAAAAAGACTTTGAGTGCCACTTCTAAGCCTGCTCATTTAATTTACACATCTCAGATACACATACTGCCATTGTTTGGAAGGCATGTGCTGCAGCCCTTGGAAGCACAGTGTCTGCTGGCTTACATTTTGAATATCTTCATGGTAAATCACCTACTTTTAGGATCTGGTGGTATTTTCACCATTGCTAAAAATCTCACAGCTGTAGTTCAGAAATCTAGTATTGTGTGGATCAATTGAAATGCAAGATAAAAACAGACCTGTGTAGGGATATTAAGTTCTCAAAGAGCTAAGCTCTAACCGCCAAGGGACACTGTTAGATGCGTGTCGCATACTCACCGAGAAACTAAAATTGTAATCGGTGTGAGAGAATACCCGTATTATTGCAGACATCAGTCAAGAGATCCTCAGTAATAGTACAATTTTAAGGAACTCCTTGTGGCATGACTGGGCATATGAAAACATCTAGAGCATAGAAAGTACAGAAGAAAAGTGAGTGGCAGAGGCAGACACTGGCATTGTCCATCCAGAACTCGACCTATTAAAGTTGCACTGACGAGTGTGTTTCTGTTATGGGGCAGAATGTAGGGAACTATAGCCAGGAGGCAGGTATAGGCTCCACTTGCTTCATTGCCCTGAGTGAGGAAAGAGACACATCAGGCTAGCTCATCCTGATGCCATTACATAGTCAATCGACTGTGTGTTTCTGTATTCCTCATCCTGGTTTCACAATGATCAGGAAGCCATAAAGCTCTGCCCTCAAAAATGGCATGCACTGGTGGTATTAGGAAAAGTTGTGTGGCTTTATGTGACCTTCACATTGCTCACTGTAAATTAATGAGTTGGCCTTACAATATGGCAGATCAGTCTTGTGAGTTTCATAAAGGGGCACCTGCTCCAAGCACTTGGTATGCTACTAATTCAAGTTCCTAAGCCAAGAGGACTGAGCTACAATTTTTGAGAATGATCAGGAAGTAGAAGGGATTAGAGAATGGGGGCAATTGAGAAACTGTGGATGGCTCTTCATCCCACTGTTTGTGTTTACTCTGTCATGAGTTTTGTTTGGGTGGGGACGTGTGTGTGTGTGTGTGTGTGTGTGAGAGAGAGAGAGAGAGAGAGAGAATGTGTGTGTGCATGTGTGAGAGAGGGAGGGAGGGAGAGTGGGGAGGCTAGAGACTGGTGGTGGATGTCTCCCTCAATCACTTTCCACCTTATTTTTTGAGCGAGAGTCTCTCACTGAACTTAGAACTCATAAATTTGGCAAGACGAGCTGGCCAGCAAGCTCTAGGGATCCCCTGCTCTCTTCCCCCCAGCACTAGAGGCGCAGGTGTGAACCATCGCACCCAGCTTTTTATATGGGTGCTAGAGCTCCAAACTCAGGTCCTGGTGCTGCTGTGGCAAACACTTCACTGAGTCCTCTTCCCCAGCTGCCTCCATCAATATTCTCACTTTTTAATTCCAAGTTATATTAAGTAAGGCATAATTTTTTTTTTACATTTATCAATGGGTCTGGGAATGAGTTAAATAAATTGAAACACTGCCCTGGAATGTGGTACATTTATTACTTTGAGCCCTCTTGGGAGAACACCAGCCTGCCTCCCTGGGCAACATAATCAACAAGCTTTCTCTTCCTGTGTTGAAGCATGTATGCTCATACACAGCACCATTGATAATTTAAAGTGAAGCTTGTAATCTGTGTTACTGAGTATTAACTGTGCTTGCATTTCTCATGCGTTAGAAGTCAAAGTATCCTTCATTACTAAAGGCCTATGCCAGTCACTAATATTTACTGGTTTCGGTTACGTAAAGGGACGCATCCACAAATAGATGACTTATGAGCTCGCCTTCCAAGACTAAAATTCTGAATACTTTTTTTTGTGAGAAGGGGGAAATGAATAGTCCACTAGTAAAGGGGAAACGGTGATTCCTGAGCCTGTCGGTTTTTCTTACCGCTTACTCCTGTATATTCAGATTCCCCAACGTATATTGAGTGATGGGCACCAACGAAGACATCTGCAGTCCTGCTACAGATGGGACTGTAAGATCCTTTAGGGGAAGTACTGTCATCTCTGCTGGTTTTTCTCATCTCCTTGGAATATTTTAATCTGATCCTCTTCTCCTGATTGGCAGTCTTGAAAAAACGGTTGATTTCTGTAGAACGATTCTTGTTGGCAACAACAAAGCCTTTGATGTGGGCATTGACCTTGTAGACATTCGTTTGGGGGCAGTCTTAGTGGTGCCGCCCGTGCCTGTGGCCAGCCCAGCGAGGCTCGCTTCTGAAGTTCAAACTGGATTCCCTGCTGCCACCATCTGCCAGCGTCTGCTCAAAGCCTTTGTGCCAACTGTGAGGCTTTACCTTTCCGTGTTGGTGGTACCAGATTGTTGGTTCATGTGTGGAATGGTGTAGACCAGGTGACTTTTTTCCTCAATGTGAATCCCCAGGGGAGTGAAAAAAAATCTCTTAGGATTCTCAGATCCTGCCTATCAAAACATGACCGTCTGCAAATTCCCAACTGCCAAACTCTCAACACTTATTACAGTTTCCCTCCCCGGCAGTAGTGGCTGGTCCTGCTCGTGAGCTGCCATCACTCAGCAGCTTTATGTAGCTGTAACACACTTCACTGCACAGAACGAGTAGCGGGCACAGCATGTGCCTTCCAAGAGAAAAGAGTCCAGGAAAAAAACCTCTGGCCGCTGCATTACATCAATGGTCTGATTTAAAATGAATCTTGTTCTGGAAAAATCTAGCTGTGTATCCTCACATTTGGCCAGTTCTCACATGACCGTGCCATACTGGAACCATTTCCCCATCGGGCATAGCCATGTAAGGCTGGCATTCAGTAGAGGCCCGTGCAACATCAATAATTTTTACATGCTTTCAGTCACTTAACGTCTGGAGTGTAGAATCACCAGGAGCATGCAAATGCAAATGTCTGGACTTGGATTTCTGCTTTCCATTAAGTTGAAACCTCTGGGGTTTGTCCCACTGCTTGGGACTACATCTATGTTTTCCTTCTGCAGTCATTCTCCAGTGCATAATGCTAAGAATTTGTACATCTGAAAATTGGTGGCCAGATGTACTTTGCCATTCTAGTAGTTTCTTTGAACGCGGAAGATTTTCAGCAACTTCAGCAACCCAGTTGATAGATGGAGATCAACATCTCTGAAAAGTCATAAGAGATTTTGCGAGACACACCTTTCCTAAGACAAGAAAACTGTCCAAAGAAGCAATATGTCAGACTTCTAAAGGGGAACGAAGTGACTAGGCTAGTACCTGGGAGTTAATTAAATAAGTACATTTGGTAGAGTCCAAGTTTTGAGTTTCACAGGTCTGTTATTGCAAATTCCTCAACTTGGCCTCCTAATGAGATTCCTAAGTATGAATTAAGTCATACAAGTTTTTCAGGGAGGGGTTGTTTTTTGTTTTACAGCTTATAAAACACATTTGAAAATGTGTTTCTATTCAAGTGTTATTTTTATTCTTTTTGTTTTTTTTAAGATAACTGAAGTATATAACTTTAAGTGTGGTCTTGCGCCAGTATTACTGAACAGACCAAGGTCCTCCCAGTCAATAGTCTCTCGTGCTGTGGGTATTAGCCCCACTGTCCCTGGGAGTCTTTTTGCTGGAATCTATCAGGGAAGCTCCCTTGTCTACTTCTGATCTGCTCCCCATGGTAAACGAAGGTGGGACAGTGGTCCCCGGGAGAAATCCAGTTCCTAAGGGCAGCCTCAGGTCTCCTAAATGACACCGTAATTTCTCAAAGTTTGAGTAGCTCTTGGTGTTTTCCTTCCAACATTTAGAATGTGTAACTGATGCTTGCCAGCGCCTATTACATCTTCCACTCTTTCCTGTGTGTATATGTATTTAAATATTAATCTTTAGTAGTCCTTAATTTTGATATAAAGATGTTGGCAGGATTTTAGTTTGTGCTTATCTGTTGGATTGAAGTCATAAGTACTTAGTCATTTGTATAATCCGTTCCGTGTTGTATAGGTTAAATTAGAACTGTTGGCTCCAAGAAGCTCAACTATTATAGATATCTTTGCATGGGACAGTCACTACAGTACCTAGAATGGCATGTTCGGCAATGCTATAAAATTGAGTAACAGTGAAGCACAAATAAAAACAATTCTAATGACACTTGAATAGAGGGATGTGGGGGTGGCAAGGGTAAAGTAGATAATTGTCAACAGTCTGCCTCAGGCTGGCCCAGAGCAGAGATCACAGAGGAGGAGGGGCTGTAAAATACATCTAAGTGGCTTCTCCATGCAGGACAAGTAGAGAGGAGTTGATAGAGTCTTTAAAAGAAGGCCAGTGTCGTGGGTATCAGCAGTACAGCGTGAGGCCCTGGGCTCAGTGCGCAGTCACTAAGACAAAAGAAGTAAGGGTGAGTCTGCGGATGGAGAATGGAATGTCTTGTTTCCCAAAGGTGCTGTGCCCAGCACAGAACACAAAGGATGAATTCAGAAACAGACATGAAGTGTGCACAGTTGCAATCACAGCTTTTCCTCATCCAGTGAAATTCTCTCCAGGCCAGGAATTCATTCCCCCTCCTGCTTTTATAGGAGACTTGAAACCACCAGCTTAGAAAAGAGGGTGCCTGCCAGGCATAGTGGTTCATGCCTTTAATTCCAGCACTCAGGAAGAACAGACAGGCTGATCTCTTGAGTTCTGGGCCAGCCTGGGCTACATAATGAGACTGTGCCTCAAAAAGCAAATTCAGAAGGAAATTTCAGTTGCCGACAAGCTTTGGGACACTTGCATGCTGAGGGGTGGGTTAACTTCTAGAGAGTAGACGTTGAGGTGATACTGTTGCCTTCTGGCTGAATCTACCTGCAAGGGTACATTCTCAAACGTCTCATCAACAGGATCCAAATGTGACCCGAACAAGGAGGACACAATTGACCAAACTGGATGGGTAAAAGCGGACAGGGCCTCAACCCTACACAAAGAACTATGGGCAACTTGAGTAAAGCTAGGAGCAGGGGAGGTGGCCCTGCCCAGGGAAGAGCACGTCCATCGGTTGTTCAGTACTATCTTTAGGGCTTCTATTGCTGTGATGGAACGCCATGACCAAAGCAGCTTGGGGAGGAGAGGGTTCATATGGCTTACACTTCCACACTGTAGTCCATCATTGAAGGAAGTCGGAAGGGACAGGAACTCAGGAAGGGCAGGGAACCTGGAGGCAAGAGCTGATGCAAAAGCCATGGAGGAGTGTCGATTACTAGCTTGCTTCCCATGGCTTGCCTGCTTTCTTATAGAACCCAGGACCACCAGCCCAGGGATGGCTCCACCTACAATGGGCTGGTGCCTCCCTCATCAATCACTAATTAAGAAAATCCCCTACAGGCTTGCCTACAGCCCAGTCCTATGGAGGCATTTTCTCAATTGAGCTTCCTTCCTTTCAGATAACTCTAGCTATGTCTAGTTGATATAAGACCAGCCAGCAAAACTGACCCCTTGCCAACCTGCCACACAAACACGTCACTATTAAGCTGCAACCCCTTCCTTTCTTATTCATCCCCAAGTCCTCACATTAAAATCATAAATAACTTTAAAAGTCCCACAGTTTTGTTTTGGTTTTTTTTTTTTTTTTTTACAAATTCAAACATTAAAATTTCAGTCCTTTTAAAATAGTCAATCTCTTAAAATCTAAAGTTTTTTTTTGAAATTCAAAGTCTCTCAACTGTGAGCTCCAGTAAAACCAAAAATAAATCAAATACTTTAACTTCAGGAGGGAAGAACCAGTGCAGAGTCACAATCAAATCAAAGTAAAAGCAAATCTCAGCTGTAAATAACTAGTATCCAAAGTCTGGGATCCACTCACAATCTTCTGGACTCTTCCAAAGGGCTTGGGTCACTTCTCCTGCTCTGTCCTCTGTAACACACACGGCTTGTCTTCTCATCTACAGCTGGCTACACTCTACTGTTGCTGCTATTCTTGGTGGTCATCCCATGGTACTGGCATCTCCAAAATGCTGGAGTCTTCTGCTGCTGGACTGCACTTTCACAAATAGCCTCTTATTGGCTCTCTTCATGGCGCCAAGCCTTAACTTCTCTGCATGGTCTCTTCAGTCCTGGGCCTTCAACTGCCAGTGAGGCTGCATTCTCCTGGTCTCTCTGTTTCAGTCATCAGCTGCTCTCCATGACCCCTTCATTCCTTTAAAAGCATACCACCTGAGTGACTCTAACACTGCCAAGTTCGGCTGCCAGCACAAGGAACAACCTTGGCCACCTCTGGAACACAGGTTCTTTGTGCTAGCTCTCAGGAAATACTTCCTAGATTTCACTTTAGTGATGTTGCTTTCTTCTTAGTGTCTGCTTAACCAGCACCAATTTTCCCAGTAAAACAAAGGTTTTACTTTAGCGGTTCTGGTCTCTTATTAATCACAGCCAATTCTTCAGCTCCAGCTGACCACACACCACAGATTCTTCATACAAATGACACGGTAGTCTTTCCTTCCCTCTGAAACTTCATAAGCCAGGCCTCCATCTTCTGCACTGCGCCCAACGTTCTTATCTTCCAAGTTCCCACAGAGCATCCAGCTGAGCTCTCAACACTCAGTGGCTTTTCTAGCCCAAAGTTCCAAAGTCCCTCCACAATCCTCCCCCCAAAACATGGTCAGGTCTGTCACAGCAATATGCCACTCGTGGTACCAACTTGTCTTAGTTAGGGTTTCTGTTGCTATGATGAAACACCATGACCAAAAGCAAGTTAGAGAGGAAAGGGTTTATTTGGCTTACACTTCCACATTATAATCCATCATTGAAGAAGTTGGGACAGGAACTCAGACAGGGCAGGAACATGGAGGCAGGCGCTGAATGCAGAGACCATGGAAGGGTGCTGCTTACTGGCTTGCTTCCCATGGCTTGCTCAGCCTGCTTTCTTATAGAACCACCAGCCCAGGGATGGCCCCACCCACAATGGGACTGGGCCCTCCCCTATCAATCAGTAATTAAGAACATGCCTTACAGCTGATCTTATGGAGGCATTTTCTCACTGGGGGTCCTTCCTTTTCAGATAACTCTAGCTTGTGTCAAGTTGACATAAGACTTTCCAGCACAAATGCCAACAGTCAACCCTGAAAACACATATACAAGTAACATTATATGGACTTTTTCAGGTTATATTTAGGAATAGCAGGCAATAACAACTAGTGAAAAAGGAGGCCATGAACATTAAAAGGAGTGGAGAATGGTTTATGGGAGGGCTTTGAGGGAGGACAGGGAAGGAGGAAATGTAATTATAATTTCAAAACACTTAAGAAAAAAAACTGTTGCCTTATGTGTGGCACTGTGCCTTATCTTAAAGGATCCCAGGAACTGTGTGACTCGGCTTTTCAGCTGTTAGAGCTATTTCCACACCAGTAGAACGGGGAAAATATCTACTTCCTATGATTTGGGTGAGGCTGTCCATTTCAAGGGAGAAGAAAAAAAAAGCGTTGCAGAATAGCAACCACATCACTATAATTTACTAACTCAGACCACCATGGGAAGACCAATTAAGCGTGTAAATGGGCAAATGTATTTTAACAATTACGGATAGTTGTTCTTCATCCCCCTTTTACGTCTTGAGTTGTTGGGGAATGAGAGGAGGGGTTGGGTACAGGAAGGAAAATGAAGTGTGTGGTGTTGACCACAGCTGGTTGGCTCTCAAGCAAGCTGGTGCGTCTGGTCTTTCTCTTACTAACGTGTGAAAGGGTGTCACTGCCTGCCCACACACAAGAAAATGGCAGCTCTGCTGAATGTGGCTTTGCCTTCACCTCGTGAGATTTAGAGCAGTGGCCCAGGGAAGGGCCAACATGCCCCGAAGAAAGGCACCTCTGTTGGGAGTTGTCTCAACTCCCTGCTGCCCCGTCTCCAGACTATTGGCATCCGGACATTCTCCCGGTTCATGCCTTCATGCCGCGCACACTCTAATGGGGTGTTCAAGATAAAGAAACAATGAGGCAGGTTAAGTGTGTGTGTGTGAGTGTGTGTGTATGTGTGTGAGTGTATGTGTGTGAGTGTGCATGTGTGTATGTGTGTGCATGTGTGTGTATATGTGTGTGCATGTGTGTGTGCATATGTGTGTGTGTGTATGTGTGAGTGTGCATATGTGTGTATGTGTGCGTGTGTGTATATGTGTGTGTCAGTGTGCATGTGTGTATGTGTATGAGTGTGTGTGCGTGTGTATGTGCATATGTGTGTGAGTGTGCATGTGTGTGTGTGCATGTGTGTGTGTACATATATGTGCGTGCGTGTGTGTGCGCGTATGTGTGTGTGTATGTGCGTGTGTATGTGTGTGTAGGCCAATGAACATGTCATCCCACTTCAAGTGCCATCTATTTTCTTTTGAGACAAAGTCTCTCACTAGGACCTAGGGCTCGCCAGTTAAGCTAAGCCACACCCAAGGAGCCTGTCTGTCTGTCTGTGCCTCTCCAGTGCTGGGGTTACAGGTGCACGTAACCAACCTGGCTTCTGTTATAGGGGTTCTGCACACTGAACCCAGGTCCTCACGCTTTGGTAGCAAATAATTTAATCAACTTAGCTGTGTCTCTAGTCTCCACTTTAAAAAATAATTTTAAATTGATTTAAAAAAAAAAACAATTGTTATAAACGTTCCTGAAGAATATTTTAAAAAATAAATACAAACCCTGAGACTGTAGAGCCAGAGACAACTGTCTTGCCATGGACACTGCTGGTTACCCAGTGTCGGTACTGTGAGTGGACTCCTTGGAGGTTATTCTAAAGAGCACAGCCTGAAGGCAGAAGTTGCTCCTGACCAGAAAGTTCCAGCAATGGTTATAAATACCGTCTCAGCATGCTCTCTCCATGCAGTGTAGATCTCTGATAAACTTCTGCTCAGACAAGAATCAGCTTATTTCTTTTATTCAAGCTCATGCTTTCTGTACTTTAATTGTACTACCTAATTGGAGGAAACAAATCTTGCTGGTTTTCTACCAATGGGAGTTCTGCTCTACACCAAACAACCATGTTTTTCAAATAAGAAATGTGAGAAATGTTGGAGAAGTCTAGTTTTTTGTTTTTTTTTCTTTTATAGATGTCAGTACAGTGTAAATACTGGCGGGTGTTATCTTAAAAGCATTTTTCCAGTACTAACCTTTTCCTTGGACACTGAGATGTGCTCACACCTTATAAATATCTTTAAAAGGAGGAAGATTGATCTCCTTTAGCAAAATGATAGTCACCTAGACTGCAAGCCTTTACAACTTAGTTATCACCTTCCTTTCCTTTCTGTTCCTCATTTCCAGGACCTGATTATATCAAACAGAGATTTCAGGAGGGGGTAGATGTCAAAGAAAATCCAGAAGAAAAGGTACCAGAAAAGCCACCGTCGCCAAAGGAGTCCCCGCATTTTTACCGCAAAGGCACGACACCCCCCAGGTCTCCTGAGGCCAGTCCCAAACAGAGCCACTCCCCCCAGCCATCCTCCCCAAAGCCCATGAAGAAACAGAACCCCAGCTCAGGGGCAAGACTCAGTCAAGATAAAAGGAGCATGACTGAGGAACAGGTGACAGCCATTGTCAATAAGCCCTTGACGTCAAAGGCTCCTTCGAAGGAACACGGAGCAACCGTGTCCAAGTACTCTGGCCGCCACCACGTGCCCAACCCCGGCAATGGGGAGCTGCACTCTCAGTATCACGGCTACTACGTGAAACTGAACACGCCCCAGCATCCTCCAGAGGACGGCGAGGATGACAGTGGAGCTAGCCAGTCTTCCTCAGCGTTGGTACACAGGTCATCACCTAACAAGTGGAGTCCCCCTAAATCTGTGACAAAACCAGTTGCCAAAGAAAGCAAAGCTGAGCCAAAGGCAAAGAAGTCTGAACTTGCTATACCAAAGAATCCAGCAAGCAACGATTCCTGCCCTTCTTTGGAAAAAGAAGCCAATTCAGTAAGTCTTACAAGAGCATTTGCCTTGGGTTGGGTTCATTCAGGGCGCAGTATGGAGTGGGTGGGGTGGCTTTACATCTTGACCGCAGCTAGGCTGATAAAGGTCCTCGGTCTACTGGGCTGTTTAGAGCAGAGCATGTTTGTAGCTCATGGTAACAAAGGTTCCCTGGGTAGGAATCCCGAGTCTACGCAGGCACCCACTGTAGACCATTAGACAGGGCAAAAGCCTGGCCAGCCCAGGGTGGCCCCGTGTGTTAGCAACCATTTGTCAGTGCGTCTTGGTGAACTTAATTATCTACCCAATGGCTCCTAGAAGGGAAAGTTGGCCCCTGCCCACAGCCAGCCCCTCTCTGCTCAGCCTTCCTTTGGCCCTTCGCACAAAGGAGCATCACTTGCCCCCATGGTAAATCTTCATAAATATGCACTTTGTGTTTTACTTAATGAGCCAGGTTCTACAGAGAGATTATTTCTCTTCCCAAGAGAGAAACTTTTTACAACAACGTAATTACTTTGTACCTCAACTCCACATGTAGACGTTCTCAGACTCAGCTTTTTGGTAGATGCTAGCCACTGGTGATGAGTCTTGAACAGGTAAGATTTCTTTGGGGCAGTAAGCTTTGTGCTACTGATAAATGTCTACCTCGTGTTCCTTGACGTGAGATTGATTTGGTAAGTACTATATGGAACTGGGATTTTACCAAGTTCTGTAGAATTTATAGGATCTTAATTGTTTAGGATCTTTTTTAAGTGACTGATTTTAAGTAAATGGATACATCGGCTTGGTCATCTATGCGTCTGAGCAGTCAGGTTCACTGTGAAATGCAGCTCGGGGAGTAAGATACAACCACCGGATGGGCACTAGGAATTCCAGAAACATGTATGTAAAAGTTGGAACTGTAGTCCCCGTCAAGAAGATTACAGACTAGCTTTCAGTTTCTCATCTTTGTTTCATTTACTCATAAGGTTAAGCAATTCATCTTCTGAATTTACTTATGCTAAGTTTTTGCTAATATCTATATAATATTGGTTATGTTTTTCAGTCTCCACTCTTTCATTAGCTAAATATAAGTTAATCAGATCCACCTAGACCAATAACTTCCTGAGAGTCAACTTCTGTGGAGGTAAATGGCTTTTAAGACAGACTAATATAAGACGCTGGGGTATTTAGTAAGCATTGGTTTTAAAAATGTTCGAACACTGATACTCCTCATTGTCTGTTCTTCTACCACTTCTGAGTCATCGCATGAAACAATCACTTCTCATTAGATATGCAGTATGAATATTTATGATGAATGTACTTATAGTATCCATTTGCCTGATTAACAAGGGGCAGGTTTAAACCGTACCATTCCATCCAGGTTACGTCTTTGCCTACCCAGTAGGGCAAATAATTTCCCAAATGCCACAGTAGAAGCATGTGTCCAGTATCCCCCTCATCAGTCTGTGATAGGGAAAACAACATGGCTATTAACCTATAATAGCGATTACCTATAATTTCTCTATAGCAGTACTGTGAGTGTGTTTGTAAACGCACTATGACTGTGTTCAGAAAAAGCATAGGTTTTTCTAATGTGTAGAATCTTCTGGTTCTTGAAGTAAGCCAAAGAACTTCTATCTCGGTTCCCTGATCAAAACCGAAGCTGCATATATGTATGAGGAATGGCCTCAGCAGCCCTGCATCCCCCTTGCATTTCCAGCTGCCCCTGTGAACCTGGGAGATTCCGACCGGGGAAGTTGGGGCTGACTTGGCCCTCTGTGTGAAAATGCTGCTTTCCTAATAAGCAGCAGGAAGCTGCCTTTCATTCCTACCACCGGCCCTCTTCCCTGGAGTTAGGAGTGTCGGGCCAATATTACCGTAGTCGGTGAATGACCATTGAAACAATGGGGTGCTACCTACTGCTCTGATAAACCAAGAGCACTGTGCACGTTTAAAGTTTATAATGAACAACTTAAAATTCATAGAAATAATCCACACGGAAGCAGGCATGTGGGAGATGCCTGTAGTACATCAGCCAGTACTCTTGGTGAGCAGCTGGGGAAATGGTTGTGTTCTTAACGCGGTACTAAGTAGAGTAAATGCTCAAAGGGCATCGTTGTTACCATTCTAACGGCATACCGGTTGAAGTATAGTTCACAAACGGCCCAGCAGATCCCATTCCTTTGTGTTCCCCCTGGATATGGATCTAGAAAATCTTCCGGGACACAGACTAACATTTAGAGGGTATTCCTGCAGGGATCGTAGCCCTCCAGGAGAAATGTGTGGCCTCTACAGGGTCAATGTGAGCCAGGGAATCTCCTCAGATTTTGACATCCTCGTCTGTTTGGTTTTCCTAATGCCTGAAGGCTTCTTCTGACCTGTACGTAGTGTCTGCCCCGCTGCTCCTACTCCACACCTGCCCCAGTCAGTCTGGGGAAACAGGACTAAGCCGCTCTTCGTTTTGCTATTTTAAACCACCGCTGGCCACCACAGTTGTATTTATGGGGCTTTACCCTAAAGCCTTTCGCCCCATCACCTGCCTAAGGTGTCCGAAGAAAGCTGAGGTCACAGCTTGGTACCTGCCCCTTAAAAGTAAGATTTTCATTTTTCACCGGGCTGCTGTTCGAGCCTCCCATGGCTGGTCTGTGCTCATCTTCCCTGAGTCATCTTTAAAAATAGCTTCATAAGTGGAGCTACGCTGGTAGGCTAAATATGCTTGTGTGTTAGAGTCTATATGGGATAAATATATGTGTGTGTTCAGTAGGAAATACATATGTATGTGTTTCTCATTCTGAATAAAGCATCCACTCATTATTCATTGATGGTTATGGGCACAATGAGATACGGGCCAAACCTTTGAAGAAAGGTAGTAAGCTGCTAAATTCAAAAGAGTTCATGTAAAATCACAGCACCCTGTCAGGGTTTATGACATAGGAGTTAAATTAGTTTTTTTTTTTTTCTTTTGCTGGGATTGAGCCCGAGGCCTTGTGCATGCTGGGTAGGGATTCTGCCACTGCGCTACACACCCATCCCTGTATTCTGTTTTTGATGTTCCTTCAAAGGCACTCTGTGCTTCTGCTTGTCCTTGGTCCTCTTCAGACCCTGAACTATTCTAGTCCATTCTGTTCTAACTAGAACTCCATAGAGTTCTGTTCTAATCTAATATACTCTTCTCCCTCCTTGGTGCACCCATTATCTTTGAGAGGAATTAAATGTACTAGCCCAGAAGAACCGAAGCGATCCCAAATTGTCTGCGTACTTAGGAACAAAGTCTGATCAGATCACACCGTAGCTGTTGCGTTTCCTTATTCTTTATGCTCATGGGCGATGTTGAAGGATTACCTCTGGTATTTTGAGCCCTAAGAGTCGCTGTGTCTTAAGTTGGCCCTGGTTGAGAAGTTGCGGAGATTAGAACTCGCCATTTATTGCAGCCAGCCACAAACCTTCGTGCCTGGCTCACCTGTTAACTGAGTAGTGGGAGGTTAGTTAAGCTTTTCTGTTTCTCTCAGAATTACAGGGTACAGATGAATATGAGGCCCTGGAGAACTACATTAGAAATTGTTTTTAAACTAAGGCCTGAGCTTTAGCAGGCATAGAAAAGAGAGCCTAGTGCACCCAAGTGGGCAGCCTCACATTTAACTCTGGCTCTCAAGAACCTTGATTCGTAAAGAGTTTGTAAATATCCTAAGCACTTATCCTCTAGAATGAACTAATAATCTCGGGTGATAATCTGCTTAAAGATGCTTAGTCTGCTGCCTGGCATTTAAACCCTTTTTCCTTCTGTCTACTTGGTGCTTAAGAAATGAGGAAATGCTTCTTTCTCATAGTCCATCCCCCAGAAGGCCCTGTTTTCAGTCCCCATGCCCACCTTACTAACAACTCCTGTGTCCTTCAGTGCAGGAATTTTACCTGTTTTGTTCACCATCCAGGCCACCAGCACCCAGAGAAGTGCTGGCAGGCAATGGTTTTCCTTAAACCATTAAAAATGGCTGCACAGAGGAACTGGACACTCCAGGAGTCAGGCACTGGGTACACAGTGAGGAAGGAGTCAAAGCCCTTGATGCTGTAGAGCCGAGTCCAGGTGGGAAGGTGGCAGCGCCCCAGCCGATGGCAATAAAGTGTGACAAATGTTAGGACAGAGAAAGAACAGGGCACCCTGGCCTCCACCAGAGAGCGGTAGCCCACGAACACTGGGTAGGGATGTTCTCAGTCGGTGATAGATGATGTAAGCCCCAGCCTAGAAGATGAGCACTTGACCAGTCTTCTGTCACCAGAGAAGGCGCGTTTGATGCCCCTGTAACCACCTTGTTTCAACACAAACCTACTTGGTACTCGAGTTGTTATGCTTCAGATATTCCTAAAATATAAACTACTCGAGACCAGACCACCAACAAACACCAGTTGCTGAGTGCCATTGAACCGAACTGCCTTCTTGCTCCTCATGGATAACTCTGCTGACCATTGTTTGCAGAGACAGTCCCCCACTCACCCAGCAAGCACATACATACATGCGAGCAAAATACTCATACACATAAAAATAATTTTTTTCAAAACCTAATTAGTTTATTACAATATAGGGACAGTTTAGAGCACTATAATTTAAGGCCTGTGTTCTATTAAAAAATTGTACTTTGAATAAAGGTGGATTCTTCAGCCACCACTAGACCTGAATAAGGTTAGTCATATCAGTTTTATTTAAGCAAATAAAACCTTGGTAACCTTGGTATATCTGGTACTTAGTCTAGTGATATTTATCAAAATAGGATTCTACTGTTAGTTAAATATATTCGATTTTACGGTGGTTTGGTTGTGAGTCAAGAAAGAGAGTGAGACCTGGAAAAATAACTTCTGAAAGTATTCAACTTCCCATTTGTAGTTTTAGAGGAGGGGGTAGGACTCAGAAAGAGGCCCAGAAAAAAAAAATCAAGAGTTAAGAAAACCTCGTAGAGCGTTGAGCCTGTAACTCATTTGGTAGAGTGTTTCCCTAGCATGCACAAGCTCTGGGTTTGTCCCCACCACCACGTAAACCAGGCATGGTGGTATACACCTACGTCCCAGCACAGCAGGAACTAGAAACCAGAGGATTGTAAAGTCAAGGTCATCCTCGGCTACATAATAGTTCGAGACTAGTCTAGGCTACATGAGACCTGAAAAACAAAACACCTCTCTGAGTGTTTTCCTGAATTTTTCCTTGGAGGAATACAGTCTTCCAATTTTACTCTTATTTTCTATCTGCCTTGATGTGGGACCGCCCTTCTCTTCTGAATCTGTCACACCCTAAGGACAGCTATACACCTGAGGTCACCCATTGTGTGAGAGATTAAATTATTACCCAAAAAAAAAAAAAAATCTGAGATGTCGTCTCATTATGTAGCTAGGCTGACTTCGAACTCAGACATCTGCCTGCCTCTGCCTCCAGAGTGCTAAGATGAAAGTCATGTGCCAATCCACCCAGCCCGAAAACATTATTTTAATTCAAATCTAGATTAATTTTAAGTGGAAGTTGGGACAGTGACTCCATCTAAAGGTACCATTACTGTTTTTAGTTCATACATTTCGGAAGGGCTGTTATCTTTAATGATTTGGTTTCTGCAGCCGTGTTTGTACGCTTATATATTTTGGTAATCGGTTCTGGTGACGGGTTTGGGTAAAGCAGCCATACTGATGTGGAAACATTGTGCTTGTTTTGTTTCTCCTCCAGGGCCCTAATTCGGTCATGATTGTCCTGGTCATGCTGTTGAATATTGGGTTGGCCATTCTTTTTGTTCACTTTCTGACTTGATTGGACTTAGGAAAGGTAAGCACAGTCTTCATCTCTATACAACATTATAGTAACATTGTTTCCTCCAATTCCAATTTATAATTTTTTTAACAACAACATTGTCCTTCACTTTAATTTGGCTGTGCCCAAATGTGACTCAGTATGGTTACCTAATGCTATACTGTTTTGACCCTTCGGGGAAGTCATGGCAACTAGTGGAGTTAGCTCACAGTTCTGCCGTGGTGTCCTCAGCCCTTTAAACGGCACACCCCAAGTCAGACACGGGCAAGGAGGCTTGGCACTGGGATGGGATCACGAGAGAGATGAAACCTGGAGAATTCAGCCAGAGGACCTGTTCAGTTCCCCCCACCCCACCCCCAGGAATGCTTTGTGTCTTTGGGGTCCTCTGGGAGCTGAAACACAACAGCCACGTTGGAGAGCAAAAGCTTAATAACGATTCTTTTTTAAAATCTGCTGAAGCAGCCCCATCCGGCGAAGTTCTTGGCACTGGCTACTCCCATCTGTCCTAGCAGAGTGTGACTAAACTGGAAATGTATGGACCTGCGATTTTTTTTTTTTTTTTAATTTTGATGGAAGTCAACAGCTGCCTTACTATTTTACCATCTGACGCTTTTAGTAGGGAGCTGGGGAGAGAAGACGGCCGGAGGACCGACCGCGGTCTGAGGATTGTGTTGCAGTAGGCGTGGTTCCAACATCCACCCCGATCTCATTAGAAGAAGTAGGTAGCAGCGTCACTCGCAGTCTTCTGCCGTGACCCGCTGCTTTAACGTCTCCTGGAATGTTCTGGGAGGGAACGTTTCATTTGCTTGTGCACGACTCTGCTCGGTTTTTTTTTTTTGTTTTTTTTTTTTTTTTGCTGTTTATTTAAATATGATGCGTAGTCATCTTCCACCTGCAGTCCTGGCTGGACGAAGACAACACAGGTTGCATCTCAAGGAAAAGCAACAAGAAGACTAGTTTTTAAAAAGAAGTGTTTATTTTAATAGCAATACATCGTTTTCGTGTCATTTATTCTTTCTAAACCAATAAAAGGCTATTTATTCTTTAAAGTGTAGTGATCTGAAGGTATTATACCTTCCAAAGAAATAATTTAAGTATTTTTAACATCACTGGGGTGAATTGTTTGATGCACTCAGGAGGTGCTAAATTTTAAAAGCTGAAGGACAGCAGAAAACTAAGAAGTGTATAGTCAAAACGTTGCATGGATTGCAGTAATCAGTGGTTAAGGGTTCGGTTTCATTGCTGACGTACGTTACAACCAAATAAAATCTTGTCAGTGGCTATGTTAATTCCCATGAAAGTTAAGCAAGATGCTATTAATAGCGCCTCTCCTCTTTCTCCATACCACCACTTCCCCCCCAACTCAAATTTTGGTTGAATGCATTCAGTAGAGAGTAAAGCTTTCTTAGGTCACCTCCCTCAATTCTCTGCCGTCAATGTTTTCAAAGTCGTTTTGTAATTTTATTTTAAATTTTAAAGACTTAGACGGTTTTAACTATTTGTCTTTTTGCTGTCCTGTATTGTTCTGATGTTTTTTTTTCTATTATACAATTTACTCAGAAGCATGCTTAACTAGAGAAACTATATGATCTTTATAAAAAAAAAAATATTTAAAAAGAAATCAGGGGAGGAAGGAAAAGTATGCCTGAGTCTCTTAAAGGGGAGGGGAAACTCTTCCTAAATACTAACCAGGATGTCATGGTGTCAGCCCAGTCTCCCACCTTGGCTGCCGTTTCACTGCAGAAGAGACGGTGTGTGGAACCCCCCGTGTCAGCACAGGTGTGGACCGCATGCTTCGGCAGCTGCAGGGTAGTGACCCAGCAGTGTCTTATGCGGAAGTGCAATATATTTGAGACTCCTGGGTGTGACCAATAAGGATGAAAGGAGGAGGCAGAAAGAGAGCAAGTGAAAATAAAATTACAACTTGTATATTTATTTTTTACATTTACTGCTTTGACTTTTAAATTTAGGAAGTCCATTTTTACTCAAGAACAAACTAAGTCCCCGTGTCGGTCTCCACACCCTCCGCTCCTTCCTAGCCCCTGTAGCTCCTTATGCTGGGAAGGCTGATTTTTTTTTTTTTAAAGAAAATAGAATATTTAATCTTATTGTTTATTTAAATGTGTAATGCTTTGAAAGTAATGGGCAACGGAGAACTAAAGGATGTTTATAAAGTGAGCATGTTGGCTCCATTTATAAATATATATATGATTTATAAGCTTTTTTAAAACAAAGCTCAAATTGTGGGTATTTTTCTAAAATGTGCACAGCTGTATTTTCCACGAAGGATCTTTCTAATAGGTTGTTATACTGTACTCTACATTTTGGACAGCACATGAAGTCTGCCAATGTACTTAATAAAACCTGACTTTGTTTATTTAAAGTTTCTTGCTGTGAACAAAAGAACTCCCTACTGGTGAGTTCCTTAATTTATAAACCTTGAAACCAAAATGTATAACGTACAGTTTCCACAACTGTAACTGCTCTAATAAAAACATCGGTTATTAATAAAGTTGGAGGGTGTCTTTCCTTTGTGAGTAGAATTATTGTCTGAAGTACATGGAATGTTGGTAATGATGGTGTTTAGAGAGAGACGTCGGCTGGAGAGATGATGGCTCAGTGGGTTAAGGCACTTGCCACCAAGCCTAATGACCTGAGTTTAATCCCCAAGACCCACATGGTGGAAGAAGAGAACACAATCCCGAAAGTTGTCCTCGGACCTCCACACATGGACCATGGCATATGTGTGTTCACACACAGAAGCACATACTTAAAGAAATTTAATTTAAAAAAAAATTACAAAAGATATGTGCTGAAAAATTAACAATAGAAGGGGGATAAAATGCCCAGCACAGCAGTGGGTAGAAGGTAGGCACACTCCTCCACACCGTCTGCATGTCTTTCACACTGGGACCTTTTCATTTTCATTTTTTTTTCCTTCTATTGAACATAGATTCTTTTTATCACATAATATATCCTGACTATGGTTTCTCCTCCCTCTACTCCTCCCAGTTCCTCACACCTCCCCACCCTACCCAGATCCACTCCCTCTCTGTCTCTCATTAGAAACGAAAACAGCCTTCTAAGGGATAATAGTAAAATAAAATATAGTAAGATAATACAAAAACTATCACATCAAAGTTGGACAGGGCAAATCAGTGGAAGGAAAATAGCCCAGGAGAAGGTACAAGACCCACTCATTCTTACACTCAGGAATCCCATTAAAACACTAAACTAGAAGCCATAATATATATGCAGGAGACCTGGTGCAGACTCATGCAGGTCCTGTGCGTGCTCTCAGACTCTGTGAGTTCATTTGAGCTTTGCTCATGTTGATTTAGAGGGCTCTTACACCCTTTCCACCTCCTCTTCTGTAGGGTTCCTTGAGCCATGAGGAGAGGGATGAGAGGCATCCCATTTAGAACTGCGTATCCCAAGATCTAATATCTAGCTCTGTGTGTATGTATTTTTTTCCCATCTGCTCTAAGAGGAAGCATCTCTGATGATGGCTCAAAAAGAAACTGCTCTATTGAGCATAGCAAAATGTCATTGTATCACTTCAGGTTGTTGTTTGGTTTTTTTTACCAGTAGTGTTTGGATTTACCCTAGGACTCTGGGCTATCTAGTCTCTGGTTCTTGGTTACCCAAGCAGTGCCAAGTAAGGGTTCCATGTCATGGAGTGGGCCTTCAGTCACATCAGTTACTGGTTGGTTCCTCCCACAGTCTTTGTACCACCATTGTGCTGGCATGTCTTGCAGGCAGGACATTATAGATCAAAGGTTTGTGGCTGACTTGGTGTTTGTGTTTTTCTTTTGGTAGCATGCAGAGCATGCTCCTGCACCAAAGATGCTAGAGCATAGTGTGAATGCTCTATGTAGGCACCAGCTTGACTTCTCCATGTTCAATGAGTTGCGTGGGTGTTTTACTCAGCAATGCAGCCTTGCTGTCAGTTTGTGGAGAGCAACAGAGTTTTGGCAATAGCCTGGGTTGTTTGGGAGGAATGGGACTCCTTTGACCAACAATTAGTTGTAATCCTGTCCTGTACTATAAGCTTCATTTGGTGACAAGAGATGGCCAGTTGGGCTCAGTCTCCCCCATTATATGGCAGTTTCAGTTAGATCGTGTGTGTGTGTGTGTGTATGTAATTTTCTATTTTATTAGGTGTCTATGTTACCCCTCTAAATTTTAGCTGTCTCTACCCATATTCCCTCCCACAACTCCCTCTCCCCTCCCCCACTTGATCCCCCTGTTCCAGCCCCTCCCATCCATCCATAATTATCTATTCTATTTCCCCTTCCTAACCATATCTATCTGTACCCTCTAAGTATTTACTCTATACCTAATGGCTTGGTGATTCTATGGATTATAGTTTGGTTATCATTGACTTAACAGTTACTATCCACATCTAGGCAAATACATACCATGTTTGTCTTTCTAGGTCTAGCACACCTCACTCAGGATGTTTTTTTTTCTGATTGTATCCATTGGCTTGTAAATTTCATTATGTCATTTTTTTAATGGCTAATACTCCATTATGTAAATGTACCACATTTTCTTTATCCATTCTTCTATAGTGGGACGTCAGGGTCATTTCCAATCTTTGGCCATCATGAATAAAGCAGCAATGAACATAATAGAACAAATGTCCCCGTAGTAGGATGAAGCATCCCTCAAGCACATCCCCAATAATGGCACAGCTAGATCCCAAGGCAGATCGATTCCCATCTTCCTGAGGAACTGCCACACTGATTTCCGTAGTGTCTGTCTCAGGCAAACTTGTTGGTAAAAAATGTCAAGAATATTCAGCATTGAATGAGATTCATGATGTCGTTTTCTCCAGGAAAAGCAATGAAGTCCTGTTTCAGTACTGGGTATGTTACTATCTTGTCATTTATTGCACAGGTAGGAAGAAAGTAAGTTTCACCATCCTGTGCAGTAAAGGCAGGCACAATGGAAGAGATGCCAAGAGTCATCTCATTCTCTCATTTTCTACGGATGTTCACATAACTGCATCTAAGTAGAACAGCAAGTGCCTAGTGGGCACGTTGCCTTTAATCAACTTTTGAAGCAGCTAAGACCAAAGAATTACCCATGCATTGTAAAAGCAGCTTTACCTCCTATACCCTCAGCACTCAGGATGATAGAGAGTCCAGCGCCAGCCTGAGCTACATAGCAAGATCATATCTCAAAATATTTTTTTCAATAAATAAAAGCAGTTTTACATCAGATTGGATCAAATAAAAAATTAGAAACATTTAAAGCTGTCAGTTATATAAAAGGATACACACACCACTTTAAGTTGTACTAAATACAAGCCTATGGGGGCCAAGGAGAAGAATGCGGTGGTTTGAATGAGAATGGACCCCGTAGATTCATGTATTTGAATACTTGCCACCCCCCCCCGTTGGTGGAACTGTTTGGGAAGGATTCGGAGGTGTGGCTTCATTAGAGGGAAGCAACTAGGAGTGGGCTTTGAAGTTTCAGAAGACCTTGAATTCCCAGTCTCTCCCTCTCCCTCTACTCCCTCTCCCTCCCCACTCCCTCTCTATTGTGTTTGTGGATCAAGATGTATACACTCTTAGCTTCTGCCTCAGTGCCACGACCACCTGCCTATTGCCATCATGTTCATAAACTTGAACCTTCTGAAGCCGGAAGCACCAAAAACACTTTCTTCTGTAAGTTGCCTTGGTTGTGGTGTCTTACCGCAGTAATAGAAAAGTACTAAGACAGTCTGATTTGTCATGACGTGTATGGTGTAAAGGATTTAGCATGTTTCATTCCTTGGTGTACACTATGTTTTCTTCAGTATTTCCTTGCTTTGCAGTTTGATTTTTTTTTGTTTTCATTAAAGTTTCTGTGCAACAAAATACCCTCTCGTGTCTTCTGATAATCCTGTCCGTTGTTTTCTTTATAAATCAGTTTTACTAATCTTAAACATCCTAGCATGCCATACATTGGAGTTTCTATTGGTTTTTATCCAAACTATTCACAACCCACCTATTTCTATGATGACATTCGAAAGAATACCTGGGAAGCACTCCGACCTTCTTGATACCCCACCAACTTTAACCCTGCCATGTGCTCAGTACAAACCTCAAAAACCTGAGCTCTGCCTTGTACCTAACCATAGTGCCACATGTGTGTCTCCCCAGGCCAGTTGCATGCTTCCACTGCAACTCACCAATGTGGTTTGCTAAATGTGTCAGATAAATGAGGATACCACTTAGAATAAAGAAGAATAAGAAGTTGTGTAGGGGGAGATTACCCAGTGGGTAAAGTATTTACCAGAAAAGCATAAGGACCTGAGTTCAGATTCCCAACACCCATACAAAAGCTAGCTTTGGAGACTTAAGTCTGTAACAAGCAGGCAAAACATTACAACATATAACCCCAGCTGGGAATGGGGACAGAAACAGGCAGGCCCCAGAGGTGCGCTGGCCATCCAGTCCAGCCAAAATGCAGAGTTCTGGGTTCAGTAAGAGAACCTGTCTCAAAACAATAAGGTGGAGAAGACAGAAGAGGGCGCCTAATGATGCCCTCTGGCCTCCGTGTGTCTCACCTGCACACACAGACATACACCACACACAGATGAAAGGCAGGTCTTGAGTTCAGACACATTGGCATCCTTTGTCTCAGATACCAAGCATCCATTTCCCTTCAAGTCAACACTCCAGGTTCTTCATTGCCACCTAATTTGTTTTAAAAGACTTGGAGAATTAGTTTGGTGTCTATGAAATGGGAATTTTTTTTTTTTGTAATCAAAACTTAATTTTAGTTAACTCCCTAGCACAGAAAACTCAATGGATAATAGGTCTCATTTTAACATTTTTTTTAGTAATTTTTACTTTGCCATCAAGTGTGTATTACACATTTAAATCACGCAGTTATACCAGCCCACGGTCATTAAGCATCAGATCCTGCCTGAAGGAATGGCCTCTGCATATGGAATCCTTTGTAGTTCATACAAATGAACAGGCTTCTTCTCAAAAGCAAGTGGCAGACAAAATGGAAAGCAACAGAGGTCATCAGAAGGTACATGTGTGCCTGTTGGTGTATCTCACAGAGAGTTAGGAACGTTCAGTAAAGCTGAAGACTCTTCGGTCTGTGCTCATTCATGTCTTGTGCAAAGTGAATGATAAAAAGATACAGCTGAGGAATATGAGAAAAGATACTGACACAGGTCTGCCTGCTGATGATGCTTGATGATGGGAAGGATCTGGTGCCTTGAGCCTCAGGATTACCATGGATACGCAGCAATGTATTAAGGAGCCTAGTTACTAGACTTAATCGCCTTGGTTATGAACACAGGCAAATGGTTGTGGCTTTAAATAAAAGAATATTTAATCAGAAATAATAGCCTAGACAACATATGATGTCGGATCGCTATAGAGGGTAGCAACCATTAGTTTATAACTTCTACCACTATATAAGGAATAGGAAATAGTTAGAAAGCCTTATCTGCTACAGCTCAGTGAAGACAACCGGAGAGCTTATCTCCAGTCCAGTGTCAGGTACACACTTGTGTTTTCTTTGATAAGCAACAGGAAGCAATTCTCCTTCAAACATGTTTCAGCCATTATTTTAAAGAAACCCTGACAGAAGAAAATCTGAGACTTTAAATAACCTTAGATTATTAAAACACACCGAGGCCTTTTTTCTTTCACTGTATCTCACATTATGCTGGGTACGAGCATGAAAACGCACTCTCGAGTGACTCTCGAACCTTAATAAGCGTTGGAATTGCCCGGAGGTGAAAATACTTCACTGACATGGTTTCTAAAGAGCAAACCTGAGAACTTACATGCCTTTCCTTTTGTTTTCAGTTTGTTCTGTTTTGTAGTGGTTCTAGGATTGATCCCGGGGTCTCGCGCGTTAGACAAGTGTGCTACCGTGAGCTGTCTCCCCAGTCCTCTATTTTGAGACCAAACCTCATTATATTACCTGACTGGTCCTGAACTCAGCCTGCAGCAAGGGCAGGCTTGAATCTGTGATCCCCTAACCTTCAGAGCAGCTGCTATTACCCAACCACCAAGCCTGGCTTTAAAATTTGCATTTATAACAGTCCTCTAGGTGACGTAGATGCTCTGGCATATCAATGACCCTTTAGGCCATTCTCCATAGACCTCCTGTGTTTAATCAGAGTGCACAAGAATCAGTGGGCATCTTCACAGACCTCTACTTATCTGCATAAATGATAACAGTAAGAGGAAAGATTGAAAACTAGCCATATGTACTAACTTATTTAATGCTTGCAGTAATTTAATGCACTAATAATTTTCTGCTGCTTGCATATAAGAATACCAAGGCCCAGAAGACAGACAGGACTGAAAACACTGCTGAAAAGTTACAAACCCAAGACTCCTGACAAGATACTCAATTTTCACATCCTGGGTGTACCTTGCTCTGTCTCAGCTTGGATTCTGGATTCTGTTCTCTGGCTACTAAGTGGTTAAAACGCAATGCACAGTTAGAGGCCTTTTAACTGCCATCAGGCAGAAGGTTGGGTCCTTGGTGTTGACACAGCATGGCATTACTATCTGAAGTTGACAGCAGCACATCTTCCATTGGTACGTGAGTAAGTTGTTCTCGGATGTGTGTAGTAGTTTTTCTGTAGACATTCCTCTCAAACCGGATAGGATGTTGGACCTCATCCTTTTAAGATTTGTACACTCAGATCCTTTGCTTTTATCAGACAGTTCTCACATTCCCCAGCCTACACACAACTCCCTCTGTCCATCTGTTAGATTTTTCTCCCCTGCTTTTGACTGATTTTTTTTTTTAAATCATTAATGACGACTATGGTGTCTGCGTGTACAAGTTCCATCACATCCTGCTGACCTCCCTCACCGACCACCAGCCTAGAGAGGAAGCTACATTGTCAGAGAAAGGCAGACACTGACAGGAAGCGAGTCTGCTTTTGAGAAAACATCCTGATCCTTATTTTTGTCCACAGATGTGTGGAGGACTTAGGAAGTCAGCCTTTCAAAGAGCAAAGGCGAGTTCCCGATCTTCGTCAGAGCATTCTCTCTGAGCCCCGATATTTTTCCAGTCAGATGATATGGGCCATATACAGAAAGGAAAATGCATAGGGTCATGAAAAGATGCTTGTTCTGACTAGTGGCCACAGAAAGGCAAACGAGATTGTTAAAATCCAGTGCTGGCCACACTGGTTATATTCTTAGCTGGGGGAAAAAAAAAAAAAAAAAGCTTCTGAAGAGAGGTAGATCTGGAACTCACATCTTTCCTGCACAGTGCCCGCCAGCTTTCCTCAGTCACTGCAGGTTCTGGAGAATCCCTTCCTCAGAGACTCCTGACCACTTTACCCTTGACCCTCAGCCCTGCGAAGCAATTGTCTCGTTTTCTATCTCCACCCAAGGCTGCATTCCTAACAGGCAGGGACTCTGTCCGATATATCCCATTGTCTCAGATAATGCCACCACGTACAGCATTAATTGATGACGAATGCATTAATAAAACAAGCCTGCCCTTAGATACGCGCACTACTGAAAAGTAGCCATTCTTTTCCATGAACGTGTTTTGAGGATCTCGCTCTCTCGTTCTTCTGTCTTTCAACCGTCAGTGCCACTATGCTTCATGGAGAGAGGAGAGTTGACTTATGGAAGAGAAAGACATCTTGAGCATTTCCAGAAGTCTCACGGAGATGTCGCTCATTTCCTGAGTGAGCCTGTACAGTCGGTTTGGTGAGCAACTTGTTCCTATATCTAAGAAGATTAGCGGACCATCACCATTACTGCCACATGATTTCTCGGCACCTTGAAAAGCCGACTAAGACAGTTCGATGGTACTACATAAGATGGTTGGATGTCGTAATGAACGCTACCAGTTTATTTTGGAGGCGAGAGATCCTGATTCCTTTATTTACTCCACAGTGGCAACTGTGGGGTGAAGGGAAATAAGCAGACTAAAGTGACATCAAGGGAGAATTCAATCAGAGTGATGAGTGATTTGATGTGGAGAGTAAGAAAAAAAGAACGATTCACAAGAACGGCATCTGGGATTCTGGCTTGAGCAGCTGGACCTGCTGGTGCCCTTAGCTACAGGGAGCGGGAGGGGAGGAGCAGGTGTCCTCCAGTGAACCGAAGACATTGAAGTCAGCTTTAGCCATGGACCTGAGGTGTCTGTGAGACATGCCAAGTAGATGGAATGTCATTGGATGTACAAGTCCACTGTTCAAGGGAACACTCTGTGATCCAGACATGTACTGAATAAAGCATGAAAACGTGTATTTAAGTGCTATTATTTGTTCCTCCTGTTGCAAACTATCCTTCCCACTCACTTAAGCAGGTCCCCCGGTGAGGCTATGTCCACTTTATTATGGTGGCGCAGACATAAAGTCAATTTTAACCCTTTTCAAGTTGAAGTTCTGTGCCACCAAGTCGTTCCTGGCGATCGCCACCCTCCCTCCCCGTGGATTTTTTGAGCTTGTTTTCATTGCCTTTCTTTTTTGTGTTTATTTTGTTGTGTTGTTTGTTTGAGTCAGGGTCTCACTTGGTATCCCTGGCTGTCCTAGCACTCACTGTGCAGTCCAAGCTGGACTCGAACTCACAAAGATCTGAATTGCATGCCTCTGGCTCTGGTGTGCTGTCATTAAGGAGAGGCATGTGCCACCGTGCCGAGCCTTATTGCTTTTCTTAAGAAAGAAAGATCTACAGGGCTTACTATAGGCTTTTATTATTCTGGAGATGCTTGAAATTATTATAATAACCATGTTTTGATCACCGAAGCTGATGTCCTTAAGCACGAATGCATAACTTTCTAACTCATTTCATAACAAGGAATTTGAATACGAAACTGCTGCGGATGGCTGGGAATGTTTAGCTCCCACTGAATCATGAAAGGTCAAGATAAGGGTAAGGAGGAACACAGGCCTCAAAGGAGTATCTGCTAGTCTCCATTCCCAGACCCTTCCTGCTCCAGGTGGACCGGGTGATGGTCTTCCTTCCTGTACTCCCAGCTTCCCCTGCAACTGAGCCTCCTGCTGTTTAATCTTGACGTCAACCAGTTCTTTTCAATTGGCATCTCTTTGGAGAGATCCCCTAACTTACCTATCCAAATGAAAAAGGAAAAGAGAGGGGAAAAGAGGTGGGAAAAGAGAATCCAAGCTTCTTCAGGCCATGGGAAACCAAAAAACGTCAAGACTTCCTCTTCTCAAATGGCCTTTCTGTTCTTATCCCCTAGAAAACAGCCACGCCCTTCCTACTGGAGAAGCCCCCTTCTGATCTACAAAGGATACCCCTGGAAAGTTGCCAAAATCTCAACTGCTTAAAAATGCCTCGCTATGGTAGAGAACCACCACTGGGTATCCTTGGCCCTCTTTAGCAGATAACCTGATTTCATAGTCTTTTAATCCAAGGCCCATGACTGTGTGATCTAATTCTAGCCAAGTCATTCAGGTCTTCTGGAAGTTGTTTTGTCTCTCTGATGAAAGATTCATTTGTATTCATTCTCTGTGCGTCGCCCTCTCCTGCTGCCATCTTGAAGATGGGTGTGATGCCTTGTGGCAGTAATCTTGCCACCAAGTAGCCACAGTGGCAACAGGTGTTAAGACCAAAACCCAAGAAGACTAGGGAAGCTAGTTAGGAAAAGCCTGGATCTTTTCATACCAATGTTGAACTTCTCATGCTAAGTAAATAATGTGCCACTACGGTCTAACTCCCTTTTTCAAGATCTCAGCTGTTATGAAAATAGAAAGGAAAAACAAGGATTATCAGTCGTATTCATGCTTGTCATTTGCGCCCAACTGAAAACTAGTTTGCAACTGTTTGCAGCCTAATTCCTGTCTGTGCTTCAAAGAGCTATTCTTCTAAAACACAGAAGACCCTGAAGAGACACCACACCAATCTGACCCCTCCCTGAGTCCTCCTCTTACCGCCTAACTAGAAATAGCCCACCCTCTGCTACAACCCCATAAGGCGCAGGGTTCACACTCTGTGCAGTCAATACAACTTTCCAAGTACTGATTTTTAGGCTGGCCTATCCTTCACAAATGTGTGAGGGTTGACCGTTTAATTTATTCATTGCAATAAATAACTTAGGAAACAGTCATCACTGTTCCGGGTTTTACTAATTAAAAAAAACAAGTCGGACAGCAGAGGGTGGCTCACATACAAAATGGCACCTGCACAGGCCGTAGTAAGTAGCACGGCTAGAATTTGAAACCAGATTCTATTTTTGAAGCCTATCTCATAGGGTTTGTGAGAACTCACTTCCCAGTTTAACAGCATTAGCAGCCGCTAAACCTCCAGGCAGAAACCATTGAACGGTGGTTTCCACACATTCTGCCTCTGGCATCTCCCGTGGCCCCCTTTTTCCCATTTCCATTGCTCCCACCCCACTGTAGCTTGTTTGTTGGGGATCTCTGAAACACTCGAACTGGTGTCTTTGCCCGCTTCTACCCTTGCCCAGTCATGCTAGCACCAGACTTGTCAGAGCCCAAAGTTTAATCTTCCAACACCGAACCCTGAGCCAGCACTTACTCAAAGATGCTCACTGGCTTCTTTGCTGCCCATGAAGCAAGAAGAAACTAGAAACTGAGCCCCCACATCTGACTCTAATACAAGGTGGTTGGTGCCTAAAGAATGGTCACCCTGCCATGGGGGTCAGTCCCCTGCTGAGTCTTGCCTTTTCAACTGGCCAGCACTTGGCCATGGGGACTCTGCCAGAGCAGCAACACAGAGCAGACCTTCCTTCATCAGTCCGAGAGCTCACAGGAAACTTGAGAGCGGTCTGCTCGGCCACAAGCCAGCCTGGCAGCCTTCAGGACTATCAGTCAGCCTGCATCCTGTCCCTCATACTCTCTGGGGTCCCTGAGACCCCTGAAAGAGGGTCCAAAACTGTTCCAGCTTTGTGTGGACACAGAACTCGGGCTGCTGTGCTTTATACTAAGATAACACTCCCAGTGGAGAGACCCAGCTCCACAGGTAGTCATTTCCTATTCAGAAATTAGACTGAACATTAACTGTTCTCACATGATTCAAACTACAGGAAATAAATCCCATGGAATGATCACTCTTGGAAGCTGGCCTTCTAGTTCTGTACCTCCTCCATCCTTTTAGCTAGGATTTTTCCCCACCTTGAGATGCCCTATTTAAACCTGTCTCACTGTGTTCTGATTTAATGCATACATGAGTTTGTTTCGTCATAGTAACCATTTTGCCATACAGAAGGATTTCATATCATAGTGCGGCATCTCATAAATACAAATTTTTAGAAGACTATGAAAACTATCACATACATGAAAATTTTTTCATATTCATAAATGATATGTTTCCATCTATCAAAAGTAGGCCCAGATTCAAGGTCCTGAATTCCCCCCCAAGCACTGAGGAGGAAGAGGAAGGAAGTGGGCACAGATTTAAGAAGATTGAGACCACCAAAGCGTTTTCTTGGGCTCTGATTCTCCTTCCTCTCAACACAGCTCCTCAGTCCTCCTGACTCTCTTTCCCCGTATTCCTTTCTCCTCCCTCTTCTCCTCATCCAATGGACCACCAGAAAGGCATTTAGAACATAGAAGTATAGGGCAACCCCCACTGCATTGCAACTCCACATTCTACACACACACACACACACACACACACACACACACACATGTGCGCCAAACTCATAGCTCTGCCCCACCTGCCGTAGAGGAGCATGTCTCTTCCAAACAAGAATGCTAAAGTAAAGGATGGACAGAAGGTAAGGAACCAAAAGAAGCCTTAGATTCTATAAGAGAACATTAGTGGCCTCTTGGGTTTCCTTCAGCTCTCTGTATCCATTCATCCCTCTGATCACATAGCACCTAGGTGAACCAAGCCACACAGATTCAGATTCAGTCCAGTGATAGAAACTATCAGCTATATCAGATAGAAATATTCAGCTATGTCCAGCTGGGTTCTGCATACTGCCTCCCGAGGCACCTGAGACATCTACTGTGGATAGATCTTGGGCCGGCACATGAGGAAAGGAGGGGTCAGAGGCAGAAGTAAGACAGGTTGACCCATGATGCAGTTCCAGCAAGAAAGTCAGTAGACTCCACAGGGAACTTGATCTCCTAGAGAGCCTTCAGGCTGAGCTCAAGCAGGGAGATATGTCAGGCTTGCAAACAGCCCTGGGTACGGTCAACCTAGGCATGGGCCTTGTCAGTCACCAGGGGTAGAAAGAGGTGCAGCCTTCGGTGAGGCTTGTCTCTCAGCAGCGGTCACCTCCGGAAGCTGATAGCACACTCCACAGGCAGGAAATAAGTCTCCTTGGGCATCTACAGTACCCACCAACCAGAAATTCCCTCTCTGATCATTCTCCTTAGTTAAACTCACTTCTGGGGAGGGGAAGCACCACTTCCCTCACAGAAGTCCACCCCACCCCCAGCCTCGCTTACATCCTGTGGCCCTTCTGTTCTGAGGTCCAGCTTCTGATATGAGCCAAAGCCAACTGTATGCTTTCTAAAAGCAGAACACATATTGTTACTAACACTGCCTCCCACCCCTAGCTTGTCTCCAAGCATCAGTGTGGTGGGAAAGGAAGAAGATGAGCTCTGGACCTTGGAAGCCTTGCTTCCTGGGGTGACTTGGACATGCTGTTTAACCCCTCCAGTTCCAAATACATCAACTGCAAAATGGAGACACTGTACACATGCCTCTTTGGTCTGCTTATTCAGAGACAGCCATCTTACCTATGCCAAGATGGCACTATGTCCAACAGCTCCTAACCACACTGTACTTAGTCCTCAGTATCCCATTAAATTCACGTTGCCATTACAGATGGTCACACAGCCGTGAGTGATGCAATAGCCCCTGAGACTTGACTACACCTGAGGCCAAAGTCTAGGATCTGTTTCTTCTCCACTTGTACAAAACCACTTTCCATCAGCAACCCCATAACAGGTCAGAACCCCATTGCCCTGCTGAGAGTTTCCTCATCTCTCAGAGTCAGCTGAAACAGGACCTTCTCAGCCATGGGCCCCTGACTGCCATTTAGAATTCATGCTTCCTCCTATACACAAAGATATCGACTTCCACTTCATCTAAGATCCTGCATCGTCCTCCTTTGTACCATGTCTACTTTACATATCTCTTTCTGAATATTGTAAACTTCCCGAGAAAATGGATGGTCTGGCTCACCATTGCCCTCATGGTACTCATCATTAGGGATATTCTATATAAAGGTAAGTACACAAATGTGAATGGAACTTCTTCAAAGAAACAAACAAACATAGTTCTCTAGTTTTAGAAAACTCTCTCTAAGCTCCAATTTTATCTCCTTAAGAGTCCTTGGGATTTGTTTGGCTAAAGTTCCTTCTTACCATGTTGATGGAAGGAGCTTTGTTTGAAAGAGCCACCTGGGCCACACATCCTGTTTGGGTTTGCCTCTTCATCATCCTAGCCACGTGACAGAGTGGCAAACCAGTCGCTGGACTGAGACTCACAGAAGAAGCTTGCCGGGTGGGGTGGTGGGGGTCAGTAGGTAAAACTAATAAGTCACGTTTCCCCAGCTTCAGCCTCCTCGAGGAACCAGGAATGGCCAATGTCTGCCCTGAGCCTTAAAGAAAGACAAGCTCTTTTCTTTGTCTTCTAGTCTGTCAACAACTTCTCCCTACGAGAAGCCAGGGAGATCTGATGTGTGCTCTCCTTATAGATCCTGAACATCATGGCTGAGATGCCCTTTGGAAGCCCCAGCGGCTCACCTAAGAGTGATCAGTGGGGATGTAGCCAATGAGCTGACTTCTCAGAACGAAGCTGCTTAGTTAGGAGAGTGAATTTGAGCTAGCTCGTCTCCTGAACAATGTGCTAAGTGCCATGGAAAACACAAAAGGAGACAAATACTCCTGATTCTGGCTCCTGACAGGAGAATGGGGCTTGTGCGCACAGCAAATGTTTAAAAGAAGCAAATATACACTGGCTGGCTCACCATCCAAGCGATCCCACCGAGCAAACAATGTGCTGGTGAGGGCCTCTTAGATGACACATGCAATCGCACTGCCTATAGCCACAAGCATCTCGAGCTCAGATCAATGGATCGCATTCCCAGAGGACAGATGCTTAGTGCCAGGAGCCACAGCTGCCTTGAGGCAGAGCCACACTCGACAGTGTCTTGGATTTAGGCCAGTGCTGGCAGACAAAAGGAAGCATGCCAATTATCTGCATTTCCTAGTTTAGCAAGCAGTGTTTCCTCCTTCCAAGGCCTCTGCTGACCCCCTTGTAATATTTTCACCAGGGGAACCATCAGGAAAGCAAATTCTTTTGCATCCATCGAGAGCTAGAGAGTATTTCAGACCAGGTAGGAACCCACACACAAGAGCATACACACACACACAGGATACACACACACACACACACACACAGGATACACCCACACACACAGCAGACAACAGGAGCAAGCTGGGCAGGAATTTAGGATTCCTGTGTTCTTTCTCTGGCCAGCAATAGGTTGGTTCAATAAAAATTTATAAGCGGGGTTGAGGGGGGGGAAGATTGGAGGAAGGATGTAGGAAAACGGAGGGAGAGATGGAGGAAGGGAGGGAGATATAGGCATCTGATTCATGACTACATTATCAATACTACCAGAAAACATTTAAGTATTCAAGCAGAAAAGTTGGGGTACAGCTGCAGTACACTTGCCTTGCATGCACAAGGCCCTGGGTTCAATCTCAAGAGTATAAAACAAAATTAAAATGGGAGGACTTAGATTGAACTTTGAAGAAAGAGAATATTTACCCTCTTTGACGTCTCAGTGTTCTACTGCTGTGCAGAGATGCCATGACCATGGCAACTCTCATAAAGGAAAGCATTTAAATTGGGGCTTGCCCACAGTTTCAGCGGTTTACTCCATTATCATCATGGCGGAATGCAGGCAGACGTGGTGCTGGAGGAGGAGCTGAACGTTCTACATTGGATCTATAGGCATCAGGAAGAGAGACCTTTGAAACCCCAAAGCTCACCCCCACCCCCGCAGTGACACACTCCCTCCAACAAGGCCACACCTACTCCAAAGCCACACCTTCTAATCCCTCTCAAGTAATGCCACTCTCTCATGACCAAGCATCAGAAACCTGGGCCAATGGGGTCCATTGTTATTCAAACCACTACAAAGCCTTTCTGAACGTTGAGCCTGCTCAAAGGTAACTGAAAACATAGTAGAGGTTTACAAACCATATTTTAAGGCCCTAACTGAATGCATCACCTTCATGTACCATACAAGCCACACCCTATCTGGAGCATCCCCTTTCATAGTAAATCACCTTTCACATAAATTCTATTTTCCCAAATATCCTTTGTTTATGCTTGTTAGATTGCACCCCGGGGCTTTGTGTCCCAACTGTTCTGTTTCCACAACCTGTGGCCGAATCGATGCTGCCATAGCTTCTCGTCTATATGACAGCAAAGGCTCTCTGAACGAGGGCTACTCGGCCTCATGAATTGCTACCATATAACTATCACAACTTTGCAGACCAGTATTGCTGAGGTTAGCAACTGCATTTCACACCCACAAGCATGCTGTGCTTCCTGTGGGCTATGTGACTTTTCGTAGAGGGCCTGTCACCCGCCTGAAGTGTTATTTCTCTCTCTGCATCACCACAATAAACTTGCCCACCCAATAAACTTCACCTGCAGTCAGTTATTACCACTGCCCCGACATCCCCTTGGCCTCTTCAACCTGAACTAAGTACCCGCATTAGTTTATTTTTCTGTTGTTACGATAAAATGTCATGAGCAAAAGCAACAAGGAAAAAAAGGTAGATTTTGGCTTGTGGTTCCAAAGAGAGAGAAACAGGTAGGCATGGCAGCAGGAAGTGTAATGATCACATTTTCATTCATACGCAGGAAGGAGAGAGAGAAAGAGAGAGAATGCAGGAAGTGAGGTGATACTAATAAACCTTCAAAGCCCCCAGCAACTATTTCTCCCAACAAGGCTTTACCTCCTAAAGGTCCCATAAGTTTCCCAGAAGGCACCACCAACTGAGGAGCCTGCGGTAACTGGTGAATTTCTTTGTAACTTTCTCACTCTTAACTCGCTGAAATAGAAAACCTTTATTCTCTTTCGTACTATCTGCTTGAGCCTATCGTAGAGCAGTTGCTCCGGAAGTACCCACTGAGTAGAATGACCTACAGAAAGAACATAACCTAAAACTAAAGCATACTGCTTCTATGCAATTACAAGATCTTCCCACTCTATATCAATGTTTTTACCAATATCTTACCCCACCCTCACTCTACCTACTAAAATAAAATCAAAATGAATAATAAATACCTAAATGTAAGGGCTGAGAATATAAAACTTTTCAAAGAACACAACAGTGATTAAATTTTCATCGTCTTAGGATTAGGCAATAATTTCCTAAATGTGATATCAAAAGAAAAAAAAATTCACTTCACCAAAATTTAAAAAATCATTGTACTTCCAGGAACACCAGTAAGAAAGAGAAGAGGTGAGCCACAGAGTGGATGAGAATGCTTGCAAAGTTTATCTAATAAGGGACACATAGCACGATATACAAGGAACATTTACAACCCACTAATTGAAACTTGGAAACAGCGTGTTGTGGGCACAGTCTTCTATGGTAGGAAATGCCTGTAATCCCAGCACTTTAGAAGTAGAGTCAGGAGGGCTAGGAGTTCAAGGTCACCTGCAGCTATAAAATCAAGTTCCAGGCCAGCCTGAGCTACATGAGACCCTATCTCATAAACAAAATGATAAAATGGGGCAACGGATTTGAATATGCATCTCTCCAAAGAGAAATATACAAATGAGGGCATGAAAATATGGTCTGCCTAATTCATTATTGGGAAAACACAAATGAAATCATGTTGAAATACTACTTCATGGACCAGGCATGATAGTGAATATTAGTGAACCCAGTATGGTAAGCTGAGGCAGGAGCATCACAGACATTCAAGGTCAGCCTCGACTAGATAGTAAGACTGTCTCAAACCAATAAAGATGAGGGAAGGGACATGCAGGTTTATAGACTAACTATATCAGAAGCAAACAAAAAAATCACTGGTAATTGATAAAATTCAATGGTAATGGGTTTTTATGTTTTTTTTAGCTAGCACATAAAAGTGGTTTAGGTGTTCAGGGAAATAACTGAAAAGGCTGAGGACATAAGTGAATTCTCGATGCATAAAGTTGTATTGAGGAAATGGCTCACTGGGTCAGAGCTTCTGCTGCTCAAGCTCTAGGATCTCAGTTCAGATCCCACACATGGCATGAAAAGCTGGGCCACGCACGTGTGCGGCCACAACACTGTCAGCATGGAAACAGAAAGACTGCTCAGGTTTACTGGCCAGCTGTCTTAGTTGGGGGAAACACCACAACAGTGAGCTCTGGGTTCAGGGAGATACCTTGTCTCAAGGAACAAGGTGGAGAAGGAGAACAGTGAACACCCTCAGGAGGGCTTTGCACAGAGGCACACATATCCATGTGTGCACACCATACACACACAAAGAGAGAGAGAGAGAGAGAGAGAGAGAGACTTTTCTAGATGTGTTAAGTTGACTAAAATTTAGCATCAATGGCCAATACTTATTCAGAATCACCCTTACATAAGAAATAAACCTTAAGCAGGGCAGAAGTGGTAAATGCCTTTAAACCCAGCACTCCGGAGGCAGAGTCAGGCAGATCTCTGTGAGTTCAAGGCCAGCCTGGTCTACAGAGTGAGTTCCAGGACAGCCAGAGTTACAACAGAGAAACCCTGTCTCGAAAAAAAAAAAAAAAAAAAAAAAACAGCAACAGCAAAAACAAAACAAAAAGTAAATAAACCTTAATTTTGGGAAAATTGAAATAACTGAATTAGAAGAATCACCTGGAGTTATCAGAGAGTAGAGAAGGCAGTGGAGAGCAGTGTATGGATTCAAGCAAGGCACCTTCCTGCAAGAACAGACCTAAGGGGAAATGGATAGAGGGAGAGCATCCATGCAAATTCTGAATACGCTGCCCTGAAATTCATATGCTCAGCTACCAATTAGATAGCATTAAGGGTTGATTAAGCGATGAGTGACCCCACCTGGAGAATATTAACAACCTCAGATGAAAGGGGTTACAGTTCTCAGATGATCACACTAAATAAAGGGCCATTTTAAACAGAAAACGAGCTTTCACAGCATCTTCCCTGACTTCACCTGATTCCCCAACCCCTGGAACTATGAAAATTAAATTCCTGTTACTCATAAATTACTCTGCCTCTGGTGTCTTATGATAGCATCTTAAAAAGATTAGACACAAGAGATGTCAGGAAGGAAAAGGGTCGCAGTAACCAGGGTAAACAGCAGAAGGCACTCAACAATTTGATGGATTACATATTCTTTAATGATTGTTTTGATTCAATAGCAAAAGCAAATAATTCAATTTAAGAAATGTGCAAAGGACTTGAATAGATGATTTCTGAAAAAAAAAAGATTGATATTTCAATGCTAACTAAACACTTAAAAATCTTCAGTATGACCAGTCATTGGGGAAACAAAAATGGAATCCAAAATAAGATTCTTCTTCACATACATTAGGATGGCTATTCTCATACAATCAGAAAATAACGGATGTTGATGAGGATGTGGGTAAACCAGGACCCTTGTGCTTTGTCGATGGCAATGCAAGACAGAGAGCAGCCACTGTGGGGAACACAGTACTGGTTCCTAAAAAGGTATAAACGGAAACCCTATGACTTAATTACACACACATACACACACACACTGAAAGCAGATATATATACAGAGAGCTCTCCACCAAAATTTATGGAAACATTGTCACACTACCCCCAAGTCCATCAACAGAATAATAGGTAAGGAGCAAATGCATCACATGGAATACCATTGAGCCATAATGTTGAATAAAATGCTGATATACAAGATGTACTTTAAAGACACGGTAAGTGGAATAAGCCAAACACAGGACAAGCATTGTAAAATTGATGTTATTTATATGAGGATCAAGAGTAATCAAATTCATAGATTCAGAACGGTGACAACCAGGAGCCGGAGGAAGTGGGGTGAGAGAGTTGGTGTTTAATCAGTGCTGTTTCTGTTTGGGTAGATAACATGCTCTGATGGGTACAGAACACCCCCCCCATCTGTTTTATGACACTGAACTGAATTCCCACAGATGCTTTAAATATCCAATACCATGTTGTGTGTATTTTACCACAATAACTAAAGTAGCTGGAGATGAACGATAGTGATATGTACTTGCCTAAGTGCCTGGAGAAGAGACAGACAGACAGACAGACAGACAGACAGAAAACTGACTGAGTCTAACATCAGCTACCTTCCAGACATGATAGGTAAGGTGAACACAACCTCAGATAAAGATAAAGTAATAAAATAAAATATTCTGCAAGACTGACCTCATCCACAGCTGCTAATGATTCAAGTGACTTGACAGGCTGGCTGGGGGAAGAGGGGGTGGTGCTATTATACCCCAATAGGATGAGGTGAAGCTCAATAGTAAGGGTACAGGAGATGGGAAAGAGCCAAGAATTAAGTTTCTAGTCCTTCACCTCCCTGATGGACTGCTCCAGGAAACAGACCTCTGAGGTGCATTATATAGAACCACTAACTAGAAAACTGGCTAGACCAGTGGTTCTCAACCTATGGATGGCGACCCCTTTGGGGGTCAAGTGACCTTTTCACAGGGGTTGGCAAAGACCATCCGCATATCAGATATTCACATTGCCACTCAGAACAGTAGCAAAATTACTGCGATGAAGTGGCAACTTCATCGTGATTTTATGGTTGGGGGTCAGCACAACACGAGGAACTGTACTGAAGGATCAAGACATCAGGAAGGTGGAGAACCACTGGGCTAGACCAGTCTCCGTGGCATCAGCTGGTTATCGGCAGGTGTGAGCTGCCACCCGCCTTGTGTTTGCATTTGATCCTTCCTTACCTGCAGGTGCCACACACACACTAGGCCTCCCAATGCACAGCAGTGCTCAAGCTTTTCTCCGGATCTTGTTTCCTAGGCTAAGGCGATGCGTTTGAGGATTTTTTTTTCCAATTATAAAAGAGAACTAGCTAATCTTTTAGAAGCCCAGTGAACAGAACAAAAGACAGGAATTGGACCCAAGCCAGTGAACTTGGAGCTATCCTAGTCTATATTTTTTTATTTCTACAGTTAACCAAAACTTTAAATATAACTCTATTTTTCTAACAGAACCCAGCATCTTTATTTTCCTTGTGATTCTAGAAAGATACAAAAGCACAAAGATTAAAGCAAAATGCATAAAAGACTCTGAATTCTTAGTGATTGAAACTAAACGGGACAGAGTCCCAAATCAAAGACACAGGAGAATGTCTGCCTACGCTGTCCTCATCTGACTTGGTCTGGAATTGAGAGACAGTCAGAATCCTATCATCATGGAATCTGATCTCTCAGACTGCGGGCTCTACCTAAGACACTCCAAGGCCATGCAGTGGTTTCTATCTTGACACCGATTCTAAAATTCATTGGCAGCCATGACAAAACCTGCAGCCATAGGGAGCTGGGTCTGGGCTGGATGACCCAAGTGAGAATCCTCATGATGGCATTTCTCAGAAGTTAAAGGAACAGCCACAGTCCTTCTGCTTAACACAGCTTCAAAGTTATTCACTTCTGGGCCTACAGCAGGGAGCCAACCCTGCGAGAAAGTGTTATTGACCAAGCACATGCATAGTTCCTTACAGGGCTGGAGCATGGAAAGCTTTGACCTCCAGCTCCAAGGTTCCTGCCTCTGATTCTCTATTTATAAAAAAAAAAAAAAGAAGAAGAAGCACCTCTCCATCCAAGCCAGGAACATCAGGAAGGATTTGTATCCAGAGACAGAGAGAAATTCATTGTTAAAACTCTTACTATACCCACACCACAATGTCACCGTGCTCTTGTTCTCTCTGTCCCTTAGAGACCTTCCTTGCAAAGAGAGGACATGTCAGCAGCCTGTACACATTCTCACAGCTGTGCCAGGGACCAGCTGTTGTGTCTGGGCCCTCATGAGCCATCCAAAATTCCAAGCATGGCTCCAACAGAAACACTGCAGGCCAGTCCCAGTGTGCTGACAGGTGCCTGTTCGAGACAGGAGGTCAAACTGCTGCCCTGACAACAAGTCACGAACTTGTACCCCAGGTTCATAGCAGTGTTGCTATGTAAAACAGCCAGAAGATGGAAGCACGCAGATGCCCACCAGTGAGCAAACAAACTAAATGTGGGCGCACATAAAATAAAATATTATCTAGGTTTGAAGAGAATTGAAACTCTGGCATGTGCTACAACCCAGATAAACGTTCAAGACATTCTGCTAAGTGAAAGAAGCCACCAGAAAAGGACCGATATTAAATGTTTCTACTTCTATGGGATCCTGAGAACAGATTTGTGGATGCAGAAAGTAGAACAAAGTTTTACCAAAATGTGACCCGAGAAGCAGGGGGAAGTTACAGGAGTCTAAAGTTTCTGTTTGGGATGATGAACAAAGTTTTGAAATGGGTAATAGTGAAGGCCACATAACGGGACAACTGTACATAGTACTGCTGGATTATACTTAAAATATCAAGACAATAAATTTTATGTATTTAGCATAAATCTTTTAAGTGAGAATACTGAAATACAAAATGTTCTTTGAACAATCAGAGCATTCTTTGAATAAGCTGCTTAAAAATAGGCTGTACCTGAGCCAGGGAGATGGTTTAGTGGTTAACACTTTCCATACAAGCAAGAGGACCAGAAGATCCCCAGAACCCACAACAATGGTGAATGAGTGTGACAACTCACTTGTAATTCTAATCTCTGAAGGGGAAGCTAGGGTATCCCTGGAGCAAGCTGTCTAGCTAGCTAGCTGTATCCGTGAGCCTGGGTTTGCTTAAGAGTCCTTGCTTCAATGGATGGCACTAGGAAAAAAATCATCCCAAGTGAGGTAACCATACGGAAAGATAAATACGGTATGTATTCGCTTATAAGTGGATATTAGCCTTTAAGTAAATGATAACCAAGGTGCAAACCATAGTCCCAGAGAGATGAGATAAAGAGGAGGTGTCTGGGGGGTTGTGGATCTCCCTGGGAGGGGTAAATAGTTTTATGGGTGGACTGGAGTGGGTGGGGATGGAACCAAGGGATCGAGTGAGTGGAGAGACGGGGTAGACAAAGAGAGTACATGAAGAGACAGCTGGAATTAGAGGGCATTGGGGGGTGGGGGGTGGAAACCTAGTGAAATGGAAACTTCCTAGAATCTATGAAGGTGATCCTAATGGGGACTCCTAGTAAGGGCAATACAGAATCTCAACTGGCCACCTCTTGTTGCCAGGTGGGGTTTCCAGCGGCAGGACTCAGTTGCATTCGATTAGTTGCTGACCAATGGGGCTCCATGAAAATCCCCAAACAACCTAGGCTAAGACAAAGGGTTGCTCTCCACTCTGCCCAAACTGACTGTGGGGCCCCATTGCCAAGTACAACACTCACACAACTCATTGAACACAGAGAAGTCGAGCTGGTGCCTACATGGAGCCTACATTATAAGTAGTCTCTGGAGTGGGAAGGTACTCTGCAGGCTATCAGAAGAGGAACATGGACACTAACCCAGCCACAAAACCTTTGACATACAATCTGCCCTGCCTGCAAAATATGCTAGGGCAATGGTGGCACAGAACTTGTGGGAGCAGCCAATGAGTGTCTGATTTGACTTAAGGCCCACCCCATGAGAGGAAACTCAGGCCCAACACTGCTTGGGTAACTAAGAACTGGAGACTAGATAGCCCAAAGATCTAGGGTAAAACCAAACACCACTAGTTTAAAAAAAGAAAAAAAAAGTATCAATAAAAATTACTCCTAATAATATTCTGCTATAGTCATAGATCAGAGGCTTGTCCAGTCATCATCAGAGGGGCTCCTTCAGCAACAGCTGGAAGCAGATGCAGAGATCCACAGCCAGACACTAAACAGAGAGAGAAAGTCTCCAAGTCCCTCTCCTCAGAGCTCAGGGAATTCTGCAAAAGAAAAGGCAGAAAGATTGTAAGAGCCAGAGGGGATAGAGGACACCAGGAAAGCAAGGCCCTCTGTATCAGAACTAAGTAAGGAGCGTATCAATTCACAGAAACTGAAGCAGCAAGTACAGGGCCTAAACGGATGTGCACCAGGTCCTTTATGTATATATTATCACTAATGGCTTAGTATTTTATGGGACTCCTGACCATGAGAGTGAGCGGGTCTCTGACTCTGTGTCTGCTCTTGGGACTCCTTCCTCCTGTTGGGTTGCCGCGTCCAACTTCAATAAGATTGTTTTTGCTTCATCATATTGTATTTTATTTTGTCATGTTTGGTTATCTCTTAGAAGTCTGCTCTTTTCTAATGAGACACAGAAAGGAAGTGAATCTGGAGGTAGAGAAGGGGAGGGAAGGGGAGGAGAAGGGAGAAGGGAATAACTGGGAGGAGTAGAGGGAGAGAAAACTATCATCAGGATATATTGTATGAGAAAAAAATCTATTTTGAACGAAATCTCTCGACCATAAAACTTGTACTTCTCTCATCCCATTGCTCCTGGTTTCCCAAGAATCTATGTAGCAACAGGTGTGACTTGGCTAATGGACAATGGACAGAATATCAAGAATAAAATTCTTTAATGGGCAGCAAGATGTCTCCATGAGTTAGGACACTTGCTACCAAGCCTGCTGACCTGAGTACAATCCCCAGACTCACAGGGTTAAAGGGGAAAATCAGCTCCCACGAGCTATCCTCTGACCTACACGCATGGGCTTTGTCACTGGTGTCCTCACCGAAGTACATTCCCACATTCTCTAAATAAATATTCTAAAAACAACAAACTCCCAGAGGTTTAAATATTAACAGAGACAATCTATATCAAATAGTTCACTGGAAATTTGCAGAACAAATGATAGTAATTTGCCAATGTTTCCCCTGATATCCAGAAAGGAGTATTGAGAGTGTTGCTGAGTAAAAACCTCTAGCTTCATTTGCTTCTAGGTGACTTTAAAAAAAAAAAATCACCAATTTTGGAGGTCACATAGACAGACAGCACATTTTCAGGTCTTGCTAGCCTTGCTGTAGACTGCGCCTTTATTGTGTGGGTTATGATGACAACAGTCACCTAGGCTACTTTTCAGGGACTCGAAGTCCCCTGTGGCTGAAACATTGACTCTTCACTGAGAACTGCAGCTCTCCAACTGGGGAAGATGAGAAGGTTTAAACTCTGTCTTCATATTGCATGTATTTCCTGTGCAGCCTTAACTTGGGGCTAAAGTTACCCACCAACCACACAATTGACAAATCAGACCATGGAGGGCAGAAAAGAGGTAGCACTGGAGTTTGTGGAAGACCTCTGCCATTTCCCAGATAAGACATGAATACCTGTCTCTATTGCTAGCCCCCTTCCCTCTTGTTATTCATATTCTACAGCTGTAGCTCTCGACAGACTGGAGGGGTAGGCTGAGCTGTGAGCAGACCGAGGTTCCCAGTTCTCCATTCTCTGGCCTCTGAAAACCTCTCCTTTCCCATCAATCTGTCCCTTTGGTCACTGGCTTTGCCAAGCAGCAGCAGAATCTAACTCTTTCCTTTAAGGCTCTCAGCAGCTGGGGGTTGTTACAAAGGCAGGCTGATCCCCATTCTGAGAACAGGCACTCGAGAAATATGAACAACTAGATACAGGATTCTTTTTAAGATTTTTGTATTGATGTACATGAGTGCTCTGTCTGCATGTATACCTGCATGCCAGAAGAGGGCATCAGACCCCATTATATGTGGTTGTGAGTCACCATGTAGTTGCTGGGAATTGAACTCAGGACCTCTGGAAGAGCAGCCAGAGCTTTTAGCCACTGAGCCATTTCTCCAGCCTCAGATATAGGATTCTTAGAGTAGAGACAAATGCAATTCAAGGAAACGAGAAAGGAAAGTTTTTAGAAACCAGATGAGAATTCTGTGCCTAAAAACTCGGAGACATGGAGTTAAAAAGAGACTGTGGTCATCTAAAGCAGTGGAGGATGCTTTCATCCATCTGTGCCACTTGCTCAACTACTTCTTACGAGTACAAGCTAGCTACAAGCCCTGTGTTTCACTGTGGAAACCAGATACAAAGTGCGAAGATGCAGGCCCCGCCTGCAGGAAGATTACACTCCAGTAGAAGAGACAGAGAGCAGTCAAATAACCACACAGTGGCAGTGCAAATGCAATGGCTCACTGGGCAGTTTCAGTGAAGGAGAGGCTATTATGGGAGCAGTTGGTGACGCACACTGGGTGAACCCCTCTCCCCAACACTTTAGTCTTAAGCGGATCAGTCATATCTGTGACTTTTCCAGAAGACTGCCTACTGACATCTGGTACCGAAAATACTTGGGATTTAGCAAACTTTGGTAGCCCACAGCCAATGCTGGGTCGGATTCAGGGTAAGCATCCCAACATCTGCCTCAAGGCATAGCCTTTGATACTCAGTTCACCCTTCAGGCTTCCTCCCACATCAAGCAGAAGCCAGGCTCTCCTGAAACCACACTCTGCTGCGACCCTCTCCCTTCCCTATCAGTTTACTGACTGGACTCCTGTCGATAAATTCTGAACAAACTCACTCTGCAACTCAGACTCTGCTCTCAGAAAATGCCATCTAAGGCGACAAGATTCTGAAAGTACATAATTGGGAGACTTGTGCAAGGCTTTCCTGAGAAAATGATTAAGTTGAAGGGAAAAAGTAAGAAAATTGTTCGGAAGATAAGGAGACAGGCTTCCAGACAAAAGAATCATGAGCAAAGGTCCGTGGGCGAAGGGCATGAGGCTTGTTGGGTCACCTGAGAGTTTGGGTTCGTGAAACTGCAGAGTAGGAAGGAAGCTGGCATTGACACAAGAAAACAAAACGGGCTCAGACACGAGCCCCATTTCCCTAGCTACAAAAGACTACAAAAGTAGAAGCTCCAAGAAGATGCTTTAGCTAAGTGCTTGGGCCATGAGAGCAAGCTCTAAGAAAGGAATGAGAAGCCATGGGTACCCGTGAATGAGAATGTAATTTGAGAGATAATCAGTACCTGTCAGGGAGCTTGAGTTTCTTAATTAGGGTGGTTTCTGATTTTAAAGTTCAGCGATAGCATAGTCAGCCTATTAAGGACAGCTCTTATCAAACAGTCTGAGCCGGGTAAGAGTCTGCCTCTTGGGAACTGGGGGCTAGCAAGGGTTGCTCCCACACTGCTACCTTCCTGTCTCCTTCTTCCCAGTTCCTTCTCTTTAAGGAAACTGGGAGCTACAGCTTATAGGTAGTTGGTCTCAACTGTAAAGTGTCCCTATTGGGCATGTTGGATTTAGACTTAAAATGTTTGACTTTAAATTCTAGCTCTATGTTATTATAGGGCTAAAATCATAGGACTAAAAGTTAATTCTTTACCCTCTGTAAGCATTGGTTTCCTCACGTGTAAAATGGTAATAACAATATATGCTGTATTTCATTAACAATAAAATAATTTTGAAAAAAAAAAACCAATCACAGGATGCACGACCTGCCCACACAATACCTTCTGCTGTCTTATAAATTATGGATCTGATTGTGAGTATTCAGTGTGAAGCCAGTCATTGTGGTGCACATGTAATTCTGGCACTCAGAAAGATGGAGGCAAGAAGTTCTTGAATTCAAGGGTGGCCTGGGCTACATGACAAGACCTCATCTCAAAAACAAAGGTCTCAATGCTGTTCTTCCTAAAATACAGTGCCTAACAGAAGACTTACCTCTGTTACTTCCTAGGGTATGACCTATTTGGGGTAACCTCCTGAATATCTATTTTGTATGGGTAAAATGGAAATAATAATAATAATAATAATAATAATAATAATAATAATAATAATAATAATAATAATAAAATCTCTACGTCATAAGACTGCTTAAGAATTGAATGTCTTAGCTGGAAAACACTCAGAGCAGATGTCAGTGAGTACTGTGTATTGTTAGTATTGTTAGCGTCGTCATATTTCAAATGATTATTCGTGAGCAAGGACTATAGCTGAGTGGTAGAACACTTACCTAACATAGACAAGCACCACTAAAAAATCACATGTCCATCCTCTGTGGTCTGCGGACAGTCAGGAAATAGGTCTCTGGGAAGTTATTTCTAATTGGAGGCCTTGAGTGCCTACTAAATAGAATCACAGGAAAGAAGCCTAACTCACAGCCCCAAACGTACCAGTGCCACCCCTTCTGAACCTCCTGGGGGGGCCTCCGGCCACCATGATGCAGAGCTGGGACAGTCCTCTCGTCAGCCATGTAATACTTGGGAAAGGGCTACACAGAAAGAGGGACTTCTTCCCACAGCCTTGGTCTCTATGCTCAGTGACGTTCAGTCTTTGAAGGAGAAAGGCTACATCTCCCGTGGTAACAGCAAAGCCCTGCAGTCTCCTCGACTATAGTCACAATCCGTTTCTTAGTCATTCGTGTGTTCCTATCAACTGACACGGACCTAACGCAAGCTAGTGGCTCAGTACGTCTTCTCCCATGAACCGCTTGGTCTACAGACAGGCTCCATCCCTGGCCCCATTCTCTCGGCCAGTTTGCCTTTCATAGACTTTAGAGCTGGGGCTCCGTGCTTGAATGTTCTCCAGGGAATCTTGGAGTTCTAAGTCACAGCAGTAACGCTGCCATCAGTGACCGTCAGTGGTCTCACACGAGGCCGTCAGCACACAGAGCTCCAGGGCACTGTTGTGAACTCAGCCAGCAAGACTCACAGATCCCACCAAGCAGATGCTTCCCTGCTCTTCACAGCTCTCCCCACAGGATGGAGGACACCAAGCAACGCCTTCTAGACAGGACTGAAGCACATATGAACTCGCAGAGGCTGTGGCAGCATGCACAGGGCCTGCACGGGCCTAAGCCAGGTAGGCTTCTAGCCTGAGAAGGGAAGCGCAACCCAGAAGCTATCTCCATTGGATAACTGCTAGCAAATGAAAAATTAGTGTTCCCAATGGGGCCTCATATATATATATATATATCACACTTAAGAGTAGGCCCCATGCCCAGCATGAAAGGAACTCAATGGTATTCTTGGAGATTTGCTTTGTGTTACAATGTTTTGGTTTGGTTTGGTTTTTTACCTCACAGGTCTTTTACTCATATATTATGATTCCTTGCTTTATGCTTTTATGGGCTCTCTGTGTTTGCAGTTTTGGATGTGTCTGCATCTGCATGTGTTTCTTATACTGTTTCTTTGGTGCTTTTTCCCTGTTCATTTGTTTGTTTTGTCCTATTCAAGTTTGTTTTTATTTTACCTTATTTATTTTATTAATCATTTTTCTTTTTCTTTTTTTTTTTTTTGAGCAAGAAAGGATGGGGATTTGGGTGGATGGGAGGGGTGGGGAGGTGGGGAGGAGTTGGAGGAGAGAGGGAGAACATAATCAGAATATACTGTATGAAAGAAATCCATTTCAAACTTTTTAAAAGATGGCAGAAGATGTAGCGATGTGTGGTGTGACACCCTACAGACCTTCCTTTGTGTCTCTTGCGTTCATGTGCTTCTAATTAACCCTCAAGAATATGTAGAAGAATGTTTCTTCCATTTTAAAAAACAAAACCTGGAGAGCAAAGAGGCTTGGTGACCTGTTCAAGACACTACGGCTGCTCAGTGGCAGGGCCCTGGGCTAGTTCTAAAAAGAAGCAACGTTGGCAAAACAAATGGATGAAGTCTACAGCAAAGGCTCCAACCAACTCACCTGTGATATGTAACGGGGAAGGTGGAGACTCTGAGAAACTCAGAGAGGAATTTTCCAACAGCTTCCGTGCTTTAAAGGATGAGCGAGGCCACTGCCAATTTTCTCTTTTCTTAACAAACACTAATCCTGCCGTTCATTCTGCCAGCTGCTTTCCACTGAGGGCCAGACTCTACGACGTCCTAGGGAACCGAAGGTTGGAGTATGCCATGTGCCAGCCTGTGGGACTGCGCAAGACACAGGGAAACCAGTGGATCGCCCCGGTGTGAGGTAAGCCCTAACAGCAGAATGCACGTGTGCATCGGGGAGCACGGAGCACCTGCCCCAGTTTGGAAAGGCCAACAAAGCTTCAAAGGGAAGGCGATATTGAAACTGAGTACCACGAGGCTTATGTGGAGATTGCCAAATGACTGAGAGGAAGAGAGAAGTGATCCAAGCAATGAGAACAGCCTGATCAAAGGCAGGGGGGGTGCAATGGCACAATGCATCAGGGGAGCCTCATTGGTTAGCTGGGAATGGGACCAATTCACAGAAAGTCATGCCTGCCGTGCGGAAGAGTTTGAATCCGATCTTGAAGATGATAGGTAACTATTAAGTGATTTTATTTTTAAATAGGAGTGATGAGATCGTATTTCTGCATTAGCAAATTCGCTCCAAAAGATTATTTTGAAGAAGGTACATCAAACGAAAATAGTTTGAAGCAACGGTAGTCAAGTAAATGAGAAAGAATTACAGACTGGATTAATGGCGGTGAGTGAAAATGTTTGCAGTACATTCAGAAATTAGAAATTCTTAGACTGAATTATGTGGGCTTTAAGTGAGAAAACAGTAAAACTTATGATTTCCAGTGGACTGGGAAAACCTTAATGAGCTAGGGATCATAGAAGTACCGACTTGAGTTGAGACACAGAGTTGAAATGTCCACAGGACATGAGAGCAGAGATGCCAGGCGGTGGTGGGGAATGAGTTGGGGTCCCAGGAGAAAGAACTAGCATGAGACTGGATTGTCAGATGGTTGGGAGTCGGTAACTTCCGTCAAGCATGAACGAGTGACCCCAGGAATCACACACAAACAGAAAGAGATCCCAAAGCTCAATGGAGTGGACAAATAAGAAGGGGTGGAGGGGACAGATAAAGAGGAAATGGCTGCGAGGCAGGTCAGTGCATAAAACACCTGCCTTGGAAGCAAGAGGACCCAAGTTAGGAGCCCTAGAACCCGGGCCAGAAGCAGTAGCGTAAGTCTGTAACCCCAGTGCTCCTATGGCATAGGGAGAAGAGATGAGAGAGTCCCTAGCAGCTATCAGGCCAGCTAGCCTGGCGTATGCAGCAGCAAGTAAGGGAAATTGACTCAAAACAAGGTAAAAGGTGAAGACTGATGTCCAAGGTGGTCCTCTGACCCCCACATGCACACCTATGTATGTACTTGCATAAATACATACATACATTCATGCACATGTACATACATATACATCACGTGTATATGCACATGCATGTGTATAGCATGTATATACGCACACATACACACATATATATATACATACAAAGATTGAACAAGAAGTGACTAGATATAGAAGGAAAAGTAAGGAAGAAGGTAGAATCACTGGAGAATAAAGGAAGAAAAACTAGAACAGAGTGGCCATTTATTGAATTTTGATGACACACTCAGCTCAGCCCTGTATTGAGAATTTTAAATATGTTCTCTCACTTAGCACTCCTGGAGAACTCCCATGAGTAAGATATTAGATTTCTGATTGAACCGTGGCCAGTAAAGGTGAAATATCTTATCCAGGATCACACAGCTACTAAGTGGTAAAATGGTCCATAATACCTTTCTATAGCATACATTGCATTATAAAAGCCAAGTCAAGTGAAACTGAAAAATAACTGAATGAGCTTGAGAAGCCACAGCCCAGCCAAGGGCAGAGTGTCATTACCATCACAAAACCAGTATCAGGTGAGCAAGCAGAGATGGTGAAAAAGCTTTTGCAAGAAAACTGCCTCTACCCATCAACAAACATCTCTTGGTGTTTGGGGCCATGTTTAGATCATCAAGTTGCTGCTCTTAGCAGATCAAATAAGGATGACGAGGACATGCAATGTCTTGTCAGTTGATAAGAAATGCTGAGCAAAGAAAGAGCCAGGGTCTAAAGAATGCAGACCTGTTGGTAAAGTATTTGCCTAGCAGGCACAAGACACTAAGGAAAGATGCTGGAATACACCTGGAATCCCAGCACTCTCAGGATGCAGAAGGGGAAGGACCAAGAGTTCAAGGGCACCTTCAGGCTACACAGCAAATCAGGTTCCCATTGTTATCTGAAAAAAACTCCTGAAAAACTCAACATAAAAGAAGAAAATATTCTTGTTCATGGTCAGGGGGTTTGGGCCATGTGTACTTGGACTCGTTTGTGGCCTTTGGTAAGACAGAGCAACGTGGTGGGGAGCAGGGGTGGACCAAAGTTGCTCATCTCACTGTGCACTGGAGGAAAGGCCAGGACCTGCATAGATCCCTTACAGACATACCCCAGTGAACAAACTTCTATTAGGTTGCACTTTTTAAAGGCTCCACCATTTCCCTATACACTGTTAAGTTGGAGACCTTGCCTTAAACATAGGGATTTGGGGGAACGCTTATTATTTAAACCATAACATCCGAAAAGAAATCAGAGAGTGAGAAGTACAGAGAGGAAAGGAGGTAGTCTTTTAAGTAGAGTGGTCTCTGAGAAGACAACACTTGAGCACACACTTGAATAAAGCCCTTAAGTGAGCAAGGTGTGAAGATAGCCCCAGAGGGAAGGAACAGCAAGCTCAAAAGCCACTAGCATACTCCAGGGTCAGTTAAGGGGCCAGCATGATAGGAGAAAGATCAAGCACACGGGACCATGGTGAGACATCTGGTTTTTATTCTAAGTGAGATGGGAACCCTTGGGAGGCCAAGTGCTATCCTTCAGTCATCCTAAACAGTGAGGTGGCTGGGTTTACTCCCCCAGAAAATAGTGCCCCTACTCTTCCTTCACAGCCTGGAGAGAGCCTAGCAAATGAGCATGGCAGATTACCAGAACACGGTGGGCCGGGTCAAACCCATAGCAGGATTTTCGGTGGCCTCACCTGCCACTGTTTCCGTCATCCCATCCCTAGTCTTGGTAAGGGTGTGGCATTCATAGTAACCACTACGGGTAGAATAACCCACAGCATTCCTGCTTGGAAGTCTGAATCTTGGCCCAACCTCTCTCCTCAGACAGATGTACTTAAACAACAGGGACCAAAAAAGGAATGGAACTCTCCAGTACCCACAACCTTGAATAGCCTCAGAGACATGCTATGTCCCAATGTAGCCTCAGAGACTTAAAGGCTGAGCCTGTGGTCAGAGGCGAAGATTCACTGGGTGTGAGTACCAACCCTGCCCATCCTGAGGCCCTCCTAAGGTAGGTAGTTAATAATAGACACTGACTCCACCATAAAGGGATTCCCAAAAGCATCCTGCATGGGGCTCCGCAGCTGACCACAACTAGCCTCCTCCTCATCCCAGGAAGATTGCAGGTGATGGAAACAACAGGCTACAAGGTGGCCTCAGCCAAGTGGCTATGTAAGCTCTCCAAAAGCTTGGGAAGCCAATCTTCCAACAAAGGACCATTTATCTTGATTGCTGTCACCTTTAATCATCTTTCTTCTAAGACCATTGGCAGTACGGAACTGAGGTCATCAGTAGCTGCTATGGGGCCTCCCTTTCACAGCTTCAGGGATAAGGGAGGCCCGATTGGAAAGCGTTCTCCCTCTAGGAGATTTTCACAGTGACTATCACCCAGCAAGCGGTCTCTGTACACACTCAGAACCAACCAGCCCTAGAAGCACGAGGGAGCCCTTAGGAACAACGTGACGTGGTCAACCAACCGCATTGCAATGTACCTCATTTCTCCTTCAATTATGTCTTAGTTTGGGTTTCTGATTTTATTTCCTGTTCAAATTCAAGGGCTTCACTGAAGTCAAAAGTAACTATTTTGTTTTGGTTTTTTTTGCTAGATGTTCTTACATTCTCTACTTTTGGCCTACCTAGCATGTAATTCTTAGAGAATATCCTCAAAGCATGGGCCCATATAGACAATAAGATCTGTGTCCCAGCAAATGTGAAAGTGATTTCAACTGTAAATAGAAATTTTAAAATTGAACCAGCTGTATGAGATAAATATTTTGAAGTTCCATTGTTTCTATTTTGCTAGACGAGGGCTTGCAAAATACGCACCCATGCACCCTCTACTCCTCTAGTATAGCACTAATGACCTTGTTCTACATTGGCTTGACCACAGCTCTGTTTAGATACCATAAAACACATAACACAAATCAGTGAGTGAATAGAAGGATGGATAGATGGATGGACAAACTGGCACTTAAAGAAGCCATGATACTAGCTATGATAACATGGTTTTGCCCATCGTTTTAACTAGAAAAGTTCTGTTTGGAGAAAGATTTTTTTTTTTCAATAGGATAGTTCATTCATGTCTACTAACTATTCTAAGAATGGACTCAAAGGAACAGAAATCCCCGAGACATTTTCTGCTTTAAAATTATACAGGGAAAGAATGTTGGCCCAAACACCAGAAGGCAATGAACAGATGAAAAACTCATACTTCCCCAGAAAACAGAGGTGATACTTTACATCTTTGCAGAAATCAGTGTGATATCATTTGTTACGCAAATTACATGTATTTATTCCTCAGATGTTTATTTTTACAATTACAAAGGTAACAACATGTGCAACGTTAAAGCATATGAAAATTTGTAAATGTAATATAAACATCTTCGGGACTCTAGAGGGAACCACGGTTATATTTTAATTGTGTCCAATTTTTCTAGATATTAAAAGCATTCTAGTGGTTCGCTGTCCTTCATTCTCTAAACACACGTCAGCTCCATGAGGACAAGACATGGGGCATGCCTCATTCACTGTCCTGACTCCTGTAGCACCCCACAGCAGGGGCTCTACCGCACATGCCTTGTAGATGTGCACGGACCAGCTGGACACCCACGCTGTACCACGTTACCTTTGGTAGCTTTACTGATGGGAACTTGAGTAAAATCTGCTTTCTTGAGAACTTAGAAGACAGACAGATGCTTGTGTAAAGCCAGTCACTCATGTTCTAGACTCAATCCCCTCTTCCCATCCTTGCACTCCACCCCCATCCCAGGTTTCCTGAATCTACTCCAACCATAGTCCTCCCTGGATTGCTCCCGTCCCTTAGATTCTTACACTTTACTGGTACTGGCCTCCATCAAAGCATCTGTGCCTATTTTCTTCTGATGGATGATCAACGTGTTGAGACAGGGAATAGGACAATTCTGCGTGGTTACAGACCAAGCGATAGGTCATCGCAGTATTGAATCAATGGACAAATGACTGAATAGACAAGTAGCCAGTCACGCCCTGAAATAGCATCATGCACTGGGAGGAATCTAATGAAATGTGGCTCCTGTTGGGAATTTGAGGAATGGAGCAAATAAGGTCCTGTGGGCCCTGCTTTATCCCTGGAAAGCAGCTGCTTCCTTGGCTATGTCTGGGTGAGTCTAAAACATGCTGCTTCTCCTTTCTAATCTGACCCTTCCTCCAATTAGACTTTAATTGGGTTGCGCTTGATCCAAATCTCTGGGTTGTAGCAATATGACGCTACAATCTTTTACCCTCAATGTATGGAAAGAGAAAGGAAGGATAGAAAGAAATCTTTACCACTTTTGAAAGTGGCCTTGATACAGAATGAGAGAAAGGTAGAAATCTTCACAGCCCCTTTCAGGCTGTACCAAACTTGAAGAGGACTAGCTGACAGTGAGTCAGACTAGCGTCTCAGCTCACAGTCTATAAACTCTATCCCTCCAACCTTTGTTCTTTTAAGAATTAACACACTAATGACAGCAACCCAACCAATGAACCACCAACCAACACCCACCCTAACTCTCAGGGCTTCAGACCTTTTATACTCTAAGCCAAAGTTCCCATAAACCATATGGCACACAATCCCAAAAAACACACCACACATGCCAGAATGCCTGCACCTAAATAAATTACAGCCACCTGCATCAAGCATTCCAAATCCAACTCATAAACAATTACCACAGCTGGGGTGGGAACACAAACCCTAATCCAAACACCATTTTGTGGTTTTTAAAGAAACCAAAATAACAAAAAACTTCCTCCAAGTGTTCCTCTACATTGGGTTAAGAAATTTTCTCTTTGTAGAGATTCCATTTCATTGTTGATTCCCCCTCCCCACTACATATTTACTTAATGATCAGTTTTTAACTAAAACATATCTTGAATATTTATAAAGTAGATCGTGATGTTTCCATACACACACGCATGCGTGCGTACACACACACACACACACAATGTGTGGTGATAAAACCTGAGGACTCAAGTGTATCAGTGACCTCAACCATGTATAATTTCTTTATGGCAAATATTCAAAATCCTGTCCTCTGGCTGTTTAGAAAAGCTTTTTTTTTTTTTTAAATCATTACCTAGTTACTGGGTTTTGCAGTAACTCTTGAAGAGAGTTACTAAATCTGTAGATTTTGGAAGTTGAGGTCACCGTTATGGAACCACAAAAACTTTCATTATATCAAACCTTCAAATCATCTAACTTTAAATTCCATCCTCCAGAAAACAGTGTTCTCCATTCACTTAAAGGAGTCCCCACATCTCAGCCAGTTGCAAAGTTTCCTTTCTTCTGCCCCCAAGAGAAAGGATTCCTGGCTTTTTTTCGAGTCGAGTCTTGCTGGAAACTGAGATGAATCATCAAGTTTCTGCAGCAGCTACAGGGAAACCTGAGCCGGGCAGCTGAGAGCTTCTATGTAGAGGACATGTAACACCCATTTTACCCAGACAGCTCACTTATTTTCCATAGCATTTTTAAATTGAGCTTGGAACCACTATTTATAGTTTAACGTGAAACATAATATTTACTCCAGGCTCCAATTGGAATGTTTCTTATAAATGTCAGTGGATTATTTACTATGGTAAACTAATTAGTTACATAAATGCTTCCCTTTGCAGAGTGGATGGAGAGGAGACTGTTAATGCTTCTTGGATTAACCTCGTGTTATTATCATTTGAAGTTCTTTTATATTTAAGATGGCAATCCCAAGACTGCAGAACTTTGCATAGACAGCCCATCTGGTACTTAAGTGATGTGAAGTGCTTTTAGTTTAACTTGCATGCTAAAACTGAACAATGGAATGTGAAAGCCATACACCTGAATTTAAAAAGAATCCTTGTCCTCCCAATTTGAACGTGGAACAAAAATAGGCATTCCGTGTTCATGTTCTTGATTGATGATTTTAACATATAATATATTTATGACACCTAAATCAAATATTTAAAAATGGCTGTAGATGAAGGAAACTTGGACAGATCTCTAAGGAAATGATCTCTAAGGAAATTCTACAGTGATAGACTTTGTGGACTTCTCTAAAATTCAGATTGATGTGATATTAAATAGCAAATGACATCTACACTTAGAGAACTGTTGTCTCGGGTCATGGACAACATGTTTCCCCAGTTCTAAGCACAAAGAAATTACCATGACATTCTCAAATGAGCTTCAAATATAGTGAAAGAACTCTTATTCAAAGGACAAAACAGCAGTTTGGGGTTTTTTTTATTACTTTTTACTACTGTCTTTCATTTTTCTGAATCCAGACAATAAGGGGAAGATACATTCCTAAGCAAGGGAGCAGCACAAAATCAAATCACACATGAGTGACACTCCATCACAGATTGGAAAAGGTTGAAGCTAACCATGGGGTTTATTTAAAAGTCACGAAATAACTGCAATTTTCTCTGCACCAGGCTTGGCTCTTCAGGCTCCCGGGAGCAGATATTTGATCTTCACAACAACCCTAGGAATTAAGTATTGTTATTCTCCTTTTAAAGATGAAGGAATCTGGGTTCAGGACAAGAATATTCCTCCAAGGTGAGAAAGCTAGGATCCAGTAACAGACATGTTCTCAAGGTGTACTTCAGACCCACGGGGATGCCGGGATCCCCAAGGAAGCCCAGAAAGTCTAAATTGTTTTTTCATTGGTAGCTACTGGATCACGATGGCGAGAGAGGCAGACTTCAGCACCTGCACTAGGCCGATACCTCGGCCCATAGCACATGCACCTGTGGCCCTTTAAAAGGCAGATCCTGGCGCACGACTCAAAAAGCCCGCCAAAGCAGTGTCCTCTTCCTCTGTCTTTACAGAAACCTTGTTCACCAACATCAGCAATATGGACAGGCAGAGAGTCTTTATATACAAGCCATTAGATTGGGCCTTTACTGACTTACCCATCCCTCTCTGATTAGCGAGCTTTAGACAGACTGAAGTGTCTAATATGCATCGACCGATGCTATTGGACGTCTCCCTTCTGGCGGCTATTTACAAATGGACTGCAAACTGCTGTTCCATTCCTAAGGTCCTCAAACAGGCACAGGCTACATTTGCATCCCTCGCATTGTTACCTAGTGATATGTCCATGGAATTTCCACTACGGTAACAAAACATATAAGGTTATCACATATGTCCTTGTTACAAGTCATCATTTCCTGGTTGCCAGGAGACCAGGAAGCAAGAAGAGTAAGTGAGCAGGAGACCAGCATCCCACAGTCCTTTGGGATGTCCAGTGACATCCCAATAACACAATAACATGCATATCCCAATAACATCCCAATAACGCATGTCCAATAACACAAGTTATTTGTGTTGTAAAGCTGTGTTTGTGATTTGAGGAAGGTTCAGAGCACGTTTATTTGTGGTCAGGGGATAACATTAAAAATGTTAGCCAGGTTTTCATCTGGCCTACCCAAAGTCAATCTTCACTCTGTTGGCAGAGTCTCAGGTGTTGAGGCAAAAACAAAAACAAAAAACAAAAAAACCTCAACTAATCAACTGTGTGATTTACTCTGCGACACAGAGTAAACAGCTCTGGATACGCAGAGCTGTGAGCGCTGCTCACTGTTCTAGCTTTTCGTACTTCTGCTTTTATCAGCCAGACAGCATTCTCTTGGCCAAAGCCTGCAGCGGTCCAGCGCTCCCAAAGGAGACACATCTAAGAACAGGCCCAAATTCTGTGGAAACCGAACTTAGAAAACTTGAAAAGAGATGAGTTTTCCATACCAAAAATAGAAAGCTACTTATCTTTTTTAACATAGTTGATCAGATAGTTTTTGTAAATTACTGATAGTTGCTATGATTTATTATTTACCTTGGATGTAGTTTCAATGTTTCCCCAAAAGGTTGGTGCACCAGTGGGTGGTTCTCAGTCTGATGGAGTGAGGGGCGGAGTCGGGAGTACTGGAAGGTGGCCCAGTCATTGGGAACATTGTCTACAGGAGGGATCCTGGTATTTACTGTGAGAGTGGGTAGCTGAAATCCTGGCATAAACTTTGAGTTTGGGGTTGAGCTACCTTGACCACTCAGGTTCAAGGGATAAGAGGGTTTGTTTTTGGTTGGTTGGTTTAGTTACTTTTCAATCACTGTGACAAAACACCACCGCCAAGGCAGTTTATAAGAGAAGGCATTCAGTTTGGGGCTCCCGGCTCCAGAGGGTTAGAGGCCCTGACCACCATGGCGGAAACATGGCCGTGGGCAGGTAGGCACGGTGCTGGAGCAGTAGCTGAGAGTTTATGTCGTGATGCACAGGCAAGAAGCAAAGGCAGCTAACTGGCAATGGTGTGGGCTTTTGAGACTTCAAAGCTGCCCCCAGTGGCACACCTCCTCCAATTAAGCCATACCTAATCCTTTCCGAACACCTCCACCAACTGGAGGCCAAGTATTCAAACCTCTGGGGGCCGTTCTCACTGAAACGCCACACCACCAGATCTGTCTTCAATCTCACCACTGCGCTGCCATCTACCACGAGGGATTTGCCAGATGCTAGATAATTTAGATAAAGCTGTCTGATCTTGACCATTCAACCTCCAAATCTGTGAGCCAAATAACCCTGACACATAACTGAGTACAGGAATTTTTTTTTTTAAGTTTAGGTTTTATTATTGCAACAATATCCAGTAACAACTTTTGTCAAATTTTCTTCCTAATAAGGTGTGGTGGTGCACATATGAGATCCCTAAGTGAAGACCAGACTGGGCATAGTAGAAGGCCTTGACTCAAAAAATAAAAAATAACTTTTTTCTTTCTTATTTGAACAATGAGAGATCAGGATGTACATTGGAGTAGAGACTCGTTAAATGACCCCTAAATCAATGTCTCTCGCTGACCACTATGCAGGACCCTTCTCATACCCAATTACACACCCACTCGTTCTACTGATTTCTTCCCATTCTTGCTTAGAGTGCCCCAAGGACACAGCCACTAGGTATGATTTACTTTTGGTCAAGTGGGTAACTACTGAGGGAATTTGTTCAAACATCTGCTTCGTACCTAACTGTGGCAATAACAAAGTCACAAACTAAATAGTAAATAAATCCCCTCCTCTCACTTGCCTGCAGGAGACAATTCTTCTTGAACATATGTTTTACCATATATAATTACCTCAAATTGTGCCCTAGAAACATAAGGGTTCTGGTAAACAATAGTTTGCTTTTCTCAAAAGCATGCACTTGTCAAAAAAAAAAAGTCACTATATGTGTTATATTAGCGAGTATGTTCTTGACAGAGAAAACTTTGATTTTGTACTATGCAGGTATGAAAGCAGACCTTTCTACATCTCTAATGGCATACATCTGATGCTGGAAAAGGTTTTCCTGCATAAAGTAGCTTCTGACTCCACTCCAAACCTCACTTCCCTCTACAAACCACACGTTGTCTTTGTCAGCCATGACAACAGTCACACAGGAGTAGAACCTTAGGACCCGATGTACAACCATGATGCTAGCATAAGTATTACATCACCAGTAAGTTAGCAGCGTTACCATGAGCCTTAAAAGCATGTTCCACTAAAACTAAACTAAACACATTCCCAACTTAATCTCCACTTAGCTAGATTACCAGATGCCCACAGCCCTTTCCAAAGCAACGTGGAAAATTCTATCAGGAAGTCAGAGTCCACAGAGAGAACAGACACAAGTTGTGGTTTCATGGAAAATCTACTTCTAGTCATAGCATCAAGCATTGTATGGGAAAGCCTGGACCCACCAGCTAAACTATACAAGGTTAGACTCTTCAGTCTACAACTCAGTAGCTGTGAAATCTTGGACAAGTTTTAAATAAATAAATTCTTAGGGGGGCATTATTTATTTCTTGAGACAGGGTCTCATGTAGCCCAGGCTAACCTGCAACTTGCTATGAAGCCCAGGCTGATCTTGAATTCCTGATCCTCCTTCTTTCCATCTCCCAAGTGCTGGGGTTACTCACATGCACCACCACACCCGAAGCAATAAACTGAACTCTGTGATGGAGTGGGGGGCTTCTTTACATTTATGCATTTATTATTTTAATTGGAATAGCATTACATATATTTATGAGATATAAGTCTATATGTACGTATGTGCATGGGGAATGGTCAGGTGGGGTAATTAACATCGCTATATTCTCTTTGTTGTTATTGTTGTTTTGAGACAGGGTTTCTCTGTTATAACTCTTCTGGTTGTCCTGGAACTCACTCTGTAGACCAGGCTGGCCTCGAACTCACAGAGATCCAGCTTCCTCCACCTCCTGAGGGCTGGGATTAAAGGTATGTGCCACCACTGCCCAGCCTTTTATGATCTTATAATATTATTTGTGTTTGGAGCCTTTTGATGGCTCTATTCCACTTTTTTCTAAAGTTATAATTGTTGCACACTATAGTCACCCTTCGATACTGCAGAACACTCAAGCATTTTATTCTATCAAACTGCATTCTGATAACTAGTGTATAGTCTACCCCATCCCTCTGCTCCTTGTGTTTCCCAGCCTCCAAGTCTATTCTCCTCTCCGAGATCAGCTTTTTAGCAACCACGTAAGAGTGAGAACACAGGGAAAATATGTTTTCTTTACCATACGGTCCTCTAGTTCCAGCCATTCATCTACCTGGCTGGACAAATTTCTTAATCTCTCTAGCTTCATTTTGCTCATCCATAAACTCAACCTCCTAGGAGCACCTGCTTGAAAGCACTGCCAGAGACACAGGCACACTGAGAAAACATTCCATGTCTGCTGTTGTTTCTCGTCCTCAGCAATAGGGCTGCAAAGGGAAACAGCTGCCTTGTGTGGAGCATGCTCAAATGTGTATACTTTGTTTGCAGAGATTCAAAGTCTCTGTGGACCCTCCTCAAACCCCTCATCTTGTGACCTGACACTGAAATCAAACATCCAGTCTCAAGGATAGTTATGCCCATAGGCCCTTCTGGCTGTGGAAGCTTTTCAATGGTCTAGGACTCCCTCTTCAATGTATTTCCCAAAGGGAGGGTCCTATAAGCCATCCTTGAATACGATAAGACTTCCCAGGTCTTTAAATTCATTCCTCCTTAAAAAGAGTTTAGCACATCAATTTTATTCTATGGGAACTGCTGTTAGAGCCAACTTTCTTTCTTCCTTCAGATTAATCAAACTAAAAATTAGTCTGATTCTCAGCTGCTGAGAGTACATACTGATTCCAGGAGAGCTGTTAATCCCATCTCTGTCAATAAATTTAGTCTGAATAAAAATTAGATTTCTCACTCCTTTGGTTGGAAAGCAACCCACCAAAATGTTCCTTAGCTACTTTCTAGAATGTAATGGGGTCTGTAAGGTAATGTCTACAGTCCTTGGCCATGGTCACTCCTTCTTCCTGGCTTCACCCTGGTCACAGGTTTAAAGACCAAAACTGGTGACAATGAGAAAGCCCAGGGGGCAGATGGCTGGCTAAGAAGAATTAGCTTCACACAGCACCAGGGCTGCAGAGCCTTCAAACAAGAATAAGTTCACTCCTATTAATAGGAAATGGGGCTGCCTCCTCAAGTCCCCCATATTTCTATGTTTCATTCTAGATCTTCTTGAAACCTGGGTTTTCCCACTGAATTTATTGGGTACAAACAGAAGTTTTAAATAAGATAGAATAAGGATATAAAAATGCTTCATAGTAAGGGTGAATGTTTTTCCATGACCCACATTTCAGTTGCATCAAGGGTTGTACAGGCTGGGCTAGATTATAAAATGTTTTTCTTACATGGTCATGGTCAAAAAATGTAAAAAGCCATCTCATAAGAGATGCTACAGAGCTTTGACTAATATTGTAATCCAGCAGCTGTCATAAACTTCGAATTTAAATTCAGCAAGTGATGGTAGTTGATTGGTTTTAGTAAGGTCATGGAGTCAAGGGGCTGCAGCTGCTGTCCTGATCTAAAAATGTATAAATTTGGGTCCATCATCCTCTCTTTTTAAGTTTCTGTTGCCTTTTTTTTTCTTTTATAATCTCACCCAACCCACTAACCCTGAATTCCGTATGCTTTCACACTGCATCTCCTCTGGAGAAATGTAGGGAAACTTACCCCAAAACATAACGTGCTAGTTTCTGATCATTTTTAAAGGTTTATGGAGAGTGGAACATATGAGAAGCAGCTTAGTCTAATATCCCATGCTGTATACCACTCAGACCATACCCACAGACCATACCATCCAGAGGAATATTTACTATTGGTCTATTCTTTGACTTATTGTCAACTAAGTTCCTATCTGCAGAAGGGACCGTTAAAAATACCTGAAGAGAATTCGCAAATGGTGGTCCATGTCCTTTCCCTTATGATTCCCAAAGAGAATCATACTAACTATTGTGTAAGCGCTGGGTACATTCATTCATCTATAGTTACTTAGTGCTCCTGAACTGTCATCTCTCTCTTCCCATCATCCTCACCCCCAATGAAAAGGGTCTATGTCCAGACTTTGTTTGGTTATGTAATATGTGAGCGATCACACTTCTGAGTATGTATTTTCTCTTATTTAACCTGTGTACTGCCAATGTTGTCTAGCAAGGTTGCACAGCAAAGGGGAACCCTCTCTCCTCCTTACACGTCAGTGGGCACGTCCTCATAGGTGACCATGGGCAGTTACCTACTTCATGTCAAGGGTTTTCAGAATCCCACAGGAAATGCTAATGGACCTTCCACCATCCTCCTTCCAGTTCTAGTTTTTCTTCATCTCCCTAGTGATCTGTTGTGCCTCTCTCTCTCCCTCCCTCCCTCCCTCTCTCTCTCTCTCTCTCTCTCTCTCTCTCTCTCTCTCGTGCTTACAAATTCCTATATAAAAGTTCTTGATTTCAAACAAAATGTGCACACACTAATATACTTTCTAGACTCAGTACTGATGGTGCAGTCTTTAAAATATGTCTCAATAACCCTTCTTTGGATACTTCCTTTCTATCTAGATTCAGAACTATGGAGAAGAGCATTAGATTGGCTGAGCATGCTCACACGTGTTATTTCAGGAACATCAAGAATCCCTGTAGTTTATATTAAATGAAGGAGAGACCCACCCAGCACTTACTTTGCAATCTCTGGAAAGTTCTCAAGAATAAAGTGGGTCTATTATATGTGGTAATGCCTTTGTTTGGTTGGTCTGAGGCAGGGTCTTGGTATAGATAGCCCCGGCTCATGAATTCTCTAACTCCAATCTCAGCCTCCTGAGTACCCGAGTGATTGGATTACAAGGGTTGTGTTCATGCCTGGGTTCAACCAAATGTTCATGTGTCATTCTACTGCAACTATTTGAGTATTATTCCTCATGCTCCAGCAAGCCACTTGTATTTCTTTTTATGGACCATGGTGTATGACTTGGAGTAAGTCATCAAGAAAAGTCTGAGTTATTGTTTGTTCTGTTTTTAAAAAGAAGCAGATAGCTATCATTAAGAGCCACAGACTACTGGGTCAAGATGAGGAACTAAACAGCAACTGGTTAAAGATGAACAGTCAAAATAGCTAAATCTCCCTGATCTGACCAGCTATTCAACAAAATAGTTAACTCTCCCTGGATCAGCAGCAGGTCCCTGGGACCTACAAGGAATAAAGAGCCAGGTACTCAGGACAAAGATCTCAAGATCCAGAAGAAGTGCTTTACGATCTCAGGACCAGATCTAGAAAAAGTGCCCTAAAATTGTGCTGACCAAACAAACCTTGGGATAAGTCAGAATCAAAATCTTAAGCAATGCTTTCTGCCTGTCAAATCACCCAAGGAAGTGTCGCCGAAGGCTCTCATCCCCCACCTATCATCGCAGGAGCCACCAAAGTGCCACAGACTCCCTCCACACAGGTCATTGTGCATGCTCCCAGGGCCACAGGGTTCTGCTCTCCCTGCTTGTGTTATCTTGTGGCATGACCCCCGGAACAATGCTGCTTTGTGCTCCTGGTCTTTCAAAGACAGATTGTGGAAAAACAGCTCTTTCTTTTCTTATACAGTCTCCCCACCCCCACACAGGAATTGTGACACAGTCTTCTGGGTGAGGGGACATCACTGCTATGCTCAAAATCTTCATTTCCCTCCAGTACCTCGGGCACTAGTGTCAGCCCAGGGGCCTAGGGCCTACTTGAACCTCTCCTACTATAGACAAGTTTTCTTTTATGAATTCTTTGGTTCCTCAAATAAACATATCAGACTTTCCCTGGGATTTCTCCATCCAGAGCAAAGGTTATCCTCTCTGCCTCCTACCCTTCTGCATCTTAGGCAAGAAAAGAGGTCTAGGAAAATTCCTGTAAAGATGTAGTGCATCTGATCACTCTCCGGGTGAGCCTCGGGTGATCTGAAAAGCCAGGAGAACCTAATGCTGGCATGGGAGAAAAACAGAGCACGGTGAATTGGGAGAGAGCTTCGCACAAGGCCCTTGTAGTTAGAAGCATAACCAGATTTAGAGCACAAAATCTGCTTTTTATCTGGAGCATTTTGGAGATGGAAGGTTTGGAAGACTTTCTGCAGCCGTGGGATAAAATGAAATGATGGTAAGTTTCCCACATCTGGAGAAAGTGGCGGGAAGAGAGTCACGTCCATCCAGTTCCAGATCTTGGTACTCCTTAAAAAGTAAGAAAACTTCAGCAGTCTCCACGGGTCTGCAGAAGGGCACTGCACGGGCCAAAATGTGTCCCGATAAATGCGGATGAAGGGAACAGCCAACCCAGAAAGATACTGAAAATGTAGACCACTGTTCCAACAATCCCAGAAGGGATGAGGATATTCTAAGGAGACGCATCTGTTCCTCTCTTTGGCTGTTGGACTCTGAAACAATGGACTCCCTGAAATTGGAATTTCCCACTCAAAATCTCATGCTAAAGAAGAAAAAAGCTAGGAGCCTGGTGTCAGGCAGAAGTGGAACACATCTCTAGGAAGGAGTTGCTGTTTTGGTTTATACAGTGCTAACAACATACAGACCACCTTTGCAGAAGAGTCTGGAGCTACACAGTGGTGAATCATTCATGGGCCAGGATTCTTTCCTTATGCATGTTTCTTGCCTTCTATTCAAACTGAAACCTTGCATCAGAACCCTAAAGACGAGCTTGAAGGGGCCATTGCTCTCTATTTGTTCCTCTTCCCAAAGTGGTCACAGTGAATCCATCTCCTTTCTCTGTTTTTCGCTAATATGTTTTACACACACACACACAAATACACAAATACACAAATACACAAAATCATAGACTTATGGGCAAGTCAATAGCTGAAAAGATTTAGCCAGTATGGCACCCTATTTCTAATAAAGCCTTGTGAAAATACTAGTAATTACCTAAATGATGCTCAACACGTATCTATTTTCAAATTTCAATTCTCAAACTCTATGGGCTATTTTAACTGCCCCCCTCCACCTCAAAAAAAAAATCTCTCTTGAAATTTAAAACTCAGACCAGAAGGCTGACCAGGATCCAAACATGAATATGGTGAATCTGTCTCTGGTTTCTAAAATAGGACCAGAGAAATGACTCTCCGGCTGTATTTTTAGCAGCGTGAGGGAAGGAGCTCCCTGTGCAGTTTCTTGGCAAGCTCACAGTCTGTCACTCCTGAGCCTGTCCCTTGAATCCTTCAAGCTTTTCCACCAGTCAGCATCCCCTCTCCTGCCTGTGGTCCATGGAGTTTTATCAGCATTCTTTTTGTCCAAGTTGAGACATTTAAGACAGCAGAGTTCAGCCGGACATGGTGGCACACACCTCTAATCCTAGCACTGGGGAGGCAGAGGCAGGCAGGTCTCTGTGAGTTCGAAGCCAGGCTGCTCTTTACAGTGAGCTCTAGGCCTATCAGGCCTACATAAAGAAACCCTGTCCCAGACAAAGCCAGTGTTGTCCAACAGTCGGGGGGAAATGTTCTCTGGAACTCAGTATAGTGCTATTCCAGGATCACTGTCATAAAGAGGACCAACTCATGTTTGTGCATACTAAGCATTCTCTGTATTTCATCAGCTTCTTGAAGAAGCAGATATAACACACTCTGGGATGCCTAGAAAATATCCAGTACCCAGCCCCCGCGCTGGTTAGCTAGGAAAGCCATACTTAACCCACAGCTAGCATCTGGTACTCAACCTATTACCATGCCTCTCCTGGTTGTCTGTCACAAGAAACCCAAAATCTTGACTGAAAACTGTGTCCCTGTTGTTCCATTCCACAGAATGGAGAACTGAGCAGACTGGGTTCGCACAGCAGGAAGGAAACAGAAACTAGGATTCAGCCTATAATCGGTGATTAGCAAAGCCAGCAAGGGTGGCAATTCTGGATCCCACACTTAAAGAACACGGTCAGAGAGAATGCTATCACTCTGCAGTACGTGTTCAAGAAGTGGCCTGTCCAGGCCAGGACACTCCGGTTACAATGTCAGAGCAGTGACACCTCAAACGGCACTGGTTTATAGAAACCTCTTCCTTACTGTATCTCAGGGAAGCTGGGTGCCCACACGTCCCATTTCCCCTGGAGAGTCATGAACCAGATAGCTATCCTCATATAACTAGGCACGTGTTCTCATTTACTCTCAGAAGCATTCCAGATTGCGGAGTGGCCATACAGTCGCCCTTCATATAGGAACTTGTACTCATGACTCTTCTGTTCTGAGACGAGGCCTTATGTAGCCCAGGCTGGCCTCAAACTCACTATGTAACTGAGGTTGACCTTGAACTCCTGATCTTCCTGACTCTGCCTCACACTTGCAGGGATTTTAGGCCTCCTCCACCAAGCCTGATTTGCTTATTTGTGATTCCCCAAAGTAACAGTCTTTTTCTACTACCTCCTCCTACCCTCCAAAACAACCAAGGCACCAACCAGCCTTGCTCGAACAAGGATACCCACTTGCGTGGGCATTTACACTGTCTGTCTGTCCTCGGTGTGCTGGCACTGACAATGTCATTGCTGAAAGGCAGCAAGCAGCTGCTGACTGCTGAACTCCTTCGGGGCTATCATAATGACACGCGTTTTGAAGTCACCCAAAAATCGACTTTTAAGAAAACAATTTCATTATGCTCAAGGTATAATTTTAAACAACACATTGGGGTTTGCTTTTTTTAATAATAGAAAACAAACCCACTGTTTTCTTGCCCTAGCCCTCGCAGCAATTGAACAAGCTGCACGAAGGTGCTCTGCTGCTTTCAGACATGGCAGCTGTTTGAAAATCAGCTCCTGAGCTTATAGACTCCTAAGAGCCTTTTGCTCCTGTAATTGCCTTTAAAAGAACAACAGTAAAGGCCAGGAGAATTTCCAAAGCCCTGTGCTTCACCCCAGCGAAGAGCAGCCCATTCTTTCTTCCATCAGCAGATCAAGTTACAGGTGTGCGTGAGAGTGCCTTACAGATCCATTACTGTGTCTTCTAACCATGGAGGGGAGAATGACTCCCTCCCGTTTCTCACTTACTGGCTTCAAATATTACTTTCAGTGTCATCAAGATTAAACTAGCTCTTAGGCAGGCAGCATTAAAGCCTTAGCTCAGTAGTTCTCAACCTGTGGGTCGTGACCCTTTTGGGAGTTGAATGACCCTTTCACAGGGGTCACCTAAGACCATCTGCATATCAGATATTTACATTCGATTCATAACAGTAGCAAAATTACAGTTATGAGGTAGCAACGAAAATAATTTTATGGTTAGGGGTCACCACAACTTGAGGAGTTGTATTAAAGGGTCGCAGCATCAGGAAGGTTGAGAACCACTGCCTTGGCTAGTAGCAGGGCTTCTCTTTCACATGACTGGTCAAAACCTTCATTTCATCTGTACAATGGGGATAATGGTGATGCAAAATTCAAGCAGGACCTTTTGGCACGTGCCTTAATGCCAGCAGTGGGAAAGATTCGGGAAGAAGATTGTGAGTTCAAGACCAGCCTAGGCTATGTAAAATAAAGCCTGTCTCTGAATTTAAAATAATAATAACATAATGGTTAATAACTCAAAGCATTTGTGTGGGGACTTGATTGGTATAAAACAAGGAAACTACAAAGCACAATGTCTGGGACATACATATATGCTCCAAAAAAAACGTATTTCTAGAATTAAACATGGCCTAAAATTCCAGTTCATTAATATCAAAACGTAAGGAAGAAATTTTTGATAGACAAAAGAATTTGTCAACAGGAAACCTGAATCCTAGTCCTAACTTAGCATCTTAGTGACTTTCCTGGCTTTTATTGTCTTAATTTCTTCTTCCTCTATCCAGTAAAAAAAAAAAAAATAGAGATATCTGAGAGTCAAAGAAAAGACCAAAAATATACTATGTAAATCTAAAGGCTAGCTTCTGCCTAATGTGCCCAGGACCAGGCTAGAGCTTCATGCACGAGTCTGAGGACTAGGCTACAGGTCCAGAGGTCTGGAGGAGGCTCCTGGGATGCCCTGGGCTAAACTGGTCTGTGCTTGCTACTCTGTTTTCTATTCTGGAAGCTTTGAATAGATCCCTACAATATGGGAGAGATCTCTGCTTACAACATGTGATCTTCTGCCATCTCCCCTAGAAGGAAAATAACGAGAAGGGAGAGCTGGTATAACATGCACCTTGATGCCCATAAATCCGAACAAAAGAATTATAGATGATTGCTTCCTAAGAAACACCTTTAGAAATATAAAGAATTGGGACTAGGCTGGGAGCACAATGAAGACAATGAAAACACAAATGGTTGAATGAAATGACGAAAATAATCAAGATATGAAAACAGGATTTAATGAAGAGATAGGTCTCCAAAGAAAAGCCAAAAGGAAACAAAACACGAAATGAAGAATTCAAGAATGCAAACAAAAAAACTAGAGAAAGTCTCATGCACAGTATCAAGTGAGAAAGAGAATATTAGGTCTTGAAAACAAGGTAGAGGAAATGAATCACCCAGTCAAATAAAAGATCAAATCCCAAAAATCTATGAATAGAACATGCAAGAACTCTAGAAGACTAGAAGAAAACTTCCCTGATTTAAGGAATGAGATGGCTATCAATATCCAAGAGGAATACAAAACACCAAATATAAAGGACAAGAAATTAAATTCTTCACAGCACATAATGGTCAAAACATAAAATGCAACAATGATATTGGAAGCTGGAGGACAGAAAGATCAAGTCACATCTAAAAGGCAGGCCTGCCAGAATAACAGTGGAGACTATGGAAGCCAGAAAGTATCAGCTAGCGTTCTACAAGTCACAAAAAACCACAGCGACCAGCCCAGACTATTATACCTCGCAAAACAATTGGTCAAAGCCGAAGGAGAATGAAAAACTTCCCAGGATAAAAACTGACTTATGACCACTAAGCCAGATCTACAGAGGATACTAGGAAGAACCTTTCTGTCTGACAGAAAGTTAAATATGTTCAAAACGGCATGTGGAAAAAAACAAACAACTCTAAAACATTGACTCAAAAAAGAACTAATTAAATACCACAAACAAAATGTCGGGAACTAATACATATTGATCAATAACAACTCCTAATATTGATGGTCTCGACTCCCCCAATAAAAGTACGCAGACTGAATTAGAAAACAGGATCCATCTTTGTGATGCCTCTAAGAAACACACCTCATGTTCAGTAGTATCAGAGGGTAAAGATGCTCAGTAGTATCATAGGGTAAAGAGGTAATATATATATATTCTAAGTAAATGGGACTAAGAATCAAGCAGCCATAGCTATTCTAATATCTGATAAAAAAAGACTTCAAACCAAAACTAATCAAAAGAAATAAGGATGGAAACTTTATACTCATTAAAGGAAAAATTCACCAACTAGGTATTATAATTCTAAATATGTATGCCCTGAACAAAGGAGTATCCAATACAATAATTAAAAAGCCATTAGGTCTAGAATCTCAAATTGACCCCAGCACAGTGATAGTGGATGATTTCAATACGCTACTCTCACCAATAGACAGATCGTCAGGAAAAAAAACACTAAACAGGGAATTAAATAACACCATCAGCAAATATCTATGAAACATTCCACCAAAACAGTAAAGAATATACATTCTTCTCAATTACTCATGGATTTTTTTTCCCAAAATTCACCACATATAAAGACACAGGAAAGTATCAGCAAATATAGGTAATTAAACTCATCTTTTGCATTCTATCTGACCAAAGTGGATTAAAGCTGGTATCAACAGTAGAAACCACAGAAGGCACACAAACTCTTGGAAACTAAACAATATACTAGTTCATGGCAACTGAGTCAAGGGAGAAATCTAAAAGGATTTTTTTTTTTTAATTTTTAGAATTGAATGAAAATGCAAATGCAACTACCGAAATCTATAGAATACACTAGACGCTGTTTTCCTCGGAGGAAAACTGACAGCACTGTCAGTTGGTTTTGTTTTTTTAGATTTTTCTTAGTTTTTTTTTTTTCCCACTGTTTTTACTGCTGTGATAAAACACCATGACCAGAAGCAACATGGGGAGGAAAGGGTTTATTTCAGCTTACGATTCCGTATCACAGCTCCATATACCAGTCCATCGCTGAGAAGTCTAGGCCAGGATCTCAGGCAGGGCAGTAGACTGGAGGTAGGAACTGGAGCAGAAGGCGTGAGGAGAGCTGCTTACTGCCTAGCTTCCTATGGCTTGTTCACTCAGATTTCCTACAAACCCCAGGACCATGTGCCCAGAAGCGGCACTGCCACAGGGGGATGGACCCTCCAACATCAATCTTTAATCAGGAAAATCAGGCTTGTTTACAGTTTTATGGAGGCATTCCCTCAAGTGTGGCTGCCTCTTCTCAGATAACTTTACCTTAAGCCAAGTTGGGGTGGGGAAAGTGTGTGTGTGGGGGGGGGGGGGGGTTGTTAATCGCAAGTGAAAAACTTAACGATACACCTAAATGCCTCAGGGGGGGAAAAAAACAGGAAAAAACAACACTCAAAAAAAGTGGATGGCAAGAGATAATCAAAATTAGTGCTGAAATTAATGACATAGTAATTTTTATAAAGTATAATTAATCAATTAAAGAAAAAGGATTGAAAGGATTAACAAGATTGACAAACCTTTAACCAAATTAACAACAACAGAAAGAATAGGAGGATCCAAATTAATAAAATTAGAGATGAAAACAGAGTCATACAGCAGATACTAAGAAAATACAGAGGATCATAAGGACATACTTTAAAAACTATATTCCATCAAGGTGGAAAGTCTAAAAGAACTGGATTAATGTCTAGATATATATGACCTAACAAAGTTTAAAAAAATGAAGTAAACAACTTAAGTAGATCCATAACACCCAATGAGAAGTGCTCAGTTAAAAACTCCCAATTAAAACAATGCCAGGGCCAGGAGATTCAGAATTCTACTGGCCCTTCAAAGAACTACTAACATCATCTTCCTTAGAAGAAAGAAGAAACATTTCCAAATTCCTTTTATGAAGTCAGTTTTACCCTGATAACAAAACCAAAGACCCAACCAGAAAGAAAATTATTGGCCAATATCTCTGATGAACCCAGATGCAAACATTCTCAATATTGCTTATAAACCAAATTCAAGAGCACATCAAAAAAGATTACTCATATGAGCAAGTTAGCTTCATTCCAGAGATACAGAGAGAGCTTCACATATGAAAACCAATAAATGTAACCCAACACATGAATAGACATAAAAGGACACATAAAAAGACAGAAACAACATCTCATTAAATGAAAAAAAAACCGCCTTTGTCAAATCCAATATCATTCATGATAACAGTTATAGAGTATCTAGAAATACAAAAGACATAACTCAACAAAATAAAGATAATATACAGCAAACTCGTAGCCAACATCCTACAGAATTCAAAAGATTTTCACTAAAATCAAGAACAATACAAGAAACAATACAAGAATGTCCACTTTCGAACATTTCTGTTCAACATAGTATTTGAAGTCTTAGCTAGAGTCTTAGAAATAAGATGAGTAAGGAGATAAAGGGAATACAAATTATAAAGGAAAACAATCAAAGTATCCTTATTTCTATACAAAAAGACTCTAGGCTCTACCAGAAAACTCCCTTACCTGACCAGCAAAGTAATAGGATACAAAATCATCACCCGAAATCACTAGTTTTCCTATACGCAAAAGAAAAGCACACAGAGGAAAAAACAATATCATTCACATAGTCTCAATTATTTTTTGGACTAAATCTAACCAAGGAAGTGAAAGACTTGCACAGTTAAAATTTTAAGACACTGGAAAAGAAAGTTGAAGATACCAAAAGATAGGATTGGCAGGATTAATATCATTAAAATGGCCATCACATCAAAAACAATGCACAAATTAAATGTAATTGTCATCAAAATTCTAATGCAATTCTTCACAAAAATTGGAAAAAAATAAATTTTTGTTGGTTTTTTGAGACAGAGTTTCTCTATTGTAACTCTAGCTGTCCTAGAACTCACTCTGTAGGCAAGGCTGGCCTTGAGCTCACAGAGATCTGCCTGCCTCTGCCACCCAAGTGCTGAGATTAAAGGTATGCTTCACTACCACATAGCAGAAAAAATAATTTTTAATTTCATGTGGAAACACAAAGTATCCAGAATAACCAAAACAATCCAGAACAATAAAAAATAGCTAGGAGTAGCACCATTCCAGATTTCAAATTATACTACAGAGCTATAGTAATAAAAACAGCATGGTACTAGCATAAAAACAAACCCATTGATCAATGGAATAGAATTGAGGACCTACATAAAGCCCACACCTTCTATATCCATCTGATTCCTTTATAAAGAGACTAACAGTAACACATTAAGCAAATGACAGCATCCTCAACGAATTGTCTTGGCAAAGTATTTAGCAACAGTTAGAAGAATTAAAGTAGATCCATAACTCTTGCCCTGCATAAAACTCTTCTCCAAATCCATCAAAAACCTCAACATAAGACCTGATTCCCTGAATCTGATTGAGGAAAAAATAGAAAATACACTTGAACTCATGAGCATAGGAAAAGACTTTCTGAACAGGATCCCAATAATATAGACATTAAGACCAACAATTGCTAAACAGGACCATATGAAGCTAAAAGGCTTCTCTACAACAAAGGACACCATCATTCAAGTGAAAAGGCAGCCTGCAAAATGGGGGAAAATATGTTTACCAGCTATACATCTGACAGAGGGTTAGTATCTAGAGTACACAGAGAACTCAAAAAACTAAGTGTTGCAGAAGTTTATTTCCAGTTATGTTTAAAATGGTTGCTTTGTGCACTGCTGAGGGGAAGGCTGTGTAGGCCTTGGTGTTTTTGTATTGTCTGCAGATGTTGGCTTTGTGTAAAAGATGCTTAATTGCTCACGTTCTGCACGTGCTATCAATAGAACCCCCGAGAGCTTAGTTATCGGTATAAACCTCTGAGATGAGACGCTCAGAGTTCTGCTGTCCAGTACGGTGCTTGCTATGATAGCCGTTCCCTCTGCTGAGGTCCGGCAGAGTTCGCACCTATAAATATGCCTCCTTGTCTTCCTTGGTGAGATGCCACAGTAGGTATACTGCTACCACTAAGCAACGAGAAAACAAACAATCCAATTTTAAAACAGTGTATGGAACTGGGTTCTCAAAATATGAAACATAAATGACTGAGGAGTATTTTTAAGACATTCAAAAATCCTTAGCCATCTGGGAAATGCAAACTAAAAACTACTTGTCTCTTACCCCTCAGAACGACAAAAATATAAATAAATATATAATGGTAGCATGGGTGTGATTTGAAGAAAGGCAAGCATTTATCCGCTGCTGATGGGAGTCCAAACTGACAAACTCACTATGGAAATCAGTGTGAAAAATTCCTCAAAGACACTCTTAGTTTGGGTTACAATTGCTGTGATGAAACACCATGAGCAAAGCAATTTGGAGAGAAAAGGGTTTATTTGGTTTACACTTCCTTATTGCTGCTCGTTATCAAAGGAAGTCAGCCCAGGTACTCAAGTAGGGAAGGAACCTGGAGGCAGGAGCTATTGCAGAGGCCATGGAAGGGTGATACTTACTGGCTTGCTCCCCATGGCTTGTTCAGCCTTTTTTATAAAATCCAGGACCACCTGCCCAGTGGTGGCCCTACCCACAGTGAACTGGGCCCTCCCACATCAATTGGTATTTAAGAAAATGCCCTACAGACTTGCCTATAGCCTGATCTTACTGAGGCTTTTTCTCAATTGAGGCCCTCTCCTCTGTAATGACTCTAGCTTATGTCAAGTTGACATAAAACTAGCCAGCACGTAGACCTACCATAAGACCCACCTATACCACATTTTGTCATATACCCAGAAGCTCCCTTATCCTACTGCAGAGATACCTGCTCATCCATAAGTATTATTTCTCTATGAACAATGGTCAGGAAATGGAAACATTTTATGTCTATGAATTGATGGGTGGACAATGAAAACATGCTACATTAACACAATGGAATATTATCTAGCTACTATGAAGAATAGAATTATAAAATCTGCAGGTAAGTGGATGGAGCCTAGAAACTATCATTCTGGATGAGGTAATCACAGCCAAAAAGACAAATGTTGCATATTTTCTATCATGTGTGAATGTTAGTTTTGAATCTTCAAAGATGCGTGCTTTGCTTGGAATAGAGGCCAGGGAATTAGTAAGTCTGAGAGTCACAGAGGTCCTTCTGCTCACAGATAAGCACTAGCGAAATCAGGAATATTAAACACACAGGGTTGTCCCTTCAAAGGGAGGGATGCATAACCTATTATCCATCCAGAATGCTGGAGTGGGTATAGTTAATATTCTGGTGACTTGTGTGGCTGAGATCACACTGGATCCTCCCCCAGATCGGTGTTATGAACTTGTCAATTTATAGAACCCATCTTTATGGAAAATGTCACTTGTTCTTTACAAAAAGTTTTGATGTGCACATGGGATTGAGTTCATTATCACCAGAAAAGTTTTCACCTATTTTGCTGTGCTTACATATGCTTGAAATTAACTACTTGGTGTGATACTCTCAATGTCTGACACAACACTGGTTACTGGGTCATGGTAAAACAAACTATCTTCTTGCCTCGTGCAGATCATTACTCTGCTGGCCATGGTGGTCACAGAGACCCCTGCAAGCAAGTGGTCATGGAGAGGTGGGAGCTCTCAAGGGAGGATAGAGTGCAGCTGTATAAAGGATTAAAGGGAAACAACACAGTAAGATGCTTAAATTGAGGTGGGGTACATAGACAGAGTAGAGGAGGGAATGCTAGGAATGAGAAATACTAAAGTCCTTTTGAAAAAAGATATGTAGAAGCATATTCCTATAGAAGCTTCCAAAAATATATACTTACACACACATAAAAAGTCTAAAAATAAATTTAGCCTATAACAGGTCATTAATGTCCCTACTAGCTACCATAGGCTAACAAAAAAACCAGTGCCAAGAATGGATTACCTCTTTTGGAGTTGTTGACCACTGAGGACTGATAGACCCACAAACATTACTAGCTAATGCCATAATCCTGGTTACTCCCCAGCCTTTGATGGTAAAGCCCTATTGCTAATGACATCACATACTTGAGTCATAGAACATACAGAAATCAAATACGTATTGATTTTATCCCAGAAGTTTTATTCCTAGTGGCTAGCTTTCATAGTGCTGGAAGGTACTATGCATGCTCCCAGAGAAGGAAATCATTCATCAAGCTTACCCAGCTATGAACTCTGTGAGCTATAATAATGACTGGCCTGGCAAGACATACCCACTGATGCAATAGTGGCACAAATGTCGTGGGAGTAACCAACCACTTTATGATTGGATTTAAATCCTGCTCCTTAAGATGAGTTCTATGCCCAGTGATAGTATCAGGCCAAGAACCTTCAGCTTAACAGCCCTAGGAAACAATCTACTACTATCATTTTGATAAATGGGTAGATTGTCAAGCCAACTCCTAATAACTTACACCCACAGATTAAGGTACCTCTCAACCCTCAAAGATGCTTCTATTTGCAGTAGATAGTGATTAATATACTTACAATTCCCCCAAAGTGCGGAGAATAAGAAATTATGCAGTGCTCAGCTGTGAATGTGACATCTATAACACACACACACACACACACACACACACACACACACACACACACACACCTCCCAAGGTTCAGGGATCGTTTCAGAAAAGGGGATAGAAAGATTAGAAGAGCCAAAGGTGGTGGGTAACTACAAGGAAAGGGCAGTATCTTCTAGACAAAGCAGACATAGCTACACCTATGAACTCACGGTGGTTATTACAGGTTATGACAACAAGCACAAAACCTGTATAAGCTCAAACCAGATCAAATCCCAGTATGGAGAGGGGAGATGGACATGAAGTACTCCCTCTCTCTAGCCAAAGTGCTACTGGCATTTGATAGCTGCTGGAAGAACAAGAGTCACCTTTCTGTAGGAATGCATCTCCTCACCCCTACTCCCACCGAGTCCATCAGTGGAAGGCCACATGTGAAAGAATATATGAGCAGCATAAGTTTTCACCTGATGGGTTTAGGGAGGAAAAAGGGAGAACACTAAGTTGGCTGATTATGGAAGGTGGGAAGATCTAAAAGGAGTTTGAGACTTGTGAATATGATCAAAACACATTGTATAAAATTTTCAAAGAACTAATAAAAAAAAATCAACCCTAAAAGAGGAATTATTTTGGCTCCTGGTTTCAGAGATTTCTATTGGTGGTCACTTGGTGCTGTTGCTCTGGGCCTCATTATAGCATAGGTCATCTTAGGCAGGAGTGCATGGTGAAAGATGCCTCATGGAACCAGGAAGCAAAACACAAAGCCAGACGCCAGATCCCCTTTAAGACCATGACCTCAGGAACCTATCTTCCTTCCACTAAGCTCTACATTCTAGCATTTTACCAGCTTACAATATTTCCACAGGATGGGGACCAAAACTTTGGAGGATATTTCAGATCCAAACCACAGCGAAGATCTTCCTCAGGATCTAAGAGAAACTATCCACCCCAGTCCATCTAGGACCCACAGGGATGTCAACTAGTTCAGTGACTTGCCCTCCACTCTTATCTGATTTTAAAATCTACTTATAGTTCCAGGTGGGTGGTGGCGCACACCTTCAGTTTCAGCACTCAGGAGGCAGAGGCAGGTGGATCTCTGTAAATTCGAGGTCAGCCTGGTTTACGGAGTGAGTTCTAGGACAGCCAGGGTTACAACAGAAAAACCCTGTCTTGAAAAAAAGAAAAGAAAAAGAAGATAAATTAAATCTACTTAGAGCAATATGATTTTAAAACAACTGAAAATGAGAATAAAATGTGATAATATAGGTGATATGCTCCAAGACCCCAAAAGATGGCTGAAACCATGAACACTATAGCACCAGACTCTATGCCATTCGATTACAGGGACATGCTCTGAGAAAGTCATCAATAGGTGGTCTTCACTGTCATGTGAGCATCATGGATACCTAACACATATTAAGATGGCTATATTGGGCCAGTAAGGTGCCTTATGCAAACCAGATGACCTGAGTTTGATTCCCAGAACCTACATAGAGGTGGATATAGAAAACTAACTCTACAAAATTGTTTTCTGATCTCCACCATGTGCTACGCACGACATAGCAGGCGTACAGGCACATGTGTGTGTACACATACATAATAACAACCATAATTTTAAGAGATGGTTCTGATATCACTAGATGAATATTTTATTTGACTATCATTGTATACATGGTCTGTAATTGACTGAAATGTCATTAATTAGAATATGACTGCACTATTCTTTTCCTATACGAACATACCCATGATAAAGTTTAATTTACTAATTGGGCATAGTAGATTAACAACAATACTGAAATAGAGTAAGCCATGGGTGAGGGTACACATCCATATCCCACCAGGCTGAGGAGGATCACTGGAGCCCTCAAGTTTGAGGTCGGTACAGACAACATAGACTCCATCTGAAAATAATTATTACTACAGTAATATGTTAGGGAAAAGATCATACGAATATTTCCAGTCCTTCTGTCTCTGTCTGAGCTCCTCTTTTTCAAAACATCTTATTGTACCTGACTCAAGCTATCTTCTTAATCTCGGGAAACAGTAGATTAGGGAGACTACTGTAACACTTTCATCTGATAAATTTTAAACTACTGCACTCTCTTATCTATTGCCATAACTTTTAATATGACTTAACTTTTCCCTTTTTGCTTTCTTTTCCTTTTGCATAATGGCCAAAATCCTCAGCACGTTTTTCCAAACTCTAGGGGCTTTCTTACTGATTCTGCAAAGCCCACCCCTGCTACCTCCACCAAGCAGCGGCTTGCTTGCTCCCACTGCTGAGCCTTCCAGCTCTCTTGGACCCTAACTCTACAGGCATGGCTTGCTTTCTTCTCCATCTTTGTGCTCCCAGCTACTACCAGACTTATGCGTCCACCTGCCCTGTTGTTTTTCTCTTGAACCCCAACAAAACGGTTCTCAAGTTTTCTTTTGATTCTATGTCTAAATTCTTGAATCAGTGAGACTAAGAATCATTCATTTTCCCAGTAACATAAGTATACACTGTGATGTGGGAGCAATGACAAAATCACTTAATGACATGTTTCTTAGAACATATACCCATCATTAGGCAATGTATAATGGAATCGAATTAAGTGTTTCTAAATTACTATATAGTGCCAAGTATATGATAAACATTCAATAACTGTTGACCGTTTCTGTTTCCATCTCAGTGTGACGATACCCACAAACACAAGCAGTCTGAATACGATGATACCCAAAAACACAAGCGCCGGGTCAGATCCCATTTTTGTCATCGACAATGATAACAAGTTGGCATTTCCACTCTCACAGCCTAATGTCAAATCCTCACATTCAAGCATGCTTTTTGAGGCAATGTGTTTAGCCTGTTTCTTCCTTAACTTAATCATGTACAGCTAACGTAAACCAAAGCTGATTGGCAGAATTTGTAGCTAAATGCTGAGTTACCAACCATACTGTGACCACGAATCTAGCAGATTCTCAGGACTGAGAAACACTGCAGGGATCAGTTGCTGTGGTTTCTTGGAGCATCGCCTCCCCCACACAGCTCTACAGGCAGCATCTCCCTGCAGCTTTGGTTAGAAACCTCTGTGGGGGGTAAGGGGGGGGGGCGGCTATCCCAAAGGGCAGCCAAAACAGGTGTGACATCTAGAACAGAGAAGTGCTAGGCAAGGAGGTGTCAGAGCTAGAGGTGTCACCCCAAATCCTCTAAGTAGCACAGAAAAGCAGCAATGTGAGAGCATCCATCAGTTTCACAAGGAAGATCCTTGCAAGAAAATGAACAGAACTTACAGTCAGGATTTGGGGTTTATCTTTTTTTTCTCTCTCTCTCTCAGCTCCAAACACAATACATCCCATCCCTAATTGCTATGTATTGCTTCAAATGCAAGAAACACAGTATGTTCTGTTTTTATGGTAATTGATGGTCTTGTTAAGAAAATGTAAAACTCCAGTTGCAGAAGCAATTGTTCAGTTAAGCTGCCCCAGCATTTCCCATCTGGGTGGCTCAGCTGTGTCACCACACATCCCCCTTGGTCTCACAGTAGGAGCTTCTTTTTGCCGCCAGGACAACTGCCTCCCACGCTGTGACTGAAGATTCTACATCACAGTTGAAAGCAGGTGGGGAAGGGGAATGACTTTGGCTTCATTTACTTCTGCAGAATAGGATTCTCTGCAGTGAATTACAAACCCACCACTTAATAGAGCTCAGAATATAACGAAGTTCTTAATAAATACATCTACATATGTGATAAAAAGCTAAGCCACTGTGTTCAAGTCAGGCTTGGGAGAAGCTGAAAGGCATCTGATAATGCAGGGGAATGTGTGCATGGAAAGTGGGTTTTGTGGCTGCAAATCCAACCAACTGAATGCTTGATTGACCTGATGTCTCTTGACCAGAATCTTTACTGGGAATCCATGGTGCACAAGTAGACACAGCTCTCCTGACTGCAAGGTCATAAGCAGCTGAAGAACTTGGCTACACAGATCTCAGACTCAAAACCTGCAAAGCTGGAGGATCTGAGGTCCAGGACATAGATCCTGTCTGAAACCTAGCAGGGGGCAGAATGCAGCTTCCATAAAAATATCTTTAATATATAGCTCTAAGTATAACTTGGCTTAGGTATTATCTCTAATCTTTCATGCTAATGATATCAGGAACACGTGAATGTAATACAGAAAAACACATCTCTGAGTAGTTTCCCATATCTTAAGTCTCACTTCTTAAAGTTTAATTACTTTAGTGTGTGTGAGTGTTTGTGTGTATGTGTTGTTGTTGTGTGTGTGTGTGTGTGTGTGTGTGTGCAATGTGTGTGTGCGTGTGTGCATAGGCACTACAGCCCTGGAACTGTGTCTCCACAAAATATGTCAATATCAACACAGATAGCATAATGGGGTGACAACAGTTCACAATAAACTATATTTTGTGAATTAATAAGAGGCTCTCAGAGGCTCCAAACACAAGGTCCTGATAAGGTGAAAGTGCTAATTACTTTGATTTGATCAGCACACATTGTATTTATTGAAATATTGCATTGTGCACCATAAATACGTATAATTATTATATGTTAATAGAAAAGGTTTCAGATATTTAAAAAAATAGACATGCTAACTACTCTGATTTGATAATTACATTCCATACATATGTATCTATCCAATGTTGTCCCTGTGCCCACGACAGGGCACAAAACCATTAAAACCAATAGCATATTACTAAAACAATAATATCATTATTAAAATCATAGCAGTTAAAGACAAAAATGCTGTGTATGACTTTATTTGGAAATAGCCTCTTTGTAGATATAAAGAATAAGGTCATCCTGGAGCTGAGTGGGCCTTAATCTAATACAACTTGTGTCTTTATAAGAAAAGAAGACATACAGAAGACAGAATGCCACGTGACAACAGGAGCAAAAAATAGGGTGATGCAAATAACAAGCCAAGAGTGTCAGTGCCCATCAGAGGCGTGGTGAGAGACAGGAATGAATCCCCTCTCCGAGACCCCTAGAACAGAACACCTCTGCTGACACCTGAATCCCAGACCTCTGCCCTCTTCAGCTGTAAGAGACTAAGTCTGATGTTTTAATCTATACCATTTGTGGAAACATATCAATGCAGCCCTAGAAGTGGACACACTGCTCAGTAGGACATGTTCGTTCCCATCTCCATGTCAGGGGCATGTTGGGGTTCACACCAGGACATCCACATTCCAGATCTCAAGGGCCCTTCCTTTCCCTTTTCTAGAGCAGGAGGCTTTCTAGGGTTGGTGGGTCCACCTCCTTTGTCACTACCATTCAACCAGAGGTTCTCCCTCACTTTCTGCACAGGGTGTCTTACTGCTGAGGGAAGTCAGGCCTGAGGCCTCCTTAAACGCCTTGCAGTTCTCGCACTGCGCCTAGAGTTGACAGTTGGATGGTCAGAATGAGTCATCTTCATTTAAGGTTTCTATTGCCATTGATAGCAATCTACAGCTGGTTAATCATCATTTCCCACATCTTTCAACACCATGGTTGCTGCCTAAGCTGATGTCTCCCCTTCCGCTAGCACCCAAGAGGAAAGTTCTAGCAAATGTTATCAACACCTGTGAGCCACAGCAATAGGACACTTATTACCCTCTGCTCGACTTCAGGATCATCCAAAGGACTTGCTGCCCTCCACGTCTCCTGACACCAAACCTTAGACTAGAATCTCCATGGAGATGCACCCCAGACAAAGGCTGAATGGATGCAGGGAGTTTGTTTGGGATGCAACCACAAGAAGTTGGAAGCATCACCAGGACAGTCGTGAAAGGAGGCAGTGAGAAGAAGCTGAAGTCAGTGTGTCTAGGAGCTGGCTTCCTCTTCCATGGGTACTTCCATTTAGAAACCCTGAGAGGGAGGATTTGGAACGACTTGGGTGATGGGAAGAACATGATCAAACGGATTTGCATTTTAAAGTTGCTTTAAATAATAAAAAATAAAATAATAAAGACCAATATGAAGAAGAGAAGATGATGATAATGATGGAGAAGGTGATGAAGATGAAGAAGACAACAACGAAGACAAAGATGAAGAAGAGGAAAGTCTGGGAGGAGCTGGAGAGATGGCTCATCTGTTAAAAGCTAGGCTCACAACCAAGAATAGAAGAAAGTCTGGGAGAGTTCATAGAACTCACCCCAGAATATTTTCATCTAAGGGCCAAAGAAGCTGTGAAATTAAGTTGCCCCTCTGTTGCTACAAGAGGGCTGCGCCTAGGCATATGAGTCCTAGTAGTTCTGGTAGTCCTGTGCATGGGTCAAGATTCCTCCTGTAGACACAGAAACACCACCACAGACCTCTTCAGGTGCCTATAGTATGACGCATTTGCCCATTTCACATCAGACTCACAGGACAGAAATAAACAAAGCACAGACCACCTCTACTATACCTTCAGGACCATACACTGAGGACCAGAAGTGAGCCAACCTGGATCTTTGGGACTTGAATTGCAGCAGAGGCAAGGCAAACTGGAAAATGGAAGATGATGACACTTCCTCTTACTGCCCCCAACATATAAACCTTTATTATTTTCTTAAGTATTTGAGATTATGAGAGTTAAGAGGCCATGTGTTTAAGTGCATAATAATTAACTTCGTATTCAATCAAAGCTACTCCAGACATTACTAGCTGCTGTGCAGAATATACAATCTGCTGGAGCATCAGAGGGTTCATGTATCCTATTTATGATCGAGTCAGTCCGCCTCAAATGCAAACTCCAGACTCAAATGCAAGACTCTAGGGTTTACTATCTAACTACTCCTAAAGGTGATTTCTTATTGGCAAGATGTTTATAATAAAGTTTATAAAATTGTTTTTATAAAGTGACTAAGAGTATGCAGTAGCCTACACACAGAGAAGACTCCTACAAAGAGCTGGTCTGAGAAAATCCCATCTCTTTGAGAAAGAATAATAATTCAAAGGATGACTCCATAAAAGATAATCTACAGAGATATTGTTCATAATAGAAGGAGGTTAGAAATACAGTACGTATATTAATTACTATTGCTGTCGTAAAACACCGTGTCCAAGGCAACTTATAGAAGGGAGGCTTCATTTGGTTTCAGAGGGATAGGAGTCCGCCACCATCATGACAGGACTATATGGCAGCAGCTGAGCGCTTACATCTTGAACCACAAGCACAAAACAGAGAGAGCACACTGGGAATGGTGAACGGTTTTTAAACTTCAGGCCTTTTCCCAGTGACATACTTACTCCAATAAGGTGACACCTCCTAGGCCTCCCAAACGGTGACACCAACTAGGTATTCAACTCCCCAACACTATTGGGAGGGGGTGGGGATCTCATTCAAACCACACATTTCATATCCATTAGTAGTTGAAAATGGGCATAAATAAATTTTAGGGTGTCTAAATAACAGATCTCTAAGCATCTGACAGAAAGAATAATGTATTTCTGTATATATTAATATAGAGCCATCTTCATAATCAAACAGAATAGCCCAAGTTATTCTCCAATAACAAACAATGCCCTAATATTTAGAATCAATAAAACTTTATTTTGCTAGTGATCAACAAGTACACCACACCATATCATCCTCAAGCAGGGGCCTGGGTTCACCCAGAGAGTCAAACCCAGCACAGCTAGATGGAGGAAAAGGAAACTTCAGCTGAGGAACGTCAACCCACAAATGGCATTTCTATGTCCACTGGTTGAAGGAACTCATACGGTCACAGAACTGCAAAGGGTCAGAAGTACATTCCTACTGCCCTAGCCGAAGGGAAATGTAGACGTGTTCGTGGGAATTAAAGATGGTTAACACCATTTCCAAGGAAGTCTGTGAAGTCAAAGGAAAGAACACATTCTAGTGTTCTTCATAATAAAAATATATTTCAGGAATGGAAAGATGGCTCAGCAGTTGAGAACACTTGTCATTTCAGAGGACCTGAATCTGGCTGTCAGCATTCACAATGAGCAGTTTACGGCTACCTATAACTTCAACTCCAGGGCATTTGACATCCTCGTCTGACATTTGCAGACTCGTACCTGCATATGTGTACATGCATGTGCACACGCGCATACACACACACACACACACACAGACAAAAAAATAAGCAAATCATTAAAATGTGTATATTACATATACTTTCTATTTTTGATTACGGTGAATAGGAAGAATGGACTGGTGATGAGATCATTCTAGATAACCTTAGACTGAATGGTTATTTTCTAGTGTCTTACGAATTTTATATTATATGCCTATATAATCACTTAAAATTTGTTTAAATCAAAAATAAAAGATATATATTTTCACCAAAAACAACACACCAGGAAATACAATACAAAGATTGTCTCACTTTGCCTCTCCTTAAATAAGATTAACTAAAGGTTCCTAGGGGGAATGTATATTAGCCTGAAAGACATTTTTTTTTTTTACTTACTTAAATTTATAAAACTTTAGTATGGCCTATGATGTTTCCAAGCAGGGGACAGTTTTAAACTCAGAGACAAAGAAAATAACATTTGACCAATGACTATGACAACCAGGTCACCACATAGCAAATCTATTAATTCTCAGCCCAAACAGAGAGAAGCTCGGTTTGGAATGATTGCATTACAGATAGTACCCATTATATGTCAATCAAAGAAACCCCAGCCACTTTCACAAAGCAGAGGAGACAGTACTATGGGCACAGGGATGTTCTTTCCTTAGATAAACATACCCAGTACGTTTCCCCAGCCCAGAATCATTTTTAATGTAAACACCATCTTGTTACAGAATGTCCTTTCAAAGTTCCTTTAATCACTAATTATCCATGCCTCATTAATAGCAATTTCTAGGCTCTCTAGTCTTTGCATAGGCACTGACAGTCTTGGGGAGTGACAGCTAGAAGCCAGAGAACCATAGGTAATCTTTGATAGATACTTGCATTCCTTCCTCCACCCAGCATGCTGTTCCTTTGCCACACTTCCATTCTAGAAGGACAAGAGCTCTCAACTGAAATGGCCTCTGCCTGTGCATCAGCCTGGGACTGTAATTCCTAGAAGAATGAGACAGAGACTCTCACAGGTGTGATCTGCCTCTTTCTCGACAAGGGTTGGCATAGAGCTTCCGTGTGTCTGTGTGTGTGTGTGTGTGTGTGTGTGTGTGTGTGTATGTATGTATGTTTGTGTGTGTGTGTGTGTGAGAGAGAGAAAGAAAGAGACAGAGAAAGAGACAGAGAAAGAGAGACAGAGAGACAGGGACATAGAGACATAGAAAGAAATGGAGAGAGAGACAGAAACAGAGACAGAGAGAGACAGAGACATGGAGACAGAGAAAGAAACAGGGAGGGAGAAAGAAAGAGAGAGAGAAAGAGACAGAGAGAGAGAGCTTGAGAGAGGAGCCACAGTGAGTTTGTGGAGGTCAGAGGACCCCCTCAGGGGGTCAGGCTTCACCTTCCACCATGCAGGGTCTTTCTTGTTGGCTCCCGTGTACACCAGCCTAGCTGCTCTGTGAGCTTCTGGGGCTTCTCCTGTCTTGACCTCTGCAGGAGTGCTGGGATCACAGACACGTGCTACTGCATCTGCCCAGACATGGGTTCTAGAGACTCAAACCCTGTATCTACTGAGCTGTCGTCTAGCCCAAAGCATTGTCCGTGCCACCTCAAGTCATGGTTTTCCTTTTCCCCCCAGGACTCGGGTTTGAATCTAGGATATCAACAATACCAGTACAAGTGGCCATGGTGTTGTTTACTTTGGAAGTGTCACGATCTTTCCATTAAAATCTTAATTCTTATGGCTAATATTACAGAGTATGTGTGACTAAAATATCTGAATTTATCATAAAAATGCCATATTACAAGGAGATTTTTACCTGAATGGAATGTTAGATCACAAATCCAGTTACTGGTACTATAAATCACACTTATAGTTTCTTGAATATTGAGAGACAGACACGTAGTGCACAGCTACTCAAATAAAGATGGGTTATCGGAGGTGTTATGGAGTGCTGTCCTCCAGGCATGACTGTTACCTTGAAATCAGAGGCACAGTGAGGACTCACCTAGGAACCTTACAAAAATCAGACCTACTACTTCTCTTGTAGATGGGGGGAAGGGGGGCAGGGTTTGCAAGTAGCACACAGTAGCACACAAGGTGTTCACCAACAGCAAGAGGCAGCAAGAGGCACTCACCAAGCAGCTCACCATGTGACCCGTGGGACACTCGAGAGGCACCTCAGAAGTTATGCAAGGCTTTGATCCCTTCCTGAGGATATGCGACTGGCAGCTGCTGGGAGGCGGAGACTGTTTTCGGTTGTACAGTCACTGGTACACTGCCTAGGCACCTACAGATAATACCTCTCTCTGCCACTGAAGGTGACCCAAATAAACCTCATTGGTTTGCCATGACTAAATGTTTGTTTATGCATGTCTTCCCAGGAAAAGTTATTACAACAGTAGGGAAATAATATTGTTCATAAGAAATAATAAAGGGCATACCGATTCAAATCTTATTCATTTAATGGTAAAACAATCCGTTCTTATATTATATACATATAGGGTAAAATTAATATCTTTAAACTTGAATGGTGCAGGTAAAGGAGAAGAAAATGAACCAAAATGTATTAGACCTAATATCTCCATGAAAATAAAGCAGATACAGAGCTGGGCGTGGTGGTGGCGCTCGCCTTTAATCTCAGCACTGGGGAGGCAGAGGCAGGTGGATCTCTGTGAATTTGAGGCCAGCCTGGTCAACAGCATGAATTCCAGGACAACCAGAATTATAACACAGAAACCCTGTCTCAAAAATACAAAAAGAAAAGAAAAGAAAGAAAAGCAAGCACACATGTAGATGTTTTAAAAGCTGTATTACCAGACCACATGCCCTGAATTTTTGCTTAGGTGAGATTATCACAATTTCATTTCTACAACCAGTGTCTACTGAACACTTATTGATGCCCTGAAGATGGAAATCAAGAAATCCTTCTCGCAGCCAGCCACACAGAGACAAATGCTACAGGTGCCCACTTATTAACAGCTGCTGGACAAGCTGATCACGCAGTGGAATAGTGTAGTTTCCCCGAGGCCGGAGAGATGGGAGGGGAAGGGACGCACTAGTCAACGCGTACAAAGTTAGCCAGGAGGAGCAGGCTTGAGTGCTCTCTCGCACAGTGGGGTGAGCTCAGTCAGTAAAAATGTAGATATATGTTTGACTCATATTATTTATTTACCTTTATTATTATTTTTATTACTGAAAACAATTTTTAAATTTAAATATATTTTGATCATGTTCTTCCCCTCTTCCAAGGCCTTCCAGAGATCCTCTCCCCCTTCCTACCCACCCAACTTCTAAGTTATTTCTCAAGAAAACAAACAAAAACAATACGAGCCCCTCCAAAAACCGAGAAAACAAAGTAAAATAACACCCCCCAACCCACCAAACTGTAACCAAATAAAAGGACACACACAAAAACAAGCAAAAAAAAAAAAAAAACCAGAACGAAACGTGGAGTCCATTATATGTTGTTCAACCACACCCGAACATGAGGCCTGCCCTGCAGTGCTTGGTAAACCTACTGTCACTCTGTTGAAGAAAACTGGTTTTTCCCTCTCCCAGCAGTTACATGACAGTTCAGTTGGTAACCCTCACCCTAGTGGCTAGGTTTTCACTCTTTTTTTTTTTTTAAATATAACAGAAGTATAGTAAAACAAAAATTATCCTATCAAATTTAGACAAGACAAACCAACAGAAGGAAAAGAGCCCAAGAGAAGGCACAAGAATCAGAGACCCGCCTGTTCCCACACTCAGGAATCCCATACAAACACTGAGCTGGAAGTTACAATGCATACACAGAGGACCTGGTGCCGACAGTGCAAGCCGGGTGCATGCTGCCCCAGCCTCTGTGAGTTCATATGAGCTTTGCTTGTGTTGATTTAGAGGGCCTTTTCTTGTCCTCCATCCCCTCTGACCCTCACATTCTTCCTGCTTCCTCTCCCTTGGAGTTCCCTGAGCTCTGAGGGGAGGGATTTGATGGAGATACCCCATTTAGGGCTGAATGCTCCAGGGTTTCTCATTCTCTGTGGAATATCTGTGTGTGGGGGCGGGGCGGGGGTCTCTGTATTTTTTCCCATCTGCTGCAAGAGGAAGCTTCTCTGATGGTGGCTGAACAAGGTACTGATCTAAGAGTACAGCAGAATGTCATTAGTAGTCATCTTATTTTTATTTTATTTTATTTTATTTTATTTCTTTAAAGACCAGTGGTATTTGATTTTACCCTAGGTCCCTGGGTTATTTAGTATCTGGTTCCTGGTTATCCAAGCAGTGTGTTGGGTATGTGCTCCATCTAGTAGAGTGGGCCTTAAGTCAAATCAGTTATTGGTTGGCTACTCCCACAGACTTTGTGCCACCATTTCCCTACCATATCTTACATATAGTACACCATCGTAAATAAAGAGTCTGTAGCTTGGAATGCATTTACATTTTTCTTTTGATACTGTGGAGAGTGCTTTCTTGTACCAAAGATACTGGAACATAAGGGTGAAGGCTCTATGTAGGTACCAGCTTGATTTCTCCATGTTCGATGAATTGCGTTAGGCGTTGTCTTCAGCAATGGGGTCTTGCTGTCGGTTTGTGGAGAGCAACCTATAGTCTTAACAACAACATGGGTTGTTTGGGGATTTCTGTGGTGCCCCTTCGGGCAACAGCTCAATTAGATGTAACCCAGCGCTGGTACTGAAAGCTTCATTTGGTGACAAGAGAAGTAACACTGCCCCATCCATTTTATGAGGCCACAGTTACTCTGATACCCAAACCACATAAAGACACAACAAAGAAAGAACTGCAGACCAATTCCCCTTACTGACATAGATGTAAAAATACTCAATAAAATACTTGCAAATCAAATCCAAGAGCACATCAAAAAGATCATCCACCCATGATCAAGTAGGCTTCATCCCAGAGATGCAGGGATGGTTCAACATACGTGCATCAATAAATATAATCTACCATAATAAATAGACAAAAACCACATGATCACCTCATCCAATGCAGAAAAGGTCTTTAACAAAATCCAACACCCCTTCAAGATAAAAATCCTGGAACGATTAGAGATACAAGGGACATATTCAATATAATAAAGGCAGTTTACAGCAAGCCCATCAACTTAAGTGGAGAGAAACTCAAAAGTATTTCCACTAACATCAGGAACAAACTTATAAATTTCAAAATAGCTGAAAACATTTTTTTAATGTTTCATCACAAAGAGATGATAAATGATTGTAATATGATGTAATATGATGTAAAATGATGTAAAATGATGTAAAATGATGTAAAATGATAAATGATTATCTTAGCTACTTTCCTATTACTGTAATATAACAACGCCATGTTTTAGTCAGTGTTCTATTGCTGTGAAGAGACACCATGACCATGGTAACTCTTAAAAGGAAAGCATTTAACTGGGACTTGCTTACAGTTTTAGAGGTTTAGCCCATTATCACCATGGTGGGGAAGCATGGTAATATTCAGGCAGACATGGTGCTGGAGAAGTTACTGAGAAGTTTACTTCAGTAGGAAGAGAGAGCAAGAGAGAGAGAGGAGGGGGGAGGGAGAGGGAGGGAGGGAGGGGAGAGGGGAGAGGGGGAGAGGGAGAGAGAGAGAGAGAGAGAGAGAGAGAGAGAGAGAGAGGGCGCCTCTGGGCTTGGCTTGGGCCCTTGAAACCTCAAAGCCCACCCCCAATGACATACTTCCTCCAACAAGACCACACCTATTCCAACAAAGCCGCACCTCCTAATCCTTTCAAACAATGCCACTCCCTGGTGATGAAGCATTCAAATCTTTGAGCCTATGGCAGCCATTCATATTCAAACCACCACATACCATGACTGAAAGCAACTCGGGGAGTAAAAAGGTTATTTCATCTTATAGCAGGAACCTGGCAACCGGAACTGAAGTAGAGGTCATGAAGGAACATTATTTACCAGCTTCCCCATGGCTTGCTCAGCCTGCTGTCTTATATACTTTAGGCCCACTTGCCCAAAAATGCCACTACTCACAGTGAGTGGGGCCCTTCCACGTCAATCATTAATCAAGAAAAGCCTTATATACCTAACATACAGGCCAATGCGATGAAAGCCTTGTCTCCACTAAGATTCCTTCCCAGATCTGTTGAGGTTTGTGTCAAGCTGACAAATAAAAATTAAAACAATCAGGACAATGATAGATATGCTAATTGCCCTGATTTGATTATTATAAAGTGTATATATGTCAAAATATCACATTATCCTCCATAAACGTTTACATGCACCAACTAAAAATAAAGTTAAAACTAAAACAGAAAGTCACCGTTCCAGTGGTTTGGAAGTTTATCAATTAGACATGTGACAACTCAAAATCAGTGACATCAATCAGGCTGCTTGGCATGTCACAGGAGTTGGGTATCTGCTGAGAAAATAAGTTCTCATTATATGACTAATGGAGACTCGTTAAAAAGAGGGAGCGGGAAGGGGATGCCTGTGCCTGCGCTGGGTTTCCAATAGCCTCAGGGAGTGGTACGAACTAAGAGCTCATCGTGCAGTCTGGCACCCGCACATTCTATTTGCTAAGGATGCAGTCTTTAATGCATTTAAACGCTGTGTGTAAAACGCAGCATGGCAGGACCTTTTAACTGCCTTTGGGAACAATGGAAATTTTCCAGGGAAATGAGAAAAGCGGGAGTGAGTCACAAGACAAAAGCGAATGTGTGGAACTGTGGGTAGATCGAGGCTTGGCAAGGATCTGGTGAAAGGGGAGACTGGAAATTGGGGCAAACTAAATCTCTCCGCAATCTATCTCTCTCTGAGAGCCAGGGGCAGGTGGGGGGGGAGGAAGGCAGAGAGAGAGAGAGTACACACCTGAGGAGTTTAGTTCTGCTGGAAGCAATGAGTTAGATGGAATTTCACTTGAGTCACAGTAATGGTCATAGTTTGGGGAAATCTCCTTAGCAGACATCTGGAAAAGGACGTTGAGCTCAAGGGTGGGCATGGGGGCTGGGGTGCAGCACACTGGGAGGATCTTGCCTGGCATTTGCAAGGCCCAGGCTTTGAATCTCAGTGCTACACCAGAGTGGGCATGAGAATGAAAGAGGGGTGGCCAAAACACAGAAAAGAGAGAAGAAGGGCTAAGAAAAGCTTCGGGAGACAGAACCAACAAGGCAGGTGTGGTGAGAACCCCAGAGTCTGAGAAGTAAAAGAGAAAGGGCAGGGAAGATGGCTCCAGAGAGTCCGGGTGGGAGACTGAAATAAATACAAATCTGATTTGGGATGAGTTAAGTCTAAAGAACCTGGGATGGGGGCAATGAGAGAAAAAAAAAAATCCAAAAACTTAAGATGTTAACTATGGGATTAGTTGGAACCTGACGAGAAAATTCAGTAGCCTGCAGGGTTGGTTATGGCGCCAGATGACCCAGATTAAGATCTGAGGGTCACAGTCACCACCAGCAGAAACTTCTGATTATCTGAAAACAGCTACTGTAAGCAAAAACCATCGACTGTGCTGACGACACGCCTGGTCGTGGTCCGCGTTCCACACACGACACCACACCCGAGTCTCGTAACTCTGCAAATAGATAGAATTACTAGTCCCGCCGTTAGAGTGCATGACTCTTGTCCTACCACTTCGGTGTCCTGCTGGCTCTTTGTACCCAAAGAGAGAAACACCATGACGCCAACACCCTCTCTAGTGTACCTCTCCACTGCCTTGAGTGTTCTGGGTATGAGTGCTGAGTGGGAACAAGCAAAGCAAGCTGTTATGACACCAGCCAGGGAAAGCCGTTTGGTAGGAACGGAGACTCTGGTCGGCATCGGCCCAATATAAGCAAGCACACAGGCCTTCAGGAGTATCAGTCACCAGGCTTCCATTTTCTGATGCTATTGTTGGAAGCTCTGCCCTTCAAGAAAATCAGAAATTTAGGAAGGAAAGGGGGGAAAAAATCTATGAGAATTCTAATGATGGTGGCCACTGTATTCATTGTGTAGATGGGGACACATGGAGAGGCAAGTGAGAGCTATTAATAATTTTATCAAACCAACAGACACGACTTGTAGTTCACTGCTGTGATGGCTCAGCAAGAGAGACACAGAGGTATATTCATAGGGGGAAGCCCTGCCAGACCTCAGCAGAGGGAACCACCATCCTGGCCAGCGCCAGACTCCACAGTGGAACTCTGAGTGTCTCAGCTCAGGTGTTTTTATTCTTTCAGAACACCTCAGGTATTCTACCGATAGCACATGCAGATCATTAGCAATTAAACAACCCCCACAGAAATCCAACACCTGCAAACAATGCGGAATAGAACGCCCTAGACTTAGGATAGCTCCTTATCCAACAGTGCATAAAACAATTTCAAACATAAGTTAAAATAAGCTTCTCCAACAATAACTAGAGTCCTGAGAATGCCAAAAGGCAGACCTTCTATACGAAGTCTGCCACTTCTATGTGTGTCACTGAGACACATCAAGTGTACATCATTTGTCATTAAGCCCTTAACCACAGCAGCTAGTAAGCCAGGATGGAACTAAGACACTGCCTTCCCTCTAGAGCAGAGAGTATCTTAATACATCCAGAGTCCATCAAAAATGTGTTCTGCTAGACCTGCACAGTACATCTACGAATTAAATTGGAACAATTTGCCCATTGCCTGTACCCATTTTCAAGTTCGCCAGTCTCACCAGCCGGCCACTTAAATTCTGTAAAGGACATAGATGAGTAGCTGAGCTTCCTGACCATGGAGCACTTGCTCCAAACATCCATAAAATCCTTTAGGGTTTCCCCCAGCTGAAGGGTTGCCTGCCCCAAGGTCACACCCACCGGAGGCAGCCCGTGTCTATTGACAGAGGAAGGGGGAGTTCCAGGTATATAAAGGTTATGCCGTTTGAGTTCAATAGTCAACTCTAGCAAGTCATTCCAACTTCAGAGTTCTGTGGAGGTTGATGGAGGCCCTGACCCATGCATTTAACTCAATTTCTGCCCTACCCCCACTTCCACTGAGTTATTCTCGAGAGTACTTCACGATAAGGTTTACTGTATTCCAACTCAAAGTCTGCTTCCCGGAGAATGGTTATGTTTTCTCTTGCTGTGATAAAACACCATAACCATAAGCAATTTGGGGAGGAGAGGGTTTATTTCACTTCCACTTCCACATTGCTGTCAATCACAAAAGTAGGGGCAGGAACTCAAGCAGGGAAGAAAACTGGGGCAGGGGCTGAGGCAGACGCCATGGAGGAGGCTGCTTACTGACATGCTCCTCATGGCTTGCTCAGCCTGGCTTCTTACACATCTCAGGACCACCTGCCCAACACTGGCACCAACCACAATGGTCCGAGCCCACCCATGTCTTCACTAATTAAGAAAATGAACACCAGGCTTGTCCACAGGCCAACCTAGTGGAGGCATTTTCTTAACTGAGGCTCTGTCTTCCCGAATGACTCTGGCTAATGTCAAATCGACACAAAACTAGCCAGCCACGGAACCCAGCCTGGGACGCCTGCCTGCCTGTGCCTTGAGTACACTTAAACATCTATGAAAAGACAAAGCATTACTCTATGAATTTCCAAATCTGGAGATTTATAGGACTTTAATAGGTAATCAAGAGAAACGTGGTGGGCCTCAGATCTCAGGGAACACACAGACTCCTGTCCGGGCAACAAAACCCACCAGGAATCCAATGTAGGATTATGCCAAACTTTGCTTTCCCTGTTTCCATCTTTTTGTGCATTTTTGATGTTGTTGTTTTGTTATGTTTTGTTTCTCTTTTTTGAGACAGGATTTCTACGTTATAACTCCAGCTGTCCTGGAACTCACTCTGTAGACCAGGCTGGCTTCGAACTCAGAGATCCACCTGCCTCTGCCTCCAGAGTGCTGGGATTAAAGGAGTGCGCCACCGCTGCCCAGCCGGTTTTCCTCCTTTACTGTCTACTATGCTATATGAGTTGCCAAGCCTACCACCCACATGTGAGCCCTATTCCCAGCTTGCACAACAGAGACTAATGGTCTCAATTTACTAAAAAGTGAAGAAAATGCCCTCTGGCCGTTGAGCAAGTTCATTCCTCTCACGAGGAAGAGCTCGTGCAAGCAGAAAGGAAGACACAACCCCACTGGAAAGCACCCATTTCTTTGGGTTAGAACTTTCACCACCTCTTCAAAATCCTGTTACGGTGCAAATAAATGTTGTACATTGATCTGTTCTCAATATCTATGTATTGATAAAAAGATGAGAAGGCCTCAAAATTCAAACAAAGATTTCCCTGCACCATAGAATTACTGATCTTTTCTTTCTTTTTCTACATGAATATTTTCCAAAGGGGCTGGGAGTGTTTTTACAGTAAGAAAACAATGAATCTGGGCATGGTACACAACCCTGTAATTCCCAACATCTGAGGAGACTAAGGCAGGAGGATTGTGAGTAAGAGATCAGTCTGGTCTACATAGCAAGATACCGTCTAAAATAAAATTAAAGAAGTTAACTATTTTTGGAAACAACCTTGAGAACAGACGCACATTAAACTAAGAGTTTGAGAAAAAGAACTAATATCTTCCATTAATCAGTTAGAGAGACAGCCAGCTGCTATCGGAGCCCCAAGGAAATGAAACATTTGATAAATTGGGACATGAGGTGAAGCCAGCCAAAGCATGGGCCACAGTGTCACCCAAAGTCAACGGGGAAGGGAAGGCTTTGCACAAATGGACACAGAGATAACGCCACTCACCTCGCGCTCGGCTCTGCCATCTCCACCCTTCTTTATTCTTCTGGTTTGGGTTCTGTTGCTGTGACAAACACCGTCGCAACGTGGAGAGAGGAAGGGGCTTATTTCAGCATGCACTCCCAGGTTAACAGACCATCGCTGAGGTAAGTCAGGGCAGGAACTGAAGCAGAAACCACAGAGGAACGGAGAAACGCTGCTTACCGGCTCACTCCCGGAGAGCTGCTTTGTATATCCCACACCTGCGGGTGTGAGCGGTAGCCAGCCCACGGTAGGCTGGGCCCTCCTATGTCAATCAGTAATCGAGACAATTCTCCTGCAGACCTGGCCACGGGCTACGTTAACTTAGCTAAGGTTCCCTCTTCCCAGGTGACTCTAGGTTGTGCCACCTTGACACTAAAAACTGACCAGCACCATTCTCTTGGTCCCATCTCCCTTACTAGTCCCCAAACCAGGTTGGAAAAGGGGTCCTACAGCCAGATGCATTGAGCTCTATGCCTAGAAACGTGGTGGGCGTGGCTCCCACCTCCGATGATCTTTAAGGTGTACTTTATCCCTTGCCCTTGAATTTAAGGCTAAAGCATTCATTTCCTTGGCTTCTGTCTGCTAGGCTTTGAGCACGGCACATCCTTGGTATTCTTGAGATCAGGACACTGATGAGATTTGGGAGGCCTTGTATTTGAACTGGACACCTTTGCTGAGTCCAACAGACCAAGCCAGCATAAAGTTTAATCTTAGCTACAGAGCGCTCGTTGGCTGCAGAGGCCCCAGAGCCAGGTAACTAGCAAAGCTGTAAGCAATTAACTAGGTCAGCTGTAGCCAGTTGTGAGGCCCTCTATTTCTCACCCCTCCTTTTTCTACAGATACCTTCTGACAATGTTTCTGGCTGGAGTTCTCAGAACCTGCTTGGGTTCTGTTGGGTGCTGCCCAACTTACAAATCATTTTTTGGTTTGGCTTAACCCAAATAAAATTTGCTAAATCTAATTAGTTAAGGAATAATTCCTCTTAAGAGAACCTTCCAAACAGAAGGTCACAAAGAAAGACAAGAAAATAAGAAAGAACAGGCCCCCAGCTTGTCTCAAGATAGCCTTCTAATGCCTCAGACAAAAACCCCCAGAGACTTGCGCCCAGTAACTGCGACCCTGACCCCGAACTTATGACCTTACAACCTTCCCTGGCTAACGGCTTGCTTTCTCATCCTTGGGTCTCACAACAGACACAATGAAGCACAGCTGAGGTCCCCGGACTCCCAGTCCATCCAGTGCAATCCACCAGTGCGATACATCTGCCCTTCTGCACGGAAGATCAACGTGACTCAGAACGTCTCTGAATTCAGTCTCCACCTGATGGCCGAGTCCCCACTCCCGTCTGTGCTGGACTTCTCCTGATGAAAGCTTGGGTGCAACCCACCACGTGGTTTCCTCATATCTAGATGCTATTAGAGCCACACCCCATCCGCTCTTGACCGGAAAGGGGGGAAGGCAGGAAGAAGATGAAGAAGACTAGGCGCGATCTTTCTGGTTTTCTCTGTGCTTTTCCTGGGCCTTTTCGGTCCCCTTTTCACCATTTTTAGGGAGCCCTGACTTTCCCAGGGTTTTGTCTTCAATATCTAACATGTAAGAGATCTTATTTGATCTGCTACCAGAGTCTCCTTTGCTTGCATCAGTGAAAACTGGAAGTGTCTGGGGCTTTGTGGCTCCAAAGTCTTCCCCTTTCCTTCACAGACCTTAACCAATGGCTAACAAGGTCTAGAAATTCAAAGGTTAGGACGACTCTGGGCCAAAACCTATAATAGGCCCTAAAGGCTTAGCACAACTAACTCCATGATGGAAGTACCATTCAAGCCATAAAACTCAGTATGTAGACAGCACCACCAGCCAAAATGAAAACGAAGACCTCCTCCATCAAAGTCCATAGTTCCGGAGAAGTCTATAAATGCATTTTGGCTTCTGTAGTTCTGCTTCTAGTTAGCTGTTCTTGTTGACTGAAGTATATCAACCCAGGATGTGTTTTTTATGCCTAAAAGCTCACCCTGAGAAAGGCTCAGTATTACAATGGGATTCCCAAAAACCCAGCGTAGTCTCCGGCCAGCTAATAAAGACTTTCTATTGAGTTAAACCCGAGTTCAGGTAATCTTCTCAGATGGATACCCCACAACAAGCCCATGCTGCAGAGCTCTCAAAAAGGTCAGGATGAGGCTGGCCCTGGGTTCTCCCTCATCTTCTCCTTGCCCACTCCCACTCACTAGGCCCCTTGGTTACCATGGTGATTACATCACTTGTACATGAATCTTCCCTCAGGGTCCACACCTAAAGAATGCCATTCAAGTAACTCACCCTATTCCTTTCTTCTTTATCAAAGTGGTGAGCTCAACGTCTGCAGTGGTCTACCGTGGTCTATTCTTCTGAAATAGTTCCTCAGTCTCACCTGTTATGGTAGAAACTACCACTTTTGAATGACTTTCCAAATAAGTGGTTTAGCAGACCTCTTTTTGTTTGGTTTGGTTAGTTTGGTTTGATTCTTTATTTGTTTGTTTGTTTGTCTTTTTGAGAGAGGGTCTTTCTATGTAGTTCTGCCTGGCCTAGAACTCACTATGTAGACCAGGCTACCCCAGAACTTGGAGATCCTCCTGTTTCTGCCTCCTGAGTGCTGGGATCAAAGGTCTGCATCACCATGCCCAGCCAGCACAGTCTTCTTTTAACAAGACAAACATAAGGTCTAGAAAAACAGAAACCAGGAACCCTCTAGGATTTAGTGGTAAAGGACAGCTGGCAAAGTCTCAGGCTAAATTAATTTATCTAAAAATTTTAAACATAGAATAGCCCTGACCCCTTTATTGAATTTCATGAACTTGCTCAATTATTTTCAACTAAATTACACGTAATCCTCCAGATGCTGAATCTGACCTGCTTTTTAAAAATGGGTTAAAGACATTCAGTGTGCTGCTTCTGACATCGTTCCATAATTAACATTAACTTACAAATCTGAGCCAGCCACCTTTGCAACGAACTGCCAATACAACGTAGTAGAGATCTCCCTGAGTTTCCTTCAGGTAGGTTCTGAAAGCTTAATGCGACACAGAAGAGCTCAACACTGAGCTAATTCCTGCTTCAGAGCAATGTTGGTTCGTAACAGGTATAACAAGGGAAAACCTGAGGTTAACCCATTTAAAAATAAAACCTGTAGAGAGGCCGAGATCACGGCTCAGAAGGAAGAGTGTGTGACGCTCATCTTTCCAGCAACATTCTAGATCGGTTATTTTGTGATCTCGACGTAGAGATAGGTAGTCCAAACAACAGCAAAATATACTAAATTTATCCCATCGGACTAATGTTCATCTGTCTGTGGATCCCATCACATTCTGAAGACTAATAATAAAGCAGGAAGTCATCAAAATCAAAGGTAATTTTGAAATGTGAGGACATAATTAATGTCAAACAAGATTTGCTAATGAACGACTCACACACCTCTGCAGCTGTAGCCAACTGAATAGTAATGACTGGCTCCTATGTACAAGGCAATGCTTGGAAAGTAAGACAATGTGTATGATATGGAATGGTCCAACCAAACAGCAGCTATGCTTTCAACATTATCTGTGGTCGAATATATCTGTCACTTCCCCTCACTGTAACAAATACCCAAGAATAAGAACAGCTTATAAGGAGAAAGGAGCTCACAGTTTTGGAGATTTTAGCCCATCATTCATTGACTCTGTTATTTTAGGGTCAGCAGCAAAACAGAACATCATGGTGTGGACTCTGTTAGGGAGCAGGTTTCCCACCACAGCTGAGAAACAAAGAGAGAGAGTGTGTTCAAGCTCAGCTTACATAGTAGAATTCTATCCAAAAAAAAAACCAGAAAAGAGAGTCTGAGAAGTCTGGCCTGAGAACGTGCAGAAGACCTTATTCATCGTAACCAGTTAGTGAAAGAGGAGCACTCAACAGCAGATATCAGAGGCACATAATGGGGACCACTCAGGCATGCTGGAGATGAGATGCTGCTGAGACATCCAGATCAGATCTCCAGTGGCTGTTGGTCGCAAAGGGAACTATCTGAGCCAGAAATGCCTGCTATAATTCCAAGAGACAAAGGCGACAAGACAGTACTCACACATGGCAATAATAAAGAAATCAGACTGTTTTTATACCCTTGTTTGCCTTCACAGGGTAAGCATGGATTTAGAGTCCAGGGATTGAGAATTATGCTAGATACAGGGGGGAAAGGGAGCTTGGACTTGAGCAGAATCTAAACAAGAAGAAGGGAAGGCACCACAGGAAGGAAGAAGAAAGGGGAGAAAGAAAGGGGAGAAGAAGAGAGGTAGAGGGGGGAGAAAGAAGGAAGGTAGGCAGCAAAGATCTTGAAAGAACTTTCATGTTTCTTCAAGTTTGGAGAGTTAACTTAGATGTACATTAGCAAGCACCCATTCACATGCTCTCAGTTCACTGATGTGCTGCCTAGCTATGTACTGTCTTTTGCCTATCTCATTGTAGCTACCATCTCCAGGGAGCCGCGTGAGTAGGAATGGCCATTGAGAATGCCTCGGAAATGGATATATTACCTGAGTAATCCAATGAGATTTTAATAAATATATTTGGGCACTTAACCCAACAACTTACCTTCCCTCCCTAAAAACTGAACTTTATTTATTTATTTATTTATTATTTATTTATGTTAGTTATTGAATGGCATGAGCAACATGGGAACATACCTAGCCCTAAAAAAATAAATATCAGTAAATCTGGAACCAAAGAGCTATGAGAGTAATTGCATTCCCCTTGAAAAAGCATTTTAAATTCCAAGGCCATAATACCGTTCTGATATGTGAGATTTTAAAAAGGTCTATATGGTTACTCTTAGAGATCCGTTTTCTTGCATTCTCAAGAGAAGACACCTAGGAAGGACTTCCTCCTTCCTGTCTTTGGACACTATCTTAAGATGTGGCTATGGGATCCAAAGAGCAGTTAGCCAAAGTATTCACTACTTTTCTGTTGATCTGATGAACTACCATAGCCAAAAGCAACTTTAAAAAGTTTATTTTGACTTACAGTTCCAGAGGGCTAGAGTCCATAATGGTGGCAAAAGCATATCAGGAGCAGGACGCTGGCAGGCTACACTTTCAACACACAGGAAGCAGAGAGAGAGCAGGCAGGAAGTGGGACAAGTATATAAATGTTAAAATCCCAAATCCCAGCCCGCAGTGATGCACTTCCTCCAGCTAGGCTGCACTGATCACCATCTGGGAAGCAAATCCTCACATACTTGCGTCTACAGGGGACATTTCTCATTCAAACACTACAGCCAAGTAAAGTGCACCCTGACATCATTAAGTCCTTGAATGAATGAACACTAGAAATATCTTTGCCTATGTGTTTCCTGCTGTGTGGGGAAAGCAAACCTCTTTAATCCAATATTTGTGTCACTTGTGGCCAAAACCATCCTACCAGGCTCGGACTCAAACCTGGGAGTCTTGTTCTCGTTCTTGGAAAGAAGGTCCTCTTCCTTTAGTGTCAATCTGATAGAAAATGACCCTGAGATCTTATCAGCTTCTGTAGTGGGGAAAACACCAAAAAACTAAAACCAACAAGGCCAACAGTGTAGGGTGAAGTCACACAAATTCTCAAGAATCTTGGAATCGTTCACGCAGATGACTTTGTTGCTGATATATATATATATACATATATATATATATATATATATATATATATATATATATTTACAGTACTTGGAGGAGGAGGAGAAAAGGGAGAAGGAGAATGGGAAGAAGAAGTCTTAAACTCCTTTCATATGTCAAGTCATTCTCAGACAAATTATCCATAGCTGTTTCATTCTCAAGTCCTGCCAACTGGCCATGAATGACTGCCAGCATTTTGTCAATTATACTCACATTCAGAGGTCAAATTCGGTTCATTCATCTGTCACAGCACATTTAGTCTATGTACTAATGCAATCATCTTCATTCAGCCCTCGGGTCCTAATGCAGTTTTTACACATTGAACACCCCGGCTAATATTTGCCAACTCAGTAGGTAGATTAATTCAGCCTTGAATTCTCCATTCATTTACAGGAGGAAATAAAAGATGAGCCATACCAATCAGCTCAACCACAGCACATTATTTATCTACAAGAGTGGGCAGTCGGAGTTGAGGGTGCTGCTCAGTGAGATAGTATACTGTCTGTCATGGTGGGCTCAATCCCTAGCACTAAGCCAAGACCAGGGGAAGGAAGTTCTCAAGTCTCTTAGTTGCAGAGAGCAAAAGTTAAGTGGCTGAATAACTGGAAACATTACTCAGTAAAAAGATATTGGGGTGCTCATAAATTTCTCAGAGGACTGGAAACCAGATACAAAGCTTAATTTTTAAGAAAGAAAGCCCAATTTGCAGCCCAACAGCTGACCAGGTGAGGATATTATCACTTCACCATACCTGTCAATGAGGAAATGCTGGCACGGCCAATAAAGCCATCAAAACGGAAGCTCTGTTCCCAGTACATGTTCTCAGGCTCAACTGTAGATTTGCATAGAAATATCTAATTGGCAGAGTCTTGGTCATATCCTTGTGTCCTAGCTGTAACAAGGGTTTGTAATTTGAGTCTGCTTCTTCACCAGGGAGAGAAAAAATTCATCATAGAGGAGTTCCTCAGAATATACAAAAGGTACAGGGCAGTCGTATCTACCACTTTGGAACTTGTAATCTTGCTCACAAAGTCATCTGGATGAGCTAGGGATGTAGTTCAGTAGCCCAGTAGACCACCTTCCTAGCATGCATGAAGCCACGGGTTAAATGCCAAGTACTGTAAAATAAATATATATATATATATATACACAACAGCAACAAAGTCATTTGTGTGAACTATTCCCATGTCACCTGGAGCAGGGCAGCCACTCTGAGTTGGATCTTCAGACTTCTTTGGTCCTTTGTCTGCATTGGCCACCTGCACTGACTCAGGGCAAGGGCAACTAGGAAGGAGATCGAGAAAGGCATCCGGGTTTCCTGCCTGTAATAAATTTAACGCAAATAATGATTAGTCAGAGGTGAACACCAAATAATTTGTTGCTATCTTATGGCCTTAAGAGGCGGGTGGTATTGCATTCCACTCCATACCAAGGCAGAGGAGAAACAGAGTGTTCAGTCTGGGAAGGACAGTGCATATGGTCCCTGATTTATGATGGTTTGACTTCAGATTTTTGCTATTTTTATGATGATACAAGCTGCCACTTGTTCTGTTTCATAATTGAAACTGACTTTGGCTTAAAAGAACGAGGTCCACGTTTTGCTTTGCACTTGAATACATCATTCAGTAAATTACACAAGACCTTCAATACCGCATTATGAAGGAGGCTTTGTGTTAAATGCTTTTCCTCAACTGTGAGCCAGTGTAAGTATTGGAAGCACATTTAAAGGAGACCGCGTAAAGCCACAGCGTTGGCAGGGTTAGCGCATCCATTGTATTTCTGATGGTTTCTCGAGTTACAAGGGGTTTGTCGGGTTGTTGCCCCAACATCTACCGTGGGACACCCACACTAGGACACAGAGCCTCTGCTGAACACCGAGCTCCACACTTCCGCCTTCTCTAAAGCATCTTGTTGTATTCTGACGGCGTTTTTATTTTTAAGTCCTCTGGTACGTCTGTATTTAAAACTTCTCAACTAAAATTCAAAAAAAATTTTTTTTAAATTTCTGTATCCCTCTTTCAGTTTCCCAACTGTTTGTTATGGTAGATTATCCAAAAAAAATGCTTCTTTCACAAAACGGTATGGGTTTTACAACATCTTAAAGCATCTCCACTCTGTGCATCTATCCCATGTGTCCTGGTTGCTGGGGAAATATTTTTGTAAATAACCCTCGCAAACAATCACAGCATAGCACACAATGCATGTGAGTCCCTCTAACCAGCAGCGACACTCACCTTCAGAGGCGCTCCTTTTTGATAATGACTGTTTCAAGATGAACCTCAGCTGAAAGCTACGGGGAAAATCAATTCAAAACAAAAGCTGCAACTTGCCAGCACTGTGGAATATCTACCAATACACGTGTCATTTATGCATACAGCCCACTTAAAAAAAAAAAACTAACAGTTCACAAACTGTTCCTCAAATAAATCATATAGACAAGGCAACAAAATGATCTTGAAAAACGCAGTCAGCTCAATGATTTATTGCCAACTTATCCGTCTTAATCGGTAGTTACTGATTTCGTGATTTGCTGGGAGAGTGAATGTATTTTGCCGACGTCCCGCAGTGAAGACATTACTCGGATTGTTATCTTAGGCCTCTTAATGAAAGGCAGCTGCTGTCATGCTAAGACCGAGATATGGATCCTGCCTGTCTCTTGCTATCTGTTGGACTAAAAGTAAATCACCTCTCGGAGTTCCATTTTCCCATCTTCCAAGTTATATATTGCAGGCCTTGCAGGGTCACACTAAAACACAACCCAGCAGCAACAGACTTGGTGTTGCTACAGATTAGCAACCACTCATAGTGTGACTCTCCACGTGCATCAATGATTGAAACAAATATAACTCGCCAGATGAACAGAGGTCCTCCCTTTAAACTGCACGAATATGCTTTATAACAAATCATTAGGATTATAACATTATAACAAATCAAGCCCACAAACTCAAATCTCCATAAATGAAAAGACAAAAAAAAAAGAAAAAACTTTTTTGTAATGGCATTAGAAATTAAGACTTCATGCCCTCAACAACCATATATAACAGAAATGTGTTAAAACTTTAAAGGCAAATATGTTATTCTGAAAAAATAAGAAGAAGAATGATCAACTCAGATGTAAGAGAGAACTGATACAGGGGGTAAAATGTCTTAGGCTCCAGGCTGAGAGATTTTTTTAAAAAAGGGAAAAGAACAAGAGAAGACCCAGGTTGGCCAGAAGATCAAGGTAGAAGCTGTGTGTCCTGAATTCAGAACATGAGACAATATTCACTGATATCCAGGTGAAGGGGAATCCTCTATCTCCATAGAGGCGATAAGCCAAGCCCTGCCTGGAAGACTGGAAACAGCAGATCATCAGATAGAGTCGAGACGAGTACAACAGCTCAGGTTCCTCCTGGGCACCCAGCAAAAATGTGAGAAGACATGAGGCACCGGAGAAATGTGTACTCACAGAACTAACAAACTAGCTGTAGTAGTCACACTGCCTCTTGCTGTGGCTCGCTACCTGACAGGATACAACCTAAGGATGGAAGGGTTTGGTTTGGGCTTGTAGCTCAAGGGGATACAGTCCATCAGAATAAGGAAGATACTGCGGTGGCAGAAAGCACAAGATGGCAGGTCACATTGCAACTGCAATCAGGAAGAGGACAGAAAGCAGGAAGTGGAGCTAGGCAATAAAACCTCAAGGCCCATTCCCCAGTACCCATCCCCTAAAACGAAGACTATTCCAAACAGGAGAGCAGACGCAAAGTCCCAGGACAGATGTGAAACTAGCATGTTTCAGGTACTACAAAAAAATAAAATTAAATTAAAATTAAAACCCAAATATAGCAAGGGGGGGAGAAGAGTTTGAGATGAGCTCTGCAGGTGGTGTACCGTTTGCAAAAGTTTGGACTTTATTCTCAGTAGGACAGGAAGTTTGGGGAAGATTTTATGGAAAGAATTAACGTGATTGAATGTATGTATTTTCAGATGACTCTGGCTACTGTGTGACATGGGCTGGGGGACGATGAAGACAAACACGGGGAGTGTGAAAATGTGAAAAAGTTTGGCTGGTTTTGAAATTAAAACTTGAGAATGAATCACTCTGGAATTGAGGGAAAGGTTTAACTGAAAGAGACACCAAAGAAACTGGTAGCCACCCGGCACGAGAGGCTGGGTAAAGGTAGGACCATTTACCAAGCTAGAGAAACAGACTTTTGGGTATAAATCAAAAGTTCTATTTAGTAATGAAATCTAAGCAGCCCTCATGGAGAGAAGGATGCAGAGTCCACCGCTCCTCTCACAATGGTGGAAGGGCGGGAAACACGCAAAGGCGACATTTTCTTTCAGCAAGCTGAAAAGTACAAGGCCAACAGTCAACCACATGATGAAGAAGGCCAAATCCCTCTAGCCCCCAGAAAGACTGTACACAAGCCCCTCTCCTCAGGCAGAGCACAGCAGATGGAGGGGACCTTCCTGCACACAGATAAGAAAAACATCACCTAATCTCTTCATGAGTTTCTACGGGCCAAATGTAAGGTGAGCAAATATTTCGTAATAACTCAGATACGAGACGCAGAGGCAGTTTGCCTTCACCCCAAAGCTCTTCTCTATCAAGAAAGGCTGGGAGCTCAGAGAGTCCCTTACCAGTCAGCAGAGGTGATGGGAAGCTGCAAGAGGTAAAGGCATGGAGTGTAGCCATGCATCCAAACAAACATGCACACACACACATACACACATGTGCACATGCATACATACATACACCCATGCACTTACGACAAAATAATAATTGTAAAAAGAAGAATTATTTAATCTTTCTTTGCATCCCTAAACCTTCTGAGCATATTTATAAGCACCTAAGAATAAAACTGTTTGATTCTGTCCATAAATACCTAGATAAACACAGCAATGATACAGCTACCAAAAAAAAAAATATTCAGTAAAACAAAAGTAATAACACCACAGCCAGTAAATAACAATGACAAATCCTGTTTCTCCCTTGACAAGGATATTAGGACAGAAGATTATTTTTCTTTCCTTTCCTAAACTCTAAGCTAACCATTGTTTGCAAGGCTGGACATTTCATCGAATGCTAGAATCGCTGGACTTACTCTGCAGAGATTTCCCTGCCAGGCATCTATTTTTAAATTGGTAATTCAAGCTTAGTCAATATTTCTAGATGCCCGAAGAACATGATGTTCTTATCCATCACTCCATTTAGTTTTGAAAACAGAACCCCCTGATTCGTGTTCCTAACATGTTCTTAGACTAACATCTGGTTTCTAGTGTAAAGTGTGCTCGTTACAGTGATGTTTGTGGGGTTGAAATGATGTTTGGACAGCCTTAGCAGTCCTGACCACCTTTGCAGCATGCAGCAATGCAGTTCCGTGAAGTGTAAGAGGATAGATGGTGGTGAAAAGCAGAATAACTCATCCTTCTCTTTCATGAGGACAGTATAACACCCCTCAGCTTCCAAAGGGGCTCGAATTTATTCCCACTTCATGGTTGAAATCTCCTGCATTTTCTCAGAGTACTTATGAAGGAATTCCAGCTCTGGCCCAGTGTTCAGTTTCCTTCTCAGAGTTAATCACCTTTGCCTCTCCTCTGTTTCTCTGTATGTCCCTCGGGCCTAGTATCATCGTGTTCTACCATCTACCAACTGATCCGGGCATGGAACGGTTTTTGAAATCAAAGGCACATCATTCTGATCCAAACTTTTGATCTGCCATTTGTTCTGCCTTCCCTCCTCTCTCTCTATCTGGGATCCTGGCCCAGATGGCACTTTTGGTTGGTAGCATGCCCTGCTCCTGTCAAAGAACAACAAAACCTTTCATTTCTAAACATGGAAGTAAGGGCTCACACCGGATGGCACTCCACTGCACAAGATAGTCTCATCCTCACACGGTTTCAGAGTCGGGTCTGTTGGTACCATCTGATCATTCTTCAAGTTTGTGCATGTTGACTAGACTGTAAATATTTTAGACTCGCCAATGTTTAGACACCATACATTAAAAAATAAAGCCACAGGGCTCATTATCCATGGAATATATCATGTAACTTAGGCGAGATAGGAAAGTTAACGGATGGGAGCTATCTCCATTAATATCTCAGTTAAAGAACTGGAGAGGTGAAGCAATGTTTCTTAGGAAGTTACTTGGCAAAAAACTACAAATGGGTTCAAAATGTGAATGATGAAAATCAAATAGCCAAACAGAATCAATTCTCACTTCAGTGCCTCTGGGCACTCAGGGAAGAGCAGAGAACGAATAGCCTAAATGTACAGATGTGTCAGCACTGTGTTTTTTCAGACATCCCAGCAAGGCATTATTACGTAAATCTCCCTTAAAGGTAGAACTTTGAGAAGTACTTCTAATCATTCACTTCACAAGAAAGGAAAAATGATTGGGTTCTAGATCTACGCTGGTCATGGTCAGGAGCTAACAGCATGGGGGATTATGAGGGAAAAGCTGAGAACAAAATCGGAAACTCAGTGACATGGTTGAGTAGAGAGGGGTACTAACAGAGTGGATATAAAGCATGAAGACATCCACAGAAGGGTCAATTCTGAGGAGACTGGGCAGTCAATAGGATGCATGACCCTTCACCCAATGTTCGGTTAATGGGCCCAGGCAGGTACTTCTATGAAGGTCACACAGAGGCTCCCCAAAACTGAGCACCTACTGAGTGACCAACCAGCCAATAGTAAAGCTAACATCAACTCCCTTGATGACACAATTCTCCATCAGTCCGGTTGGTCACCAGAGGCAGGTAAGTTACAATGGACCATTTCCACGATAGAAAATGTTAAAGTATGTCCTTATAGTTAAGTTTATATTCTGGGTGCTGGTTTTTCCTTCCTCCCTAGAGTGTTTTCCATTCATGGATTTACAAGTTGCTTTTTTGTTATTGCCAGTGATTTCCTGTAGAAGGAATCTGTTAGAGCAAAAGAAGATAATAAGCTCATTACGTTTGTGCTATTTTAGCAATCTTAGAGTCCTAAATTTCCTTAGCTTCCAGCTTGATGGAAAGGTAGAGTGACTACAGAAAGAACAGCTACTGCAAACAGCTGGGAAACCGCACAGGGTGAGGCTAGGAGCTACCTACTGGGTACAGCATCTATCTCAAGCCATGGTGTGGTCCAGTCTCCTCCACAGCCAGCGTAGGCCCAGGAGCAGAGGGAAGAGGTGCCAGCGCTCCTTCTCCCCACCCAACCTGGTGATTTCTCTTTAAACTTTGTGTACACAACTCAGAGGAATTCAGTGTTCTGTCAACATGACTCTGAACTCATTAGTGGGTCTGGAGAGCTTAGAGGAAGCGTGCTCATACCAGGAAACATGGTCATCATCCTAATGAATTCTGAGACTGCCCTTTGGCCTGCCTTAAATTCTCATGCCTGTGAATGAACACACAGAGTAAGAAGGTCATTCTGCTGGCCAGGGTGATTGAGCTCAACTACGAGGAGGAAATAAGATTGTGCTACACAATGGGGGCCGAATTGACCAAGCCTGAAAGACAGAAGTTCACTAGCACCCTCTAAAACCCTCCTACCAGATAACCCAGGTCAAAAGAACACTACAACCCAATTAGAACAAAACACCCAAGGGCTCAGATCACACACACACACACACACACACACACACACACACACACACACACACACACACACACACACACACACACACACACACACACGTTTGGGTCATTTTCCCAGGTAAAACCCTCTGCTCAAGTATGTAGCTTAGTTCAGGCTGCTAAAGTGGAACAGCAAAAACCCAGATGCCTTAGAGGTTAACATGCATTTCTCATAGTTCTAGAAGCATCAGCATACTGGTAACTTATAGAGAGCCCCCCGTTCCAGAAAGACAACTGACTTCTGATTGTATCATGGCGCAGGAAGCATGGAGCTGGAAGGCTCTTCATCACGCTCACAAAAGCATGAAGATGCCTCTCTCAGAGCCTCACCTAGCCCTAATTACTTCCCAGAGGCCCCACTTCCTAATATCATCACATGGGAGCAGGGATGCAAGACCCAACTTGGGGGGGGGGGGGCACACCATCATTTGGTCCAAACCATCAGAGGAGAAGCAGGCAGAAGTTGAGGCAAATGGCTGCTGAACAAAACACAATTACAATTTTAAGGTTAGACCTGTGAAGATCAATCAAGGAGAAAGCGCAGCAGCTACCTTTTATGGTAATAAACTTTCTATCTCTCTTTACCCCATACACGCAGACCCTCGTTACCTTAAATGGGGGGATAAAGGCATGGTGATTATTAACAGTCCGGCACTGAGCTGAGAGGATGATGAAATGGTATCATCAACATCAACAATATGGTGACTAATGGAGAGCTCTGTGTTCCTCGTATTAGGACACAACTTGACTGTGCTAGAATTACGCACCCACCACTCCTGGCTTGCTGTTTTATTTTGAAGTTACACTCTTAAGGTTTTCACACAGCGACAAAATCCTAGCAAGACCTTTCTCTAAATATTTCCCCATCAAGTGACACATTATCCTATGAGATAAACAACTAAACACATGCTTCAATCTTATCTGATTCCCTTAAATAATACTGCAGATAAATTATGCCAAAGCTCAACAGAAACTGCTGTCAATAAACTGGATCACAGATGGATTAACTCCACCAAAATACTTTTCTTTATTTGGTAAGTCTAGTTACACTGCCATTACTGACAGGAAATACTGAAAAATGCTTTTTTCTGTGATAATTTAAACACAGTAGCATTCGTGAGACTCTCAAGTACTTAATAAAAGGAGAATTACGAAGGCTTCCCGTATAAAAGAGTCTATTTAGGGCTGGAGAGATGGATCAGCAGTTAAGAGTACTTGTTGCTCTTATAAAGGACTTGGATTCAGTCCCTAGCACAACCGTCTGTAGTTCCCAGGGATCTGACAATCATTTCTGACCTACATGGGCACCAGTTACAAACATGGTGCACATACATGCATTCAAAGCATTCATACGCATGAAAATAACATAAAGCTTTTTTAAGTAAGTTCATTTTAAGGTTTCCACGGCAAAAGAAATTTTTGCAACAGAGAACTTCCATACTAAAAATGGTTAAATCTGACCAGTCCTTTTGGCAAACAAATAAAGCCATTTTGTCACCCTGCCCTGCTGGGTTAATTTCAACCACACCTGTTTGGAAGAGAGTTACAAAATTTCTGCAAGTTATGACCTGCATCTCTTCATTTAGAGTTAATGAGGCTTTTTCTACATTACATTTACGTCTCAGGTTTCAGAATCCTCTAAAGAGTTTGACAAAATGAGTCTACCATGCCCCGGATCACTCACTGTAGAAAACGTCTCCTTCTACCTGATCTTGGATAATCAACCTTTATTTCTCCCCCATGTGTTAGAAAGAACATTATTTTGAGTCGTGGTGACTTGAATTCAAAATCTATCATGTTTTAAGACATGTAGACTCTGAGATCCTTTACCTCAATTTACAGAATTGGACTATTAATAACTGATTTGCAGAGCTGTTTATCAGGTGTGTCAAAAGTGCATGTAAAGTATCTATTTGGGTACCAGATATTTTACAAGTGGCAGCCAAAGCTGTCATCATTGTCCTTGTTGTTGTTGAGATAATCACACCCATCCAGATAGCCAAGAGACTGCTTTAATTTTGAGAATGTTCAGTGGTTAGGAAGTTAAATTATTCAAAATTATTCAAGAAGGCAAGCTGGATCATTGGTGAGTCTGTAGCTTTTTCAGTGATGTATATTCTAGTGATGGTAAGACAGACTACTTGAAGGCCTTTTACTATGTAAAACCTGTATGATTGAGAGAGCAGGATTCTATCTCAGCTGAAGTCAGAGAGTCAGCGCAGGACAGAACGTCAGTCAACTCAGGCATTGTGGCCCCTGCCTGTGATCTCTGCATTCAGGAAGCTGAAGCAGGGCATCAGTGACCCAAAGGCCAGTTCAGGTTGGGAGAAGGGTATATTAAATGTGGTCTCTGGGTATTCAGGACATAGATAAGAAAGTATTCTGTTTGCTTAATGGGTATGGGGCCTTGACTTCACTTACAACATCACCAAGACCAATCAAAACAAAAACAAAAAGTGAGACGATAGGAGAGTATGTCTGTAATAAGCCCCAAATGCTCACGACACACTGAGAAATGAATGTTTCTCATTTTTCAGTATTGGTCCAGGCTTAGTGTCTCCTACAAAGCAGCTGACAGCTTTCAATATTGCCAAGCGCCAAAATCTTTATAATGTGATTTTTGTTATTTTTGTTGCTTACTAACTGTTGTTCATTTAATCATCTGTATTTCTTCTGTCACATAAATGAACAAAATATCCAAACCACTTGAAAGATCTAGCCATGAATATCTTGTATAAACCGAGTGACAGCAGAGAGGGCTCAAGGAACCTATCTACTAAAATCGTAAATCCCCGGAGTCCAGCCATGTGATAATATTACCGGCACAGAAATTAGAAACACTTTTATAAAGTAATTGATACATCATATTATCCAAAATCTCCTACCCTCCTCCTCCTTCAGACAGCCTACCTACGGACCAATAACGTGGCTCATTTTTTCAAGACACCAAGCATCCTCTACTTTTTAATCTGGATAGTTGAGAAGCAGTTTGAGAACGGATTAGGAATGTAGAGTTTTGCCACAAGCCTGTTGTTTTTCTGATAGCAAATAAGTCTATCAGCAAACATACTAAGCTCCAGCAGGTGCCCGGAGCTAATTTTGTTTGGAACTATTTTTAAAAAGCTAAGTTTAATAAACAAGTCCTACCAAACGTCTCCTGTACTGTTTTTTTTCTATCTCCCTGTAATGCAGGTAGTAAGCAGATCTGAAATTCCCAGATTCTTAACCCTTGTCACAAATTCCTGAAAGGAAAATGCTTAGAATCACATTTCTACTTAACACGGTGCTTTCCTGGGCTTCCTGCGTTTCCCTTTAACAGCCTCCCTTAAATCTAGACAGCCTCGGTTCTGGCTAGCAAAGATATGAAGTGCTTCTCAGGAGCCATGTGGCTGGACCCAAGGGCTCAGCCGCCTGCCTGTCTGCCAGTGGCGTGTGCCTTGGCTTGGGGCTACCGGGATGGACGTTCACTGTCCCTATGGAATCTCATGGCCGTCTGGCCAGTTGGCATTCTTCTAATACTCCTGGATTAAACACCCACTTAGGTGTGGTGTCTGAGGAACCGTCAGCTTTGACTCTTTCCGACTCCTGCATTAAGTTTGGCCTTTTCTTTCTCAAATATAGAAGTCTTGTCTGGAGTTCCAAATAACCAAGACTTGAATTCCGGCAAGACTTCCTGGCAGTTTGTCATCTTAACCTCTCTGAGAAAAAATGGAGACACAGTGATTCCCACCTCAGAGGTGAGTATTTGTTATAAAAATTAAACATAATAAAGATAAATATATATGTACTATGACGTTAGTTCATAATAAATTTCATTCTCCTTCCAACAGCTTTTGTTTAACAAGGCAACCCAAAGTTGCTTTGTGTTCAATGCAACACAAGAGCACACCAACCAATAGCAAAGTAAACACTCTTTGTCTCTCTCGTGGCTGCCCTGGAACTTGATTGTAGCAGCTATTGCCCAGCTTTTTAGATGAACAAACCGTAGTGAAAATGGATAGTCATTTTTCTAAAGCCTTAAGAAAGAAAAGGAGAGAAGAGAAGAGAAGAGAAGAGAAGAGAAGAGAAGAGAAGAGAAGAGAAGAGAAAAGAGAAGAGAAGAGAAGGAAAAGAGAAAGGAAAAGAGCCCAAATGCATCTGGATCAACTGACCCCAATCCCAGATCTTTTTCTCCAATTCTATCTTTGACATGGAATTTTGTTCAGAGAAAATTATAAGAAGCCAGGGTCATGTCCATTCTAGCCAGGTCTGTTCCTGACAGTGCAACAACCAAGATCCCAGCTTTGGGAGAATAGGGGTACCTCTGTGCTGATAGACCCCAGAAAGCTGGATGCTAGGGCTAAAGAGGACTGTGAAGAGCAATGGTGGCCAAAAGTCAAGGTCAAGAAGTGACAAATTTAGCCAGGCAGTGATGGTGCATGCCTTTAATCCCAGCACTCTGGAGGCAGAGACAGGCAGATCTCTGTGAGTTCGAGGCCAACCTGGTCAATAGAGTGAGTTCCAGAACAGCCAGAGTTACAACAGAGAAACCCTATCTTGCGGGGAAAAAATGTGTTGAGTTCAATGCTGACATCTTTAGGTTGAAGAGACAATGGGACAGCTGCCCAATTGTCAAGCAGGGGACTCTTGGCCACTCTGCCCTCATCCAAAGGGCATGTCAGTCACACCCAGTCTTTGGCTGCCCTGGGATGCACAGTGCAGATGTACTCTGATTTCCGTTCAAACCTGAGTCCAAAACTCCTAAAACTTGACTCTCTTTCTATGCTGTCTCCAAGAAAGCCTTCTGTCAGTATAAACATCTCTTAAATTTATAATTGGAGGGGCATTTTGTTTCAGTTGGCCCTATTTCACTAAGCCATCAAAATCACACTGTACTGTAGACAAACTGGTATGGCATTCATGAGGAGTCTGAGGACCAGAGATGTCAGCGGGTAAGAGGTGAGAACTGAAAGGGAACCCAGGCATCTTAACTGTATATCCCAAGTCCTTTGTACTAGCCCCTGCTATCTATCTCCTGCTGCGATGTATAAAGAGAAATTTGCAAATGGTTGCTGAATGGATTTGCAAAGGGACAACAAGGAGTTATATATTCATATTTTTTATTCATTCTGCCTCCCCTGTATTCTGAATGAAACACCCAAAACACTGAGCCAAAACAATCAACCCATTCTCCTGTCCTGATACGTTGTCACATTGCCACAAGCCAGAGCAGTAACTAACCCAAGTCAAGGCTCCCAGACTGCATTAAAGAAAAATGCTCCATCGGGGGAGGGTCCCATGAAGCAGTAGCAGAGGATGGAGTCAAGCTCTTACACTCCACCTTTGCCCTGTAGACAGGAGAATTTCTCAGTTGCGCTATTCTATAAAAATCTTACAAGCAATTCTTAGAGCATGAATGGAATGACGTGAGATGCTTGGCCCGCTTAGAAGTTAAACTCCTCATTGCTTTCTGTGAGTCTATTTAAGTTCTTTATACGTTTAAATTTAATTTTTCGTAGGTTGTGTGGTTTGGGGGGTTATTCATTTTTGTCTGGATATTCCAAGGTTTGGAGTTTTTTTAAGTAAGTTTTTGAAATATTCTGTGATGTTTCTCTGGATTTCACTAGAATCCGTTTTAATTTTCCTCTTCCTCTCTATTTTATTAATTTGAGTCTTATCTCTTTTCCTTTTGGTTAATTTATCTAGGATTTCATCTGTCTTACACTTTCAAAGAAACACATTTTTGTTCGATTCTTTGTTCTTCTAGTCTCCCTTTCATTAATTTCTGCCCTGATCTTGGTTATTTCCTACTTTCTAGTGCTCTTGGGTTTATTTTTCTAAGACTTTGAACCGTATCATTTAGGTTAAGACCTCTCTGATAATTCAATATGAGCACACATAGCTATAAATTTTCCTCTCCAAACTGCCATGCTGGAGATAAGGCTTAATGGTTAAAAGCTGTCTCCTAAACCTCTTTCCACTGTAGTTTTTACAGTGGCCTTCAATTTGCTCAACGATGTATCATTCAGTCTCCAAGCATTGTATAATCTGTAGTTTCTCTTCCTACTGATGTCTCTTTTCAAGCCACTATGATCTGATAAGATATAACAATTTTAACGTTTATATTTAAGACTTGATTTGAGAAAATATACATACAGGTAACATTATATGGACTCAATAGTTTATAATTGAAGGTAGGTAGATAGATAGATAGATAGATAGATAGATAGATAGATAGATAGATAATAGATAGATTATAGATAGACAAATATATATGTATGACATGTCACTTGTTGAAAAAGGAGGTCATGAATTTGAAGAGAGCAGGGAGGGTTTTGGAGGAAGAAAAGGGAAGGGAAAGTATTGTAATTAAAGCACAATCTCAAAAATAAAAAAGCAGCAACAACAAAAAAGACTTGGTTTGAAGCAGAATCTCACTAGGCTGCCTAGGCTGGCCTCAAACTCCCAAATTCAAGCAATCCTCCTGCCTCAGCCTTTTGGGCAACTTGGGCTACAGGTGTACCCCATTGCATAGAGCAGGGACATGCTTGCTTGTTCTACACAGCTGGACTGTTATTATCAAAGTGCTTACTGATAATACTTATTTCCTTGTGGTGAGATACACTTTCCCAACAGATCTCCCCACTATCTGACCACATTTCTGTTGCAGATTCTTTTTTTTTTTTCATGATTGAAATAATTTTATTTCTGTAGATTCACAATAATTAAAATACATTTACCTCTCATTCTATAACAGGAAAAAAACCTCACTTTTATTTATTTCATCTGACTTCTGAGTTTCAAAGTATTTTTGTAAATGATTCTTTTTTTAATAATGCTTTTATTAATAATTTTAGTTTCATACAATATATCTCTTCCCATTCCTCTCTGTTCCACCCTCCCATCCCTGTGCCCTCATAAAGAAAAAAAAAATTAAAAAAGAGAGAGAGAGAGAATTAAGTCAAGCTTGTATGGCAGGAGCATGGATGGCAGGCTTCACTATGGTCTTTGGAGGCAGAAGGCTGCTCTGATTGTAGAATTTGACCTGGCCCATACTAGTCCAGGATGAAGCATGACAGAGTTTGACCTGAAGTTGGGCCTCACCACACAAACCCAGACACCGAGAGGGCCCTGGTAACCTGCAAGCACTGAGGCTTCCCACAGGCTCCCCAACATGCCACAGGGATGAGGGTCAACTGCAGGCATCCGGTCGTCCCTCTGGCATCCAAACATCACACAGGCATCTGGTCATCCAGCAGTCACCAGGACCCCCCAACCAGTACCTGGACATTCAGCAGGGACCTGGATACATCTAGTTATTCCAGTGGGACCCAGATATTCCACAGGCAGCAGGAACACCCACAGGCACCCGGACATCATGCAGACATCTGACATCCTGCAGGCATACAGATATCACAAAGACACCTGGACATCTATCTGGCTAGTACCTGGGCCTCCCTGAGACACTCAGTCATCTGGTAGTCACCAGAGTCTCCCACTGGCACCAGGACCTCCTGTGGACACCAGAAAATCACACAGATGCCCAGGCACCCAGCCCACCTGCAGACTTCTGGACATTTCACAAGCACATGGACATCCCCCAGGCACCCAGACATCACACAGGCAACTGAACATCTGACAGGCACCAGGGCCTCCCATAGGCTCAGGGCCTCCCGAAGGCACCTGGACATTCTGCAGGCACCTAGACATGCTGCAGGCACCAAGACTTCCCGTGGGCACCAGGGAGTCCTGCAGATACTCAGGCATCACGCAGGTTCTCAGCCAGTCCACAGATACCAGGACATCATGTAGGCATCCGTTCTCCCCACAGGCTTATATTTGAAGATATATGCAGACAGGTTTTATCATCTATAAAATACTTTTCAGAATAATAATAAAGAGAGTGCTACACATTATCTTCTATAAAAATGGAGTTTTGATTTGCTAACTCCAGAATTTCTTTTGCCTTTATTACTTAGTATGAAGGAGCTAAGAATTATCAGTGCATGCTAAGAAATATGTGAAAATTTGATGAGAAACAGAATATTCCCATAACTGTGAGGTATTCCTCCGCAAAGAGAATTGCAAAGAGAAAAGCACTTCACAGTAGAAAACTCTTAATCAAACCAATAATATTTGGAAAAATATATTATCTTATGCATGTGTAAATATTGAGAGAGACAGAAGCAAAATAAAAGTAGAATTAAAATTTGAAGCTTGATGTGGTGGCCTAAGCCTGAAAACTCAGCATTTGGAAGGAAGAGACAGGAGAATTGTGAATTCAATTCCAGGTCTCCATATTGAGTTCTAAGCCAACCAGGGCTGCCATAGCAAGATAGTGTCTCAAAACTTTTTTTTAAAAATTGAAAAAAAATTGATATGATAACTTTTAAACCATCACCAGGTTACATCAGTTATGAGTGTTTTGAAGGTCCACAACATAAAATGATACAGGATTCTTTAGCCTTGATTTTACCTTCCACCTTTTAATTTACCTAGAGTTAATGGTGGTCCCAGAACACTAAGTAGAAAGACTTTAGGAATCATCAAATCATAAATTTTAAATTGCATGTTGTTCTGAGTAACGTGATGAAATCTCAGCCAACCGTTTCCAACTTGCCTGAGATATGAGTTGTCCTTCACCTAGGATATCCACACCGAATAAATTAGTCATCTTGGTTATCATACCAAATACTGCAGCACAGCCATGCTTCGGATTGGGTAACCCTTATCTTACTTTATATTGCCCAAAGGAACAAAAGTAGCAATACTGGTGGTTTAGACATTCCCAAAAGCTTTAAACTGTTTCCTGTTAGTAAAGAGTGAGCGGTTTGCTATCAGTATATATGTATGTATGGGGCCCATAGAGTTTTGTACTGTCTGAGGCTTCTGGCATGGTCTAAAGGATCTTGGAATTTATACCCCATGGATACAAAGAAAATATTGTACTGTTAAACTCTCATTTTGTAGATGTAGATGTATCCATGGAAATGTCTACAAAGATAAGAACAATAGAAGAAGATGATATTATGAAAGTTTGATTTTTTTTTTTTACAGTTCAGGGTACCAAACCCAGGGCCTCTTGCTTGTGATATTCTATCACCGGGCTATATCTCCAACCTAGAGTCAAGATTATTTAAAGCAAATGTGCCTGTACACATACACTAATATTTAAACCTTCCTCTAGTTCGAAAATCTTTCATTTTATAAACCCAGTAAGAGATCTGGTATAGAATCCTTCATTGTAATACCACTTCAAAGGTAGCTCTGCCTCTTCGCATTCCCAGATGGGAGCTTTTACCTCGGCTATATTATATAACTTCGCAGTACATCCCTCATTCCAGCCTGGAGCAGTTTCCCCTCGAGAAGCATCAGAGCACACTTGGTCCTCACCATCAGATTCTCTCAGGTACAAAATGTTAAATATGTGACTAAGGGACCAAAGAAGAATTTAGAAGACAGGAAGACAGGCAGAAAACAGACAAATCTTTAAAAAATAAAAATAAAAACAGAGCCTGACCACACATTCCAAAATGATAGGTACAAGCTGGCCACTCCCTTCTCCATGAACACAGGGACCACGGTAGACCCAGAGGCCGAACACAGAGGATCCTGAGGCTGTGGAGCAAACAGAAAAGGGTTTCTCCTTCGCCAGCAGTTGTCATTTTCCTGGCAAACATGTCAGGTGCCAGAAACTTTACCCAGACTGTCAGAGACAAGGATTAGAGAAAGCAGGAGGAGGAGGACAAGGAAGAAAACAGATTTAGGAGAACCAGTGAAAGCTGGCATCAGAATGCTTAGGATCGGAAACAATTCCAGGAAAGTTGCATGTTTTCAGAGTTCCTGACAAGCCTCTCAAACCTCAGCAAAAGGAATGAGTCAGTATGGAGACCCGCACGCAGTTGGCCAGGAAGCTTTCCCACCAGAAAACAGAAGAGAGATCTTACTTAGAATCACAAGAGCAGGCAAGATTGTGTGAGCACCAATGGGTTTTGCTCCCTCATTCTCAGAAACGGAAAAGGCATTTGGGGCTCCCAACAAACCCCAGAGACCCTTTGCCCACCTGCTTTCCAGGGCTTCATGCCTAGCTTTCATGACACTTGCCTCTTCCTATTTATCTATTTATTCCACGTCTGACACCTGAACGACACACATACCTCCCCTAAGCCCCTTCATTAACCTTTATTTTATCTTGCAGCTATCAGGAAAACACAGAGTCATCTGGGGTCATCTAGTCAAGGTTGAGAAGCCTGAGCCACCCACCTGTTCCTGCTCGTCAAAATGAAATCTGCCAAGCGCTGAGTTGCTTGAAAATGTCCTACTAAGTCATTTAAAGACGTAGCTCTTCTTGTGTCTAGCTAAGCATAACTAGAGCACACTCTTTGCCACAGAACCTCTTCACAGAGCATTGTTTGCTATAAAATGAAACACGCTCCCATCTGAAAAATCTCTGCCTCAGAGTTCCTATCCTTGTTTACTTCCCTTACAAATGGAGCACTCTTCCACGCAGCCAACCGTGTGATCCTGCTCACAGAGACGCATCCTAAAGTTAACTAGTCCCTTGCATTTACAGCACCTTGTTCCTTGGGAAGTAGCTGAGATCACCAGAACAGGCATGTTAATAGCCTCAGGTCCAAGAGCTGGGCTGTCAATCTTACTGTTGATTGCATCATGGATGCATTCTTGCTCTTCCAGCTGGGCTAAAGAATTGTCATGACTTTCCCCTCGGTATCTCCACCTAATCCACTTGCCTTAAAAGTCCACATCTCTGACCTAGGACATAATATGTAGTCTCCTAACTCAAGCCCAAATAAAGGCCATTGGATTTTTACCGAAGGCCATACTTGCTAAATTTGGAGCACAGTCTTCAGAATGGAGCACAAAGAATCATACTGTGGGTTTGATGCAATCTACTACATGGTCCCTGTGTTTCTCTGAACTGCTCTGGTCTTGATCCACCCTCTGTCAGTGAGCTCAGTGTTAGTGTCTCAGCTCAGCAAGAAGTCATGGTGTTCAAAGTTGGGCTTTCTTGGTTTAAACTACGCAGATGAGTCACCATGTCCGTCGGCTTCAGTCATCTCCTGTAAACTTACCACACAGCTCCCAAAATCCTCCAAGCATCTAAGAGCTTGGAGCTGGAATGCCCTCCCACCAACCCATGTAATGAAGTGATCCATGTAATGAAGGCCTACTGGAGACTAATGAGAAAGTTTAAGTAGGTCCCAGTGAGATTCTAATAGCCACTGGGGGTGGGGGGCATGCCTCTAAAGGGGATAGTGGAACCCTAGACCCTCCTTTTAATTTATTTTACGTGGTAGCTATAGGAGCTAGTAATGAAGTTTGTGCTTGTCCTGGTTTGCTCCCCAATACCACAGAATAAAGGAAAATTACAAAGGCACATACCATAATGAGGTGAGTGATTTTTCCCCACAAATTGCTGCCATTATGTGTTATCTCGCCATTGCCCCAAAAGCAATGGACTGTGATAAGACTATGGCCTGTGTCATAGGCTTACTGCTGATGCAGCTTCCAGAGCCATCTTTCATAGCCGCCCCCCATAGAAGTTTCAGAACACACTCATGAGATCGGTAGCTCTTGAGATTTTATCCTCCTTTTGCTAACAACACTGAGTTGTTTCAAAGAGAGGCTTGTCCAACTAAGCACACAGATAGTACCAAGGAGGACCTTGACTCAAACCCCAACCAAGACTACTGTCCTTATATAATATCATTTCTCATAAAATTCAATAAACGATCACTGAACTGATAGTATGGGAAACTCTCACATGCTACTGCTTGCTTCCAAATACAATAAACTAAAAAAAAAAAAAAAAAAAAAAAATCACGTGTACAACATGGCTCAAGCCTTATCATCCCAAGGAAAAAAATGAATATTGTTTTCCTTGGGAAATTAGGTAGTCCAAAACTAATGGTTTATCAGTTAAGATACTTCTGAGGGCCATGAACATCACATTGTCCAAGACTCTGTGAAAAGTACTTTGTTGGCTCAATGATTGTCCCCTCTCCCAAAAATCACAGTCTCAGTGAAAAGACAAGCAGCACTGAAGGATGTTAGAGAGCAGAAGCCCAGGGGAGAAGCACACAGTCCCCTGAGAACTTGTTCCAAGAGAGTCAGAGAATGCCTACTTGTAAATGGAAATATTAATAACTTGGACAGGTTCATTCAGAGAACAGGAGATAATCAGTTTGTAAGCCTCAGCCTCTGCAGAGGGTTGCCTCTCATGGAGTGACCTGGCGCAGCACGTGGCCTATAGGTAATTTATTGATTCAAAGCTCCACTCTACTGATAAAGGCCTTATTTACATTAATGAATAGAACCTTACATCTGCAGTCTCTGCCAACTGACTTGTCAAAGCTGGGGAATCCAAGGTATTCCCTGGCTGCAGAAGTCTGAAAAAGTCTTAATTTGCAATATCATAAACAACTTGTTTTTACTTGAAGATTTTAGAAGAAGAATTTTAGATTTTACATGAAGATTTTCTACATCCATTGTTTGAGCCTTCCTGCACCTGTGCAGGAAGCAAGTCTTATAGAGAGAAGCAAGCTGCAAAAGCCTTAGGAAGCACCCTTTCCCCATACAGCACAGAAAGCACGTTTTACAGCTGTAGGTTACAGAAGCTTCACTGCACAGACAGAACATACAACTATACAATATCTGATTCAAATATCCACTGCACCTATTGGCTTCGCTGTGATCCCTTGACAAGTTAGCACAACTGTAGCTGTCTTAGAACCATAGGGATTTATTTCAACATATTCTGGAGGCCCACAGCCTAAAATCAGCATCAGCAGAGCCAGGGTCCTTCCCAAGGCTCCGGGAAAGAATCCTCTTTGGCGTCTTCAAGCTCCTGATGGCTCCTTCGTTTGTTGTCATGAACACCATCGCTAGAAAAGCTACGTTTTTCTCTAGACATGGCCACCTTCCCTAAGGTACTATATCCCCTCCTTCTCGTGAGGTCATTGGCTTGAGGCTCTGTTTCCAAATAAGGTCACAACCTGAAATTTCAGTAGCCATGAACTTTGGGAGGAACACTATTCAGCCCACCACAGAAAGCCTGTCAGTCAACGTTCTCTAGAAAACTGAGCTAATAGAATATGTAAATTTGTGTACATATATACATACCTGGGGGGGGGTGTACTTGCTAGAGGGGATTATGCATGTGTGTGTGTGTGTGTGCGCGCTTGTGTATGTATGTATGTATTTACCAGAAGGGATTGTTCAGAGGAGTAACATGGTCACAAGCTGAAAAGTCTTAAATGGCCGTCTGCAGTATGGAAAACCAGAACACTGGAAGCTTCTCAGAAGCCTCAGAACAAGAGTCAGACCAATGACAGGGCCCAGCTGAAGATCAAAGGCCCCACGGGGGAGACGCTGTGCTCAAAGGATTAAGAACCTGGAGTCTGATGTCCTTCAGTAGCAATCTGTTCAGGGAAGGGAGCACACCCATGAGCAGGAGCACACAGCTCTTCTTTCTGCTTTGTCATCCCTCTGCCGGCCTTTCAGGTGATAATGCCTCCCACATCAAGGGACACGCTCAGTTCTCTGGTCCCCTTGCCAGTCTTTCCTGCAAAACCCTTGCAAAATTCTGAGTAAAAGTGTGCTTTCCAGTCCTGTAGCTGCCCCACTCTTCAATCACAGAGATCCTCAAGAGTCACCCTTGCCCGTTTGTCATTTTATACCAAACGTTAGCTAGTTAGTAAGCATTATTTTCTTTTCTCCTGAAAGGATTGAGTTAGATAGAGCAGCTTCACCTGGAATGCTTGGGGCCTGCTAGCCCTCAAACAGTGTCAGCACATGTACCCTAAGACAGAAAAAAAGGTACTTGTAAATTTTTTTTTTTTTTTTTATATCCTTCAGTTCTGGCCTGGATGGTTTTCCCTGTTTGGGATGTCTATGGATATCCGTCTAAGACCTTATTCTTATCTAGTTTTAAAATAAATTCTGTTCATTTTTAACACCCTGCTTAATAGCATATGAATTGGTGAACAGTATGGAATCCCAGGGAGCCACAGGTGGCAGGATACTTCTGAGATTACTTGTTTTTGACTCTTGCTGAAGTTCAAAGGTATGCAATCACTGACAAGCTAGCTGAAGTTCAAAGGTATGCAATGATTGGCCTGAGACCCCAGTGCTACATGCCGGAAAAGCTTGCCTGACACAAATGAGAAATAACCTTCAGAGGTGAAGAACCACTCCGGGATTCAACCCCAGTTTCCAGTATTTGGTATTTCCCAGGCACTGTTTGGAATCAGTTTTTTAGACATTACTATACATGAGACACATCTAGGGATCTTGTCAAAATGCAGATGCTGACATACACATTTGGTTCTATGTCTTAACCGTCACATTCTTCACACACACACACACACACACACACACACACACACACACATACACACACCGGGAATTGCTGATGATCTTGCTCTGAAGACCACACTTGGAGTAGCAGGTGTTGTGTAACTGCTCCTCAATTGTTTTCCTAAACGCCCCTGTTACTATTACAGATATATGTGCTGTGACTGCCCCAGATTTACACAGAAGGAAATCAAGGCACAGGAAGCTAGGTGAATGTCCTGAGGTCGCTCTGCTGGGAAGGGTCACAGCAGGATTTGTACCCATATAACCCAATTAGAGCCTGTTTGGGTTTTTTGTTTGTTTGTTTTTTGTTTTGTTTTGTTTTAAGACAGGGTTTCTCTGTTGTAACTCTGGCTGTCCTGGAACTCATTCTGTAGATTAAGCTGGACTCGAACTCACAGAGATCCACCTGCCTCTGCCTCCCAAGTGCTGGGATTAAAGGTGTGTACCACTTTACCACCCAGTTAAACCTGTGTTCTTCACCATTGCCTTATAATGAGTTGGGATTTTTAATTTTTTTTTTAATTTTTTGGGAGAGGTTGGGTTTTGTTTTGTTTTGTTTTTATGTTTTATGTTTGTCATCTGCATATATGTCTGTTATGTACCACATGCATGCAGTGGCTACAGAGACCAGAAGATGGCATAGATCCCTTAAAATGGTTGTGAACCACGATGGGTGATGGGAGTCAATCCCAGGTCCTCTGGAAGAGCAGCAAGTGCTCTTAACCGCTGAGCCATCTCTCCAAGCCCTGTAATAAGGGTCTTAAAAGTAATCAATGACGATCTACATGTTTACACATATCCACTTTTATGCCACCTCATTAAGACTGTGTGTGAAGCATGTCATTAAAATAGTGCCTATCAAACAATTTTTTAAATTAGAAGTTTTGCCATGATATAGCATTAAGTTTAAAAAAAAATAAAACACAGAACACAGGTCTTGAGGCATATAGCTCAGCAGAGAGCTTGCCCAGCAGCCATGAAGCCCTGGACTTCCATATCCAGCGCCACAGCCTCACACATAAAGTCAGAATACAAAATGAGTCTGGTCAGACTCTTTGATTACCTAGCTGTATCTCTCAAGTAGGATCCAGCTCACCACTCAGGATCAGCAGGTAACCTTCCTCTTCTTCCTTCTTTCCAGAAACTACCCCAAAAGAATCTTCACTCTCCTATCTCAACAGCAAACACCCCAAAAGTGAAGTATTGACTCAGAGAGAAATAGTACTTGCTGCGAAAACATGAGGACCCAAGTTGGGATCCCCAGCATCGTGGCCACGCGTGACTGTAAACCAGCACTGTGGATTGAAACAGATGGGTGGAGACAGGCGGATCATTCATATGTTCTGGCCGGTCAGTCTAGCTCCAGGTTCAGTGAGAGGCTTTGTCTCAAAAAAAAAAAGTAAGGTGGGCAGTGGGCAGTGATAGAGAAAGACACTGACATGTCTCTGGCATCTATACCCATGCATGCACTATACACAGGGGAGGCTAGGGGAAGGAAGAGGAGGAGAGGAATGGGAGGAGGAGGAGGAGGAGGAGGAGGGAGAGGAGGAAGAGGAGGAGGAGGAAGGTAGGTGAGGTCTTAACTAAACAAAGGCTTAAGAGAAAACAAATGGAAGTCCATAGGAGCAAGACAGTTGGCCACCCACTTTGACTCATTCAGCAAACATTCACTGAGTGTGCTCACTGTGTCCCGCATACCCCACTAAGCGCTGAGCTGCAAAGCAGGCACAAAGCCCCGCCCCCACGAAGATTACAACCTAGCAGAGAGAGGCTGACAGCTACAAAACGATACTAAGTACATTGTGTAGTGTCTCACTAGGTGTTAAATGTCGCTGGGGAAATGACAAAGCAGGGCAGGAGAGGGAGGTACACTGGGGTGAGAGGGGCCTGCGGCACCAGTTAGGATCATCAAGGTGGCCACAGCAAGACAGTGGCGTTGGGTAAAGGGTTCGTTCGTGAGAGGAGATTAATTATACCCATGTATATCTGGGGAAGAACATTCCAGGCAGACAAAACACCAGGTGCAATGGCCCTAAAATGGAAATATGTCTGGAATCTTAAGGAACAGCAGAGAGGCCATTATCTCTGTAGTGGCTTCACGATAGGAGAGGAAGTCAAAGAGATGGCAGGTGGGGGGAAAGGACATCATATGTAGTCTTTACACGGCTTTAAAGTCCTACAGGCTATACATTTATATTGGGTTTAAAATAGAGAGTCTTTGGAGAGTTTGGAACAGAGAAGTAGTCTGATTTGACTGGTGTACCAAAGAGCCAAGTATCTAGGGCTCAGGGTAGAATGTTTACCTAGTATGCTTTGGGCCTTGGGTGTAATCTCAAGCATGGAGGAGGAGGAAGAGGAGGAGGAGGAGGAAGAGGAGGAGGAAAACGACAACGACAAGGAGGAACAAGAACTGCTTTCACCTATCTGGGCCCAAAGATAGAGAACCAAGATAGAAGCTTAGAGACCATCTACAAGCAATTGTAATAATCCGTGTTGGAAAGCCGGTGAACCACACTAAAGGCAATAGCAACTGAAACAGCCAATTAAGACAAAAGACATCAGGGGTTTGTGAAGGATTGAATGCAGGATGTGAATGAAAGAGAGGCGTCTGGGATGTCTGGTCACAGCACTTAGGAAAACGAAGCCGTCTTTAACCAAGATGTAAAAGAATACAAGAAAAGCCAACTTAGAAAGGCCCAAGTTCAACTTTGGACACGTGATGGGACAGACCCAATGGTTGGCAGGATGGGAAAACTGGACGCGGTCATCACCGGCAGCCAGGAGGACAGAGGAGATTCCCAAAGAAGGGATTAGGGAAGAGACACAGACCCAGGGACCAAGGGCTGAGCTCTTTGCGTGTCTGTGAAGATGAGAGAAAAGGTAAACCAGGAAAGCGGGTGTCTGGGTAACCATTCGTTGGAGAAACGTGAGCAAGAGAGCCGGCTGCTGGTGGGAGGTCATAAAGGGGAAGCTTTGGGTTCACCCGGCACAGACCAGGGTTAACCTCCTGGAATGTGTTTACTTGCCGAAAGGACAGAAGACATCAACAATAAAGAGAGGAAAAGAGCATTGTGCCTGGCATTAAAGCTTCAAAGCTTCAGGGAAGGACAGGGTGGCAGTGTTTTGGGCATTTAGGGAACAGTCTCACACACGCCTGGCTGACATATTCCAGTGCACGAATAAGTCTTTATTTTATCGTGACTCAACAAATTATGTACTGACTCTTTGTTCTCGAGCTCTGCCCCGAATCAAGCTTAATCTTTTAAGTTGAAGGGAATGAGGAAGGAAAGGTCACCTACCAGCAATTAAGCCATCACTCACTAGAAACCTGGACTCAGCTTGTGACATCAAAGGGCCGATTGCCACTTCCCACTTCAGCCTATGGCGCCTTCGCTCCAGCAATGGATTGGTGTTTTTAATAGGGTTGCCTCGGCCTAGGAACAATGTTGAGAAATGCACACTGTCCCTTTCTCGGTATTCAGTCCAAGGAGAACAGACATCTGAGGTCAAGGCCGAGCCTGTTCTTTCTGTCATCACACACTGTAAAGACGTTTCCTACCACCAGCCTTCCTGCCAAGCTACCCATTTAGAATTGTCTTTCACACAAAGTCATATGTGAATGCAGAAGAGATGACATACTTAAACTCATCAGGAGAGTGTCGTTTTTAACTCAAAAATGGAAGGTCTGCCTCGAAAATTTCTCGACAGTCTCCCAACCTTAGCTTTTTTCCAGTTTCCTGTTTCCCTCGTTAAACCAGAGGATGAAATGATCCCCAGGGACACACCTAGGTCATTATGTTTAAATGGCTGATCTGCTTTGTTTCCACTCAATGGAAATGATTATCATTAGCTCTCATAACGAGAGAATAGAAAAGTTTCTGTAGAACCTCTGCCTCTCGCATCCCAGTACTTTAAAACCAACAGAAAGGAAACCTTAGCTGAAGACTGCCTCTATAGCATGTTGGAAATGGTGCTTTGCAAATAATAATAACAATAATATTAATAATAATAATAGTGTTCAGGGAAGATATTTTAACCACTCGAAGCATTATGTTTTGAATAGTATCTACCTGTTAAAGGAGAACCCGCAAGACCACCACAAGGAAGCATTATAAATGTGTCAGTATGAGCACTATTTAGCTATTCATGAGTTTGCTATGTCATTCCCATTGGTTTTCTAAACTTAAGAGATTTTGTTGTAAATGCTGAGCTTACACACACACACACACACACACACACACACACCCTCCTACAGTCATGCAAATATGTATAAACAACCACCCAACTCACACGTTTTATTTGGCAACACCCACCCCTCACCAGGAAAGAGATTTCCCAGATTTAAGAAAATAAAAAATCACTGGTCCTTTCTTTCAGTCCACAATCCTGCTCCCTCTGTTCATCAGTCAGTGGACTCCTCCCAAAACTGCTTTTTCAAAATTATATAATTGTAACTTCAGCAGCTTAAAATGAAAATAAAAAGCAGTTCTTATATTAAGTAACATACGAGATTTGTCTCTTCTCCGTGTCTGTAAAATCCGTCACAGAGCAGAAACGATCAGAATCTGTTCTTTCAAAAAAAAAAAAAATACACCAAGATTCATTTACAAAACGCAAAATAAAGAATATGCTTTCTTAAATTGTTATTTTTAGATGTTGGGTTGTATAAGCAACCTGTAGAAAACAGGCTTTGAAGGCAGCTCCTCACAAGATAGAAGCTTGAGAGGCATGTATTTCAGCATCTTCCCAGCCCAGGACCAGCAGATGATGAAACCTGACAGATTGGCTGGCATCATCTCCCCCACTCTGGGTGCTTGTCTCTTGCAATCTGCTCCCACGGGGCTGAGCCCTCGCCTTGTTCTAAAAACATCAGCCGCACACACACCACCTCCGATCCTGGAAACCGAAGAACTCTACACGGTGGCAAACGTTTGTTCTCTGAAGTTTTCTTCACAAGCTTCAGAGTCAGATGAACCTACCACCTGTTAGGAGCGTTCTGCGTGCACAACATCCCGAGAATTTCCTCCATCGCTCCCCACAATGGTTGAAGAATATTTGTTCACCAAGTCTCTATCTTTTGGGCGCCTGCCAGGCCCTGCAACAGCTATTAAAGACATAAAGCTAAATTGGAGATCTTTTACGATTTTGTTTTTGGTGGTGTTGTTGTTGGTGGTGGTGGTGGTGGCAGTGATGGTGGTGGTGGTCATGGTGGTCATAGTGGTGGTGATTGTGATGGTGGTGGTGGTGGTGGTGGTGGTGGTTGTGGTAGTGGTGGTGGTTGTGGTGGTCATGGTGGTCATAGTGGTGGTGATTGTGATGGTGGTGGTGGTGGTGGTGGTTGTGGTAGTGGTGGTGGTTGTGGTGGTGTGTGTGAACTCAGTATTAAACCCAGGGCTCATATACGCTAAGCAAGTATCTATTAAGAATGAAAAGTGTATGACAGCCTGTGTTCTTGTTCTCTTTCTTCATCTCCATCTCTACGATCTGTCTGTCATCTATCTCTAGCTCAGTTTTCTGTGTAGCTTAGGCTTGAATTCTGTAAGTAGCCCAGGCTGGCTTCAAACTGGTCATCCTCCCACATCAGCTTCCCGGGTGCTGGGATCCCCAGCATGTGCCACCCACGCTTGTCCCGTGCCCTTCTCCTAAGGATACTGACACATATGTAAGAATTGGTGTCAAAAAATACAGCATGCACAATGCAGTGGGAGAAGAGAAGGTAGTGTGCTCATCCTGCCTGGCACTGAGCGAGGCTCACTGGGGAGCTCGCTAAGAAAGAAGGGCAGAAAGCACTGCAGACCCACCAAAGCCTGGAGACCTTGATGGACAACTGAGAAAATGGAATGGAAACACGGGCAAAGCAAGGAGGGTTATCAGGCTGAATGCCAGGGTAGGCAGGAAGGACTTCGATGCCATGCTTTTATTCCATAGTAGAGCAATAGGAAACTGTGAATGGCTTTTACCCAAGGAACAGCAGTCCCGTCAAATTATATAATGACATCACTGTGGCAGCTATTAAAGATGGATTGCAATAGGCAGAGAAAATTGGGACTTGAGGTGGAGCTGTAGCAACACAGGAAGAGGCAAGAGTTGGTCCAGAGAGGGGATGTGTGGGACTCAGGAAGAAGAGGAAGAGCACAGCAGGGATCCAGGGGTCCTGATCACAATGACAGACAAGACAGACTTGCATGATCCAGTTAGGGTGGCCCAGAGGAGAGGCTAGCTAAGAATTTGCTTCTTAGTGGACTGCCTCAGACAGTGGGAGGAGGAGGGGGCCAGGTGGTAGAGGTCAAGGAATGCTAAGGCCAAGCATCAGTGTCAAACTGAAGTCAGTTAGATGATAGCAGGAGACAGTCGGGAGAGAAACAGCAGCCCTGGAGTCAACAAATGCGTCAGGATGGCCTAGACCTCTATATACTCTGGCAACTTGTTTAGACAGACCGTAATTCCACAGAGCGGGGCATGCCGCGGGGCAGGTGTGTTTAGACAGCTAACTCCAGAGCGTTCTCTAGCCTCTTTTCCCTGGAGCCAGACACTCATTTCCCAGTATTGCTTTCAGCTGCAGGAGCAGTGGGAGGCCTTGGGGAAACTCTGCTGGGACCGTGCTTCCCTGGTAAAAGGAACAGGCATAGTTGATGCATCCTCTTGCCAACCTTGGACGTGACGTTCATTAGTTCTTTGAGCCAGTTTGTCACTGCAAGGTGACAGAAAGCCACTACGTGAATAATAAGCAGCAAGGTGCAAACAAAGTCCCAATTCCCATCGTTACCTCTCGGGGAGTTTTAGACAAAGACCAGGAAAAAGCCATATATCAGAGGAAAGCCTGGCTTCAAATGAGCCCAGAGGGGGCTTATTTTAAGGAGAGACTGAGGCTACCTCAGTACCCTACTCCCCTTAACATTCATGCAATGCCTGGTACGTGATGGACCCAAACCTCAAAGGTTCTGATGGAGCGGAGAGACAGCAAAGGAAAGGGGGGCAGAGCAAGAGGACCAGACTGAGCCAGACAGTGAGCTGGCCAGTTAGAAAAGTCTGCCTTGATCGCAGTGAGGTGGGGAGGGATGCTAACCTCAGCAGGAGGGAAACCCTGCTAACTTCTCTTCAGTTAAAGACAGGAGATTCCAGGGAGAAAAGGGCAAGAGAGAAAATCATCTGAAGCTGAGGTACTAGCTAGGTGCTTTTATTAGTCCAGTGGTGGAGACAGTCTCAGATTTCAGGAGACCCACCCCTCCTTTAATAACGGAGAGCAGGAAAGACGGTTGCACATCTATGAAACCCACCTAGGGACTCCTGGCGGATCGGAGTGCGCACCAGACATTTTATAATGTGGTTATCACCTACCTTGACTCCAAGGAAAGCCCTGGTGCTATGGCCTGAGTATAAACTGGATTGAATGGGTAGCAACTAATTCCACAGCAGAAAAGTCGGGTCTTGGACGAGAAAGAGCCAGTGAGCCACATGGTTTCAAGAGATACAAGGTGGTGTGATCCTCTGGCAAACCTGCCCAGCCGCCCCCGAGGCCCCACAGTACCATAACATCAGTGTCTACAAAGCAGTCAGAAAATTCCAAAAATAAAACCTCTCAGCCTCCTGAACGTTACTGAATTCTCATTCCTCCTTACACATCTCTCTCCATACACAACTCCAGCTGGTCCTTCCATCTCCCAACATAAATTCAATAGAGGAGTAAATCTAGAGATACCTTATGTGGTCTTTTCGCGAAGAGCAGCCAAATAGACATAAAAAATGCATACATAGACCGGAATCCCATGGAGAGGGAAGCGAAGAGAACTGTGGTCAAGCATTGAAGCCATATGCAGTGTGCAGGTACCACTCTGTTTCCAGTATTGAGACATTATATTTTGTATTTAAATGATGTCTCAATGTTCCACGAAGGGAAGAATGACATTTTTTAAATGTTAGCTTCACATACATAATTCCCAGAGTCCTAACATATTACTGAAGAAACTAGTCTGATTTCAAATAGACCAGTCATATGCTGCAGTTAAAACTACATTTAACACTTCGGTCGGTATTATTAATGCCTCTAGCACACACACACATCTCCTACTAGGAGACAAAGCCCCAGTGAAATAAGACGCCACCTATTGACCACACATTAAAGTTACAGTCTGGGGCCAGTGGAATGGTTCAGCAGTTAGATGTGAGGACCACCAAGCCTGAGAACTTGAGTTCTTTTGCCTCACATAGAGGAGAAAACCAACTCCAGCAACAGAGCATGGCACATGCACACTTACACACACACACTAAACTAAATTAGTGCAATTTTTTTTATTTTTCTCTTTCATTGAAAATAGATTCTTTTCTCACAAAAACATCCTGATTACGGTTTCCTCTCCCTCTACTCCTCCCAGTTCCCGCTCAGATCTCTCCTATCTGGATCCATTCCCTTTCTATTTCTCCTAGAAAAGAACAGTCTTCTAAGAGACTTTAAAACATAACAAAATAAAAATGTAATAAGATAAGACAACAATTATCACGTTGAAGTTAGACAGGGCAAACACACAGAAGGAAAAGAGCCCAAGAGAAGGCACAAGGATCAGAGACCCACTCAGTAATTACGCACTCAGTAATCTCGTTAAAAACACTAAACTAGAAGCCGTAATATACCCACAGAGGGCCTGGTGCGGACCTGTACTGGTCCTGTGCGCGCTGCCCCAGCCTCTGTGAGTTCACATGAGCTTGCTCAGTTGACTTGTTCTCCTCGTTCTCCTGATGTCTTCCATCCCCTCTGGCTCCTACACTCCTTACGCTGCCTCTTCCTCGGGATTCCCTGAGCTCTGAGGGGAGGGATTTGATGGAGACATCCCACTTAGGGCTGAGCGTTCCAAGGTCTCTCATTCTCTGCTTAATGTCTGGCTGTGGGTCTCTGTGTTTGTTCCCGCCTGCTGCAGGAGGGATCTTCTCTGATGATGGCTGACCAAGGCACTGGTCTGTAAGTACAGCAGAATGCCATTAGGAGTCATTTTATTGCTACTTTCTTTGATTTATCCCAGCTAATAAATTAAATAAGTTAATTTTTAAAAAAATTTAAATACAGTCAGTGGGTCCATTTTTTGCATGTTCAGGTTCATGTGTGAAAATGACCTTTAACATTTTAACAGATTTAGTAGAATCAAGTTGAGAATAAAGACTATAAAATACCGTCAAAGAATTTCTCCTCTCTTTGTTTAGTATTGTATCTTAAGAAAGCTATTACCATGAAAAAGCTTAGTGTTATGTATGTATGTGTGTATATATATATATGTATATGTATATATGCATTCACTTGATGACTGATGCTTAATTAAATGCATATTAATTAGTACCTCCATATGCTCCATATGTTTGGCAATAGTAAGACAAGACTGACCTAGTACCCACCCTCTTAGGGCTTGCAGCTTTTCTAGAATCTGTCTCATCGCCTCTACCAGGAACACCTCGGTCAAAGCCATGTGCGTGATTGCCTGAGCCCCTTGCTGCATCTGCTTTTGCTTTCCTGTCTCCAACATGCTTCTTCTCACCAGAAGCAGCTCTTCAAAGTGAGATCAGGGCCTTCCTCTGCTCTAAACCCTCATTTACAGGATCTGGCCTCCCTCTCCTCCCCATCCAACCTCCCAGCCCCAGACCACTCCACTGCCAACCACACTAGCCTCAACCTTGAGAAGTCACACGGCCTTCTCACTAGCTCCCTGCTCTGCCTGTGTGATCATCTGTCAAACACTTGGGTGACTGGCCCCTCTCCTCCAGTCTCATCCGTGTGGACATTCCTAGCAAGTGATTCCTCTGGTGGAATCACAAGCCCCTCTGCCCCACAGTGGAGACATAGTCTGCCTGCTTTGTCCCCTTCTCCCAAGATCATTTGCCACCATCTGGGAGGCACTCCGTAAGCAGGAATTTGCCTACATGCTTGCTGTCCTGCCGCTTGGCGCGCAAGCCCCTTGGAAGCAGGGGCTTCGTTCTGTCTCCTTTACTATTGCCAGAGCCTACAACAGCATTACCATGGACCTGTCAGATAAAAATCTCACTTCTGTCACGTATCTCTCTCACTCTTTTGGATTATGGTTCCTGATATGGAAGGAGCCATATATAGGAAGCCCTTGTATTCAATCTAGGAAAAGGATGAGCCAACCCTATGAAATTCAGGACAGGGTTGGCTTTACAGGCACGCCGTGCTCACAAAGGTCCCGAAATTTTTAATAATTTACGGGTGAAGGGTTTTGGATTTGTTCTTGGCACTACAAATGATGTAGCTGGAACTGTTTTGATGATTTGGAGTAAGAGATGTGTAAGTAAAGATTCCCGTGATGATGAAGGATATTCAGTCTATAAGACAAGATGCGTGACCCTTCTTCCAGCAAGTCTCAGGGGCCGAATATTCCAACACGGTCATATAAGGAAAGGATTTCATCAGCTAAGTTTTCCTCTTCAGGGTAGGAAGCCTTCAGACTCAATAACCCTTTAGCTGCAAAAGTGACTTTTCTAGACTAGCTTCAACTTAAAATAGCCAGGAGAGTCCCACACCAGTGACGGAGCTGTTCTGAGATCTGGGCTTAAATATTGCTGGAGAAAGAAGAGACGGGGCTGAGCCCCGGAAAAGTGGGTGCTCAGGAGAGGTGGCACAAAGCAAGAAGCAGAGCAGAAACATAAAGAAATCTTTTTTGTTTGTTTTTAATTACAGCATTATCAACTGCTTTTGTCTCAGCTGGAGGCCCAGTATCTCCCTGTGCTGAAGAAAGGTAGGGAGCGTCATGGGTGCGCTGCTGCCCTCTGCTGACTCCTGAAGAAAGTGCCCAGAGTATTCTGGAAAGATGGGCTGGGTGGTGTCTTCAGGATCAGGAAACTAGGAAGGTGCCTCTAAGAAACACTTCCAACCCTACTCCTTTTAACCCAATGAAGTACCAACCAGTATGGTGCAATGTCTCCAGTATCCAAGGAGAATGCTTGAGGTAGACAGGTTTTAGTGGCAGCTGATTTGATTTTTTTTTCTTTTTCTTTGTTTGTTGTTTGTATGTTTGTTGAATGCGGAGCTTGTTTGCATGTTTGTTCCAAGAGAGGTTCTTATACCTCAGGCTGCCTAGAACTTGCTCCAAAACCCAGGCTGGACTCAAATTGACAATCCTCCTGCCTTAGCCCCGTAAGGGCTGAGATTATAAGCATGTACCACTAAGACCAGCCAAAATTTGTTCTTGAATAACAGGAAAGATTCAGATGGTGAGGATAAGGAAGAATAGAACCAAAATTCGAGGTAGAAGGAGATGCTTTCAGAGGAACAAGAGCAGACACAAAGAGGGAAAGCTGGGGTCACCTAACATGTCGAATACTAAACACCGCCTACATCTACCTCAGGCAGTTGATACCTTTCTGCAGACAACAAATAAAGGCAGCATCCAATGAACCAGGATGTTCCCTAAAGGAGTTTGGGATCAGACATTTGAATCAAGAAGGCTCCTTTTTTTAACACCTCTATGGAATGGAAAGGATGCAGGCCAGATGCAAAAGCCCCCACACATACACAAGGGCAGCAGTGATACCACTGAAGACCTTTCAGACAACAGTTAACCTTGACACCCTTGGTCTATAAAGCTGTCCTGTCTAGATCACACCAAGACTCATGACGCATAGCTGGGACATAGCCAGCGGTAGAGTATGTGTGAGGCCCTGGGTTCGATCCCAGCACTGGAAAAGCAAAAAGATCCTTAGGAGCAGAATCCATGGACTGGGAGGGACTTGGGAATTCCCTGAGTATTGCCCACTTTGCACGGCCCACCTCAAGCTCTTAGGGTAAGTACTTGCAATAAAGAATGTCCACATCATTGGCTCACTGGACACCAGTCAAGCCAATCAGTGAGCTCCAAGTTCAGTGAGGCTGTCAAAAACAAAAAAAAATCAAGAAGGAAAGTGTGGTGGTTTGAATAACAGTGACCCCCACAGGTTCATACTTGAGAAGGATTAGGAGGTGCAGCTTTGTTGAAGTAGAGTACCCTTGTTGGAAGAAGTGTTTCACTGGGGATGGGCTTTGAGGTTTAAAAAAGCCCAAGCCAAGCCCAGCGTTTCTCTCTTTTTGCTGCCTGCAAATCCCAATGTAGAACTCCCGAGTCTGCCTGCATTCTGCCATGTGCCACCCCACCCCCACTCCCGCCCCGCCATGATGATAATGGACTAAACTACTGAAACTACAAGCAAGGCCCAAATAAATGGTTTCTTTATATGCGTTTCCATGGTCATGATGTCTCTTCATAGCAACAGAACACTGACTAAGACAGAGAGCGACCACAAAAAACACCCAATATCAACTTTCTGGCCTCCACATACAAACACACACACACACACACACATTCATACACACATTTTATGAAAGAGACTTAGAGGCTATTTTGCTACAAGTGCTGACTCTTTCCTTGGTCCTAAAGATGCCCTGTTGCTCACCAACTGAGGAGTAAGCTTGACATTTCTACCTTCATTTTGAATCCATCTGTTGGTATGCTTAGCCTTATAAGTTTGCATCAGATTCCTGCTTAACTCTGCACAAAGCCCAAGGATAGGCCCATACCCCTTACTGTCAACCATTTAAAGGGTGATCATCTAATACTCTGTCAACCTTCATGGCTGAAGACACCAAGATTAGAGTAACTAAGGTATTTTCAACAGCCAGCTTTTGCAATATCCTGTTCTACACCCCTGCAGGCAGCACCTAGAATTCCTCAGTCATTGCCCTAACCCTCCCACCCTTCTCTAGAGTAAGCAGCCTTCCAAACAGGTCTTTCCAAGATGACACTGCCCTCCTAAGTAGGAGCAATCACCTGATAGGACCATGGGACAATAGGTAAACACCCTGATATATATATATAAAGGTAGGTTAGTGGCACCGATCTGCTATCCCAACTTCTTGAGGAATTGCAGCAAGCTGACCACAAGTCCAAGGCCTGATTGAGCTACAGCATGAGTTCAAGGCCAGCCTGGGAAATCGAGTGAGACTCTGCCTCAAACACAAAACAAAAAACAGTAAATAAGAAGAGAGCAGTGGATATAACTCAGTAACAGATTGTTTGGCTAGCGTGTGGAAGGTTCCAGGGTGAATCCATGACACCACAGATAGCAATAACAGCAACAATAATTAATAATCAAAACGGAGTCATGCCCCACAAAGTTCCCTAACAGCAAGCTGAACCAGCTATCCATCAGGCCTTCACAGAAATCGAGATTAGAAAGATAACAGCCGAATTTCCCACCCAAGCATTTTCAGTTGACATAAGGCTGTTCCTCCTGCATTAACACTACCATAGAACAACCTGACCTACGCCAGTGATTTCCTCACTTCTCTGTCTCTGTCCCTCGCTTACAAGGAAATAACTCTGAAATGAAGGGTCTCTCTGTTCTTTTGTTCTTATATATTTTAGCCTTTCTGTCTTTAAAACCAGACTCTTCTGCTCAGGACACTTCCTCTGTGTTATAGAATGGGGTGATTTCTGATTCTACAATTAAAAGGAAAGCCAGGGCTAGGGTGGGGAATGGCTCAGTGGTAGAATATTGGCATAGGCTTAGCAAAGACTTGGGTTCAGTCTCAGTGACACAAAAATATAAATAAATAGCAGAGTGTGGTGGCCCACACTTTAATCCCAGGACTAAGAAGGCAGAGGTAGGTTGGAACTGTATGAGGTACAGACCAGCTCTTATGGTAGTGAAGCACTATAATCCTGGTATTCAAGTAACCCAGGCAGAAGGAAGATTGCCATTAAGGCAAGGATAGCCTAGGCTACACAGTGAATATCATGCTGGCCAAGACTTCCATGGTGGTTTGAATATGAATGGCCCCCATAGGCTCATATATTTCAATGTGTGGTCATCAGGGCTAGGGCAAGCGGCACTATTTGAGAGGGATTAGGAGGTGTGGTCTTGTTGGAGGAAGTGTGTCACTGGGGGTGGGCTTTGAGTTTCAGATGTTCAAGCCAGGCCCAGTGTCTTTCTCTCTTCCTGCTGCATTCAGATCCAGATGTAGAACTCTCAACTCCTTCTCAAGCACACCAGGATCTATTCACTGAGGCCACTGAAAGAATTCAGAGACCCACATTGCAGAAGTAGGAAGAAGAGCTTATTTCAGAGCATAGAAGATTCTCAAGGACTGAGAGATGACAATGACCAGAGACCATTGTCTTGATTGGCACCTTAGGCATTTACAGGACTTGAAGATACTGTAAAACAAGCAGCTTATCCTTAGGGACTTTGTCTTACCCAGGTGACTGACAGAACTGTTTGGATCAACTCTTCTAAGAGGAATCACTGGCATGTCTGTGTTCCTCACCAGAAACCCTCCAGATAATAACCACAAGGTTTAAGTCATCTGGAGCCAGGTTTGGAGAGTTACTTATTAACAGCCTTCCAGGAAGCTCAGGTTGTCGGGCCTCCTTCCAAAGCCAGAGATATGACTCACATCCTATTATTCCTACTAATAATCAAAGCCCTGAAATTTGAGCCCTTTGTTTTACAGGTTACTGACTGAGGAAGAGGTTCAGCCCCAATGCCCTTCAAGCCTAATAATATTTAACTAGAGTGCATACTTCAAATTTTGAGTTAGTATCTTTTCCTAGACTAACAAAACACAGTATGATATTCTCTTCTGGTGCTAAGCCATGTCAGCAAACTCCTGCTACTGCTCAGTCAGATGATCATAAGAAGACATGACTGACAATCTACAGTATATTTTGTTAAAGTGCTTTTTGTATACAGGAATCCAATTAATTACATGAAATTTACTCCTTCATTATAAAATAAGATTTGTGTTAAAATGCAATGCCTGAAACAGTCAATATTGACTGTCAATCTGACTGGATTAAGAAATGCCTAGGAGATTATTATAGTACACCACTGGCATATTAGTAATCATAAATGCTCTGGCCTAGTGAATGGGTTATAGCCTTGATTGATTAATATAATTGTATTACAGAGAGAAGATGAAAGGTAGGCACCTAGTGAGAAAAGATAAATCACAGGGTATGTGTCTTTGGGAGCTCTTTCATGCCTCAGGCCTACCACCCCTACCGTGTGTGTGTGTGTGTGTGTGTGTGTGAAAGCTCTCATCCACCATACACTTCCTAACACCATAGATGTTCTGCCCATGGGCATGGAGCCAAACAACAATAGACTGAATTCTCTGAAACCATAAGCCAAAGTTAAACTTTCGTCTTTAGCCTTCTTTTCTCAGGTATTGGGTCATAGCAATACTAATCAGAATATGCTTTCTTGAGTTGGCAGTTATAAAAGGGCTATGATATACTATATTTGGGGAGTGGTGCATATTTCAGGGCATTAAAATTCACAAATATAGACCTAAAAAGTAAAACAAACAAAGCAAGACAAAACAAAACAAAAACAAACAAATAAAACTACAGATTCACAAAAAGAAGGAGGAGGAGGGGGAAAGGAAGAAGAAGAAAGAGAGGAGGAAGAGGAAGAGGAAAAAGAGACGAGAAGGAGGAGGAGAAGGCAGTAGAAAAGAATGTGTTAAGTCACACCAGGGAGATCCAATCAGGCGTATGGTGATGTGATGTGATAATGACCAGTTTCTTCAACAAAGAAATAGCGCTATGGTAATAGCTTGCTTGTAATACCTGCACTCCCGAGGCCAAGGAAAGAGGATTGTCAGTTCAAGACCACCCTGAACTATGCAGTGAGACTGAAAGGACCAGAGTGAGCACAGAACATCCAGACACCAGATTCTTACACAAAGAAGATGTATTTGCCCCAGAAGGACAAAGGGCAGGGGACAAGAAACAGGGAGTGGGGGAGGGGATGGGGGGGGATAAGGGATATTTGCCCTGAGGGACAAAGGAGTGTCTCTGGTTAGAGACTCAGGAAACTGGCAGATTATAAAGGGTCCTAGGCGGGAAGGGAAGAAAGGGAGGTACAGTTGGAGAAGGTTTGGGGTAGTTGTTTCTGATTGTCTGAAAGAAGAAAAAAAGGAGAGGAAATGTGGACTTTGGGGCAGAGAGATGGGGTCACTGTGTAGGGATTTCTGGGGCTGTGTGTGGGACTGGAACTTAACTTATATCTGGCTGTTCTTTTGTAACCTGTTTCCATCTTGGGGTTACGTGGGAAATATAATAACAGAGATCCTATCTGAAAATAAAAAAGGGGAGAGTGAAAATATTAATAGAAGATGAAGCAGTTATAGAATAAAAGACAGAATAATACGTGGAATTTTTTGTAAAATTATTTCTACAGATTTTTTTGCAAAATACCTGGAAAAAAACTGATATGGTATGGGTATTTAAAAACTAAATATTAAATATTTACTTTTAATTATTGTTAATTTTACTGAGTATGATTATAATGTGTTTAACCTATGAAGATATATATATATATATATATATATATATATATATATATATATATATATATATATATATATATATATTGGACTTCTGCAGTAAGATTAAGTTCTACTGTATAGTTCTGGGAATGAGAGGAGTTAGAGTAACAAAGACGATACCATAGTACAAGCAGAGAAACTTAGTGAGAGAACCAGAAATTTAAAACAAACAAAAAAAAAGTGACAGGATAGATTAAAAGCTCAGAGAAAAAAGAGAGCAATGTAGACAGATCACAGACACCTGTGACTCCAGTTCCAGGGGATCCAATGCCCTCTTCTGGCCTCTGCAGGCACTCACACACATGTGTCTTGTGTAACAGGGCTCCAGATCTTAGTAAGCCCCCAGACCTTAGCACAACTGACTCCATGATGGAAGTGTCATCCAGGCTGTAAGACTCAACACGTAGACAGCACCACCTGCCAAAACTAAAACAAAAGACTTAATCCATCAAAGTCATATAGTTCTGGGAAAGTCTCAAAATGTACTCACCTTGCTTTTTAGCTTCTATAGTTCCATTTGTGGCTAACTGTTCTTGTTAACTGAAGTATGTCAACCCACAACATGGTTTTTGTGCTTAAGAACTCATCCTGAAAAAGGCTCAGAACTACACTGGGATCCTGAACACCCATTGTAGTCACTGGCAGGTAAAATAAGACTTTCTATGTCTGAGCAGTTTTCTCTAGTGAATGTCCCACAACAGCTTATACTCACACAGACACGAAGACACATAAATAAAAACAAACCTTTTTAAAAATGAAAACCTATATTCTGACCAGGGAAGCAGGTAAGATCACTGCAGATTTTCACCTCTCCCTCAGCTCCTCCAAATCCAACCCCCCCAGTCTCATCCCCAGCTCTGTAGCAGACCTACCACTGTAGCCACTCCTCATTTTCTGCTCCCATTCCCAGGGGACTAAGCAGATCCTGGTGGAACACCCTCCTTTCTGTCCTCTCGTGGACCCACCCTCTCAGTCCTCCTTTTCCTGAGCCCATCTTCGTTCCTAAATGTCAGTTCCCAATACTAAAATACATTTTACCTAGAACCCCTAATAGCACACATATCAGGACCCAAGAAGAATTTTCTACCAGGCAACATACCACCACCGTGCTCTCCTAAGAACCAGAGAACAAAACAACAACAGGAACCAAGGAACAAGAGACCCATCCGACAAAGACAAGACCAGATATCAACACCTATAATTACAATCTTCCCAGTCCTAGATGCCTTGATTCCAACACAAAAACGCAATCAAAACCAGCCAGGAATATGTCTCCACCAGAGCCCAGCAATCCTACCAAAGCAGGCACTGAGTATTCTAACGTAGCTTGTAAGAGCAAAAGTTATGCTTTACAGTGCCTAAGAAATCTATGGGACACGGACATAACTTCCTGGAGTAGCTAGTCTAGATCCCATTTAGTTGACCCTACTGCACTGGATGTGTTCCAAATGCACCAGATGTGCTTGGTCACTCGTAGGCAGGAGATAACCCAGACACAAAGTACATCAGGATAGATGCTTGCCACTGATTGGACCTAGTGGGAAGTATATAGTCTTACAGGTTCTGCCTTTTTAAGCACCTGTGCCACATCTGTGATTTGGGGCCATTCTGTGGGAACTCTGGAGGTGACAGGTTCACTCCATGGGTACCTCAGAATGGACCTGGTCATCCATCTTTCTGGCCAGTATTTAATTAACTTAATTAAAGCTTACTTGCTTAAAATTTGTCTAAGTTGTGGTAGTCTTATTCTCAACTGGATTTGGGATTCACAAGCTAAGGCACAAGAAAAAGAGCTTAAAATAGCCTTTATGAAAAATGATAGAGGTCCTTAAAGGGGAAATGAATAAATTCCTCAGAGAAATCTAGAAAACACGAACAAACAGCGGATAAGACAGTTCAACACCTGAAAGTTCAAATAGAATCAATAAAGAAAACCCAAACTGAGGGAAATCTGAAAATGGAAAATTTAGGAACTTGAACAGAAACCTCAGAGGCAAAACTCACCAACAAAATACAAGAGACGGAAAGAGGATCTCAGGCATTGAAGACACAATAGATGAAATGGATACCTCAATCAAAGAAAATGTTAAATCTAAAAAGCTCCTGGCACAGAACATCCAGGAAACCTGGGACACTATGAAAAGATAAATCTAAGAATAATAGGAATAGAGGAAGGGGAACAACCCGAGGTCAAAGATACAGGACATATTTTCAATAAAATTATAGAAGAAAATTTCCCTAACTTAAAAAAGAAGATGTTTATCAAGGTAAAAGAAGCATACAGAGCCAGGTGGTGTGGTACACCCCTTTAATTCCAGCACTCGGGAGGCAGAGGCAGGTGGATCTCTGAATTCAAGGCCAGCTTGGCCTACAAAGTTAGTCCCAGGACAGCCAGGGCTACAACAGAGAAACCCTGTCTTGAAAGAAAAAGAAAGAAAGAAAGAAAGAAAGAAAGAAAGAAAGAAAGAAAGAAAGAAAGAAAGAAAGAAAGGAAGGAAGGAAGGAAGAAAGGAAGAAAGGAGGAAGAAAGAAAGAAAAAAGAAAAAAAGAAAGAGAGAGAGACAAAGGGAGGGAGGGAGGGAGAAATTAAACTTTCTAGAATTGAATGAATTGAATACACAACATACCCATACTTAAGGGACACAAGGAAGCAGTTCTCAGAGGCGAGTGCATAGCACTAAGTGCCTACATGAAAAAAAAAAAAAATAGGGAGAATTCATACTAGTAATAACAACAACCCACCCAAAAGTAGACAATGAGAAATAAACTCAGGGCTAAAGTCGATAAAGTAGAAACAAACAAAAATAAACCAATACAAAAGACAAATGAAGCAAAGAGTTGGTTCTTTGAGAGAATCAATAATTTCCTATAATATATGAGAGCAATTTCAATGGAGTTTTCCAACTACTGGCCATCTCTTGCCACCAAACAAACCCTTATCAAATTACCTAAGAGGTTAAGAGAGAAGACCAAAATTAACAAAATCAGAGATAAAAATACGCACATAATAACAAACACCAAGGAAATCCAGAGACTCATAAAGACATGCTTTAAAAACCTCTATTCTACTAAACTGGAAAACCTAAAAGAAATGAGTAATTTTCTAGATGCATACCGCCTACCAAAGTTAAATCAAGATCAGACTTAAAGACTTAAACAGACCAATAGCCTCAAGTGAAACAGAAATAGTAGTTGAAAGTCTTCCCAACCAAAAAAGCTCAGGTTTTAAACTAGATGGTTTTAGCACAGAATTCCACCAGACTATTAAAGAAGAGTCAATGACAAACTCACCAAATTAATCCTTAAAATAGATTTTAAGGATAAAATAAAATCCTTAAAATAAAAATAAAAAAACAGAAGAAGTATTGCCTAATTGGTTTTATGAGGTCACAGTTACCCTAATACCCAAACTGGGTGCTTACCTGGTTTGTGCTACGTGCTTACCTAGAATTCACAAAGCCTTGTGTTCAATCCACCCATACCAACACACAAGCATTAAAACTTCACTTTTGTGGTTTTTGTTCTTTGATGTCATAGAATGGCTTGCAAGGCTGCCTGACACATAGGAAGTTATCAGTAAACATTTGCTGAAATGAAGTACTAAGAGCATTATAATTGCCCATCCACTGTTTAGTCCCTTCTATGGAAAACTCCTGGATTCCAGGCACATCCAGTGAAACCCAGAAGCTAGGCCAGTGGGCCCAGTTCTTTCTCATTCTGGGGCAGGCAGCTCAGGTTACCTTCTCTAAATAGATCACATAATTCCATCTGTGGCCACTGTGCTGTAAACCAAGTTCAGCCAGAGAGGTTGAGGGCAGATTTAAGGAAAGATTTATTGATTCCTGAGTGTCTTTCTGTAAGACAAAGACACACACACACACACATACACACACACACCTGCTCCATCAGAAAAGGCAGGTAGTCCAGTGGCTGTTGACAACCCCCTTATAATGCAAGAGGAAATTATGGGGAACTAGCCTCAGGATAAAGATGACAGAACACAGACGAGGAAGAAATTGAGTCCACAGTGATGTGAAGCCACTAAATCAGAAGAACTCTTAAGTTTGTCCCACTATTTACATAAACCAATAATCTCCTTCACTAGTTAAGCCACTTTGAGTTGGGGGTTATGCTATTCACAGTGGAGCACATCCCAACACAGAGAGGAAAAGTTTGCTCTAGGTAGAAGGAACTGGAGAGCAATGAGGAAGGAAGCTGTCTGAGATTTCAGATGTTGATGTAGATTCACCAGATGTAGACACTGAGTCAGAGCACCCAATGGTTTATTCTTTTATCTAACTAAATCACTGGTTCTAGCCCAGAGCCCTGGAGCCTTTGAGTATTTCAGCTTCTTTACAATCTAGTCTTAGTCCTTGATCTGGAAGGCTTCAGACTTCATACAATCTAGAACATTTAAACTGCTAGCCTGGACCTAGAAGGCTTCAGCCTTAGCCTTCCAAGACCTAATGCTGACTGAGCCACTCTAACTAGCTCCTTCTGAACTCTGACTCTTCAGCCTGCTTCTCAACTAACTCTTCTGCCTGTTTCTCAACTAACTATTCAACTGACTCTTCTTACTGACCCTTCAACTGACTCCTATGTAATTCTCTTCAACTGACTCTTCTTAACTGACTGTTAGCTGAATGACTCCAACTCCTATGTATGTCACTTTTACTGAGCTGAGAGCCTGCCTTTTCTCGTGAGAGTTAGGCATGTCCTTACTCTGCTAACTCTTCCTCTGATTAGTGACTTTGTCTGCCATTCACTTTGACGCATTTCAAACATTGCTTCCTGTGTAACACTGACTTCTGAGTTCTGCTTCCTGTATATGTTTCCACTGGTTTTTTTTTTTTCTAGAAATTAAAGTCTTGCACCACCATTACCTTCTGAATACTGGGATTAATGGTGTATCTACGTACCATGCAGACCACACAGGCCTCTGAATGTAGCCCCTAGAATTTAGACCCTAGCTTTCACACAGGGCTGCTCCTCTACAGGAAAGCACTTGGGGAAGGGGGCTGAAGATGTACTTGAGCGTCAGAACAGAGTGCTAACTGTGCAGCAAGCAAGACACCTGTGAGTACTGGAGCAAGGTGAAACTTGGGGACATGGTAATAACTTGTTTCAATTTCTATTTTACACACATCACTGGAAGATCTAAAACAGGTGAGGATAAAGACTGAGAAATCACTTAAGCCAGGAGAGAGATTGTGAAACCCTGACAGGCATTCAGAGTACGAATGTAGAGGAGAAAAGTCCAAGAGACAAAGATTCCTAGAGGCCGAATCCACGTGGCTATGGGTTTGGGAAGTAAGGAAGAGGGAGAAGTCAGAGCTCCACCCACCTTTCTAGCTTGGGTTCCCGGCAGTTGGTGGCACCATTTGTTGACATGGGGAATACAGATGGAGTTCCATTTTGACATGTTGAGTATCAGGGGCTGTGGGGTGTGCAAGGGTTGTTTGGCAGGTACAGTAATGTCCCACATGGTGCTTTTAAACTGTTTTTTAGTGGTTTAAAAGTAGCAGAAACTTATGATGATGTGGTTTGTAGGTCAGGAGCCTGGCTCGAGTCTCACTGTGCTGACCACTGTTCTGAAAAGCTGCACTGCCTTGCAGAGTCTGTTTCCTTTCCTTTCCCAGCCTGTCTAGAGACTCTGTGCCCCTTGACTCAGACCTCCCTTCCTCCACCTTCAAAGCCAGCAACCTCCTCACCTTTTCCTACCCTATGTTTCCAACTATATCCATATTTACAGAGTTAAATTGGACTACCTGGTTAATCCAGGATATTGTCCCCTTCAAAAGATTCTTTACCTTAGCCATATTTTTCTGGGTTCCTGTTGTCATATAAGATGACATATCCACAAATTTTGGAGAATTGGATGTGGACATCTGGGGGTGGATTTTTTTTCTTCCTAGCACAGTTCCCATTCAAATCACAAGGCACGTACAGGATCGGGAACAAACAGAATGATTCAGAGTAAGCATTCAACTAACTTACTCGAGGGATCAGGAGGGGGATGGGTGGAGCTGGGAGTAGTTGGTACAGTGTGCCTGTCCCAGTCAATTGTATGTCCGTCAAGGTGCCTCGGAAAGGGAATGGGCAAGGAGTTGATCTAATGAGATATTTAAATGAGGGCTAGTTAACAAAACTTCTGTTATCATTTGGCAGGGCAGATTGAGGGAGCTGAGTTGGGTTGTGGTTAGAGAACTGAGCTCTGGTATTCTAGACCCTGAAGCTAAAAACCAAAGTCGTAATATGTTATGTCATGACCCTCATCTAGCAGGAAAAACTGATCACCTGCTCCGCTTGGTACCGTTGACTTTGAAGTGGCTAAAAGGTGGCCGGTTGTTAGAGGGAACTGGTGCTGGAAGTACTTTCAAACTGTTGGAATCAATTGTCAGAGTTGGGTGGCTATATTTTATGTAAAAGTCAAATTTACTTTTTTTCTTGAAAAAAAAATCATATCTGATCCTTTTGGACTACTATCCCACGTGGTAAATGTATCTGTGTGTTTGTAGAAGGAGGACACATGTGTGCAGGTGTGTGTGTGTGTGTGTGTGTGATATGCATGTATGTGTATACATATGTGTATGTAAGTTCTCACGTCTGGGGATCTGAAGAGGACACTGGATATTTTCCTCTATCCCTCTGCCTTATGCCCTTGAGACAGCCTTTCCTACTGAATCTGAAACTACCTGGTTTTCAGCTAGACTGGCTGGCTGATGAGCCCCAGCAATCCTGTTCCCATCTGCCACCAGCTCCCATGTGGTCATGCCCAGAGTTTTGCATGGGTGCTAAGGACACTAAGGACACTCTGGGCCCCATGCTTGAGTGGCAGGTGTTCTTACACACTGAGCTATCTCCCTAGATCCCATACCCAGCTTTATTGCGTGAGTTCCAGAGGACTGAACGCAAGCCTTCATGCTTGCACGACAAGTACTTTACTGACTGAGCTATCTCTCCAACCCTGTATGGTAAATTCAAATTATGTGTGCGTTCTTTATTCATCACAATCATTCCCCTCCCTATTAACCCATACCCAGCCTGCTCTAATATGGTTTCCTTCTGTTTGAATCTGCAGTACACACACACACACACACACACACACACCTGCACGCAAATGATGTCCTTGAAGTATTACTCCTTGAATGAAGTTTCCATCCCTGCCAGGCAAAACACTTTCTAGGTACATTTCCAGAAGCATCTGAAGCCCCTGCCACCAGCCTCGTCACCAGACTAGCCACCAGTCACCTGGTCACGGATCCTTTCTCCTGCCATGAGATATGTTGCTACAATCCCACTCCAAAGGGAATATCAGACTTACATCTCTCCACCCACAACCTCTTAGCTCCCATTCAGCATCCCCCTAGCCATTGCTGCCTTTTCTGACCCTCTTTCTTCTTACACAAAAACAGTAGGCCTGTGCCAAACGTGAAAAGAAGCATCAGCCACGGCGCAGGCAACCAGGCTAACCCAGAAGGAGCTGAAGGTCCCAGCCTTCCAGATAGATGTGCGTGCTTACACAGAGCTGTCACAGCACACCGGCAAAATGGAGTGGAGGCTGTTATGTCACACTTGTGCTTTCTTTTCTTAGCTCCCGTTATCTATCTACCAGCTCCACCAGCCTCCTACACACACGCTCCCGCACACACAGCACACGCTCTCCAAGCAAGCACTCTCCCACGGGCCAAAGTTTCCCATCTACCCAAATCACAGCCCCTCCAAAGTAGCATCTTCCCTCCCTGCTCATTTCCTTTAATTTATTTTTCCTTTCCCCCCCCCTAATTTTTTGCACATTCAGCTACACCAAAAACCTATAGAAAGGAAATTGGTGCATACAATAGCTGAGTCTGAAAACTCAATTTGAATTGAAGCGAGTAAGGTTGAACCTTGCTGTCTCAGTCCATTTGGCCTGCTGTAAGTCAGCAGGCCAGGCAGGGTGGCATGCCTGGGCTCCTAGCTATCTGGGGAAGGAGAGTCACTGCAGGCCAGGAGTTTGAGGCCTGCCTGAGCAACATAGCAAGGTCTCAAAAACATTTAGAAAACGTTCAAAAGATTTTTAAAACAGTTGTCTTCACGTAGCAGAGACGGATGGAAATGCTCTGGTAGCTCTTGACTGGATCACCCCTACAGGCCCCACCTAATGCTGTTTCATTGGAGATTCAGGATTCCACATATGTCTTGGGGTGTGGGCTACAGAAACATGCAGCAGACTGTATCTGAACGAGAGAGAATCCTGCTGAATAAGATGACGGATAAAAACTAAAGGTGCGCTTGGGGAGCCTGCGGTCAAATAAATGCATTTCTGACAGATCGAGACTGGTATGGCCACTGTGGTGGTTAGTCTTTTATCAGCTTAACAGAAGCTGAACTCACGTGGGAAGAGGAAACCGTAGTTGAGAAAAAGCTCCATCAAACTGGCCTGTAGGCAAGCCTGTGTGGCATGCTCTCGGTTAATGATTGACGTGGGTATCCAGCCCACCCTGGGCAGTGCCACCCTTGGGCCTGGGTTGCGTAAGAAAGCAAGCCATGAAGAACAAGCCAGTGAGCAGTGTTCTTCCGTTGTCTTTGCTTCAGTTCCTGCCTCCAGGTTCCAGCCTTGAGTTCCTAATTGCTGACTCCCCCTTCCTCCGAATTTCTCTACACACAGAAGCCTGGGGAGTTCGTCGTGCCTGAACGCATACTGCTCTCATTAGCAATCCAGCTCCGTCAGGCCTGCTCATGAACACGAAGGAAAAGAGCTCTTCACTTCCTTTGCTTTAAATTATTGCTTCCTTTCTTGGCTTTCAGAATCGTAATTGAATCTTACACAGGAAAACGTGTTTCCGCACATCAACCATATCCGGGCCTATGTTTAGAACGGTTCCCCTCGCCTTTTCTCTATTACCAATAACATCTTATAGGTTGTAGGTAGTTTTAAAAGAGGATTCGTGAACAGGGTGTGGTAGTGCATGCCTGTGACACAGCACTCAGGAGGTCAAGGTCTGCAGATTATGTGTTCAAGACCAGCATTGGCTACCATAGAGAATTTTAGGCCAGTCTGAGATACATAAGATCCTATTTTAGGAAAGAGAAAAAAAAACCAACAAGTGTGTGTGTGTGTGTGTGTGTGTGTGTGTGTGTGTGTGTGTGTGTATTAGCGAGCGCACATGTGCATATACCACCATACACTGGAGACTGAACCCAGGGCTTCACTCTGTACACAGCACATATGCTCTCTATCACTGAGCTACACGCTTAGTCCAAGGCAACTGCTTTTACTTACCAGATTAGAAAGGTATTTTTTGTCGATGATGAATAAATTTCAAAGTGATCACAGAGGTTTGGTCTGGCTGGAGTTTCAAGTCTCAGACAGAGAAATGCAAGAAGTAGTAAAAACCCAGACCCATGCATTCATATTTTCATCAAACATCTATGAAGGTACTACTATGTGCCAGGCACTGGGACAGACAGAAAGGATCACACAGGGGTGATCAAGGACGGGTAAAGCCCAGGCTTTTGTAGAGATTTCAGTCTAATGATATATTTCGATATTAATTAATCTAACTTAGTCATTCTGTAAGAGACCACTAGGTGTCCCCATTATCCATTCAGAGCTCCAAGTTCACACCTGGACCCAAATAAGGACATTTTCCAGCCTCTCTTACAGCTAAATATAATCACATAAACAACTTTTGGTAAGTAAGAAGTGAGTAAAAGTGTTTAGTGCAGGCTTGCTGAGGCCGTGCTCTTATAAGGAATAGGTGTGTCCTCCATCCCCTCTCAGCCTCTAGAAAGTAGGTGTAACATAGAGTCTTCCCAGAGTGTACTGGTGAGGTCCATAGGGATGACTGCACTCCAAAGGAAAGGGTTCCTAACAGTGCAGCCTTCAGACAAGCCTGGGCTACTTAGTTCGGTACTATTGAAATCCAGAAAGAAATATCTATCTTATTAAAGTCACTATGAGTTTCTGTTTCAGCAGCAGATCGACGGCCTAACTACAAAGAACAGAGTTCTGGGGACTAGGGTTGTTGCTCCGTCTGTAGAGTGCTTGTCTTAGCATACACAGTGCCCTGGGTTTGGTCCCCAGTACCGCAAGGTACACGTGCCCATAATCCCAGCACTTGGGGGGCTGAGGTAGAAAAGATCAAAAGTTCAAGGTCATTCACCCTCAGATACATGCTGAGTTTAAAGCCATTCTGGGATGCAAAAGACACTGTCGCAAAACAAATAGAAGAGAGTCCTGCCAAAAAAAAAAAAAACACACACACACGTAAGGGATCATGTCCTAGACCAGGGAGGGTGAGCTCTCCTGAGAAGTTAGACATTGTGGGCCACTGGGAAGCCATGGAAGTATTTTAAGCAGAGTAATGAGGTCATACGATTTATGTTTCCAATAAATTGTCCTAGCTGGGACTAATTTTGGCCAGGTCGTGTTACAGAAGTCAAGAGAGACACGATGCTTTTGTCTGGTGTTGCAGTCCTTGTGAGCATCAAGATTGTGATGGTGCAATGTTATGAAAATATCTCTTAAATGCCAAGAGACTGAAACTTTTGCTGGACCTCACAGGAACAGTTAATAATGCATCTTGAGGTCACATGACTCAAGGCTGCCGTCCTACTGTGTGCTCAGCCCATTGTTTAACCTGCTTTTAACAGAACAATGTAACAATCATCCTTGCTTGACTTGGATTTCCCATCAACTATTACAGCCTAAATTAATGCATGGCTGTGATCTTGAGTTATTTACCCTCCCATACCCCTGACCCAGAACACTGGATGTATATCAGTTGCCGAAGGCTGAAGATGCAGGGGTTGGAAGCAGTCTTCTACAATACATCATAAAGGGTGAGCAAAATAGTTATGGTTATTGATTGATAAACAATGATATTTGTAATACCGTTTGTTATCAGGGCTCGTTAGGATCAGTTGGAGCTAATGGTTTACTCCATTATAAAACTCCGCATGTAAGTCTGTGCACCACTGGTGTGCCTAGTACCCGTGGAAACCTGAAGAGGGCATCTGATCTGGAACTGGAGTTACAGATACTGGTAAACCACCACTTGGGTGCTGGGACTCAAACTTGGGCCCTTCTGAAAGAACAGCTAGTGCTCCTCTGAGCCATCTCTCCAGTTGCCAGCTCCCAACCCCCTTTTTTGAGACAGAGTCTCTCTATTCTCTCTATTGTAGCTCTGACGACCCTGGAACTCTATGTAGAGCAGGCTGGCCTCCAATTTACAGAGATTCGCCTGTCTCTGCCTCCTTGAGTGCTGGGATTAAAAGTGTGCACCATTACCTCTGGCCCTACATTAGTATATTTTAAGTAGGATTGTGTATGTCATCTCTCTGTATCTTCTGCATCAAGCATGGTGCTTGGCATGGTCTAGTACTCAGAACATGTATGTTGAATGACTAGAGAATGGCCATTATGAATGCCAGCTTTAGAAAACAAATATCACTACACAGTGCTCTGCTCATCTGGGGACAGGCCAGTTGTTTTGTTACAAGAGTCTAAGGCCAAAAGCTGAATTCCATTAATCCATTGGCGAGACCCAATAGACCAGTCTCAGCCACTAGCCCCAGCCAATCATACAGAAGACTCCTAGCAACGAAGCATGAAAGGGATTTCTTTGCAGTTTGGCTGGACTAGGATAACATCTGAGTGCTGACTTTGGGGTATCAGTAACAATTTTGGGTAATATTGGAAAAGAAAAAAATGGCAAGAATCAAGCAGGGTCATGTCATAGTCTGGCTTATTATCCTCAGACTGACCAAAGTCTCTGCTGCTAGAGCAAGGGTTCAGTTTCTGTCACAGGACATGTGATCCTGGAACTTAAGATAAACTGAGGAAAAGAGAAACTCTGAAAAGAACGAACCAGAGAGAGAAAGAAAATCAAGATATTTCAATGAAGGAACGGATCTTCTTCCAATGCTCTGCAGCCCAACGGTGACTGACAAGGGGTAAGATGCTTCACGGCTTAGTAACAGAGGTTGGATAATGTGAGTCAAAAATTAACAGCAAGCCCAGTCTCTCACTTTCTACTTGGAAGGAAATTTTTATTCACAGAGAATACGGGATTAGGAGGAATGTAAAAGGAATCCTTCAACTTGACAGCCAATTGACAAGAGAGCTGAGACATATGAGACAGGAGCCATTTTTCTTTGCATTGGAAGTAAGCTAATGTGGTTAATTCATGAATTCTTAAACAAGGTAATGGGCTCAGAAGGAAAAAAAATACTAATTTTAGAAGTTTTTAAGGAGAAGAATTGGAGCAAAGATAGGGAACACCTGTAATGCCAGAAGTTGGGAGACAAAAGCAAGAGGATCAAAATTTGAGACTATGGTATAACAGGGCCCCAGACTTTAGTAGGCCTCAGACCTTAACACAACTGACTCCATGATGGAAATGCCATTCAGGTTGTAAAATTCAGTGCATGGACAGCACCATCTGCCAAAATGAAAACAAAGACCTAATCCATCAAAGTCCATATAGTTCTCAGAATGTCTCAAAATGTACTAAACCTTGCTTTTTGGCTTCTGTAGTTCCACTAATGGCTAACTGTTCTTGCTAAATGAAGTATGTCAAGCCAGAACATGGTTTTTGTGCTTAAAAGCTCATGCTGAGAAAGGCTCAGGGCTACAATGGAATCCCAAATACCCACTGTTGTCGCTGGTTAACTAATAAAGACTTTCTATTGGCTTAAACCCATGTCTGAGCAGTCTTCTCTGATGAATACTCCGTAACAATGGGGCTCTTGCAGAGGACCCAGGTTCCCAGCATCCACATGATGCCTCTCAACTGCCTATAACTCCATCCCTGGGGATCCAATCACCTCTTTTAGTCTCTGCAGGCACCAGGCATACACACACACACACACACACATATATATACATACATACATATATACATATTATATATACATACATATATATTATATATGTAGACATATATATTATATATACATATATATTATATATGTAGACATATATATTATATATACATACATATATATTATATATATATTTATACACACACACACACACACACACACACACACATTCCTATGATTTGAATATGAAATATCCCCCACGGGCTCACATATTTGACACCATTTGTTTAAACACTTGACCCTTAAATGGTGGCACCATTTGGAGAAATTCTGGAGCCTTTAAGAAGTAGGCCCTTGCTGAAGAATAGATCACTGGGGATGTGATGTTTAATTGTGTGTGTGATGGCTAATCTTGATTGTCAGTGGAATTTAGGAACAAACCTCTGGGTGTCTCTGTGAGGGTTTCTCTAGGTGACGTTACCTGGTGTGAGAAGGTCCGACGTACACACCATTCACAGACTGGCTAAGCAGATCCGAGCTGCAGCATTCATGTCTCCCTGCTTCCTGACCTTTGATCTAAGGTGCCCAGCTACTTCATGCCCAGCTGCCTCTCTGTTCCCACTCTGGAAGACTGAACCCTCAAACTGTGAGACAAGAGGAGCTTTTCTGGAAGTTGCTTTTTTTCAGACATTTTGCACAACCAGACAAGTAACTACACAGGGTGAGGCCTAGAGGGCCTCCTCACCTCCTACCTCCATCTGCTCTCTCCTTCCCGAACTGTACAGATGTGAGCAAGATGACCTCACACTCCTGCTGCCTCTTGGCTTCTCCCACCAAAAATCCTACCCTCAAACTGAGTCAAGGTGAACCTGTCTACCTTCACATTGCTTCTGTCTGGTCCCTTCTCACTGCAATAGAAAGTAACTGCAGTTGCTATAACTCCATAGGATCTTTTGTGTTTGTGTGGAAATTTGCAGCTGGTAGACTTCTGGAGCTCATTTAAAAGTAGGATGGAGAGTGTCCTAGTTAGGGTTTCTATTGCTGCCATGAAACACCATGACCAAAAAGCAACTTAGGGAGGAAAATGTTTATTCAGCTTATACTTCCACATCACAGTCCATCATCGAAGAAAGTCAGGACAAGAACTCAAGCAGAGCAGGATCCTGAAGGCAGAAGCAGATGCAGAGGTCATGGAGGGGTGCTGCTTACTGGCTTGCTCCTCGTGGCTTGCTCAGCTTGCCCTCTTATAGCACCCAGGAGCACCAGCCCAGAGACGGCCCCACCCACAATGGGCTGGGCTCTCCTACATCAATCAGTAATTAAGACAATGCCTTACAGGTTTGTCTACAACCCGATCTTATGGAGAAAATTTCTTAATTGAGGTTCACTCTATTCAGATGACTTTAGCTTGTGCCAAGTTGATAGAAAACTAGCCAGCACAGAGAGTGATAGAGGAAGAAACCCAATGTGGATGTTAACCTCTAGCCTCTACACATATATGCATGCTCACATTCAGGTGCACATTCATGCACACTCACATGAACACACGCACACACAACAAACAAGAAAAGGAAGAGGAGGAAGAGGAAGAGGAGGAGGAAGAAGAGGAAGAGGAGGAGGAGGAGGAAAATTAGCCACATGAGCTTTTCTGTGCAGAGTAATAATCTGGTCCTGGCTACAAGGGGCACACAAGCAAACCATTATAATCATGAGCTGGTCTTTTCCTAATTCCTGCAGGAAATCAATGATGGTAGGGGAAAGGCAATTGCCACAAAACATGGGATTTTTCATAATGTGCTTGAGAGGTGTCATAAACCACCTTTAAAAAAATTACTTTTAAGATTTGGCTGAATTATGTCTGCAGATAAAGAAGTTCCTAAAAATTCTATTTATGCACGAAAGGTGAGAACTGAAATGGTATATGTGACTTTAAATAGTTCAGAAAGCCAGCACAATGTCATGGCCACAAATTTATTTTTTTATTTAGTTTTAATTTTCTTTTAACCTCATAGAAGAAGCCCCTTCTTCCTTAAACAACATGGAAATCCCCAGAACTTCTCACAAATTCATCTAAGGAATTCACTGAAGGGTGAAGCCAATTATTTGAAGAGAGGAGGAGGCAAGGTGGGTAGAAGAAACGTGAGATCATCAAATAGTTTAGATGCATGACAAAGTTGCATTCCAGAAACTTCTTTCTGCAGTTGGACATGAGGGGTGAACTGAAAATCTGAGATCAAGTCACCCAGGGAGGACACTGTGAAGAGCAGTGAGGACATTCAGAACCACTGTGTTGAAAAGCACAAGTCGACAGCAAGAGAAAGGCCACGGCCAACATCTGAGCAGTATTTTTACAAGTTGTTAACTGCAAGACTACAAAAATAAGTAAAATGTACAACGATGTCATCCGATTACTTCATAATTGTCTTTGGAGTGGTGTTATAAATGGAAGGTGCCATCTGGGTCACAGATTTGATAAGGAGCCTCTTCAGACCAGGCAGGCCAGGTCCAGAGAGAAGGTGCCTGAAGATGCCCTAAGCAACATTACATCCTACCGGATGGGAGAAAAATAAGCTTCTGCCTGACAGCTCCCTTATGTGTATCTCATAGCGCTAGTCAGAGCTGGACTCTTTAACGTCCCATCTTGGGGAAAGGGGAGTATGTTGTGCAAATAGCTGGAAAAAGTGTTCCATGCCCAGGGATGGGTGACTGCAAAGGTCTGAACTAAGAATGTACTTAAGAGACTAGAGGGAGAGAAGATTGGACAGCCAGAACCTACTTAAAGGTGGCAAGAGAGTAGGTAGGTAATGTCCAGTTATCTGGGAATCACTCATGATCTCTGGGCTCCTCCAAGAGCCTTCTCCAGCTCTGCCTTCTGCAACACATGGCTTGTCTTCTAGGCTTTGGCTGGCTCCACTCTGCTGCTGCTATTTTTGGTAGTTGTCCCATGGTACTGGCATATTCAAAAATGCTGAGGTCTTCTGCTACAACTGGGCTGCACTTTCCCCAATAGCCTCTCCTGCGCTCTCTTCATGATGTCAAGCCTCAACTTCTCTGCATGACCCCTTCAATTCTGGGCCTTCAACTGCCACTGAGGATGCACTTTCACCAATGGCCTCTCCTGACCTCTCTCAGTGCCAAGTCTCAGCTATTCTATGAGCCCTCACACTTCAAAACCAGTACCATCTAGGTGACTCTTACACTACCAAGTTTGGCTACCAGACCTTTGTGGAGAAAAGCTTGAGAAGTACAAGTGTAGCCAGGAGGCCACCAGAGAAGTACAGGGGATGTCAATATAGATCTGCCCCAAAGTAACATCAGAAAATAGAAAATGTCAATATATTCAAAAGTTTCTCTACTCATGTGCTGAGACATCCAACTGGGCCTCACGGCTCCTTACGAGTAACTAGGGGCTGAGCATTGGTGAGAACTGTAGATAGACAATGTTGACTCTGGGATAGACTTTTGTTATAATCTCCTTTTCAGGTTTTCCTTTTTAAATGATGGAAGCTGTCAGAGCTGAGCTGTCTTGGTTATGCAGCTCAGCCATTTGACGGACAAAACTGTCAACCCCTTCCTTCCCTCTGCCTGACTGCCTTGCCCAAGGAGCAGTCAATCAACCAGCCCCTGTGTAGAAGCCAGCCATACTGTCACTGGAGTCTAGATGGTTTGAGTAATTCACAGATGCCCCAAGGAAATTCCAGTCCAGCTGTGAACACCACTGCAAGCATAGCTGTTGCTGCTGAAGCCACTTCTGCTTCTGGAGGCCTTGCTCCAGTCATAACCAGTGCACACAGCTTGTGCATGCTATATGAAACTTCAACGATCTCAAGTCAAAACTCAATGACCTCCAGACCCACAGACCATGTAGCAACTGTCTTCCCTAGTTAGAGAGAAGCACTTCCTCTTGGTGACTCAATGAAAGGCAGAAAGAAGGCTGCCCACACATGAGATGCACATGGGAGGCTCATGATTTTGTGCACATGCAAGGCTTGCAACTGTCAAACCTAGAAGCCATGGACATCCAAAGTTGTGCTGTGCACAATCAAGCCATACCCTTTTTCTTGACTGTATAAGTGGTCTATAGAAGTATCTTCAGTCTGGTCCAGGAAACTTCCCTCCTGTGTCCATCCCCCAGGTATTTATCCATGCAATAAAAAGCTTCTCCTAAATGATCTTTATTACTTCTTCCTTTCTTTCTTTTATTTATTTGGAAGGAGGGACAGTGGTCCAGAGACCCCCGCCTCCTCTACAGCGATCTCATACTCTTAAACCATATTTACCCCTAATCGCTCCAGGCCAAGGACTAGGCAACTAGGGAGAGCCTCAGAGCCCACTGGAGTTATTCAAACTAGTCAGTGGGAAACCCAGAGGACAACTTTTGGGAATGGGTTCTCACCTCCCATCTTTAGGGGCAGGGTCTCTCTGCTTCATAGAGGGACCTCCACATTCCGCTTTTCAAGTGTGTTCCAGGATCAAATTAAATTGTCAGGCCTACTAGGTGTATTAGTCAGAGTTCTTTAGAGGAACAGAGCTGACAGAATGAATATATGGCGAAAGAATATTTTTATTAGGTTGGCTTACACAATACAGTCAGAGTGATCTCCAGAGAGACCAAGAACCCAGTAAGTATACTCAGTTCACAAGGCTGGCTACCGCTGCCATCCCGCTCCAGCGCAGAAAGCCTGCGAGAGTCAGGGAGAGCTGCTGAACTTCAGTCCGCGTTGGAAGCCAGAAGAAATGTGTTCTAATATCACTGAAGGAGCAGCAGTGGGAATACAAGCCAAGCAAGGAAAGGAGTGAAGCTCTCCGTCTTCCATGCCCTTCCATCTGCTCCTACAGAAGGCGCTGCCCAAGTTTAGGGTGGCTCTTCCCAAACCAGCTGGGACCAATCCCCCATATAAATGCCCACAGGCCTGCAGACTATACAGTCCTTTGCTGAGACTCCCCAGGGGACCAGGGAGGCTGTGTCAAGGTGACAAATAAAGCGAACTATCCCACTATCCATCCCACTATGGAAGCACATTTCTCTGCTGAGCAAGCCCTCAAACCTCTGGGTGGTCTTTTATTACCTACTTATGGTCTTTATCACAAAGAAAGTGGGCTTAGCTGGCACGTGCGAAGAGCACAAAAGCTCGCGAGACTTTCAGCCCCAGACCCACTCAGCTTGGGCAGTCAAGAGCAAGCAGTCAAGGAGCAACCAGGAGCCAGAAAGTGGAGACACTCAGGAATTACACTGCACAAGCACCGAGGAGACGTCACAGAACGGGTCTACAGAGGGTGGGAGGTTATGAAAAGCTAAGTACTAATTTTAAGTAGCCCTGACATTCAGGGCACAGGAGGTATTTTGTTTGGTTGGTTTTTGGTTTTTCAAGACAGGGTTTATGTGTTGTAACTCTGGCTGTTCTCGAACTCACTCTGTAGACCAGGCTGGCCTTGAACTCAGAGATCCATCTGCCTCTGCCTCCCGAGTGCTGGGATTAAAGACGTGAGCCACCACTGTGTGCTCCAAGGGCAGGAGTTGTAACAGTAGCTGCTGGCTGCTGGACCCCTAGCATCCCAGGCCAAATGCAATGTGACTAACTCGGGTATAGGTCTTTGCCCTTGGAAGCCTCTAGTTGCTTTTATTTAGTTTAATTTTATGTGTATGGATGCTTTGCCTGTGCATGCCAGAAACCTCTAGTCCTCAAAACCTCTGGGTTTAAAAACCAAGCCAGTAAGCTCCTGGCACTCAAGAGGTCTGAGCTATCGGGACTAGGGAGTTGTCCTCCAGCTACTGGGTACGTGACTACATGGGGGGGGGGGCGGGTGCGGGGGTGTCTTGCTGACCCTGAAAGAAATACCTCTTCCAGGATTAGCGAATTCACTTAGGGACAGTGAATGGTTCATTGGTGAACTCAGCTTTCTTAAACAAACCAACAAATCCAGAGCCACCTCCTCTACAGGTATCCCGTACTTACCCCTACTCACTCCAGGCCAAGGACTAGATAACTAGGGAGCGTCTCAGAGCCTGCTGAAGTTATCCCAAGTAATCAGTGGAAACCCTGCTTACCCAGCCTTCCCATTCCTTTTCTCAGAAGACAAGACTAGCTTTCTTGCTCGCATTTTTCTCTTCTCCTTCCATCTCCCAGGTGTGATTCGGAGTGGTACATGAGGCCACCTGTTTCTAAGCATCCAGAAGTATAAACGTCTTCGTCCTTGACATTATACCGCTTTGTTTATATTTCCCAATACCTACTCAAAATAGACACTAAGAACTTTAAGATACAAGCAATTCTTCTTATTTGTAATCTCACCACCCAAGAGGCTAAGGCGGAAGGTAAGGAGTTCAAAGCCATCTTGGGCTACACAGAGAGAACCTGACTCAAAAAGAAGAAAAAGGAGGAGGAGGAGCAGGAGGAAGAGGAGGAGCAGGAGGAAGAGGAGGAGCAGGAACAACTGGAGAAGGAGGAAGAGAAGGAGCAGGAGGAAGAGTGGGGCAGGAACAGGAGGAGGAGGGGGAAGAGAGGGAGCAGGAGGGGCAGGAAGAGGGACAGAAGAAGGAGCTGCAGCTGCTAGGCATCGTGATACACACCTTTAATTCGATCACTTGGGAGACACAGGCAGGCAGATCTGAGTTCTAGGCCAGCCTGGTCTATACATTGAGTTCCAGGCCAACAAGGAGACACACACACACACACACACACACACCACAAATAATCAAATATGAAGGTTTTGGGTTAGGTTTGTTTGTTTGTTTGTTTGCTTGTTTTAAAGAACACCACTTCTGAAAAATTAAAAAAGCATTTCAATTTATTATATTGGCATTACGATGGTGAATGATGGTAAAATTCAAACAAAATATCATTTCTTCATTATCCCCTGCAATGGCTTCTGCAACACATCTGTGATGGCCCTAAAATGAGGAATAATAAAGACAAGCAAGACAACATATTGAGTGTCGCATCTCAAAGGCCTCCATAAGAACATTTTTCTTTTCTCTCTTTTTGTTTTGTCTCGAGACAGGCTCTCACTATGTAGCCGTGGCTGCCCTGAAACTCACTATGGCTTCAAACTCAGAGATCCATCTGCCTCTGCCTCTGTCTCCTGATTGCTGGGATTAAAGGCATGAGCCTGGCAAGAACTTTTTTCCTACCAGTAGATAACACTGGAACTGAACTGGTTATTTTCTTGTGGGAGAGGGATCAAACCCAGAGCCTGATGCTCGCCTGTCATGCACATTAGCCTAGCACACAGACAATTCCCGAGCCTGACTTCATTTTCTTACTATTCCAGTAAAATGAAAATCTATGTACCTTTAAAATGGGGGGAGGGGGGCTGAGCATAGCACATCACTCAGGTAGAGGTCAGAGGACAACTTATGGGAGTCAAGCCTCTCCTCCCTGTTGTGTGAGTCCCAACAATAGAGCTCAGAGCCATCTTGGAAGTAAGGCTTGAAAGTGAGTATCTTTATGAGAACCATCTTACTGGTCTCTGCATGCCTTTTAATTCAGTGACCAGAGAAGTCCATCTGATTCTCAATTTAAAGATGAGGATTTTTATAATCTTTTGTTTTGTTTGTTTATTTGTTTTTGTTTTTTGAGACAGGTTTCCCCGTGTAGCTCTGGCTGTCCTGGAATTTGCTCTGTAGACCAGGCTGGCCTTGAACTAAGGGATCTGCCTATCTCTGCCTCCCGAGTGCTGGGATCAAAGGTATGCGCCACCACAGCCAGCAACTTAAGAGAATTTAAAAACCCAACCGAAGTGAAACCAAAAGCAAAACCATCACCAAACATGGTGCCACAAGCTTGTAATCCCAGCAATCAGGATGGTTAGGTAGAAGGATTACTGTGAATTCCAAGCTAGCCTCAAACATAATGAGACATTGCTTCGAAAAATAAATATAAATATAAATAAATAAATACATTGAGGCAGTAGTTACTTTTTATAAAAGCTTAAAGGCCCAAGGTAAGTGCCCAAGAAAAAAAAATCTTAAAGAAAAGTAAGCCTATAATTTATGCGATTTTTTTAAGATTTGTTAATATTTTGCTTCATGAATATTTTGCCTGCATGTATGCATTTGTACCTTGTGTATTCAGTGACCCAAGAGGCCAAAAGAGACTATCAGATACCCTAGATCTGTAGTTACAGCTGTGAGCCACCATGTGGGTGCTGGGAAATAAACTCAGGTCCTCTCAGAAAGCAGTAAGTGCTCTTAATCACTGAGCCATCTTTCTAGTCCCTTAATTTGTGTGATTTTTCTTCTAAACAATTATACAATGTATTAACGTAGCACACGAATAGTCATAAGGTTGACTTATCCATGGTTCTTGGCCAAAAACACATTCACATGGAGACAATCAGTGTGTGTTAGAGGGAAACGGTGACATGATAAAGAACTATCTTATATGCTATCTTCCCATGCTATGCAATAGGAAAAAATAACAAAATACCTAAAACCAAAACTCTCAACCATCTTAATTTAAATAACTATTCCTGACTGTGGCCACACTACTCTGAACATTCCCAATCCTCAATTGAATAACTATTCTTAAAAGTGGTGAATTGCTTGTTTCAAATTCTTGACACATGTGGTTTGAATAAGAATGGCCACCTTAGACTCATATATCTGAATGCTTGGTCACCAAGGTGTGGCACTATCAGGAGGTGTGCGTGGCCTTGTCGAGGAAGTATGTCACTGGGGGTGGGCTTTGAGGTTTCAGATGCTCAAGCCGAGCCCAGTCTCCCTCTCTCTCTCTCTTCCTGCAGCTTGCCAATCCAGATGTGGAAGTCTTGCCTCCTTCTCCAGCACCATGTCTGCCTACACACTGCCCTGCTTCCAGCCATGACGATAATGAACTAACCCTCTGAACCTGTAAGACAGTCCCAATTAAATGTTTTTGTTATAAGAGTTGCTGTTAGGTGGGTGGTGGTGGTGCATGACTTTAATCCCAGCACTCAGGACACAGAGCAGGAGGATCTCTGTGAGTTCAAGGCCAGCCTGTTCTACAGAGTGAGTTCCAGGACAGCCAGAGTTGCAACAGAGAAAACCTGTCTGGGTAAAAAAAAAAAAAAGAAGAGTTGCTGTCATCACGATGTCTCTTCACAACAATAGAAACCCTGACTAAGAGAATACAGTACTGCAAACGGTTAAGAAAGCACAAAAAAATTCTTGAACAATACCTTAGGAAATAGTAATCCCCTGAAGGAAAACGGTATTGCTGTATCCACAGTCTCTGAAAACAAAACACAAACATTATTAGTCACTGTAGGTGATTTTTTTAAAATATGGAGTGTAGTTTTATGGAATGCCCTTACTAATATCAGAAGCATTTCTAAGGGAAAATGTACAGGAATGACACCTATGCCCTACCTACTAACCTCCTATAACATCCTCAGTGCCCCACCCTGACACTCAGATATGGCAGAGCCTCTCCGTAGGCCAGCCCATATCTCATCTCTTAGGGCATCTTAATTTTTAAGACCTATCAGTCACAGTGAATTGATGATAATATAGATTATATATGTGTATGCTTAACTTTTGGAGATATTGCTGCATCTTTAGCTGGCTATATCCAGTAGGAATCTCCCTAAGGGCAGGAGAGATGTTCTTTCTGTTTGTTTCATTTTTCTTTTTGGCAACAGTGAGGACTGACCCTGGGCTTCAGGCATGCCTGGCACAATACCATCCGAGCCGCATCGCCCTCGAGACAGTGCAAACACAGCCAGAATACTTATTCCCCTTCCAGTCACACCATCAAGGAGCCTAAGAACTGAGCCTCGGTTTAAATAAACAGCCATGGGACTGGCCCTGCACAAGCCACAGAGCCCAGAGGCAGACAAGCAGAAAAAGCCAGACACATCAACAGTGAACTTGATGTAGGGGTAAGGTCAGAGGGGTAGAAGTGATCTGAATATCAAACAAAAGAAATAGTGGTCTTTAAAAAACAAAAGTGTGTGTGTGTGTGTGTGTAGTGTGTGTTTGTGTAAGTGTGTGTGTATGTGTGTGAAGTGTGTATATGTGAGTGTGAAGTGTGTGTCCAAGTGTGTATGAAGTGTGTGTCAGTGTGTGTGTATGTGTACGTGTGTGAGTGTGAGAAATGTGCGTGTGCAAGTCTGTGTGTGTGTGTGTGTGAAGTGTGTGTGTATGAAATGTGTGTGAAATGTATATGTGTGTGTGAAATGTGTGTGTGTGAGAAATGTGTGTGTGCAAGTCTGTGTGTGTGTGTGTACACTGGCTGTGCGCAGCATGGCACAAAACTCTGGGGCTCATAGCTTGTGTTCACCTCTCTCCCTCTACCATGTTAGTCCCAGAAGTGAAACTCAGGCCATCAGGCCTCTGCACTGCGCAAGCGTCTTTGCCTAGTGAACCATCTCACCGACTTAATTGCTTTGCTTCCCTGTGTTCTGAGGCTGGATCTCACTGTGTAGCCCAAGCTGGCCTCAGACTCTCAACCCTCCGGTCTCGGTGATGTGCGGCATGAAGACTGTAAGTGGCTGAGGTGTCTCTTGAGCTTTAGTAAAAATGTGGCTAGATGGGTCTGCATACACTACTCCCTCTCCACAGAACATTCTTCCTCCTCGCCCTCAGTGTTCTCAGATTAAACACACTAAGAAAATATTCTGAAGATTTATATGTGTTTTTCTGTCACAGGTACTAGACAACTACATAGATAAAACTAATAGCATATATCTCTATCCGTATTTGTGGCCATCTTCTGTAAATTTTCTCTTTTCTGGGACAGAGTGACTTTTTTAAGGAATTCCAGATTATGCTCCACGGACATCGTTTGGAAAGGATGGAGAGAGAGTAATCAGGCAGGCTGTGTTGATTCTGGCGCATTTTAGACATCGAGAAAAGGAAACTGAAAATTCTGGTAGGGTGTCAACACAATCCCATGGAGATTGTGCGAAACCATCGGAAAGGACTTGTGCTAGAAAAAAATGTCCAAGGGGCTAGAGAGGGATGGCTCAGCAGTTAAGGGCATTGGCTGCTCTTCCAGAGGACACGGGTTCAATTCCCAGCACCCACACACTAGTTCACAAGCATCTGTAACTCCAGCTTCAAGGGATCCAACGCCCTCTTCTAGCCTCCTTGGGTTCCAGGCACACACACGATGCACAGACATGCAGTGCACAGACATGCGTGCAGGCAAGCACCCACACACAGAAATTATTTCTTAAAAAGAAATGGACAACCTCTTAAAAAACAACAGCAATGGAAAAGAAGATTTTTTTTTTCTCTAAGGGAAAATTACGATCCAGTGGAAGGAGTCAGGGGCCCACTCAGCTACTACTTCTCCAAACTGCCGCGGATTCCTTACTAAACCACAGGTGTCATTTTCCTTCGTTTCAAAGTGGCAGGACTTGTAGTAAAATCAGGAACAAGAGAGGATATCTACTCCGAGCATGGTGGTGGGCTCCGGTAGACACAGGAGTTCCACTGTCCATGTTTTACCATCGAGGAAAAGGAGCCTGAGATAGCAGTCGCCTCTCCAAGACCATCTTGCTGGCAGGTGGAAAAGCTGAGGTTCTCACCCAGGTCTTTGTGGCCCTGAGCCATACACATAATGCCTACTCTACACTCTACACGAGGTCTAACGGAGGCAGACAACTAGCTAGCTGGAGGCTTCACTCACATAGCGGGCCCGCCTGGTCTACTTAAAAACTAGGGGTTTTTTGTTTGGTTGGTTTTGGTTTTCTGTGTGGTTGTTGTCGTCGTCGTCCTCATAGAGCCAAGTACAGGATTTTGATATGTCTTTCATGGATTCTATACCCCTGTCTTCCATTTTTGTCTCATCTACTCTACATAGTTTACGCTACGCTATATATGTTACATTTAATGCATGCATGTAAACTACCTTACATCCTCTTTTAAATAAGACAGCTCTCAGGTTGGTGGTAAATAATTATATGAGAAAGACAAATTCCAAGAGTAAGTTTTTAAAGTTAATAAAAGTTAAGGACAAGTCTTTAACCTATTTTTTTTTTAAGCTTCATGCTGGGCATAATGGTATAAGCTGTTAATTCCAACACTCAGGAGGTAGAGGCAAGCAGATCTCTAAGAGTCCACAACTAGCTTCCTCTACAAAGAGAGTTCCAGGGCAGCCAAGGATACAAAGACCCTTTCTCAAAACAAAACAAAACAAAACACAAAAAGCTTCAGCTTTATTTTTAAAGTTCTAGTGCTGAATGCTAACACAGACAGATTAAACTAACCCGTGTAATGCTGATTGGTAAACAGCAGAAGATACAAATTGGTTTATGCCGGGCAGTGGTGGCTCACATCTTTAATCCTAGTACTCAGGAGGCAGAGGCAGATAGATCTCTGAGTTTGAGGCCAGCCTTGTCTACGGAGTGAGTTCCAGGACAGCCAGGTCTTCACAGAGAAAACCTGTGAAACTGTTACCAAAAATCACAAGCCAGACTGTGCTGGCCTTTATTCCCACCATTTGGTAGGCGGAGGCAGGCAGATCTCCAAGTTACGGGAAAGTCTGATCCACAGAGCAAGTTCCAGGACAGCTAGTGCTACACAGAGATACCTTGTTTCAAAAAAGAAAAGAAAGAAGAAAGAGAGGGATGGGGAGAGAAAGAGAGAAGGAGGAGGAGAGGGAGGGAGGGAGGGAGGGAAGAAGAAAAAGAAAAGAAAACCACAACAGATCAAAATACAGAGAACAAGAAGCTGGTGGTACACGCCCTGTTACATTTACCACACAACTCCTGCACCTAAGACTCGGGGATCACAGCGGAAGAGGGGGGCGGAAAGATTGCAAGAGCAAGAGGAACAGGAAGTTCGGTGTGAGAGTGCATTTCCTAGAAATGTCAGAGAAGCTACCCCCATGAAGTCTCACCAGCGTGGCTGCCTCAATGAGATCTGAACAAGGACAACACCAACAGTCTTGCTAATACAGAAGGGATAAAGCTTCTGAGACCTCCACCCTAGACAAAGAACTACATGCAACTAAGGAACACTGAGGGTGGGAGAAAGCGACATCCCCAGAGACGAGTCCCATGACCAGTACCAAGTGGCCAGCCCGGATACCATATACATGCAAGTGACATTATATAGACTGAGAGGGTTGTGTTTATATATTTAGGAATATATGTACATGTGTGTGTGTGATAACAAAAAGAAATCAGAAGCCATGACTGTGAGAGAGAATGGGGCAGGGAGATGCGTAGGAAAGAAAGGAAAAGTAGCTCACTGTTGGCCCAGAGGCAGCCAGTGAACAGCATCCCCCATCGTCTCTGTTCCGAATCTGTCTCATCTTCCTGCCCTGAGTTCCTGTCTTACCCGCCGGCAGTGCTGGACTGTGAGCTGAAATTGTACTTAACCAAGGTGTTTTTGGTCAGTGTTCTAACACAGAAAGCAGACTAGGATGAGCTTATCCCACTACAACAAGGACAAGAGTGGTGAAATGTACGAGATGACTGTGTTGAAAGACACCAAACAGGCACCTTATAAAACAGCCCTCTACAAACTAAGAAATATTTTAGGAAAAAATTTCACCCGCGTTCTCGTATTTTGTTTTTTAAAACCATACGCAAGTCACAGACGCACTGCAAAAATAAATGTGAAACATTGCCTAGAAAAATAAATACAAATAACACAAGAAGAAAATGTCCCAAGCTGTTTTTTAGAAATATGATTTTTATCACTATTTTATTGTTACTACTTTCAATTTGCTAATATAACAGCGTGGTATTTATAGACTGAAACTATTTTAAATACTTAAAATTATTAAGGAGGGGGAAAAATACAAGTTTGGATTATCTGACCTTTTAAGTTCCTAAATTCTAAATTTTGCCATTCTGTCACTATTCCCAAGGCTGAGAGGACTAAATAAATAGATCAGCAGTAGAACAGTTGCCTAGCATGTGTAGAATCCTCGCTTCAATTCCAAGGTAGGCCCTCCTACCAAAAAGTACATCCAGATGTTGTGACACATGCCTGTAATATAAGCACGTAAGAGGCAGAGGCACACACCAGGCGGTTGTGGGGCACACCTTTAAAATCCCAGCACTTTGGAAGCAGAGGCAGGCATGTGAGTTCTAGGATAGCCTGGTCTACATAGTGAGTCCAGGATAGCCAGGGCCACATAGAAAGTCCCCGTCTCAAAAACATCAACCACAACAACCCAAAGAGAGATGGAGGCACAAAGATTAGGAAGTTCAAAGCCAGCCTTGACTAATAAGGAGTTTGATACCATCCAGGGCTGAAATGACACTCTACTCAAAAAGTCAATAATGATGGTAATAGTAACAACAATTCCAGAACATAAATAAAGAAGGAGGCATTAAAGAAACCAACACAAGTGCATAGCAAAAGTAGACAAGTAAGTGTCTATGGAAAGCCAAACGTGTACCAAAATGTAAATGTACATAGAGTTGGGGGAGCCTTATGTAACTAAATAAATGCTAATATATACTAATTATGAAATATTTGGTTTTAGAGCTTGTGGGTTTTGTAGATGCCCTTCAAATGTAAAGGTATTTTTTAAGAACAAGGGTATGTGGGTTCCTTGGCTGTTTGCCATTTGGATCTGGGCTCAGAATGTATTTAAAATGACTCTAAAACATAACAGTTTCTCTCTCTCTCTCTCTGGCTACTTGACTCCACCCCTTTGTTCCTGGTTGCTAGATATCTAAATTGTAACCTTTAAACTTCAATTAGCTCAAGGGTTAGGGGGAAAGAAAAGAATAGGAAGGAATGAGAAATCTTTACAGCCCTTTTCTCTTGGCTGTCTGAATCTCCCTATGTCTGGGAAACTTAACTACCTCTGAATTAACTCCCACTCTGGTTTAGCTTCTCCCAGCACAGCAGTTACTAAGGAACTGTCTTCTCTTAACTAACTGTCCTCTGATTCCTATATCTAATATATATATATATATATATATGCATATATATATATATATATATATATAACTAATAGCTCTTAACTAACTGTCCTTTCTTAATTCTCTTATCTTCAATTTCTCTTAACTAAATGTCTTCTGTTAAATAACTGTCCCTTTCAATTTCTCTCAACCAACTGTTCCTCTCAGTATCTCTCAACTGTTTCCAACTGTCTCCACCCCCTCTTTTTATGTCCTCCAACGTTCCCAGAAGTCCAAGGGACACATAACCACGTGTGGGAGGAGCTTTTCCATACAACCACACGGGGGAGGGCTTTCCCCTGGCAAAGCTTCACTCTACAGACATCCATAGCCAAGAGTAAGTGCGAAATCTTCATCTGAAAAAGCGAAAGCTTAACATCCCTTCAAGTGCATTTGGGCTACGCCGTCTTAGTAACAACCCGGGAACACTATTGTAAATATTTATGCTTCCAAGAGTAAAACTTTGGAGGGAGCCCAGGTATTATCACCAGTAAAGGAGCTTCATGCTTCCAGTGTTTCCTTGTCTTAACAGCCTCATGAAGAATCACGGTCTATCTATAAGTAGTAGAAGTCAAATGCTTACCTCCCTTCAGAGCTCTGCAAAGAGAATATTGGTCATCATATCCGTAGCAAAGAATCTCTTTGCGCATCGGCAGTCTTACGGAGTTGATACTGATGGAGAGGTTGAAATACAGTTTTTTTAAGTCACTCCCTTAGAAAGAAAAATGAAATCCTATTAGTCCCTCCAGTAAGGTATTATTCTTCTGTACAGAGCATTTACTGTACTTGGTGTGGGCCTCGTGCAGTTTCCGACATTGCTTCATTGATCATCACGGCCGTCTGTGAGGCACTAAGATCCTTATTCCAACCATAGACCTGACGTTCAAAGAAGACAACTTTGTAGCAAAACTGAATGTTCCATAGCGAAGAGGTAAAACGTTTAGTTTTTGATAAGCTCATCCAAAAAAAATTCAAAGGAAAGGAAGTGACTGGGAATAATCAATTGACCAGCTTCTGGAGTTCGGATGAACATCTTCTAAAGAATGGGATTGAAAACCAGGTGTGGTGGTGCACGCCTGCAATCCCAGCACTGAGGCAGAGGGAAGCCGATGTCTCGTAGTTCAAGGCCAGCCTGATCTACATAAAGAGACCCTGGCAGAGAAGAGGAGAGGGTGGGGAGAAGAGGAAGAAGGATGAGGAGGGGGAGGAGGGAGAGGAGGTGGAAAAAGAGGAGGACGGGAGGAGAGGGAGGAAAAAGAGGAGGAGGGAGAAGACGAGCAGAGAGGTGCAAGCAAGCAAGAAGCATATGTGGCAGTCAGCAGGTAGTTAAGGGCAATGGCCCACCAGGGGAAATCAGGCTTGGCAAACAGGCAGCACAATTAGTAAATCACTAAATAACTCAGTAAGTACTTATCTAATAATTGATCTTTTCTCTTTACTCTACTTCACTGGCAGTGGAACCCCAGCCCTACCAAATCTCACTACCCACCCCACCCCCTTTTTATTCCCACAATGTCAGCAGAGGCACATATCACTCCAATCTTAAGGACACCAAATGGCCTACATTTTCTCCATAACCCTACTTCCTGGGTTACGTGTGGGAAAGCCTTTTATGAAGCCAATTAAAATCTTTTAAAAAAAAAAAAAGTTGATTCCACGGACTCTATAAAGGAGGCTCGTGTATGTGTGTGAGTGGAAGAGCTAACTTCATAAGAAATTCCTGAAACCCAGCTCGGGCTGTGTGTTGCACACGGAGACACAGCCCCGCTGTCCCGTGTTACAGCCATGCAGAACAAAGAGCCTCTTTCCATGCCCGATGAGGCCTGGTGTGATTCCAGTCTTAGTGCCTTCAGGAAAGGAGGTCCTGTTTTGGCATCTCGGTGGTTTATATCTTGAGAAGCCTCTGGCCTTGGACATGACTTTTATGGTCACCTCATGAACAGTGGCTATAGTGACATGCCACTTCTGAGGCCTAGCTGGCCAAGGATGGCAATGTGGGCTTGGAGTGGGAGATGAGAAAATAGTGGCTATCGGGAGGGAAGAAAGGGAAGTATTTTTGAGCTTGCCTATGGCAACTCCAGGAACTGCCAGAAATAACACCCGGAAGAGACTTACTAGGCAGGCAAGTCTGTCAATTTGCTTCTACTGTACAAGGACTCGCTAGTTAGCCTGAGAAGTACCAAAAGATATAATTTCCATTCCCACTCAATTTTTGACTCAAGCTTATAATTACAGCTCTTATGAAATTTAGGTAGAAATAAAACCATAAAAATAAGCCTGGTGCTTTGAATGGGCTACACACTTTGTAGAGAACATAGTAAATTCTAGGGATCATAATTGTGAAGCACTATAAAAAAATGACTAAATAATTATTTTGTTACTGAATTAGTATAATTTGTTGGGTGATATCGAGTGAATAACTAACATATTTGCAGTGGCAATGGAAGAATACTACGTGGATTTCCTGCTAAAGAAACTATCATAAAGAGGGTAGTTGGCAGACAACCAACTGTAGAACCTTAGATCTATTTCACACTCAACTACAGGCCTCACACACTCAGCCAAGCTTATCCTGAAATCAGCAAACGCCTCAAGTGTCCTTGAGACAGGCTGTTCTTGTCAGGCTTGAAATGACTAATTGGTGATTGGTTGATATTGACACAGGGTCTCACTAGGTAGCCCTGGCTGGTCTGGAACTCTATGTAGACCACGATCTCACAGAGATCCTCCTGCCTCTGCCTCTGCCTCTGCCTCCCAAGTGCTACGATTAAAGGTGTGTGCCACCACACCCAGCACTGATTTTTTTTTTTTATTAAAAAAGTTATTTTGCCGGGCAGTGGTGGCACTGCACTTTAATCCCAGCACTCAGGAGGCAGAGGCAGGTGGATCTCTATGAGTTCGAGACCAGCCTGGTCTACATAGTGAGTTCCAGGACAGCCAGAGTTACAACATAGAAACCCTATCTTGAAAAACAAACAAACAAACAAACAAAAAATATATATATATATGTATATGTATACGATTTTCTATACATATGGAAGCTTTGCATGTGTTTGTGAACCACTTGCCTGCCTGGTGCCTTAGAGGCCAGAACAGGGCACTAGATCTCCTGCAACTGAAGTTATACACAGCTGTTAGCCACCACATGGGTGCAGGGACTCAAACCCAGTTCCTCTACAAGAGCAGCTAATGATCTTAACCATTGAGTCATCTCTCTAGCCTCTATTTATTTATTTGTAATTCTGGCTATGTGGTGTCTGTGTAAAGGCACTTGTATGTGTATGCAGATGTCCACAGAAACCAGAAGAAATCAGATCCCCCAGAGCTGGAATTACAAAAGGTTATGAGCTGCCCCATGTGGGTGCTGGGAACTGAACTCTGGTCTCTAGAAGAACAGCAAGTGTTCTTCATCACTGAATCATCTGCCTAGCTCCTGCCTTGGACCTCTTACGCCAGTCTTTATACTGGGGAATCTTCATCGACTTGGCCGAGAGTATCTCAAAGGTGCATTTTGGATTGATGATCATCCTAATTCTTTCCCATTTCCCTTTCCTTTTTGGTTCCTTGGTTATTGATTGAGTGGGTGGTTGGGTGGGTGGATCTTTATGATTCTGTCCCATGACTGCAAGGACTTAGCACCATGCTGACCCCTTTTGCTTTTCAAAAGTAGTCAGACCCTCACTCAGTCCAAATCTCTGTGTGTCTTCTCCTGTCTCTTCTCACAAGTATTTGACCCCCCTCAACACACCCCAACATCATCTGGTCTGTTTAATTCCTTCTTGGACTCTGCCTTTCAGAGAATTCTAAGTGCTGACACATTTTTTTATTATTATTTAGGACTGGAAACATGACTTTTTTTTTTTTTTTTTTTTAAAGGGAAAAGGATTCAACCGAAAGCGAGAACACTCACTGTGTAAAGCATCACACGCTAACATTTGAGGAGAAGGCACATCAGAGTCTGGAAACAATAAAAAAGCAATCGCAGAGCCTTAAGCAGGTCAACATTTCTACTATTTCTTTTACCCTTGGCCAAGAACAAAGTGGGTTGACTTATTCTTTGCTGCGCTGCCTTGAAGGCTTCTGGCTATCATTTCACCTATCCAATAAGTTACCCTCGGATTTGTCTCTCCTGCTGCACTGACAGGTTCTGGCAAGGAGTTCATATATTAGCCAAACTTTACCATTGAACTAGCCCCGTGACTCGAACTTTGTTGTGGAAGTTTATTTTTAGTTGTGTTTCAAATAATTGTTTTGCGCACTGTTGGAAAAAGGGATGCATAGGAATTGGCTTTTATTATTGTCTGCAGATGTTGGATTTCTGTTGGGGATGTTTGATTGCTTATGACCTGCACCTGAGGAGTTCTGAATCAATAAAACACCTGAGCTTGGATGCTCAGAGTTCCACTGTCAATCAAGTATGGCGCTGGCCAGGCTAGTGGCTCGCTTTGCGGAGGTCTGGCAGAGTTTACACCTATGAAGATACCTCGTGTCTCCTTGCTGAACTGACACTGTAGGCATACAACAACAGAACTTAGTTCTGCTTTTTCTTCCTGCCCCTCCTTATGGCTGCTGCTTTTTCAGTTGACCTATAACCTCTCTGATTCCTCCTAACGAGTAAATGAATGCAGAGTCAATGTATCAAAGTAAAAATTCAACAGTTAGAATCAGAAAAACTAACAGCCAATTTTGTTTATCATTCTCAAGTCGCCCCCACCCCAACTCCCTCTCTCTCTTAACTGAGACAGAGTAGTATCACTATGTAGTTTTAGCTGTCCCAGAACTCACTATATAAAGCAAGTTGGCCTTGAACTCACAGAGTTCCTTCCATAGTTGAACCCAACCTGGAGAGCACCTTGACTATAGCTTTATGGGGGACCCTGAATGGCATGGGTAAGCCATGTCCAAACTATCGTCCCACAGAGGCAATAGGTATGTGTTGTGCTAAGCCACTAAGACTAAGAGTGTGGTAACTTACAATATAGCAATAGCTAAGAAACACAAGTATATCTGGAACAGAATTATTCTGATTGAATTCCTGGAGCCCTTTACCTGATTACAAAATGAAGGTCTGTACTTACTTGGAATGAACTTAACATGCACAAATCCAGTGGTTCCCTTCAATGTTATACAGGGTTCACTGCTAATTGAAATAGGGAATGTCACGTTATCTAAAAGGAATAAGGAAACGTGTTAGCACGTTATTGTAAATAACTTTCAATACATAGAGCATTCTGAATATCAGCCTCCAAAAGATGCTTTTTATGTTAAAATTGTATAATGAGTATAATTGATGGTCGTTAAAAATACATGTCTCCAGAAGAATGACAGTTGTAGGACGTATGGTCACAGTCGAGTAAGAGGACTAGGTTTATCCCCCAAGTACGGAGTACACGGGTCAAAAGCCAGAAACTAATGAAAAGACTCCAGTACCTGGAAACACTCCAACTGTGCTCACCAGTATCACCAGGAAGATCTAGGACATCCTCTCTTCAGAGACCCCTACCCCAGCACACCACCATACAATTAGGAAGGCTTCCCAACTCCCAGTCTCCCCTGCATGCGGATCTCCCTAACTTTTCCAGTCTAGGACTGAATCCCAGGCTGTACGTCTTGGAATTTGGATAGTCTGGCACAGTCTGGCTACACAGCGACGAAGGAAAGCTGCGGTCTGAGTTGATAGACTTCCTGGTTCTTCCCTCTGCTCAGCGTGTTCAAAGACGGAAACTCCCAGATGTCAGGTTTTGCATGGTAAGAGAAAGAATTGATACAGTCTTCTAGCACCTCCAATTCTCCAGGGATCCAAAAGTAATTAATATGCATCTCACTAATCCTGGAGTGTGGGTGACCCAATCTATCTACCCAGGATAGAAGATGTTGATAGGATTGGTAGGTGCCTGTTCAACATGAACTCGAGCTGGGTGAGGGATGTAGCTCATTGTTAAAATGCATGCCTAGCCAGCACAGTTCAGGCCCTAGTACCACTAAATAAATGTGTGAAAAGTAAATAAATATATTCAAGTGAGTCAGCCTGACTCTTTACGACAAACAATTTATTTATCTGTTCACTTTTGTTTTGGGAGACACAATCTTCCCCTCTAGCCCAGAATGGCCTAGTGCTCACTATGTAGACCAGGCTGGCCTCAAAACTGCAACAATCTTCCTGCCTTGACCTCATGAATGCTAGAATTAGAAGCATGAAATGCCTAGCCCAAGTAGGAGTTTTGATGGCCCTTAAAAGGTTACCATATAAGCCAGACATGGTGGCATATCCTATAATCTTAGAACTCTAGGGTCTGAGTTGGGAAAATCTCCATGAATTTTAAGGGTAGTCTGGGTTCGCCTGCACTACAGAGTGAGTTGTAGGTCAGCTTGGGTTACAGTGAAACCCTGCTTCAAAAAACAAACAAGAACAAAATGGCCCACTTCTTAATGCTATTACAATGACCAATAGAACTAGGCGGTGGTGGTGCACACCTTTGATCCCAGCACTCTGGAGGCAGAAGCAGGTGGATCTCTGTGAGTTCCAGGCCAGCCTGATCTACAGAGTGAGTTCTGGGACAGCCAGGGCTATTATTACATAGAAAAACCCTGTCTCCGGAAAACAAACAAATGACAAATATATTTTGACATGAGTTTGGCAGAGGATACACATTCAAAAACCATAGCACCTCTTCAGTAAGCCAAGGAGCATCCAACTGTGCCAGAATCTTACTTTTTGAATTCCAGATTAGTCCAAAATAAATGTTGCTTGCTTAAGCCCCTCAAGCTATAGTGATGTGATGATAAGACCAGCCAAAATAACCAAGCCTGCCCAGATAAGAATTTATCTCCTCTCCTTCTTGGAATTGTCCTCTCATTCAGGACTAAATCAGGCATCCTTGTCACCAACACTAGCACACCAGTTCTGGAGAGATCGATGCTTTCTGATGTGTCTTTGTCTTAGTGTCTCCTCCCGGGCAGAGGCGTGGTGATGCTCTGACACGGTAGCCTGCAGGATCACAGGATAGAGACCCTTGTTGTTTTCTTCAGGCCTTGTGCCAAGGGATCCAGGAAAGGTCTGCAGGATTTACCGGTATTTCAGAGCAAGAGTTCAGGTTCTACCTCAGAAAGTCTCGCCAAAAGACAAAGGAAGCCAGGTGTCATAGCCCAGACCTTTAGTTCCAGCACTCAGGAAGAAGGGGCAGGTGGGTCTCTGTGACTCTGAGGCCAGGCTGGTCTACATAGCAAGTTCTAGGACAGCCAGGGCTACATAGCGATACTCAAAAACCAACCAAACACAAAGGGAACTAAGTTGTGACTAAAAGAGCAAAGCTGAATAGTATTCATTATATATATGAATATATATATAATAGGCATATGAAGAGTCACCATGTAGTACCAAAAGAGGTGGACTACGGTATGCATAGATGCTCAGTGGTTACGGACACTGGCAGAGGACCCAGGTTCAATTCAATATCCAGCACCCACATCAGGCAGCTCATAATAGCCTGTAACTCCCGTTCCAGGAAATCTGATGCCCTCTTCTGGCCTCTGAGAGGATCAGCATCATGTAGAACACATATATGCCCAGGAAAACACACACACACACACACACACACACACACACACAAATAAATAAATTGACAAAGTAGGAGGCTGGAAAGGAGAGGAAAACCAACATTAGCAGACTGGGAGCTTCCTAATGTCCCAGAAGTGAACAGCTATTAGCCTTGATCAGAGTGCTTCACAAGCCAGTCTCCCGAAATAACCAGGCTGAACTGCTGTGATTACACAGGCTTCTTTCTCCACCCCCGAACTCCTCAGTCCTGCAGTTCTCAAAGTACACTTCTAAAATCCCTGTTCCACTTCCAGAGGATTAGGCTGCATCCTGCTTTTCAGAGAACTGGTGTTTTTGAGGGCATCACCGTCCAACCATCAAGATATTGCTAGAGGGGGCAGAAAATGGACAACCAACCAACTGATCAACAGAAAGAGGAAACAAACCCAAACAACTACCAAGGCCTGGGCTAGGTCTTCAGATCCCAGGCATCTGCTAATGAGAAGTTGTGGGGTGGTGACAACATTAACTCTGAACCAATAACATCAGAGTTTAGCTCAACTGAAGAATATCTGCAGTTCCAGCACTTGCTGCACTTGAAGCAAGAGGGAGCATGGCTTTGAAGCCAGCATAGGCTATACAGTGAGTTCCAGGCAGCCTATGGCACAGAATGAGGCTCTACCTCAAGAATAAACAAATAAGAGGCAGAGGCAGGTGGATCTCTACTCATCTCAGGCCAGTCTGGTCTATATACCAAGTTCCAGGACAGCCAGAGCTATATACTGATACCCTAATAATAAAATAAGTTGTGTGTGCGATGCATGCCTTTAATCCCAGGAGGTATAGGCAGGAAGATCTCTGTGATTTCCAGGCCAACCATGGCTACATAGTGAGACCCTGTCTCAAAACAGACACAGATATACAGTAATAATACTAATTACTGCATAAATCCAAAATCAATGTTACCTTGTCTATATTCTTAAATCCAGCAAGCCTCACAAAGTGAATTCTAAAATCACTTTCATTTTGCAACTAAAAAAAGGGAGGCACAGAAAATCTAAGTACTTTGCTCAAGGTCACACAGTTGGTGAAGGAGAGACCAGGCTTACATCCCAACAAGAGAGATGCTTACAAGAGCCCCCTACGACAAAAACTCAGCAGAAGCAGCTGTGGTTCCGCCTTCTCAGGAGGAGGAGGAGAGTTTGATACACGATCCACACCCGGAAGTGGTCCGCATTGCTCAACCTCCATCCCCACCCCCACCCCCACCCCCACCCCAGACCGCAGCAGCCCCACATCGGGAAGCACAGCAGAGCAGCCTCGGGGTCTGTGAAAACTTTCTCTCCAAATAGTTGGCGCTGCAGTTTAATTTGTTGCCGGGCCACTTACCACAGTAACTGTAGGAAATGGTTGCATCGGTGGAGTTGCAGATCCACAGTTGCTCCTCGGATCCAGTAACTATGGGAGAAAGCAGGATAGAGACGACAATAAACGGCAACATGATTTAATATCTCCAACACTTTAAACACACAGGGAGATCATCGGACTCGACAGTAAGGACAGATTTAACTTAGTCACCAGTCATGTGATTTTGAAGTTCCCATCCAACTGTTTCCTCTTTTTACTTGCATGTGTGACTTGCATTTATTTGTTTTAATATCTGAGCACTTCCTGCAAGGCAAGAGAGGGGGAAAAAAAAAAAAGACTTAGAAAATACTGTTTCTAAACACTTACTGTAAAGTAAAGTAACTAGCACTTTAAAACATAGCAAAATTTTAGTGAGACCAACTGTCTTAAAAGAAAGTCAGTCAGGCCTAACTAGCCTACACCCTTAAAAGCAGGCAGATCTCTGTGTTCGAGGCCAGCCAGGTCTACATAGGGAATCCCAGGACAGTCAAAGCTGCATAAAGACCCTGTCTCAAAAAAGAAAGTTCATTTGTCTCTTCTTAGACTTAAAAGGAGATACACTACTTCTCTGTGCACATGCTGTTCTCTCCCATCTGGCTTAGAAAGCTGCATCTGCGAGAGCTATGTGAGCTGATCAGTCTCCCATAAACTATTTCTACCCAACAATAAACAGGTTCAACCACCAAATAGCCAGGCTAGATTATACCCTCAGACCCGGGATGTCAGCTGACGTTCCCAGCTAGGACCTCACCAGTTTTGAGAATACACTCAAAAGGAAGTTGAGCTTGATGCAATAGTGTTGGTTGGGTTGGGTTGGGTTGATTTGGATTGGTAGGAACTGTGCATGCTAATAAATGTTCCTCCGAGTAGCAGCATTTTGAGGTGAAAGTCTGAGGGCCAATAATAACACGAGATTGTTTTGTTCTGGCGTGTATTTCATTTCAAGACTCTGTTTTAGGAAAATGCCTCTTCCTTTAAGCTGCATTGCTGCTTCGAATCCTTTATAGAACCTTACTTTAGGAACAGCAGCCAAAATGGCTTGGAACTGTGGCCTACAGTCATGTTCTGGTGGTGTCACTGGGCAGCCCACACAGCTCTGTAAAAGTGGCAAGGAAACTTTCTTTAAAGCCAAGCAATAGAAAAGATCAAAATATACTGCAAATATATATATATATACATATATATATATATATAGAGAGAGAGAGAGAGAGAGAGCGCAATAATTGCATGGGTCACATGAGGATGCTGGAGGCACCAGGTTACTGCCTGGCAGCTCTTCTTATGGGACCTAAAGGAAGGAGGAACTTGTACTAAGGGGCAAAGTTTTGATGATTCTCTATTTTGATTGATAGATTATGTCATATGTTTTCTACTACACATGCTCCATCCCATAATGCATCTAGTTTTAATTAGATGCATGACCAAATATGCATTAGCATAATATGGTAACTAGATTCTTCCTAAAAGTCCACTTACAGGACACAGTTCATCTTACTGAGCACGTACCCAATTCCAGTTTAGGCCACATGGGATTTTCCATTCTTCATACTGTATACATTGGGAATGTATGTGAATAGAAACTAAGTTTGATGGTTGCTAGGGGAGGGCATACCTATCCCATTGTTCACAGGTGGATGTCCAAGGTTGCTAGGTGCATTTCTTCAGAGAGGGATGTGTTGCATAGTACACACAGGGAAAGGAGCTAGGCTACCAAGTGGTAGCCTAGAAGAGTGGTGGGGGGTATACATAACCTAGTCCAAACAGCCTCAGGCTACTAAAATATTCCATATGTTTGCCTGCCTCACCGTACACATAAGAAGAAAATGGTATGTCAATGAAAGGATTTACAACAGAACTCCATTTTTCTATTTTAATTGGGTTTTTTTTTTTTTGTAATAATTAGGGGCTGGGGGCACATGTCCTGGCTCATGTGTGGAGGTCTGAGAACAATTTGTAGGAGACAGTTCTCTTCCACCGTGTGAGTTGCAGGCTTTGCATTCAAGTCAGGCTTCTCAACAAGCGCCTTCACTCACTCAGCGTCTCTCAAGCTCAGCCCCTTTTCTACTGTTTTATTTTATTATTATTATTTTTTTTTTAAGACAGGGTCTCACTATATAGCTCTGGCTGGCTAGAATTCACTATGTAGACAAGGCTGGCTTGGAAATCCACCTGCCTCTATCTACCCCTTGAGTGCTTGAGTTTGACCCACCTTTTTTATACTTTAACGACGACAAAAATCCTAGACTGACACAATGGCTCAGCAGGTAAAGGCACCAGCTGCAAGCCTGATGACCTGAGTTCAAGTTCTCAAAACCACATGTAAAAAGAGAGAACCAGCCAGGTGGAGTGGCACACACCTTTAATCTGCTTCGGAGGCAGAGGTCTCTGTGAGTTCAAGGCCAGCTTGCTCTACATAATAAATAAGTTTCAGGACAGCCAGAGCTACATCATGAGACTCTGTTTTGAAAAAAACAACAGAGAGAGAGAGAGAGAGAGAGAGAGAGAGAGAACCACTGCCAAGGAAGCCTGACTTCCATAAGTGTTCTGTGGCTTCTCTAAACAAATAAATAATTTTTAAAGACAAAAATATGTCCTGAAGAGATGGCTCAGAGGTTAAAAACACTTTCTGATCTTACAGAGTTCTTTTCTCAGCACTTAAACATGATGGCTCACAAACACCTATAACTCTGGTTCCAAAGAATCCAATGCCTTCTTTTGACCTGCTTGAGTAACTGGCATACATGTGGTGCACAGATATACAGGCATGTAAAACACTCTCACACATTAAAAAAAAATATTTTTAAATTTACAAAATCCATGGAAGGAGCAGGAGATGAGAAGATATTTAATGAATATAAAATGTTTAAAGTTCTAGAGATCTATATCATGACAATGTAAATATAATTAGCACTACAGGCTGTGTGTTTAAAATTGATTAGCACAGTAAACTTTTTAGATTTTATTAGTCACTATTTAACAACAAACTTATAGCCAGGTATGATCACACATGCTTGTAATTCTGGCTATTCAGGAAGCTGAGGCAGAAGGATCACAAGGACTGCCTAGACTAAAAAGTGAATTCATTGACACCCTGGCCAACTTATTACAAGACCCTCTCTCAAAAAATAAAAATAATTAAGTGCTGGAGGGCCAGTGAGATGGCTCAGCAGGCAAAGGCAGATGCTACAAGACCTGAGATGACTTGAGTTCAGGATCTAAAACTTACACGGTGGGAGGAGAGAACCAACTTCTGCAGGTTGTCCTTTGACTGCCACATGCGTGCTATATCAATCAATTAAAATGCAGTAACTAGAGAGATGGCTCAGTCATTAAGAGTGCTAGCTGTTCTTCCAGAGAACTCAGGTTTGGTTCCCATACCTGGTGATTCACAGTAGCCTGTAACTTTCGCTCCAAGGGAATCCAATGTTCTTTTCTAGCCACGGTGGGAACTGCACTCATGTGTACAAGTGCATGCAGATATAGACAAATGTAGCCTTTGGTTCAGGTTCAAAGGCTTTTATTCTTTGCCTAATTCAATCACCAGTCCTAAGTCCTGGAGCCCTGGAGGGTTTAAGCCTTTGTACAATCCAAAACATTAAAGCTGCTAGCCATGACCTAGAAGGCTTCAACCTCAGAGTCTGAGACCTACTGCTGACTGATTTAAACTGACCTTCTGAACCGTATCTGACTGAGTTCTTTGGACTCTGGCTGATTCTGATTCTCTGAATGCCTCAGACTGAACCACACTTCTCTGCTCAGCTTCAAACTAACTCACTCTCGCTAGGATCATTCTTAGATTCCAGGGAGTTTCCACTCCACTAGGTCTCCAAATCACTACCTAAAATGTCCCCCAATCCCAGTCATCTCCTTTTATATTCTCTCCATCCCTCTCCCCGATACCTCCTGTTCCCATTCCCATCCTCCCCCAGCCCATCTGTAATGTCTGTTCTAGTTCCCTTTCCCAGGGAGATCCAGTTGTCCCTACTGGGGCCCTCCTTGTTGCATAGCCTTTCTGGGTCTGTGGATTGCAGTAGAATTCTCCTTTACTTAACAGCTAATATGCACTTATAAGTGAGCACATACCCTGTTTGTCTTTCTAGTTCTGGGTTACCTCACTCAGGATGATTTTTTCCTTTAGTTCCATCCATTTGCATGCAAATTCCATGGTGCCATTTAATAGCTGAGTAATACTCCATTGTGTAAATGTACCACATTTTCTTTATCCATTCTTCAGTTGAGGGGCATCTAAGATGTTTCCAATTTCTGGTTATTATGAATAGTCACTATGAACATAGTTGAGCAAGTGTCCTTGTGGTAGGATGGACCCTCCTTTGGGTATGTGCCATGGAGTGGTATAGCTGGGTCTTGACATTGGTCTATTTCCAATTTCCTGAGGAATTGCCATATTGATTTCCATAATGGCTGTACAAGTTTGCACTCCCACCAGCAATGGAGTGTTCCTCTTACTCTACATCCTCATCAGCATGAGCTGTCACTTGTGTTATCGATCTTAGCCATTCTGACAGATGTAAGATAGAATCTCAAAGCAGTTTTGATTTACATTTCCCTGATGCCTAAGGATGGTGAACATTTCTTTGTTTCTTAGCCATTTGAGATTCCTCTATTGAGAATTCTGTGTTTAGATCTGTAGCCCATTTTTAATTGCATTATTTGTAATAACAAATATTTTTAAAGAGCTGGAGATACAGCTCAGGAAGGCCCTAAAATGAAGCCCTACTATAAATAAATAAACAAATAAATAAGCAAATCAAACAAGCAAAAGACAAGCAAGAGAGCAAAAGAAAGAAAGGCTGGAAGGCAAACAACCTGAATGTCCCATCAAGATCTCAAAATACCATTTTCTACTAAAAGGAAACAGAATTTCTTGGAAACATTGTTGTCTCTGGGTATAAGGCAGAACATGTACAAGATGAGCCAGGAACACTGCCAATTTGAAGAGGGTTCAGGAACCAAAGATGAGTTCATCAATTCCCTAGTGCAGCTGTAGAGCTGAAAAGGGCTAGAGATATGGCTCTGTGGTTTAAAGCACATGCTGCTCTTACAGAGGACTCAGGTTTGGATCCAGGACCCAAATGGTGGCTTACAATCATCCCAAACTCTAGTGCAAGGGGACTCTTATTCCCCCTTCCTAACTCTGAGGGCACCAGGCACTCACACAGTGCACATACACACACACAGGCAAAACATTCATACTTATAAAATTAATCTTAAACTTATTTAAAGAGCTGAAAACAATACATTTTTTTTTTGTGGTATAAGAGGAGAGATTATGAAGTCAGTCTCACTGAACCAAAGTCAAGGCATTAATACTGGCTGAGGACCTACTGCCACATAGAAGCCAAAACTATGGCATTGCTTTCTGCCAAAAGACAAAGGTTTGTCCTACAAAGAGATGAGTCCTACTCAAATCTGCTTCCTTTCCTGGTTGGTGAGGAAGAAGTTTAAAAGGTTCTAGACAAGAGAGACAAAGGCTCCTCAGTTGTAAGACTGGAGTGTCCATGGGAATGCTCGCATCTGCACACCAGTCAAGATATAGGTAAGGTGGAGCGCTACTGAGAAGACACCCTGTGTTGACCTCCATGCTCCACGTGCACAGAGTGATCTTAACGCATTTATTGTCAACCTGTTTACAGATTTGCCTCAAAGATAATCTGCCCCAAAGTGAGGGAAGTGACATGTAGGAAGTAAATTTCTCCTCTTTATCTTGGTCTGAGTTATTTGTTTTGTTTTGTTTTTGAAATTGAACTTTGTTCTGTAGTCCAAGTAGCCCTTAAACCCCAAGGCAATTCTCTTGCCTCCCAAGCTTTGGGACGACACATAACACCTGATTTTTGGAGGTGCTTCTCCTGACTTATTTTTCATACTATACCCTGCACGAATTACTCCGTATTATACAAAACAGTGGTTTTCAGAATATCCCTTGCCCTCAGTGACTCCACTTTACAAAGCAGCATGTTTTACTGCATTAACAGAGGGAGAATGACTGTACGCCTCACTGTGCATGTACGTGTGTACTACCTGTCCAACATGAACCAGGAGGAACAGACTGAAAAACAACTTATCCCTGAAAGTAAAAAGATATCATCCATACTTACCAATGAGGATGAAGAACATGATCACACAGTTATATTAAAACTAGCCAGGCCCATGCCTTTAATCCCAGTACTCAGGAGCCAGAAGCCTAAGCCTTAGTAACCTTAAAAAGCTAGGATTGGCCACTTGTCCTTGATACCACTGATTAAAAAGAGAATGTGAAATGCAGAGAGGGAGAGCTTGGTTTAAGGGTAGCCTTGGGGGTACAAAAAATTAAACATCCCATTTCAAGAAGAAAAAAAAAAACTTCCATTGTAGTTAAGAGGTAAAAATCTTGGTTTTAGATATGACTTGGGATTGGACATACCCAAGATGCCCTTCAACTTATATATCTAAGGGCAGTCTTAAATTCTCAAGTCTCCTACTTTTACCTCTTAAATACTAAGATTGCAAGTATATAAAAGTCTGAAAATGCAAGTTCCCCATAAAGCTGACATAGATGTAGGTGTGTCTATTTGGTACTGATGACTTGCCTACTTTCACGGGGGTGTGTTGAGGGACAAATGAGAGCGCAGAACAAATAACCAAGCCTGGCTGTATATACATTCTTACTATGGACCACCATGCCAGAGGATTTAGGCAGAAACCTGTATTCTAATCCAAAAGACAGAATGACTGCTTCTATAAATTGATGAACTTTTCAAAGTGTTTTTAAGCAGAAAAAGAATATTCATATGGAGAAAAACTCAACAATTGTTTACTTCTGGCATCTAATCCTCAGCTCAGAGGCACCCACTCTCACATCACCCATACAGGGCCCAGATTTGATGACACACGCCTTTAATCCCAGCACTCAGGAGGCAGAGGCAGATAGGTCTCTATTTCAAGGCCAGCCTGGTCCACATAGCAAGCTCTAGGCATCCAAGCTTACATAGTGAGACTCTGCCTAAAATAAACAAACAGAGAAAATGTAATCGTACATATACCAGAACGCACATGACTATCCACATTTTAAACAGAAACAATTTATTCTTAAACATATTTTATTACATTCATTACATTATCAATATCTAAAAATTAGTCAGAAATTTTGCTTGATAGTTTCAACTTTTTGTTTTTAAAACAGGGTCTCACAATTCCAGGCTGAATTCAAATCTACTACATCACCAAGGATAACCTCAAATTTCTGATTTTCCTACTTCCCATCCCCCCAAGTGCAGGGATTATAGGTATACCCAAGGGCACCTGGTAGTGTGGCAAGGGTCAAACCCAGGGCCTCACATGTGGCAAGTACCATACCAACTGCAATGTGTCTTCTTCCCCTAAACTGTTTTTACAACCATTCAGTAACAATAACAAAATAAAAGCGATCTTAGTATACACTGAGATATACATGACACTAAGCACAAACAACAGGTTCATTTTTCATCCTTGTGCAGTTTCTCTTCACTGACTTCTTCCACATCAAAAGTGAATGGTTTGTCGTAACCCATTAGATGGTTATAGTCTTCAGGGTTTGGAAAAAGCATTGGATTAACTAACAGTGATTTTGTTTTAGCATAAAAGGTGGTAAATATGTGTGAGCTCTCTGGAATCGTCACATCATTTTGGTGAAACACCGTGCTGGTTTCTGAAAGCATAATGCTGTAAGTTATTGCTTTGTAAGTGTCAGTTGTGGCTTCATGGTACAACCGGACGACATAGCCTTTTGTAAAAAAGTGAAGCAGCATGGGCGTGATCACTGTGAAGCTTCCCATGATGCCATAAAATAAGATCTGCAAAGGCAGACTTCCAAACACCACATTGCTTTGTGAAAGGAGGTATGGTAAAAACGCAAGGCTGATCACACTTGTAGAATAGGAGAAACATTTCACACCTACAGAAGGAGAAACAGAAGAGAACATCTTTACGTTTCTATAAACCAATCAATCCACCCTATTAATTCCTCTGCCCTGTTCTTCCTATGCCAGTTACTGTTTGAATGCAAAATGTCCCCTAGTTTCATGTGCTGCACACTTGGTCCCCTGATGACAGCTCCTGGGGAAGATTTTAGAAACTTTAGGAGGTGGGACTTGGCTGCTATGCTCAGGTCCTGGCCCCTTATTTCTATGTCATGAAGTGAGGAAGCTCCTCTGCCACATACTCCTGCCACCCTAATGCTGTGTTCAAACCCTCTAAAACTGTGAGCCAAAATGTGTCTTTCCTCCCTGAAGTGGTTTTCTTGGGTACCTGGTCAGTGATAACAAAGCTAATACAATAATCCATCCTACTATCAACAAAAGCAAAACACAAAAGAGTGCTTATTATGTGCCAGGCTCTTACTTCTGTCTTAAGCAATTTACTTATTTTAGTCATAAAATATATAGAAAACTCCTTGGAGAGGTGTATAATTGTTATCATTGCTCCATTTAAAAAAATGAGAATTGGCGAGGCAGGAGGATCACAATTTTGAGGTCATCATGGACTACGTGGTAAGAATGCTTCTGAAAAAGCCAAAATGAGAAGAAAGAAAAGAGATACAGGAAGTAGCTCTAAGGGGTGTATTTGCTTAACATGCTTGCTGCCCGAGGTTGATCCCCAGCACTGCCAAAATCTTAAAATAAAAAAAAAAAAAAATGAGAAAGACAGAAGCTGAGTGTCTCATACTTGTAATCCCAGGACTAACCAGACCTAAGCAAGGTCTGGAAGAATAAAGTTTAAGGCTAGATAGGCTACAGAGTGAGGTCCTGTCTCTAAAAACATAGAATTTTGGGGAGATGGCTCAGTAGGTGAAGTGCTTGTTGTACAAGCATGTGAACCCCGAGTTCAAATCTCCAGTACCCACATACAAGCCGAGCATGGCAGGACACGCCTGTAACTCCAGAGCTGTAAGGCAGAGGCAGGTAGATTCCCTCTGCTTGCTAGCTAGCCAATCTACCAAAATGATGGTTTCTAAACCAGGTGTGATAGTGCACGCCTTTAATCTCAGCACTGCAGAGGCAGAGGCAGGGAGATCTCCTGAAGTCAAGGCCAGCCTGGTCTACAGAGTGAGTTCCAGGACAGTCAGGTATACACAGAGAAACTCTGCCTTGTAAAACAAAAACAAAAACAAAAAGATCTCCAATGAGAGATTCTATCTCAAAAAACAAGGTAGAGATCTGCTATAGTTAGCTTTAACCATCAACTTGGCACAGGCTCGAGTCCTTCTCAGGTGAGACTGCCCAGATCAGACTGGCCTGAGGGCCTGTCTAGAGGGGGTTGTCCTGATCCATAATCCATACAGGAGGGCCTAGCCCACTTTGGTGGCACCATACTCAGGGCAGCCAGTTCTGGTTGCAAAAGAAATCTAGCTTAGCCTGAGCCTGTGAGCGAGCCAGCAAACAGCATTCCTCCAAGGTTTCTGCTTCAAGTTTTTGCTTGAGCTTCTGCCCTGGCCTCCCTCAATGATGGACTACAACTTGTAAGCTGAAATGAGTCCGTGACTCACTAAGTTGCTTTGGTCAGAGTATCACACTGCTACACAACAGCAACAGAACTAAGCTAGAACAAGAGCAACAGGGGGAAATATCTGATATCAACCTCTGGCTCCACACATGTGATTATGAATTCAAGTCCATCCTTGGCTATGTGCCAGAATTATTTAAATACCATCTACTTAGAAAACATACAAGATGAAGTCCCAACAAGTTAATTATAGCGTAGATCTGGGGGGAAAAAGAGGGCAATGAGACAATAAGATAAGGATGAGCACACTCAATATTAAAATCTAATTGATTATAAAATAGTGTCTTGCTAGTCCACCAAAAATAGACTAGTGTAGCCTTGATGCATACATAAAGAGAAAAATCAACACAGCAGAATAGAAAACCCCAAAATATATTGAATTATAAGCTGAAATTTAATACAGAATAAAACATGAGTAAAATCTGTAGGTAAGCTAGGCATAGTGGCCCACGCCTTTAATCCCAGCACTCAGGAAGCAGAGACAGGAGGACCTCCTGTGAGTTCGAGGCCAACCTGATCCACAAAGGGAGTTCCAGGACAGTCAGAGTTACAACAGAGAAACCCTGTCTCAAAAAACAAAACAACGAAGCAAAAATTTTAAAAAAAAGATAAATTCAATCCATCCTTTATGCCATAAGCCATGTAAAATCAAGAGTTTATAGAAATTTAAATGTTGAAAAAAAAAAATCACAGCAGTAACCATGAAGTCCTTTATAATCTAGAATGGAACAATTTTAACTAGGACTCAAAATACAGAAACAAAGCTGACCACAACTGCACACACATGTATTCCTAGAACACAGAAGGTAGAAACAATTCAGAACCAGCTTCAGCTATTCAGCAGGTCTGAGGCGAGCCTGGACATGAGATCTGGACATACAAACAAACAAGGGAATGAAGAGACACCTCAGCAGTTAAGGGCTAGGCCTGCTCTTTCAGAGTTCAGTTCCCAGCACCACATCCAGTGGCTCACGACCGCCCGGGGCTACAGCCCCCGAGGGATCCAACACCTCCAGCTTCTGAGGGCACCTGTACTCATGTGTGCATACTCCATAAAGACACACTCCCATTCACATATTTGAAAATAATTAAATCTGTTTTAAAGTTCCAGAAACAACCAGGGCCAAAAGACTGACTGCTGGATTACATTTTAAAAAGAAAACAGAAAGCGGCATAGCCAGGAATGAGGCACACATCTACAACCTCAGCACATGAGGTAGAAGCAGGAGGATCAGTTCAAGGCCAGTCTGAGCTACATGCTGTCCCTAAAAGAAATATTTTGAACTTAAAACAGAAGAGTTAATATCCCCAACACATAAGATGTTTGTGGGATATGAGAAAACCAAAAATTTTGACATTTTTAAGGGCAAATATGCAAGGGCCCTCAAACAAATAAATTGGTACAAAAATCTCATTCATAAGATACATGTAATTAAAATTAATGTTACTGCTTTTCCCCCAAAGTGACAAACGTCTGACAACTTACTGTTCATGAAGCTGGAACTAAGCAGCCACTCTTACATACTGCCATTGGCTGAAAGCTTAATTATATTGTCAGTAATTTAAAAATAGTTCCTTTCCTCTTCCCACTGCTATGACAGTGTGCACCGGACAGACTAGCACCATGCTGCCCCCTATGTAAAACTCCTCACCCCTTCCAAAATATCTTTTTTCCCTATTACTTTTGTTACATCGTAGTGAGTTGGTGTCCCCTAAAACGGATGCCTGCTAAAACCTCATAAGGTGTCCTTATTTGGAAATAAGACCTTTGCAGATCTAAAGAACAAGATGAGATCATGCTGGATTAAGGTGGGCTCTAAATCTAAGGAGAGTGCCTTATATGGACAGAAAAAATGAGATGCAGGGAGGGCTGCCACGGGAAGAGCAAGTAGCAGTCACAGTTAGGCAAGCTGCAAGGCAAGAGCGCTAAGGATTGCCAGGGGCCACCAGGAGCTGGACGGGGCAGGACACTTCCTAGAGCCCCAGACATTTATCCTTCTAGCCTCCAGAACTGCAAAAAAAAAAAAAAAAGTATTGCTTTCAGTTACTAAAAATAAACTATTGGATATGAAGGCGTGGCAGCAGGAACTCAATGAGGCCAGTCACACTGCATCCACAGCCAGAAAACAGTGATACATGTGCTCGGATGGCTTTTTAATCTTTATTCAGCCCAGGACCCCACATATGGAATGTCAGAACACACATTTAAGGTGGATCTTCCCACCTTAACTAAACTAATCCGGACAACCTCTCGCAGACACACTCAGAGGCCTGTCTCTCCAGTAAGTCTTGATCTCTTGAAGCTGGCAATCACTATGAACCTATCTCTATGACATTACGCTTCCTGCCGGTTTGTATCAAGTACTTCTGTGGGTGGGAGGTATGTATGGACTCCTTCCATACTGCTTCCTGTTCAGACATTATTCACTGGACAAGACCTAATGGAAAGCCATCTTGATGCAACCGTTCTGTTCCATCTTTCTCTCCTCAACCTGAACTCACATCAAATCTATAACACTGCAAATATGATTGCATGGCATATTCATCTTTTCTCTCCTACCAATTTTAAGATTCTGCATTATCTTTAAGAAGTATCCCTAACACGGTGCCTCTGGCATAATACATAGCAAATATGGTATCTGCACTTAGTTGTGGTTGAATTAACAATAACTGAGGAAAAGCCTTCAGAGTCTACCCATGTGGCAGTTAGAGAACTTCCAGAATGACAGCACTATCTCAGTGTTTAGAAAGTAGCACTGACCTCTGACACAGTGACTTTCTACTATCCATAACACTGAAAGACTCAGGCATTAACTTCCACTTACAATTGTACTTTTTATTTTTAAATCATTATTTTATGTGTTGGATGTTTTGCCTGCATGCATGCCTGTATACCTCATCTATGCCTGGTGCCTGTGGGGACCAGAAGAGGGGTCAGACTCCCTGGACCTGGAGTTATAGACGATTGTAGGTAATGGGAATTGAAACCTGGTCCTCTGGAAGAACAGCCAGTACTCTTAACTACTAAACCATCTCCCCAGCTCCACAATTGCAGAACTTTGATACCCCAGTTACACTCGTCCCACAGACATTATAGCTTATCCATACAAAAATTAATCCTCATTTTCTCCTTTACAGAGAAGAGTCAAGGAAGAATACAGCACAAATCAAAAAAACCTTCCTACCTTCTAACTCCCTAATGAAAATAACCACTGAAGGGCTGGAGAGATGGCTCAGCGGTTAAGAGCACTGGATGCTCTTCCAGAGGACCCGGGTTCAATTCTCAGTGCCCACACGGCAGCCCACAACTGTCTGTAACCCCTGTTCTAGGGGATCTAACACCCTCACACAAGTATATATGCAAATAAAACACCAATGTACATAAAATAAAAGTATTTTTTTAAAAGAAAATAACACTGAATGAAATTCTAGAGTCAGTACAATTGATCCTTATTCTGAAAAAATTAAGATAGCTAAAATTTTAAGCATACTTTAATGTCATATACTTAAGAAAAAAGATTCCCAAAATTAAATGTTATATAGTCAAAGAAAATTTTATACAGTCATTTGACAGCAACATGATCAAATCCAAATGTAAGCACTGAAATCTTGCAGCCATACTTGGCTACACAGTAATCCACCAGGTAGTTCTGATTTCAGTTTTATTGAGGTCATCAAAATGCAGCACAATGTCTGAGAACTGAACAAATCACATAACTTCACTAAGTACTTCTGGTTGTCTCTACTAAACTACAATCAAAGTAAGTAAAAAGTTTTATTTGAAGTTTTACCATCTCTTCCTTCTCCACAATAACCCTCTATCACCTGGGAAAATAACAAGTCTTCTGCAAATTCTAAGAACTGAACAAACTTATAATTTACATGCTTTGGAAATACAGAAATATTTTCCCCAGTGCTCAGAACTGAACAAACGACTTGAGTGGTAGGCAAGTATTTTACCACTGAGCTACACTGCCAACCCCACCCTCACTTTAAATGTTAAACTTAGAAACATACAAAGTAAAAATGAGGCCAGCTGTGCTTACACAGGCCTGTAATTACAGCATTCAGCAGAATTACTAATCCAACACCAGCTTGGAATACCATTTCAGAAAACAAACAACAGAAAAGGAAAAATATAAAGTTCCCCTATTCTACTCTCTCCAAACAACCGTTTTTGTTTAATTTGTTTGTTTCTTTGTTTGAGACAGGCTTTTACTATATAGCTCTGGCCATCCTGGAACTCACTATGGAAAAGGCTGGCCTCCACCTACAAATATCCACCTGCCTCTGCCTCTCTAGTGCTGGGACTGAAGGTGTGCATCACCACACTGAGCTTCAAACAACCATTAAGAGGTATTACCAGGGCTAGGCATACAAGTCAGGACTACATAGACTACATAGATCCTGTCTCAAAAAACAACAGCAACAAGAAGTGTTGCCACGATTGTAGCTTCTGTATTGTGACCAAATACTGGAGAAAAGCAAATTAAAAGAAGAAAAAAGTAATTTTGACTCACAATTTCTGAGATTTCAACCCATGCACTTGGCAAAACATCATGCCAGGTATATATTTATACAGCAGAAGACCTTCATGGCAAATTGAAGCAGAGAGGGAGGGGCAGGAAGAAGCCAGGAACAAGACACTCATCTCTCCAAGTAGTCTCCCCCACACCTACTTGTAGAGGAAGGCCTCGTCTAAAGTTTCCAGAACTCTCAGAACAGTGCCCCAAGCTGTACCCCCAGGCATGTGAAGAAGACTTCAAATCGAACCACAGCAACTTCCTTCCACTTTTCTTGGAATATTCAAATATTATTAGTTTTCTGCTGAGTAATCTAAGACAAGTGTCCAAAGAGAAGCTCCAATGCGTAGCTGTAAGACTACAGAACTGTAAGTCGGCTTCCAGATATCTTAAAACTCCTGAAAAGGAAAAGTCTCAACCTCTACACTGTGTCAATAGGCCTCAAGGTAAAAACAATTATCTTATGTGTTATATAATTGAATGATGCTAAGGATATAGGTAATATATGCTTAAAAAAAAAAGCTTACTGGGCAGGGACAAGCCCAGGAGGCCTCAACCCCACACAAGGAATTAAGGAAATTCTTTAAGGCAATTAAGGAAAGCTGGGCGTAGGAGAAGTGGTCCTTCCCAGGGAAGGATCAAAACCACACCAATTGGTTTTCCAGTGCAAAACAAGTAACTTTGTATGGACTCAACAGACTGTATTTTGGAATATATAAGTATGTACATATATGCATTCAATTACAATTAGTGAAGAAAAGAGGCCATGAGTTTGAAGGAGAGTGGACCGGGATGTATGGGAGGGTTTGAAGGGAAGGGAGAAATGTAATAATCATAATCTCAAAAAGAACAGAAAAAGGAAATAACCTCACTTCAGATTACTCACCAAATACTGTACGGGCCAGGTTCCCAGTGTAAATCAGCCTTCCATCTTCTGGTTTAACAGGTTGTGTATGTAAGCAGCAGACACATCGTTCCCAACAAACAGGTATCTGTTGAAACAACAAACTGGCTTTTTGAAACAAATTTTTATTAATTTTTTTTAATATAACAAAGAGAACTTGCTACAGTGCGATATAAAGAATTCCCTCAAATAACTCAGACAACTGACAGGGTTCTCTGTCCAGCCAGCCAGTCTATCCAATCAGAGAACTCCAGATTCAGAGATACTTTATCTCTTAAAAATCAGGTTGAGGGATGGAGAGGCTGGGTGCTGAAGAGAGCTTACTGCTTTTCCAGTAGACCAGGGTTCAGAGTCCCAGCAGCCACTTGGCTGCGTACAACCTTCTGTAACCCAAGGCCCATGGGATCCACAGGCACTGCCTGTATGTGGTGCACAAACTTACTTACAGGCAAAACATCCATACATATAAAATAAAAACCTTAAAACAAGGTTGAAAAGATAGAAAAGACACACAATGTTGACCTCCAACTGTGTGTACACAAAAATACACTACATATGCACAAATAATTTTTTAAATTATTTTAATGCAATAATCTAAGCAAAACACTGTAAATTGAGGTTTCTGTTTTGTTGGTACATGCACGTGTACACATGTGAGCACATCCATGTCCAGAGATCAGACTACAGTTATGAAGGCTAGGGCATTCTGCCAATCCTATGGCTATAAAGCCTGTGTTTATGAACCACTTACATGAAAACTAGTATTTTTTTTAAGACTTCCTAAAAGCCTTGTAAATACCTTATACCTCATTTTTGTTGTAAAGATGAAGGTCTCAATAACGTACTCCAGGTTGGCCTCCAACTAACCACGTAGCCTACACTGATCCCCTGCCTCAACCTCCTGAGTTAGCATTGGAATTTTAAGTGTGTGCCACCACACCCAGCCCTTTTCTCTCTTAGCAAGAAACAATTGCTTGAAAGCTACATGAAATTTCATGGCAACATAAGTTTCCCAAATATGTGAAAATGAGTACCTACAAATGAATGGCTTATCCTTAAAAATGTATAAAGTGTGCCTAATTTCTTTATTTTAAAACTCAGTTAAGAATCCATTATCTGCTGGGGCGGTTGCCCACGCCTTTAATCCCAGTACTTGGGAGGCAGAGGCAGGAGGATCTCTGTGAGTTTGAGACTAGCTCCAGCCTGGCGTACAGAGTGAGTTCCAGAACAGTTTAGGGCTACCTCACACAAAGAATCCAATTTCCACTTTAGGCATTTCTTCTTAAGTTTATTAACTCTTAAATGTTACAAAGTAGACCTACGCAGTTTGTTCACATTAGAAAGAAAGGTCAGCATCCATAACCCACCTTTCGGTAATCAAAGGGATTCCTAAAAACAGACAAATAACACGGACCTCGTGAAGAGGTTACAGAGTTCTTTCGCGTCTGTCTCCAGGCGCGCTGCATCAATTTCTTAGTAAATCAACCCTTCTGACCTTCAGCTCTAGGGTGAGAAAGAAAGGAGTCCCGGCTTGGTGGCGCTACTACTCAGTGGTAGTGGGGGAGCTCTGTGAGTTCGAGGACAGCCTGGTCTACATAGTGAACTTAGACCAGCTGAGGCTACAAAACCGACACCTTGTCTCAAAAATAGGAAGGGGGGATGGGAGGAAGGGAAGATGGGAAGGAGTGAGGGAGAACCACTTTCTCCTTTTGCAGGCCGTCCATCCCGGGCCACGGCCGAGGCCTGCTCCTCTCGTCCGCACCCGAGCTCCGGGCACGCAGCCCAGGAGGGCGCGGAGCTCCGCACACCGCTCGCCCCGCCCACTCCCCGCCGCCCCGGCCCGCGGACGCCCGACCTGCGCTCGCCCCGGACGCCGGCGGAGCTCGGCGCTCGGTAGCCGCGAGGGGCCCGCGCGGGAGGCCGCGCGCCACAGGGCCACCCCGGAACCTCGGAGCTCGGCGGCCGCACACCACGCCGTCCTCCTCAGGCCGGGCCGCACCCCCGCGGCCCACCGGCCGCCCAGAGCCAGCAGCAGCATGCTGCGGGTGCCGAGTGACGGCCAAAGACGCGGAGAGGGGACCGTCCTCCACGGCGGCCCACGCACGGCGAGGCCCCGCCCCCTGGGGCTGCACGTGCGGCCGGATTGGTGCCCGCGCGTGCGCAGAATATGCGGCCGGCCGGCAACCTTTCCCCGCCGCAAAGGATCCGCGCGCTCCCGCTGCCTGCATAGGGTGGGCTCCGAGTTCTTAGGATTTGGTCGGCTTTATGACCGTGCGCAAGGACAGAGTGGGGGATGCATGTTGAAAAAGACAAAGCCCAGAAGCCTAGTTAAATACTTTATTCTCATGGAGGTCATTTTATAGGTCCTAAAAAGTGGTTTGGGAAAATGATTCTAGTCTTTCTAGTCTATCAGAAATAATTCTACCGTATCAGCCCCAAAATAATGTCATATTTTATATGCTGCGAACAAAATGAGTGATAATTTAATTTAACTCAACCACAGAGATAGGAGGAAATGGAACTTTTCCACATAATTTTCAATTTTGTTGACAGGTATTCACATCCATAGACGAATTTGTCCTTTGCCCATTAAAAAGGTCTCCTTTAGGGGTGGGGAATGCATGCAGCTTGCCTACAGTGAAATGATTGTGAAGAGTCTATAATGTTGCAAATCCAGAGCCAACTTATCTTGAGCCATGTAGATCTCTTAATAGCCATTTAGTGCCCTCCTTTGTAGCAAACTTCTTCACGACCTTCATTCAGGTCGTGGGACACATGAAGAGGGCGGGAGTTTTCATTTGGAATGTACTTGGTACTGGTTTTCCAACCAACCAAAAAGCTAAGAGTACTGTCCAGTATAAAACAGGTTTCCCCCCTTTGTTTTAATCTACCTAATGTTTCCACTAATGTGGGAAAGTGTCTTGATTGGTGACTTCCTTTGTTCTGTTATTGTTAGAGCTTCATGAAACTACTTCCACGCTGGAACAAGGGGGTGACCTAAATCTATGTTCCCAGGCCATGGTCAATCATTTGGCTCAAGAATAAATTATCTTTTACCTCTTTTAAGGTGAGAGTTGTTTCTGTATCTTTCTCTCCAAAGCAGATACTTAGTGCCTATTGACAGGATTTATCAGAAGAGGGAGCAGAGTTACTGGATAAGTTTGGGAACCCATAGTGCTGATGTCTAATGGGACAAACACCTAAAAATAAGTTAGAGATATTGGTGTTGTAATATAACGGAGATACGCTGTTCTCACAAAATGCTGAGTAAGTTTCCAAAGGTGATTGGCAAATTTGTCCTACAAATGTCTTCTGATCAACTTGACAGGCAGCTGCATCTGGAAAAGTGATCATCTAGCTAGTAAGAGATGACACAGATTACAAGAACCCACCCCTCCCAAAGTGTACATCAGCAGGGGTTAAGCATTGCTGGAGCACTATTAAATAATGAAAATCACTGCTTCTTAAGTAATCCTCTCCATGCTTATTTTTCCTTTAAATGAGCTAAGGTATTTGGGGATTCAGTTGACAACTCTTCCCTGGTGCCCTGGGCGATTTGAGCAAAGGCTTACCAAGCTAAATAGCCAGCCAGGTTGCTGTGATGCCCTCAGGCTACTGTGAGCACTCCACAGATGCCTTGAAGAAACTGCATGAGAACAGCTGCTTGCTGCCAAAGCACAGCTCTGCCTCCAGAAGATATTAGCCCAATTACTGGGCTCTTTGCCATCTCAAGTCTCCGTGAGCTTTTTAGATGACCTGGAAGCTGTTTTAACCTAGACCAGAAGTCACTTCTGGTGGATCAGCAGAAACTCTTAAGATTAGTGACAACACAATTCTTCATTTGAATGAAAGACTGCCAATCTGGGGAAAGCATGGTCCTGCATTTGCATGAAAGACTGCCTTGAGTGCCATGATGAATGTAGACACCCTTGCTACACTCTTTCTGGCTATATAAGGTGACTCTTTAGCTTATTTGAGGAGCCTGGTGGGAAACATGGCTCAGCAGTTTAGAATACTTGTTGTTCTTGCAGAGAACATGGGTTCAATTCCCAGCACCCACATGGTAACTCACAATCACCTTAACTCATAACTCCAATTCCAGGGGAGTGGAAGCCTTCTCTGACCTCCATGAGTACCAGCCATGCACGTGATATACATACAGACAAAACATTTATACACATAAACATAATTTTTTAAGAAGGAGTAAAACTTGGACACCCTTGTGTACACGCTCAGTATAGATCATAAAGATGGCTGGCATAAAAGGGAATGGAAATGCTTCTGGCCATGAATAATTGTCTTTTCCTTTTTTTTTTTTTTTTGCTAAGGAAAGAATACTTTGAAGATTCACTAATGTAAGAGTTTGTGATAAAAATACCTGACTTACAGTTCAACAGTTCACTCTTTGAACAAAACAAAAACAGCTTCCAATTTCAAAGTTCTGGAAAACAACTTTGGCAATCATTACCATCATGATATGGGTCATAAGTGTTAGCCGTAGCAAAGGTACTAGTAACATTGAGCTTTAGCAGAAAGATCTTTAAAATTATTGATACAAAGAATAGTGATACTGACTGTTTTGGGAACTGCAGAGCCTTTCTCAGCTCTATGTGAGCTTAATTTAGGGAGCTATAGTACCTGCCATCAAAGGTTGCCAAAGCCATTGTAAATCCCACCAGTCAAGGATAAGACCATCACCACAATTTCAAGCCAAATTTAAAGCAAGCTTTAATTACATTAATTAAATACTGGCCAGGGAAAAGGACTCTGACCAGGACCATTTTGAGATTGCCATGCTATGTTCCTACCACTTCCTAAGTTTCCACAAAATGGTGTCAGTCACAGGAAACAGATACTTATCAAGGCAAAACCCATAGGCTATGTTATCTCCCACCAGGTCCAATCAGGTGGGAGCATATATCGCAATGTACTTCCTGTCTGAGTTATCTCCCACCTATAAGTAACTAAGCATATGCCGTATTTGGAGCACCTCCCACACAGTTGGGTTAACCAATTGGAATCTGTGTAGTCCCCACCCAACATCCCAAGAGGTTATCTTGGGCAAGTGGGATCACAGGATTAATGTCTTGTTTGTATCTCATTTAAATGGCCCCACCCAGCATTCTGGAAGCTATCTGTCCTTGGGCAAGTGGGATCACAGGATTATGTCTTTTTGTATCTCATTTAAACAGCCCCACACAGCATCCCAGGAAGCTATCTGTCTTTTTTGTTTTATAGATATCTTAGGTACAGAAATGAAGATTTAAAACATAACTTTTGCTCTTACACTATCCCAAGCCATTTCTTACACCCACAAACAGTAAGGAAACATCAAAAAGGAGTGAGCAGAACACATGTAGATTTTCTTTTTTCTCTTTTCTTTCTTTTTGTTTTGTCTTATTTTGTTTGTTTGTTTTTTCGAGACAGGGTTTCTCTGTTGTAACTCTGGCTGTCCTTGAACTCATTCTGTAGAACAGGCTAGCCTTGAACTCTAGCTAGTTCCTAGAGATCCTCCTGCTTCTGCCCCCCACCCCCCAGTGCTGGGATTTAAAGGCGTGTGCCAACGCCTCCCAGGTACACTTGCTTCTTTAGCCCACACCTTAGGGATGATTCAGAGTTAAGATACACAATCGAAAGTCACACTCGGTTTATTCAGATATCCCCTTAGTTTTATGCTCTGCTAGCTAATGCCTTTCTTCCCATGAAACTATTTTGAGCTATGGATAAAACCCTAACACTTTTATTATTTTGCCAATGCCTTTGAAAATTAATTCAGGGCCGCGTGCTCCATATTTACCTTCAATTCTATAAAAGTACACCTACCTGCCAAATCAACTTAAAAAACAAAACAAAACAAAAAAACTCTTTCAGAGTCATGCACAGTAACCAACATCAGTAATTTCAGCACTGAGGCTGAATCAGAATTATAAATCGGAGTAGGAGGGCAGCCTAGATTACATAGGGAAATACTGTGCATGGTGGCGGGGGTGGGGGATTGCCCCCCAAGTACGTGCCTAGTCTGGGCTACATAGTTCCAAACTAGCCAGAGTTACATTGCCAGACCTTGTTTCAAAAACACAAGAACAAAGCCCTTTTAGAAAACGTGATTAGTATCGAAAATCCCAGAATCGCAATACATACTTCCTTTTCTGGACACTTTACACAACTGGGACGAGTTGAGTATAAAGTATGAATCTACATTTTCAAACCTATTCCATGAGAACAGCAGAAAAGGAACCTAACTGAGCTGAGGGTTTTTGTTTGTGTTTTTTTTGTTTTGTTTTGTTTTGTTTCAGCTTTCTAGGAAAAGAGCCTGGGTAACCACAGGAAAGCCAATGAAAAGGCTTGTTTGAGGGGGTGCGGAAATCGGGTGGGCGTATAAGGTGCAGAGCGAGAATGACGGGCCCCGCCTTGAGCAATGGTGGCTGGCTGCTACACTGTACGCAAAAGGAGAGCAGGGCGGGTGGGCGTGGCATATTGTCAGTAAACATTGACCTATACCGGGAAGAGAAGAAATGAGGTAAACCCATTGCGGGAGCTTGTTAAGATGTGTATTCTCACAAAGACCAGATGTCGCTTCCTCAAGAGTACGATCTTCTTTAGCACACATACTCCATTTCCACATCTTAGGCTTCCTTTGTCATCTTCCGCCTCCTAGCTAAACAGAAACGAGAGGCGGGGACAAGCTCTAAGGCCATCAAAAAAAAAAAAAAATTTCAACCCTCTACCCAGAAAACTACAAGTCCCAAGATGCAGCGTCACGTCCGACCAAACACTAACCGTAACTTCGTTTAAAGAAAAAAAGCCAAAAAAAACTACATATCCCAGAATGTACTGCTGCCTCATTGGCTCTGGACGGCGTTGCATGCTGGGAAATCCAGAAGCCCTACCATCTCATTGGTTGAGATTTGCAAGCGACGGCTCTTAAATTGGCCTGTATTACTGAAGATAAAGGGCGGAACACAACGCACTTCCTTGGAACAGGACTCATTAGCAGGCCGCGTCCCCGCCTTGCCAGGTACCGATCTCCCGCGTGTTGCAGAAAGCGGCTGTGACGCGACGGAAGTAATTCCTTCCTGTGCCCCGGAACCCACGGGGGTAGGCATCTGGGGGTGGGGGGGCGGCCCTGAATAGGGGCTGTGGCGGTACGTGGGGACGCGGCTGCGGTGGCTGCGGGACTGGCTAGTGAGTGTCGGGCTGGGCTGGGGATCGGGCTCTCCTTTCGCTCGGAGAGCCAGGGCGGCTGGAAGCTGGGCGCGTTGGCCATCCGCCTGCTCACCCCTTCCCGTCTGGGCGGGGAAGGAACGGAAGCTCTGAGCCTCTCCGGCCTCTCCGGCTTCTGGCTTGGGGGAGGGGAGAGGAGTTTGGCGGGACCTTAATAACTAGCTCAGCTGGGTGGGCTCGGGAAGAGAAGGCAGGACCGGGAAGTGCGGGCGAGCTGGGCCTCCTCCGGGCGGAGCGCGACGAGGGTGGAGTTAAGAGCATGGCAGCCGGGTCGCTTTTCCTTTTTGCCTTCCTCGCGTGCGCTTAGATTTGTTTCACTGTGGAAATCGGTCGCCAGTCCCAGGAGAGAGCCCTCGCCCCTCTCAGCTGGAGGACCCCGAAAAAAAGTTTACGTTCTGGGCAACTTGGGTGCTTTCTGCCTGACTGGGTGGGTCGGGGCATTGGTGCATCTATCTACCTCCCAGTTTTGTCTGAAAGGAAACATCTAGTGCCAGGCATAGTGCCTGTTTAGTCTCCCTTAAGGAACTAATCTCTTCAGCTTCGTGAATACGGAGGCTGTGTTATTGTAGTGCAAGCTTTTTGCCTACTCTGCACTTTAAAGTGTAGAACGCAATCGAAATAGTTTCACAACTTTGTAAAAACTACTAGATTTTGCTTTTTAGACCCCAAATTGAATCCTACTTTCTGTTAAGTAACCTAAGATGATAGTTATTGAGACGGTCAAAGTTCACAAGTCGATTTAGTCTTCCTGGGGGTTATGGTGATGAAAATGAATGTGGTTTTCCCCATCATGGATATTTGTTATGTATTGGTAGTAGTGACTTGGGATTCTTATTTACCACTTTGTTTATTTTGAGACAGCCTCACAGGGTACTCTTTCTGGCATTGAAGTTGCTCTGTAGATCTGGTTGGCCTCAGATCCACCTTTGCCTCCCAAGCGTTGGGATTAAGGGTGGGCCTACATGCCTGCTTCTCTTTTTTTCAAGGTGCTAGGATTGACCTTGGACTTCAACTACACTGAGTCATCCTTGAGTGCCACTACTCTGTATCTTCATCCCCCCTATTTATAAATGACTTCCTGTCTTAAATATGACATTTCTCTAATAATTTCCAGGCGAGGACTATAACTTGTAGCGTGTTTGTTTTGCCTAATAAGCAGAAGGCCCTAGGTTGGTTCTCGAGCATCAAACACAAAAATGTTGGTTTATTACCTCATAATGCCATTAAAAAAATATATATATATCCATTTCTTTTTTGAGATAGTCTCACTATGTAGACCTGCATGGCCGCCTGCCTCTGCCTCCCAGGCACTGGAATTAAAGGTGTACACCACCACACCTGGCTGTGACAGCTTTTTTGTAGTAGCTTATTTAAAATTCAATTAGCTTGAACTAGAGATAGAGTTGAAGTAGGTGGAGAGTCATCTGATTTGAAATATAATTTGAAGCCAACTAGCTCTGGTCTTTCATCCCCGGAACATAAAAATCTGTTTGCTCTTGCCCATCATCCTGTGAACTGGAAAAAGCACTGACTGCTTTTTCCAGAGGACCCAAGTTTGATTTCTAGTATGCACAAGGTGAACAGCAGTGCTATTTACTTAGATGCAGAAGACTGAAAGAACATTGGAGTCTGACAGGCATATCAGGAATCTTTGTGGGACTTTCTTTATGTGAAGATATGCATAGAGAATGTCGGGCATTTGATCAGCCAAGGCTGATCTGATTTTGAGGCCAGCCTGGTCTACAGAGTAGAAGGCAAACTGGGTGTCTCTGACATTCAGAGTAGGTGTATTGCTAGGGAGGTAATCTGGTAGTCAATTTGTGGATGGTCTTTATTTAGATTGGAGGACATCAAATGGTATTAGACTTCATGATCAGGGAAAGCAGGTAAAATTAGATGTGCTGGTGCTTTGATTTTTGTATGTTTGGGGCAGAGTATCACTTGGTAGCACAGGCAGACCTTTGAACTGGTTCTCCTGTCTCAGCTTGCCCTGTATTGAGAGGTTAGTCTTGGGCTACTGTGGCTTCTCTGATTATTAACTTCTGCAAAGCCTTTCACACCTTTCATCCCAGCAGAGGTCAGATCGCTGAGATTTGAGCTGTTTCATCAGTGTAGTACCAGGACAGCCGAGGCCTGTCTCAAAACAACAAAAACCAAAAAGGCTCTTGAACAGAATGGTGATAGAAGTTAGGGTGTGGATGAGGAAGGGGTTGGAGGGATGGCTCAGAGGCTCAGAGCACTGGTTGCTTTTTCCAGAGGACCCAGGTTTGAGTTCTAGCACATGGTGCCTCACAACTGACTGTGACCCCATTTCTGGGAGATCTTCCAGCCTCTGCAGGCACTAGATGCACACATGGTACACAGACACAGATGCAAGTAAAGTGATCACACAGACACGTGGGTGGAAGCTTCGTGTGGTCGTACCCTTCAGGAGATGGGTGTGGGGATCTCTTTGTGAGTCCAGCCTGGTCTTCATAGCAAATTTGAGGTCAGCCAGAGCTAACAGTGAGATCTTGATCCTAGCTCAGAAAATTTAAAAAAGAAAAAGGTGAGTGAAATCTAGCATGGTAGAGAGGCTCAGGAGAGTGAGGCAGAAAGGTCTTAAGTTCCAGGCCAGTTTGATCTGTCCTGGAAGGAGCTGCTTCATAGCAACAAAAAATAGGTGAATGGTGGTGTGTGTTGTTCAGTGGTAAGAGTACATCTTAGCATTTGTGAGGTGTTCTGTTGAATCTCCAGCACCAAAGAAGAAAATGCAGCTGGAGGGGGGTGACAATGAGCATGATGGCATGTAACCTCCTTAGATGGGAGGGTTGACCTTGAACAGAAAAGATGGTTTTTCAGCTTTTGATATGAGAGGACACAGTTCCTACTGTGTAGACGCAGGTAAGGAGAAGACAAAGACAACGGAACTGATTTGTTCCGTTTGGTTTTGTTGGTGTCGACGGACTCAACATGCTGGCAAGTGCTCTTCCACTTGGCCTGTTTTCCAATCACTCCTTTTACTTGTTTGTTTGTTTTCCTGAGATGGGTTGCATGTGGCCTACTGGTCTCAAAACTCCGTATGTAGCTGAAGGTAACAATTACTTATGTACCTGCCTGGGATTGCAGGCATGTGTCACTACACCCAGTTTTATGCAGGGCTGGGGGACTGTGGGCTTCATGTGTGCTAGGCAAAGTACCAACCGGGGTACATCCCCAGCACCACTGTCTTTCTTTTATTTTGAGATAGCGCTCAAAGCACAGAGATGTGTGAACAGCCCCGAAATAAGCTCGTGGTCAGATAAGGCATAACAGCACATGCCTAGTTCCCAGCACTGGTGCAAGCTGAGACAGAACCACAAGTTCGCAGGCCGGCCTGTGCTACCAAGTTGCCCACACTGGGTGTTTAGTTTGCCTCGTACTCTGGGTTTTTGAAATTACATCATGATTTACAGGAACTATTCAATATACTATGAACATCTCATACTTTAAACCTGAAAAAAAGGGATTTAGAGGTTGTCTTACAGGCAGATCTAGTGATATATAGGGCTGAACCAGACAGACTTTGGAACATGCAGGGCTCTGGAGCCCCTAAGTTCTGTTCAGTATTTATTTTCATTTTATGTGTGTTTTGCCTGCAGTTATGTATCTGTTTAGTTCCATGGGAGCCACAAGAAGACACCAGATCCCCTAGAATGGGGGTTAGGACAATTGTGAGCCGCCGTGTAGGTGCTAGGAACTATTCTAGGGCATCTGACTCCCTCTGTGGCTTTCTCAGGCTCCTGAACTCACATGGTACACTCGTGAGCTTAACACACACATAAAATAATGTGTTTTGTTTTGTTTTAAGGACAAGAATTATTGGTTAATTATTTTTTCTTTGCTGGGAATTGAACCAGAAATTGAACCAGTATCCTTGGGCATGCTAGGCGAGTACTATGCCCCTGAGCCAAATTTCCAGCCCAGATTTTACAGTCTTTTAATAGTTGAACAAAAATCCGAAGAGGACTGACTGGAGAGATGGTTAAATAGTAAAGAACACTTCCTCTGATTCTTGTTACTCTTCCCTCCTTAAGGTTCTTGGCCCAGATTCCCATGCCTCGCTGCCTGCCTGCCTGCCTACCTTCCGGCTTTTGTCAAGCACTAGTGAGGCCTCTCCAAAATCTTAACCCAGCCTTCTTTCCCCTGTCCTCCCTCCCTGCCTGCCTTATTTATTCTGCTTTGTTTTCCTCATAGAACTTCTTCCATCTTGCACATTGTTTTGTCGTGGTTTTCTGATATACACACCCCTTTTTGGTGGGGGTGGTATTTGTGGTTGTGGCAGTCTTACAGGCCAGCTGGCCTAATAACTGTCTTCTGACAGACCTTGAACTCTTCTTGGTGATTCTGCTTCCCCCTCCCGAGCTAGGATTTCATGTATGCTCCACAAAGCTGGGCTTGTCCCTGCCATTTTTTCTGTGAGGTTAGAATCTTTGTTCTCTCTTGTCTCTAGTGTCTAGGACAGCACTAGACACAGCACTCCCTGGTTTAGTGTTTGTGAGGTGAATGAATTTCTAAACTGCCTTTCAACAATGCTCAGTTACTCCTGTGTGCCTCCCAGGCTATCTGACTGGATGGAATTGATCACTTTCCTTGGATCACTTTCTCCTTTCAATTAAATACCTCCATCAATCACCCAGATCAAACACTGGGTCTGTTCACTTAACATATTTTCTGTGGATTTGTAGCCACCCATTACTTTCTTTGGAATAGTTAATCTCCCACTCCTCTTTGGGTAGCATCTACTTATCCAGTGAATTTGATTTAGTTTTTTTGACAGTGTGTACCTGGTGTTCTTGTTGATGGTGATGGTTTGATTTGGTTTTTGATCTACTGATACTGGGTCTCTTCCTAAAACAGGGGTCTCACTCTATGAAACAAGGTCTCACTATATAGCTTTGACTCTCCTGGAATTCACTCTGTACACCAAATTAAGAGATCTGCCCTTTTTTGCTTCCTGCTAGGATTAAAGGTGTGTACCTATGTCTTGTTCTGGTTCTCACTCTTTAGATGAGGCTCGCCTGATAAATGACCTTGAACACTTGAGCCTCCTACCTCTTCCACTAACTAGGATTTATTTGTTTACTGTTTTTTTCCAAGACTGGGTTTCTCTGTCCAGCCCTGGCTGTCCTGGAACTCCCTCAGGCTGGCCTGAAACTCAGATCTGCCTAACTCTTCCTTCTGAGTGATGGGATTAAAGGCATGTACTATCCACAAAACTTTTTTTTTTTTCTTAAGGGTGTCCTGGGTAGCTTTGGCTGGCCTGGAACTTGCTATGTAGACCAGGCTGACCTTATCTCTTGAACACTTAATGTAAGGATCTGTTCTTGTTGCTCAATTTAATCAAGTAGTTTGATTTTTTTGGTTACTGATTTTTCAAGAGTTTTTAACTAGATACAAGGCCTTATTTTTTATGTTTTGTGAGTTTTCCTTTATTTTGGTTTTGTGGGGATTTATTTGCAGGGCATTATATAATCTAAGCAAGAGCTCCACTACTGAGCCATATCGGCTCTTCATGGTGTGTTTTTTGTTTTTTTTTTTTCGTGTTATGTGCTTAGGTGCTTTGTCTGTGTCTGTCATCTGTGCCTAATGCCTGCTAAGGCCAGAAAAGAGTGTCATATCCCCTGGAACTGGAATTAGAAGCCACCATGTGGGTGCTGGGAATGGAGCCCAGGACCTCTGGAAGTGCAGCCTCTTAACTGCTAAGCTGTCTCTCCAGCCCCAGTGATGTGGTTTTGAACTTTTGTTCTGGTAGAATCCAATTTATCAGTTTTTCATCTACACTTGATGTTGTTTCTTTTCTGAGAAATCTTTGCCTATGGAAATGCTCTTCTAGAAGGTTTACTATTTTGTCTTTCATGTTTATTTCTGAGCTCAAATAGATGTTTGTGTGGGCCCTTCTCTCAAATGGATGTGCAATTTCTTCCATTTTCTGTCCTGACAGAAGGACAGTATGCCCCTCCACCCTTGGCCGTGTGCTCTTATTGCTTTTTTTCTAGTATAGGATTTAGGAAACACTTGGTAATCACTTTTTCATTTATAATTTTCCATAAAACTACAAAAACCCACCAAAACAATGACTATCATCTTACAAATGATAGGGAATTGTTGTATTATTGTGATTGTCTTGTGGTTTTCATGACTTGGGTGATGTTTGATCATTTTGTGGCAGTCTAGAATACAGGATTGTCGTGGCCTTCCTAAATACTTTATTTTCTCCTGATTCTACAGGTCATAAATTCAAGATCAAGCTATCGCCATATTTGGCTTCTAGAGACTCTGTACTTGGTTGAAAATAGATTTCTTGGTGCTGATTGTGCACACCTTTTATTGAGACAAGATTTCTCTGTTGTAACTCTGTCCTGGAAGTCACTCTGTAGACCAGGATGGCCTCAAACTCAATGAGATCTGTCACTCCATTAAAGGTGTATGCCACCACCACCTGGTGCACACCTTTGATCTCTGCTCCCAGAAGGCAAAGTCAGGTGGAACTCTGAAGCTTGCCTGGTTTACATAAAGAGGTACAAGCTAGCTAGAGCTATGTAGTGAGACCCTTTCTGATGTAAATTAATGAAAGAGTGTCATTTGTGAGGATTTTGCTATGAGATATTTATTATCATTTTTTTCCAAGACAGGATTTCTCTGTTGTAGCTGGCTGTCCTGGACCTCACTCTGATCAGGTTGGCCTTGAACTCAGAGATCCACCTGCCTCTGCCTCCCAAGTGCTGGGATTAAAGTGTGCCACTACCGCTCAGCCCCTAATAAAACTGATTACTGGGTGTTACTAAAATGCTCCTTTTAATAGCAAAAGTTAAATGCAAGGTAGCTGAGAAGCATTTGTATCCATAGTAAAGAAAAGAGAAAACTCTACTACTGGAGGTCAAGGTGAGGGCAACTATTGGCTGAAACTTTGGGGCTTTTGAGGTGTAGGGTGTTATGTAGTCAATACCAGGTTGGCCTCAAACTCAGCAGTCTCCTGTCTCAGCATCGAGTGCTGGGATTACAGGTGTATTCTGACACACCCAGCTTTGTGAGTTAAGAGTAAGAGCAATGTTACAGAATTGAGTTAGTCAGTGTAATAATTTCAGCTCTTCTAAAAGGTAGAGATCCAGTTACATGGAGACTGTATCTGTTCAAAAAATCTGAGATTTTTCCGCCAAATTTGGGTTTCTGGATATTAATCATATGTCATTTTAAACATCTACTTAAGAATTATGAACTTGAGGCTGGAGAGATAGCTCAGTAGTTAAGAGCATGGTCTAGGCTTGCAGAGGATCTGAGTTCAAGTGCCAGCACCCCCCTGGTGGCTCACAACCATCCGCAACTCCAGTTCTAAGGGATCTGGAACTCAAGCACCAGACATGCATATGGTATAAATATACATACATGCAGGCAAACACTCATACACATTAAATAAATCTAAAATTATTTTTAAAGAGGGACTTTTTAAATAATGTTGATGGTAGTAGGGCCTCTCCACTCCTTTAAACTCCCAAGCTGCATAAATGCCAGCCCTGATCTACTGTGTTAAGTCTGTAGAGATGTGGTTGCCTCCCAAAGGCCTTCCAAGATTAAACTTTGCATGGTTGCTTAGCTACTGCTAGTTAAATAAGCAACCTAGGTGTTTTACTATGGAGATTATCCAGGTAAAAATGTTGACACTTGAAGTACTTGTACTTAAAGTCTTTCTAGCATTTTTTTTTTTCTTCTCATTTTTAAAAGGAATGTTCACAGAAGAAAACAGTGGTTTGGTGAATTTTCAACTGCTATTGCAAAGTGACAAGGAGTACAGTCCTTTTTTTTTAGGATTTATAGCATCGGCTTCCAGGAGCAATAGAAAATTAGTTTGCCATGAGCTAGTGTTCGTTTGTTTTGCTTTTTAACTTTGGCCAAGTTAAAATGGAGGGAAGGAATGAGAATTGTAAAGTCAAATCTACCAGGCTTTTAAACCCTTATACCGACAGTTAAGTTGTAAAAGTGACATGTATTAATCTGAAAAGTAATTACTGCGGTGATCATCAGTGAGCAAGCCTATAAGTTATTGATGATATTTATAACCTTGCCAGTGTTGCCTTTTTTTCTGCTTTTTCTCATATTAGAAATGGTACAAATTATTGAAATTACTTTGTAATTTCTTTTGTAAATTTAAGATTTCCCTAGTTAGGAGCTGGAGAGATAGCCCCGTGGTTAAGAGCCACTCGCTGCTGTTCCTGAGGACCTTAGTTAAATTCCCAGTACCCACACTCCAGCTTAAAGCAATTATTTACTTTTATTTTATGTGTACAAGTGTTTTGTTTGCAGGGGTTAGAAGAAGGCGTTGGATCCCCAGTAGCTAGAGTTATAGTTGTGAACCACCATGTGGGTGCTGAGAATTGAACCTGCGTCCTCTGGAAGAACAGCAAGAGCTCCTAATTGTTGAACCTTTCTCCACCCGCCCACCACCAAGTTTTTAATATTTAGCTCCTTGTTAAATTCAGAACTTTAGTACCCTGTGTGCAGAAGGGATAGAAGAGTAAAATCCATGCGTAGATCTGTGTAATTAGTGAGCAAGCCTTACCTTCTTTTCATGGAAGGTACTTCATGTCATTGAATATATTACATACATAATCATTCATTCAAACAAACATTTGCTTGGTGTATATGCAGGAAAGAGTTTTCTGTATTCCCTGCTCCAGTGAAAGATTGCCTTTCCAGCTCATTGACATGAAGGAAGTCACATGGACTATTCTCAGAAGCTGACAAGACTTCCGTGTCTGTTATTAAACATGGTTGAAATAAGATTGAAGTCAGCCTTGTGCCTGATTCTACCTAAAGTTCCTCTATCAAGGCCTAGAAAAGGCCCTCCCTCCGTCTTGAGTCCTTGAGTAAGCTTAAAGTAGCTGGAGGCTTACTATCGGCTGTTTAATATAGCTATCAGGGTGTAACATGAGTAAAAGAATTTAGAGGCCACCCTCTAGAAACCAGGATAAAACACCAGCTAGTCTTCTGATGGACCCACAATTTCTTCAGATTTTCAGCAGGAAAAATTCATTTAGAACATTTCAGTACAGTGGTTTTCTGGTTCTTTGGTTTGGATTTGAGTTGTTTATGTTTGTGGCTTATGTGTGCATTTTCAGTGAGCGGCACTTTTTCCTAGGTCTTTTATTCTTGACCTGTCACTTTACAACTCCCCCTCAGTACCCACACCATCAGTCTCATTGTGTGTGTTATCCTGGGGTGGAAGGCAGGACCTTGCACATACAAGGCAGATTCAAGTGCTCTGTGACAGACAGAAATCTCTATGAACTTTGGGTTGGTTTAGTTTTGATTTTGAAAGTTTCCCTCTTTAGAACAGCCTGTCTAAACTAGGATGCCTCCTGCTTGGTTATCAGCTGTTTCTATATTTTTTTAAAAGCTGATTCCTTGGGCTCCCATGTCACCCCAGTGATGTAGATTTGGCACCTAGAGCTTTGCACATTCACACACACTACCACTGAACTGTATTAGTAGCCTTGACACCAATTTATAATGTTTATTTTTAAACAATCTTTCTTGGATTTAGTACCTTGCATTGACTTAATACTGTGCTGGGATAATGATCTCTTTTATAATGAGGGAGAGTCCTGAAAATATTAGCACCAAGAACATAGTAAATAGTAATGTGTAGGAAATGCAAATGCAACATTAATCTTTGCATGCTTTTGTTACATTTTCAGGAAACTGCTAAAGTTCCTGTGGGATCAAAGTAGAATTTTATAAGAACATAATGGGTAAGTTATACAAAGGTAATTTTGTGTTTCAATTAGTGGGAGCTGGTATTCCTTCCACTAAAGGCACCTGTGACCTACACACAAGAACTACTGGCACAGATGAGCACACTTGACCTATCTGTACACTACATACCCACCAAGGGGGTGACCTTCAAAGTCACTGAATGAATATAGGAAAATGGCTAACGTGAAATTAATGTTTATGTGAACAATTTGTTACTCTGAATCTCTGAAAGGTAATAATACTTAGTAACGATTTTATTGACTATAATTTGTGCTATTTTAAGAATGAAACTTTAGGCCTGGCGATGGTGGTGCACAGCTTTAATCCCAGCACTGGGAAGGCAGAGGCAGGCAAATCTGAGTTCTAGACCATCTTGGTCAACAGAGGGAGTTCCCAGACAGCCAGGGCTACACAGAGAAAGCCGTCCTGAACAATAACAATATAAATAGATAAGAATTTAACAAGAGCTATGCAGACTGTTTAGTTGTATATTAAGCTTTTGCCCTGTCCCTATGACCAAATAAATCCCTGCAAAAGACTTGAGAGAAGGGTTTGTATTGCGCCCAGTTTCAGGTGTTCTCATTCATCACAAGGAGTGCATGCTGGAGCAGAGCTGCTCAACTGGAGGTCTGCAGGAAGCAGAGCAGTAAGTGGAAGGACCAAGAGCTGCCAAGTACCTTCTCTACCTACATTCTCCTGCTGGATCCTGCCTTCCACAGCACTGCCACCTAATAGTCCATTGTGTTCAGTGGCTTAAGCTGTTCATTAGGGCAGAGCCCCCTTGATCCACCTATGGTTCCTGGAAGCACTCTCACGGACACACTAAGAGCTATGGTTCACTAGGTGTTTCTCAGTCCATTCAAGTTTGCAATCAAAATCAAGCATCATAGAACAACGTTAAAATGAACTTCTTGGTAGGGTTGAGTTGTTTTCGCTGTGTACCCCAGTGAAAGTGGCTGAGCCATTTCTCCAGCCCCTGTCAGCTTTTTTTCTTTTTCTTTTCTCTCTCTTTTTTTTTTTTTTTTTTTTTTTTTTGAGTATTGAGATTACAGGCATTAGCCATCCTCTCTAGCTTCAATTTATTTTTCCTATTCATTTACTATGGTTTTTGGAGACAGTTTCCTTGTGTAGCTCAGGCTGTCCTGGAACTCACTCTGTAGGCCAGGCTGGACTTGGAACTTAGATCCACCTGCCTCTGCCTCCCAAGGGCTAAGATTATTAAAGATGTGTACTACTACCACTTGCCAGCTGGTTTTTCTTCTTAAAGCTTTGTAAGATCTTTTAAAAATAAGCTTGAATAGTCTGGTTTAGAAATTGCTTTCATTTTTATGTGTCCCCATGTTTTTATTGTAAAATATTGCAAGAGTTATCCAGTGTCAAAGCATTTTCCGGGGTTGGAGAGATGACTCAGTAGGTAAAGGCCTTGGTTGCAAGTGTCAGGACCTGAATTTGACTTCCAGGCCCCATGTAAAGCCAGGTGCAGTGGTACACGCTGTAATCCAATGCTCCTGCAGCCAGAACTAAGAGACACAGCTTGCAGGCCAGCCTCCATGAAGTGTGCAGTGGTAAACAACAAATACCCTGTTTCAAAGTGAAAAACAAGGGCCAACAGCTAAGATTGTCTCAGACCTCTACATATGCCCTGTGGTACATGCACATCCCAATCCCAGCACTTTGGAGGCAGAGGCAGGCGAATCTCTTGAGTTTGAGGCCAGCCTGGTCTACAGAGCGAGTTCAAGAACAGCCAGAGTTACAACCCTGTCTCAAAAACAACCAACCAAAAAATTTGTTTTTACTTTTTTTCAGAATTGTCAGCATTTTGCTGTGCACACTTCACAATATGGGTATAGCTCACACCCCGATTATTTTGATACTTGGCAACAATGGTGATTTTAATACTAATCTTTGAGCAATTCCTCAGTTACTGGTGTGGATGCTTGTGGCTAAATAACAATCATCTTCATCCTTCAACTTTATAGGGCTTCCTAAGTCTTTAGAGTGAGATTTAAGATGTTTTTATATATTGGTAACAATAAAGTAGTTATAAAAGATAAATGTGAGACAAGACCTTGGGTGTGTAATGTGTCTCCGTTGTCGCTGTTATCCTGAGCAGAGCTAACTGAAGCTCACATTGCACCAGCCTCAGCTGTAGAGTAGCACCTGAGCACTCGCACACGCGCCTCACCTGATTTGATTTTTCTTGTCCAGGCTTAGCAGTCAGACCCGGGGCATTACATTTGCTAAGAACACGCTCTGCTGCTGAGCAGAGCCCCAGACAGAGTCCCTGTTTGTCTGCAATGCATTGTGTGACTAAAGTTTACCTCACTGCTTCCTTTCAGATGGAGAGGAGAGAACCTATGGTGGCTGTGAAGGCCCTGACGCCATGTATGTTAAGTTAATATCTTCTGACGGCCATGAGTTCATTGTAAAAAGAGAACACGCACTAACATCAGGAACAATAAAGGCCATGTTGAGTGGGCCAGGTATGTGAATACAGTGTTCCTTCATGTATCCTTTTAATGTTTAACTAGTTGTTGCAAGTTAGATGCACAAGCATTTGAAGGAGGAGAAAGCAGTTGCTGGTGGTGCATGCCTCTAGTCCAGCTACTCGAGAGGCTGAGGTTTGGGAGGGTTGCTTCTAGCCTAGGAGTTTTAGGAAGACATGTCTAAAAAGGATTGGGAATACTAGGTAGCTACAAGCATATGGAGTAATATGGAGTCTCCAGAATCCATATAAAAAGCCAGGTAGCTAGACTCTGGCTTCTAACCGCAAACACACACACACACACACACAGAGGTAGGGAGGGGGACAGAAACTCCCACCGTTACATGATTACCTTATATTGAGAAAAAAAATTAGATTCTGCTGTTTTCAGTTATTTTCGTTATTTCAGAAGTTTTGAGTAAGATCCTAATTATTATTTTGTAATAGGAAGCCTGCTTATTTTTCTACATTAGTTTGTAGTTATCATATACTGTTCTAATGGTTTATTCATAGAAGTTACCACCACCTCCCTAATATGCCCCTTCTCCCTGTTGCCATCTGTTTTGTCATTTCAATCCTTGTTTTGAGTCAAGATCTTAATTCTGTAGCCCATGCTGCCAAGCTGACTTCAGATCACAGCTGAACTTCCTTCCTCCCTGTGCTGTGATCTTTAAGCACTCTTTTTTTTACCCCCTTTTAAGTAAATATTTTCGAGTTTCAAAAAAAATTCAAAGCATACAAATCTAGTGGCAATTACTATATCTACACAGTATGTGCCACCATCACTAATATCTAGTTCCAAAATATTTTCATTTTTCCAAAAAAGGAAACCTTGTACTCATTCAACGTTGTCTGTGCCCAGTTCTTTCTGTTTTCCCTGGTCCAGAATCCATGCAGTATTTGACCTCCTGTGTCTTTGTACATGGCATAATGCTTCCAAAGTTCATTCATATGGGAGTGGAGCCATCTAGTACTATCATAGCTACGAATGTGCTACATTGCGTTTGTTTATCTGTTCATCACAGTTGGTGAGCATTCTGTGTCTTTTAGCTACTTTTAAACAGTGCTGTTGTGAACACAGGTACATATAAATACATGTTTGATACACCAGCTTTTCATTCTTCTGTTTCATGGGACTGTTTTGTCATGTGGTTGTTTATTGTGTTTTGGAGTACTACCAGATTTTCTGCAGGGATGCTTTATATTTTTGGTATTGACAGCATACTTCCAGTTTCTAGGACATCCTGGCTGGGATTTATCTATATTTTTCCTTAAGGTTTATTTACGATGTGGGTATATATCTGTGTGATGAGTTTATGTAGCATGTAGCACATGCATGCAAGAACTCATGGAGCCAGAAGAGGGCATCAGATCCCCTAGAACCAGGGTCACAGTGGTTGTACCAAGTGGGTGCTGGGAACTAAACGCAGATGCTGTGTAAGAGCATTAAGCTTGTAACTGCTAAGCCATTTCTCTGGCCAATTTTCATCTTTTTATAGCTGTTCTACTGGATATGAAGTGATACTTCAGCATAGTTTTTATTTCTATTTCCTTAGCAACTTCTCTCTCTCTCTCTCTCTCTCTCTTTCTCTCTCTCTCTCTCACACACACACACACACACACACACACACACACACACACACCCCATCTTCCTGCTTCACCTTTGGAGTGGCACATACATTCTCGACACCAGAGGTGGAGGTAGAGGCAAGGAGATCTGTGTTCCAGGACAGACCATCCACAAACAGAGGAAAATAAATGAGGGCTTATTGGTACATGGTTCTACTTTGGTGTGATGAAATGCTTTGAAACTTGACAAAAAGGGAAGCAATTCTGAAAACTAAATGCCACTAAACTGTAAGATAGTTGATTTTATATGATAGAAGTTTTGCCTTTTAAAAAAGGCCCCATCTCTAGTACCCTAAAGGTTGATGTATTTCCTACGTGTGTGTGTGTGTGTGTGTGTGCGTGTGTGTGTATGTATGTATGTATGTGTATATATATATACACACACACACACGCACACACACACATATATTATTTTTTTAAAAGGGGACGGGAGCTTAACTACTAGTCAAGCAAATTTTACTTTTATTCTCATTGTTAATTATTTGCTGGGCCCTACCTGTTTCTCATCCTACCTCCAAACTCATGGCAATTGGAACTTTTAAATGCTACATTTTCTAAGAACATATTTTTAGACGTGAAATGCCTTTTTTATATTTAGTAAAAACATACAATGCTAGTGTTAGACAACTGAAAGAATGTTATGGGCAGTGGGTGGTACATACCTTTAATAGCGGAGGCAGGAACAGGCAGCGATCTCTTGAGTTTGAGGCCAATCTAGTCTACAAAGTCAGCTCCAGACCAGCCAAGACTGCACAATAATAAGCCCCTATTTCAAGAAAAGAACATTGTCCCTGTGAGTTAAGGCCAAATGATATAAATAACATTTATATGGCCAAGGCATTTTGAGGCATGACTGGAAACTGCTTTATATAACATTAGTTCCGAAGGAAGTGTCTTACAAGGAAATCTCATTAGTGTGAATTGTTTTCTGTTTTTTGAGCCTAGATTTAGCTAAACAGTCCAAACCAGCCTCAAATCAATCCTGCTCCAGCCTCTTAAGTGCTGAGGTAAACAGGCACATGCCATTACATCAAGCCTTTAAATGCTACTGTGATAAAGATTTTTAAAGTGTTGTGTCTACTGAAAAGTTTACATAATCTTGTTTGGTGCTGAACACAGTCAATCTTTTAACATTTATTAGTTTATTGCCTAACAAAGTGTTGTTGTTATTGTTATTATTATTATTATTATTATTATTATTATTATTATTACAGAACTTTATTTTCCTGCAATTCTGAAGGCTTGAACGATAAAGAATTGGCCTCTGTACTTGCCTTTGAATAATGGGTTGTGTCGTCACATGTCGTCTTCTACCTGTATGTTCCAGTCTTTTCTGATGAGAACGCCAATTGTACTGTTCTCTTGTCCCAAATATCTTGTTTAACATGATTTAACTGAAAGACCCTACCTTTACGTACAATCACATTCTGAGGTAGTTGGGGTTAAGATTCCCTTGAGAACAAGAAGAGGCACTGTGCAGCTATAACATACATACCCTTTTGTTTTGCAGGACAGTTTGCTGAGAATGAAACCAATGAGGTCAATTTTAGAGAGATCCCTTCGCACGTGCTATCGAAAGTGTGCATGTATTTTACCTACAAGGTCCGCTACACTAACAGCTCCACTGAGATCCCTGAATTCCCAATTGCACCAGAAATTGCTCTGGAACTTCTCATGGCTGCGAACTTCCTAGATTGTTAAATAAAATAAATTATAATAAACTGTTAATTTTTTCAGTATTTAATACCTGTAGTTCAGTTAGTAATTTTTTTCACATATAGCATGTTGCCTGTATGAAATTGAACTCTATAAAGTTTATTGCCCAGCGGATTCCTTCTGTTCCTTTGCATAGCAGAGTTGAAATTTGTTTGATACATCAACAAATTAAGGACGTTTCACAAGACAAGAAATAAATAAATAAATAATGCCAGTTTGTAGGTGGTTTGCTTTCTCCTTTGGATGTGACCTTTAAAATTATAAGTGATATAGCAAATCCTGGAATATAAGCATAAATGAACATGCTTATATAAGGAGCTTTTTTTTTTTTTTAAAGAACCAGTTCTGATCTTACAGCCACTGAGCATTACTAGAGTTATGCAAATAACTACATGAAAATCATGTTTATAACTTAGCCAAACCTTGATTTTTGTAACTCAAAGACTAAGAGTTGAAATTTCTTATGTGTTTTTTGATAAACTGCAGTATTGTTTAAGTGCATCTTGTGTTTTGTTTATTGCTACAATTTAAGAACTTTATTTAAAAGCCATAGTGGAAGATTACCAGGTACGACTTTTGAAATAGTAACTGTTTGAACTGTAGCCTTTTAGTCAGGTAAATGATAATGACTAGCGTTGCTGTGCATTGTGCGATTTGAACAGTCCAAGCATGACCACCGCTGGCTGCCAAGCTCCCTTGCGCTTTCATTCTGTGTGGTCTCTTGGGATTACACTTGTATGTGTTGAAATGTGTCCTACCACACTTCATGAGCTTGATCTAAACTTAGAATCTGGGCGTTCTGAGCTCTAGTCTTCCTGCATTATCAGAATGTAATAAGAATGAGATACGGTGATTCCCTTGTAATGCACTTGGATGCACTGCCAGAGCTACCCTCCACTGGTGCGTGTTCCAGCCAGCTGTATAGAAGTTGTGGGTCTGTAGTCACGTCATGAGGTGGTCATTCAGCCTTTATACTAAGCAGATGAAACCTCTGAAAACGTTGACCAGATCTCTGCCATGTCGTCGGAAGTGCAACGAGGTCTCCAGAACAAGGCCACCATCACTGAGGTCTGTCAGTGCAAGACTTCACTTTCTCCCTAGGACTGGTTTAATATACATCGGTTTTTCTGGAAACCACAGAAACCATAAAAGTAACTTTCCTCTTAAACTTTCCAGCATATTGAAAATGGCTAAATGTAATTTGGTTATTTTTTAGTAACATTTCAATACATACGTACGTAGTTTAGTATAGATGTGATGAGAGTACAGGAATTGTGTTCTGGACTGGGAGTATTTAGAGCTCAGTGGCAGTGCTACTGAGACAAGACCCTCCATCAAACTCTAGCCAACATGTGTTTGCTCTTTGTATCAGAAAGCTCCAATGAAAGGCCAAAAGATACTTTCAAAAGGCAGTAGCTAGAAATAAAAGTTAGCTGGGGCCAGTTTTTGTGGATTACTGTTAGGACTTCAAGACATTAAAACTGCAACACACTAGGCAAATTTGTATATGGTTCGGCAAATGGTACTTTGTGTTAATAAAGGCTGCATTGACTGAAAAGGTATGAACACTTGGTCTTTTTAGAATTGTCTCCTGTACATGAAAGGTTGAAACTCTGCTTCAGGGCGTCTTGTCATGTGGTTGAATTGTTTGGTTCAATCTAAGGTAGTTTTAAATAACATCAAGATGTTAATAGTTTTCTGATACTTTTCAAGTTATGTGTAAACTGTCCAGTGTTTTTTTTACATAGTAAATAATACAATAAAGTTACGTGTTTTTTGTTTTGTTTTTTTAGTATTTCATTCTGGAGCCTGGAGGTATGGGTTAGTGGACCAATACTACCTGGCATGTTTAAGGCCATCAGTTTAGTCTCCAGAACTGGGGAAAAAAAATTTTTTTTGCACTGATTGAGTTGCGCTTTTTGTTTTGGTTTGGTTTTGATTTGGGGTTTTTTGTGGGTGTGTATGTGTGTGTGCTTTTTGGTTTGTTTCTGTTTGGGGTTTTTCAAGACAGTTTCTCTGTAGCCCTGGCTGTCCTGAAATTCACTCTGTAGACAGGCTAGTCTCCAAGATCCATCTGTCTCTGCCTCCCAAGTGCTGAGATTAAAGGCATGTGCCACCACCACCCAGAGGGTTATGCTTTTTAAGTTGTGTGTTTTTCTTGTAGTTATCAGTTTCCTTTTCTAGGTTCTAGTTGATACTGAGTGGAGTATACACATGCTCACCCAAATGCATGAAGAGCTCTTGTGTGTGGATGGATGAATATTGGTAGATCATTACTTCCAAAAAGCAGACATTACACTGAGGGGTGAGATGAAATCGCTGTTACAGACTTGATGCGTTTTAGTCAAGTAATTCCTGTTTAAAAAGGAAATTTTACACAAATAGCAAGGTTTGAATATATCCACACCTAGCAGTGCTAAAGTGAACTTCCCGGGGCCTGGAGAAGTCTCAGCAGCTAATAGCGCTTGCTCTCGGAGAGGACCCACACCTCGGAGTTCACCACCCATAGCTCCGCTGCATAGATCGTGACATCCTCAAGTGTCTTCTGCTGCCCACAGACATGTGCAAGGAAACACTCAAACGGGACATTTTTTAAAGTTGTCTTTTGTTGATTATATTTAACAAACTTGAGCTCTTGTACTCAGATACCATTGATTTTATATATACAGTTACTTGCTGTAAGTCTGGTATAATACTAAACTATATTTGTATAAAGATTGTATCTTCTATTAGTCTAAAACAGTTTTGGTGATACTAGAGCACCAGCCTGAGAATTTAAGACTGTCTTATGTTAATGCCATGTAACCTTGAACAAATCCATTGGTTCTTCATTACTACATTCACAGTGGGGGAGGGGGGCGGTGATGGAGGAGGACTGGTCAAACACAGGCCTTGAGTATACTTTTAAAAATCCATTTATGTGTTGTCAGTATATTTGCATGTATGTGTACTACATGTGTGTGTGGTGCCCAAGTTCAGAACCCCTGGAACAAGTAATGGATGGTTGTGAGCCATGGTGTAGGTGCTGGGATTGGAACCTGGGTCCTCCACAAGAGCATCCAATGCTCTTTACCACTGAGCCATCTCTTCAGTGCCAAATGTGTTCTGTGACTAAGCTACATCTGTACCACCAGCCTCTTCTTACAGGAAACAGATTCTGTAATGATCTTAGAACTAACTCATCAGCCCTGCCTCGAGCCGAGATTATAGGTGTACACCACTCTGCCCAGCCCCACCACCGTATTTCTCTAGTTAGGGATACTGTGTGTAAAGTCATTACCCACAAATTTGTACCAGAACAAGAATTGTGAACTAGACAGGAAACATTACTGTTGTATGGGATTTTTTGTTTGTTTTCCTATGTTGGGTATTAAATGTTACACATGAATACTAGACATTAGGGCATTTTGTTTTGTAGTGCTGGGAATTAAACTCAGGGCCTCAAGCATGCTAGATGAGAGCTAAACGGCTAAGGAACTGTACCATTCCCATCCCTAATTTAAAGTCTTTGTGGTTTTCTATCAGCCAGTATATAGAGAGATTGTCCAGTTCTAACCCTGGTTCTCAGTAACTTAATGCAAAATGAAATTTATGTTCTGTGATTTTGTACCAGTGTGTTTAATACGAGGTCATATACTAATTTTTCCTGAGTTAAGTACATTTACGACTTCATGTGTCTAGCTAAGAATAAAAGGCCAAGTTTTTTGTTTTTGCTTTGTCCGGAAGGCGCTGGGAATGAAACGCAGAGCCTCTCCACATTGTAGCAGGCGCTTTACCACTGAGCCGCACTCCTTGTCTCTAAAGAGGTTTGTGTGAGTGCTCACAGATGAACTCAGAGGCCAGAAGTGACTGTTGAATCCCTGGGAGCTGGAATGTCCAGGAGCTTGTCTGCTGGACATCTGGCTTGTTTTGTTGGTGCTGGAATCCAAACTCTGATCTTCATGATTGTGTAGCAAGACCTCTTAGCCGCCACACCATCTCTTCAGCTCCTTGGAGACCCTGCGTATGTTTCCATCACAGGCATACATGGTGCCCAGTAAATCTGCTCAGTTTTAGGGACTTCCTGAAACTATTGAGTTGTTTACTTCTTGAATGTAAGCTTTCCTGCAGGATGAAATGTTTTGCCTACCTTTAGAATATCTTGTATAATCTCTCCATAGGTATCATGTAAGCCTCCCTTCAAAATGAAAGATTTTAATCTCAGAGTATTTCTACACAACATTAATATAGCCAGAAACCTAGGAACATGTCCTATAACAGAACCAAATTTAGAATTGCAGTTTCAACCTTGGAAATAAAAATAATCAGGTTTAATATGACTTCAAGTATACCTGTCTAGTTCTGTAAAAACATTAACCAGTGGGCCTTAAATTCTTTGGCTTGGTCGAAGGGAATACAGGGTCTCATTCTGTAGGCCAGGCTGACTTTGAACTTGGTTTGATCCTGTTTTAGCCTCCCAAGTACAGGGATTTCAGGTGTAAGCCATAACACCTGACACAAATGAGCTGTAAAATTGTTGTATTACAATGCAGAATGCAAGTTATATAATTTTGCCCACAGTAGGTAGGGTTTGATTAAGCTCTGTTCTTTAAGTATATTGAACTGTTTGCTTGTTTTTAACATCCTATCAAAAGTACTTTTCTGGGCGTAAAAGTACTGTTTTAACAGAAAAGATACCCTCTAGTGAGGCTTAATTTCTAAACATGTTGAATTTCTAGTTACATGCTTATGGAACACCTAGAATCAAAGGCTTAAAGCTAATGAAACACTACAATTTAAATTTGTGTTTTGAACAGTTTTCATAATGGTGATTTTTGGTCCTATGTATATCTTAAGAATTGGAAATAGGGATGTTTAGTTTTTGAGGTAGTATTTATCTTCCCAGCTATTTAGCATACTGGTAAGTATTCAATGTGTTTATTGAATTTATTGATGTGCAAAGGCAGTATCTTAACTATATTTTACCGGGTCTTGAGTTTTGTTTTGTTTGTTGTTTTGTTTTTTTTAGGTTTTATTGTTTATTTTGATGTACTTAATTATACGCCTCTGTGTGAAGATATGTCCCTTAGTCTTGCTGGAGTTGTCTGTACTTTATCCAGTCCCCCACCTGCAAAAACTCCTAGAGGAACTGACAGCTTCGTTCTAGATTGCTGGTTGCCAATCTAGATTCTTGATGTTCTTCCATGACAAATAAGTATACATTCCTTCAAAGAAGATAGACAAATTACCCCAGTGATACATGAAACCATGCTCAGGGCATTAGTCGTATGGAAAGGCTAATGGAAATACATGAGGACTCCAGACGGCAGTGGGGCAGTTGGCAGATCTGACGGGGCTCCAACCATTGCCTGACTGCCCCCATTCCAGCCACCCCTGGTTCCTCCCGTGTTCATGAACCAGGAGAAGCTACGCTGGCACCAAGTCCACCAGCGGGAACTTGGGAATGAAAAGTGGTTAGAGAGACGCAGCGGCCGTGAGTAGAGAAGAAAGATGGCGGACTGAGTCCGCAGGGCCCAGGCTCCCAGTCAGCCCACAAGTTCAACCAGAGACATCAGGAAACAAGCCAGCAGGAGAGTCTAAGATCGTAAAGCAGCAGAGGGACTCTGAGCAGTCCCACTCGGCCCCATGGCTACCTGCTGGGCACCGGCTCCCACTCAGCCTGCAGGTTTGTATCGACGGGAGGGGAGTCTAAAGTCGAAGAACAGAGCCTGGGACAGGACTCAAGACGGCGGCAGGACAATCCCGCAGGGCTCAGAACCTTGAGAGTTAAAAGTGGTTGGGAAGACAGATCTGGAAAGTCAGCTGGCCGTGAGTAGAGAGAGGAAGGGTGGCAGAATGAGTCTGCCATTTTGGCCCCTGGGCATGGAGGACATCGAACTGGGGACACAGTCACTGTGGTGCTTCAGATAAGATGGAGGCCAAAGAAGCTCTGCGCCCACAGAGACACCAGTGCTCAGGATGCCAGTGTGGGGCTGCCCTAGACCTAAGAGTGGTCAAAGTATGCTTTGAGCCCCAGAATTCTCACCCTAAGAGCGGAAGGTATTCGGCTGCCCTCATTTTCTTAGCCCTGGCAAAAACCCAGCTAAATTCTAAATGCTGCCTGCTTCACAGCAGGTCACTGACAAAGGAGTATGGCCTGCTTGATGCGTGTCTGACTGCTGTAGCTGGAAGGCTGAGCCCATTTTCTGATAAGGTGTCTTCCTCTTTCCCCTGTAAGACCACACTTTATGCATAAGGTGCTTTTCCAAGACTTTGACCCTTAGACAATGAGCCCCAACATGCAAATGGGGCTACTCCAGTATCCCTGTCTTAACCAATGCCCCCCCCCACCCTGTCCCTGGATGCCAAGGACGCCCCTGTTCTTTTCCACTATAAATGTAACCACCCTTTCTTCAATAAACTGAGATGTCCCACCGACAACAGTCTCCTGGGAATTCTGTTTCCTGCAGCTCTCAGCAAAGACCTGCCTAGACCTACCATGGACCGGCCCTGTGCTTTCTTCCCCGATGCTGAGCTGATGGCCAGCTGCTTAGCTACTTCCTGGTGAGGAGAGCCAACAAAGAAATCCACAGCCAGGAGGCTGGGGCTACAATCAGGCCACCCTATTGCTACCTGAGAGGCCAGGGCTCCCACTCAGGGATTGGAGTGTCACAAGTATTAACAGATTCAGTACCTTGGCAGGTAGGGGAAAAGCAGTGAGTACTGCTAACCCTAATGGGGTCGGAGAGGGCATGAGCTATAGCGCTGCCCGTGGGCTGCGGTCTCAGGACAGACAGTGGTGAGGTCTGGAGTTCAGATGGGTCCTACCCATGAACCAGCCGCCAAAGCCTCGGGATTTCCATGATCCCGAGTAGTGGCAGGATGAAGACTGTACCAGCTTCGAGGTTGAGTCTCCTCCTTTTGGGAGGGGTTTTGAGGACCTCAAGGTGCTCATGTGGACCAGTAAAATCGGAGTTCCATCTGCACTGCTGACACCATCAGAGTTCAACGGGCACTTGACCCTGGCTTCATGAGGCACTCATTCTGGCAGGCTGTGTGTGGGGTTGGGGGTTAGGGGTGGGGAGGAGGCTTCATGATATCCCAGAGTCTGGGGATGCCTTGGTGTCTGTTGGATGTCTGGATTCCTGAGTGATGTCCTGGTGCCTGCATGATATCCTGGTCCCTAAGTGTTTGGGCATGCAGCCCAACTTCAGGTTGAACTTTGTCATGTCTAATCTCAAGCTAATATAGATCAGGTGGATGTCCATGATCTGAGCAGCCTGCTGCCACCGAAAACCATAGTCATGACTGTGATCCAAGCTCCCCCAGCCCAGACTTGATTTGTTTCCTTTTTTTTAACCTCATGGGTTCTCTCTCTCTCTCTCTCTTCCTTCCCCCCCTTCTCTGTCTCTCTCTCTCTCTTTTAGAGAGCACAGGCGTGGGAGAGTGGACCTGGGAGGAATGGGAAGAGGATGTGATGGAGACACATTGTATGAAACTCAAGTAATGAATAAAAGTATTATGTTGAAAAAAAAATACAATGAGTTCTCGCTCTATAGCTACTGGGATAACTACAGTAACAATGTTCAGGATAGGTAAAATTTGAAGTTCTTAAAAATTAATGGTGGCTGGTGTTCTAGCTAATGCCTATAATCCCAACTACTCCACTAAGGACTAAGGGAGGAGAGTGGCTTTGTATGCCATGCCAACAGGGGCTACAGAGAGTTCCAGGCCGGCTTGGCTACCCTGAGTCCTTTCTCTTGTTAATTTTTTTCGATTTGTTTTTAGTTTTTAAAGTATGGAGGGAGGGAGAGGGTATACATATGAATGCAGGTACCTACAGAGGCCAGATAGAAATGTCAGTCGGAATCCTTGGAACCAGGGCCACCAGTTCCACTTACAATCACCTGTAATCGTGATTGTGAGTGGCCTGGAGCAGGTACTAGAAACTGGACCAACATCCTTAGTAAGAATATTACATGCTCTCAGCCACTAAGCCATCTTCTCTAGCCGCCCGCGTGGCACCTTCCAGCATCACGAAAGCTGGCCAGAATGGACAAAGTTTTCAAGTCAGTTCCAACTTGATTTCTCTATGTTCCGTAACCAGAATATGTTGTGTCTTCAGCAACAGAGTTTTACCATCTAGTTAGGGTGGGCATCCAAGAGCATCCACAGTGTCAGAGTTATTTTTTTTTTTTGGTGGGTGGGCCTTTGGGAGCCTCCTTGATCCGTGCCTGGCACTGAGATTTTCATTTAATAACACATGCCTTCAGTGGGAAATATTGTCCACCATGTTGAGTACCTGTACCTGTATTCAAATTCCTTTTTTAAAAAAATTATAGTTTTAAATTATATTGTAAATTAGTAAGTTTCCAGGAGGGTTTTTTTTTCTGACATCCTTAGTTTTGGTTAGCCCAGTCCTACCTCCTCCTCTGTTCTGGCCCCACCCCGTCTCCTTATCCACTTAAAAGCTTTATTCTCAGTGTCTTCCCCCTCTACTTTCATATTGTGAGTTCTACTCTCCCCACAACCCACTGATGCCCCATCTCCTCCCCTCTCATGGGCCCTTTCTAGCATCTTGACCTCTACAGACACTCCAGATTAAACATACTAATCTTAAAATTCGAAGTTAGGATTCACATATGGGTGAGAACATGAGACTTAGTCTTGCTGGACCTGACTTACATCACTTAGTATTTCCCACTAACATCTATCTTCCTGAAAATTGTTTTGTTTTTCTTTACAGCTGGATAAAATTCCGTTGTGTATATATACCATTTTCATTATCCGTGTATCAGTTGATGGACCTTTAGGCTGATCCCATTTTTGAGCTATTGTGAATAAAGCAGCAATGAACACAGACGTGCAAGTGTAGGAGTGTATAGAGTTCTTTGGGTATATGCCCAGGAGTGGTATAGCTGGATCGTATGGTAGATCTATTTTTAGTTTTCTGAAGAATCTCCACACTGATTTCCATAGCGACTGCACCAATTTACACTCCCACCAACCTTGTATAAGCATTCCGATTTCCATACATCCTCCCAACATTTGCTGTCTTTTGTTTTCTTGATGGTAGCCATTCTGATGGGTGGAATGGAATGCCTAACTAGTTTGATTTGTATTTCCCTGATGGTTTAGGCTACTGAATGTTTTAAAAACACTTATTAACCATTTGCATTTCTTCTTTTGAGAGCTCGTTTAGTTCCATAGTCCAATTCTTTTAAGATTTCAAATTGTTTTTATAATACTTTTCCTAATAATTTGAGTTTCGTGCAATGCATCACCATAACACCCTCTTCCCATTCCTCCTTGTCCCATCCTCCCTCCCCTGTGTCCTCAAAGGAAAAAAAAAAAATTAAGTCAATCTGGTGTGGCAAGAACATGGACCACAAAACTATGATAGAGTTCGACCTGAAGCTGGGCCTCACCGCCCAAACCCAGACACTGAGCAGGCTTCCTGGTATCCTGTAATAACCAAGACATCACATAGGTCCCCCAACATCCCACAGGGACCAGGGCCTCCCCACAAGCAACTAGTCATCCCTCAGGGACCCAGACATCACACAGGCACCTGACCCCAAAATTTTCTCTACTGATCTTGCCAACAGAATAATTTCTCTGTATCCATGAAGCAAGAGGCTGGAGGTGACCTTAGTGGTGGGACAGTGGGGCAGGTGGCCAGAGCCCTATTAGACTCTGCCGTCTGCCTGTCTGCCATCTTGGAATCCTATAGTCCTTTCATTTTTTAATTAGATTTATTTTATTTTATGCATACGGGTGTTTTGCCTGTGTATATTACACAATACATGCATGCATGCTGCCCTCTGGGGACAGAAGAAAGCATTGGATCCCATGGAAACCAGAGTTATAGATGGCTGTGAACTACCATGTGAGTGTTAGGAATGGAACAAACTGATATTTATGCTAAGTTTTTGTTTTTGTGAAGAACATCCCTAGAATTTTTGTTGGAATTGCATTGGATGTGTAGATTGCTTTTAGTAAGACAGCCATTTTGCAATTTATTCTGCCAACTCATAACCATGGGAGGTCTTTCTTAATTTATTCTGTGTTTTAAAGTTTTCCTTCTAGAGACTTTTTAGGAGTGTTTTTAGGAGTATACTTAGGAGTATTCCAGGGTTTCTTGTTTGTTCTTGAGGCCACTGTGGAGGGGATTTTCCCCTGAGTTCTTTCTCAGTTTGTCACTGCTATACAGGAAGACTAATAATTTTGTATGAAAAATTTGCTGCAATTAACCGCCACTTTGCTGGAAGTGGTTGTCAGTTCCAAGAGTCTTCTAGTGTATATTTAGAATCTCTTATGTATAGAATCATACCATAATAATCAGCACATAATCCGTTGGCTTCTTCCTTTACTGTTTGCATCCGTTTTATTTGCTTCTCTTGTCTACACAGAGAAATCCTGCCTGAATAAAACCAAATAATAATAATAATACTAATAGTAATGATAGTTTAATAAAATTTAAAACAGTCACATGAGCCAGAGCAAATAAACTGAATGAGAGTCTGTAGTCCCATGGTACTCTTGGATGCCCCTGATGACCTAAAGATCTTCCACAAGGCCTCACCTCCCAAAGATTTTATTATTCCCTAATAAAAATCACACTATTTGGAGTTGGATTTACAGGAAATTCTGTGTTACCTGATATGAGTGCTGGGAACTCAACACTATGCTCTCAATGAACATGATGTGCTTTTAACTGCTGAGCCATGTCTCTAGTCTCACCTTCTGTTTCCTTCCAGGATGAATTTTGTTTCCTTCTGACTCAAATTTTAAGGTAGGATCCATCTAGATTTGATGTCTATGAATAGTATTAGGTAGGTGTCTGCTGAGGACATTTATTTATGTAACTTTAAAACAATTGTTTTTATATTGTTAGGGTTAGGGCTGCCTAAGCCTTGGCAGTCTGCTTTATCTGCAGGTGTAGGCTTGATGTAATCTGTGATTCAGTTGTTTGCTTCCTCATGACCTGCACCTGGTCACAGCTCTCTGGCAGAGCCATTGTGGTGAAGAGCAAAGTTGCTGTGGAGGAATTCTGGTAGTCCCTCTCCCACAGCCTTAGGCAAACAAGGAGAGAACACTCCCCTTAGGCTCTGACCTCCCCCACCATAAAGGTGACATAGTTTTGCTGTTAAAGGATTGTAGGATGAGACTAAGTTACAAGTTTCCTTCATTATGCAAATAGGCCTTTGGATGATGGGGGGTAGAATTTTTGTATCAATACAACACATGAGGAGTTTCTGTATCAATAAACGTGTCTAAGATCAGATGATCGGGGTTCCACTGTCCAGGATGGTGCTTGCCATGGTATGTGGTTCCCTCTGCTAAAGTCTGGCAGGTCTCTGCATCTATGGAGATGTCTCCTTGTCTTTCTTGCTGAGCTCACCCAGTAGCATTGGCTACAGGTGTCTAGGTATGCTTTTTTTTCTAGATTAACATCCAGTTGACCTAATATCATAGCTGAGAGGCCATCATTCACTCACTGTTTTACAGCACTGTCTTTGCTATGGATCTAGTTTCCTATGTAGGTGGTGGGTGTCTTTTTCAGGTCTTCCTTCTATTTTTACGGACTCACAAAATGATGTCCTGTGTCCTCTGTCTCTTCTTTAGGTTCCTCCACCCTTCTTTCAGGATCATGGGATCTAGGGTCTCACGCATTCTAAGCAAGTGGTCCCCTGCTGAGCTGCATCTCGGGGTCCCACCCACTGTTTCTAACATTACAGTGCAGCAGTGGCAGCATAAGGATCTTCAGCCTCCAGGTTCGTCATGCTAAGTTCCTGGTCCGGTTCTAGCTGAATCATGAATTTTAGAAACCTCATACCCATTATCACCTATTGGAAGTTACTCTTATCCTGGGGGTCTGGGAAAAATACATGGCATTACAACCTGTTCCATTCCTGATTGCATGCTGTTCATTATTTATTCATTTATTAATGCATTCTGGGGATCACATTGAAGGCTTTGCACTCGTCAGGCAAGTTATGTATGACTCAACTACATCTTGAGGCCCCTGACGTCATTCTTGACTTTCTTTTTTCTGTTGTTACTGAGATGGTGCCTCACATATTACAGGATAGCCTTGAACTCCCTATGTAGCCAAGGATGATCTTGAACTCTTGATCTTCCTATAGTCTACCTCCCAAAGACTGGGATCACAGGAGTGTGCCTCCATGTTCTACCTTTGCATTTGCTACATGGTTCTGATTCTGCTTCATTTCCTTTACCAATAATGGTGTAGACCTGGAATACATGTCTGAATTGGGCCCAAACATACTACAAGGCTAAAAATGTGTCTACAGAATGTCGACAACCTAATTCGTTTTGCTACAAATATTTCTTGCAAAAAAAAAGATGTGCTTGGTCACATCTGTTTCCATGGACCAGCGATTCTAGTTATTCTCTCTACCTCTACAGCAGACTCCATGGGCATTGTCCCCATTCCAAGGCTATGTATTTCTTGGAAATTACATAGATGGCATGGTTTGCATGTAAAATATGCCCACAGGCTCATGTGTTTGAGCACTTGGTCACCAGCTGGTGGCATTGTTTTGAGAGACTGTGGAACCTTGTGGGTGTGGCTTAGCTGGAGAAAGTGAGTGCTAGGAGCATATATCATATGCTCCCACCACCACGAAGTCTCCATGACTTCCCTGCCATGATGGACTCTAGCTCCTCAGCCGAGATCTTTGCCGTTTTTGTTTCATTTGGTCACAACAAGAATAGTAGCTATTTTCACCTTACAGGGGGATAATTGGGACACAACCTCAGCACAAGTCATTCAGCAGCGGGATTTCTCATTTGGCCGCATATTGTTGAATGGCTCTTTCTTTGCTCTTGTTTTTCTTCAGAAACCATCAGCTATGCCTATGTGTTTAATGGCACATTTACAACTCCAGTCTCCATCATTTCCTCCCTAATGGTTTTTTTAATGTTTTTAAAACACTATCTCGTCTGTGTTGAAATCTCTATTGCTTCACTGTTTGCTATGTCTCTTGAGTATCTTTTAATCCATGAGATTTCCTTCCCCTGTCTCCCTCCCTTTCATGATGTTTATAGAAGAAACTGACTCATTCATCTTGATGAATTTCCTATAATCTGAGAATTGGCTGTTCGCAGCCTCATGGTAGGCTCTAATAAGTTCTTCTATTATGCACCCTTCTCATCCTGTTCTTCCCATAAACACTGATCATGAGATATAAAATCTTGATCAGGTCCTTTTGGCTATAACATATCCCATTTACTTCCTCTTGTACTACCTTCAGGAGGCTGACTCAATTTTACCGATGTAACACTGATCAGTATGTTCATGTGTGTCGGCATGATTCACCCATTACAGCTGGCCCTCAGTGTCTGCAGACAGTGCTTCATGCTTCCAGGACTGTTCTGCAAATAACAGAACATGAGATGCCCCAGGACCATAAATACAATGATTTAGTATTTACATAGAACCTCCGTCTCTCTTCCCATAAACAGTAGAACATCTCTGCATTGCCTAATATAGTGCAAATGTCGTGTAAACGGTTTTATACTGTGTTAAAGAATAATGATACGCAAAAATATCTGTACATGTTTAGACACAACCATTATAGGCCTGGTGACCCAGTGGGTATGGCGGCAAGATGAGAGGAGGGGGAATTAGGATGCAATTTTGAAGTTTTTGTTTTGCTTGAGACAGGGTCTCATTACGTAGCTCTGACTCACAGGGACTCACCGGCAATTTGCTTTGTAGAGCAGCCTGACCTTGAACTGGAGGCGACTGTCCTGCCTCAGACTCAGCCTCTTACCTCACACCTGGGATTATAGGTGTAAGTCACCAAATGTGGCAGATGGAATATTTAGATAAGGAAAAGCATTCATCTGCATAGTGATGAAGAAATGCGAAACACTCCATTTTACATCGAAGGAATCCAAACCCCAGAAAAAAAGTCTGTCAAGCCCCATACCACTCCTGCAGAAAAGCAATCAGATTCAGTAGAGAGGCTGAATTATTTTGCTTAGCAAAATCGATAAGTCCTCCTTCAGCTGGGTGTGAAAGCTCACACCTGCAGTTCTGGCCCTTAGAAGGTACAGGTAGGAGGATCAGGAATTCAAGGCCAGTTTCCTGTACTCAGTGAAAGCAGGTGAACCTGGGCGATGTGAGACTTTATCTCAAACAAACAAAAAAACAAAAAAGCACAAGCTATACCTGCATGTGGTGTGCAGACATATATTTGGGCAAACATTCACACAATACAACAGAATAATAACTTTTTTAAAAATTGCAAATAGAATAAACATCACACACCGAAATTAACTGAGATTGCTCAGCGGTTAAAGCACTTAGGAAAGAGGTCTGGGGACTGGCATTCAGATGCCCATAACTCACATAAATGTGTGGTATAGTTCTAGCCGGGGAATCAGGAGAGAGGAGAGCCCAGAGCAAGCTGTTAGTTAAACTAGTCCTGTTGGCAGGCTCTAGGTTTGATTGAGAGTCTGCCTCAATGAATACAGAAGAGTGATCAAGGCTGATGCCTGATAGCAACCTCAGTCCTTCACATGCATGTGGACGCATATGCATGTACACACCCAACATGTGGCTGCACACACGCAAACATGCATATACACACATGTATACCACATGCACACAAGAAAAAGTATTTCTAAAATGATTAGTAAATAGCCATTGTTCTACAATCCCCAAAGAACCATGCTCCCACAGTTTCTGAACACTCCTAGACTCCCCTGCAATCTACCTAAAGCATCTGATCCACCCAAAGCATCCCAGGACTCTGTCTGAGCAGCGAGCAGCATCTGCCATGAATAGTTAGCACTATCAGTGTAAGATTACCCTTGGGAAGAATCAAGGTCAGCCCAGAGCCTTTCACACATCTTGTATATTCCCCGAGAGTCCATGCATTGAAAGCTTAGTTCCAAGCTTGTGACACTCTAGGGAGTTGGTAGAACCTATAGGTTTCAAATTATAGGGCTGCTGGTGGGATCCATAAATCCATGTACACCTATGTGTGCTGTCCTTCTGAAGTGGACCTTTGGTTACCGTCACTAGCTTGATGGACTGCATGAGACTTGGACCTATGATGGCAGCGATCTAATGGAAAGCATCTCATTGATTTTTAAAGTGGTTTATGGAAAAAAAAAAAAAAAAGGAGCCATCCTTTTCAAATAATCTCTAAGAACATACCTGAAGAAATCTAGGAGAGAATTAAGCAAGGATTATTCACAAGGGCTACAGACCTGTTCTAGACAGGCTCAGAGAAAATAATGGAGTCCCTGGTTTGTTTCAGCTACTAATTTTGGTATTTCGTGATTCTGTGAAACTGATACACATGTAGTAGAAACCAGACTTTGAATTTTGACCATTTCCTTGAACTAGCAGTGGTTGTTACTGGGCAGTTATAGTAAGCTCCTAAAGCTCCAGATATTTCTACATAAATTACCAGAAAGTCAAGTTAATTCTTTAACATAATTACAAATGTGATTTAAAGTTCAGAATGACAATGTTCTGCGTGTATCTTAGAGTTTGTGGTTATTGTTTTTGTTTTTGTTTTCTGCAGGGCTCAGGATAGATCCCAGTTCTTAAACATGACAGGCAAGAATACCCCACCACTGAACTCTGCTCCTGGCCCCTTAGAATGGTATTTTAAGCAAATCATTTAAAATTTCCATGTTCAAAAGCCAGGCCTTTAAACTCAGTACTTGGGAGGTAGAAGTAGAGGAGATCTCTGAGGGGAAACCAGGCCAGCCTGGTCTACAGAGCAAGTTTGGCGGGGGTGGGGGGGTGGGGATGTGTGGGGGGGGTGGTGAGGGGGTGGCGCTACAACAGAGAAATCCTATCTTGGAAAAAACTAAAAATAAATAAATAAATAATAAAATTTTAATTTTCTTCACTATCTCTGTAAAATTTGAAATCCAAGCTCTGGAGAGACAGCTCAATGGTTAAGAGCACTGGTTCTTTCCCAGAGGTCCTGAGTTCAATTTCCAGAAAACGCATGATGGCTCACAATCATCTATAACGGAATCTGATGCCCTCTTCTGGCATGCAGACAAACATGCAGACTGAATACTCATATACATAAATAAATCAATGTTTAAAAACCTGAAATCCAGACAAAACCATGAAGGTCATGCAATGTGGCTTATTGATAAGGAAATAGACTGGAGAGAGATGACGAGTCTTTTCTTCACCTGCTAATGACAGGGCTAAGATGAGAATGCAAACCCTAGATTCTTGTTTAGTGCCTTTTCTACTTTCCAACAAGTAAGCTGTTTGTTGTTGAGCCTCTGTTTCTCCAGTGAGATCAGCTGCGATCGGCTCCTTGGAGACAGACTCAGGCAAGAAGACCCTTGTCTCCTCTACTCTGCCTCCTCATACATCCATACCATAAGCAAAGCCTTAGAAGACTGCCTCCAACATTCTGGTCCGGTGAATCACTAGACTGAAAGCACCTGTGAACTACGTTGCATTATAAATATTGCAGCAACGACCCAGTAGGCTTTTGTGGGCCATTCGATATTCCTAAAAGGGTCTCATATTTCCCCCTACAATCGGAATGTGCAGCAGTGGTTAATGTGGCCCCCATTATCTCAGGTTCCCCTCACCCTTGGCAGGAGAGACTTCAGACACCCGCCCACCTGTTTTATCTCCAGCTTTTTCTTACAAGATGGAAGTGGGAGTGACTCAGGAGGTGAGGAGGAACTGCCTCTCCTTGCCAGCTGGAAGGCATTTCTACCTGCTGTGCAAATTAAAACCTGAATGCCATTATTAAATCTCATAGAAATAATACTTTGTTAGTACTTATTCTATGTTTACTTTGCTCCAATAGTCTCAAAGATGTCTTTCACAACTTGTTTGAACCACCATCCAAGTGAAATTAGCATAGTGCATTTAGTTTTTTTTTTTTTTTTTATCACAAATACTGCTTTTTTAAAAAGATTCTGTAACTTTAACTTCATTATCACTGAGCCATTTTCCAACAACCATTTCTGGTTGTGACAATTCCAATCCTACAGAGATTCACTTCCTCTTCCCCTTTTGGTATTTTCAGACATTTAAAGTCGCCTATCTACCAATAAGCCATATTCTGAGAAGAAATATGAGCGTCTTCAAATAACGGGCAGTCAAGAGTTTTAGAAAACGCTTTATACTCACCTACATCAGCTGAAAGTCATATTCTTGGCTCCTAAGTGTGTCAGGAACATTCTATTGTATATTCTTGGCTTTTGTTTTCTTTCAGAGGATCAAATCTGGGGTCTCCTGCATGTTAGTAACAGGCTTTACCAATGAACCATGCATCCCAGCCCTCTATTATGTATTAATGAGTAAATAAAAATGATAGGTAATTATGAGCTGCTTAGCATAAGATGTGGCTAATACTGATTTTTTTTTTTTTTTTTTGGCCTCCTGTGACAATCCTTTGAACACACATGAGGCCAAAAACAGACAGACGTTAGTTCTACTGTCAGCAACACCCAAATTCCTATAATCACTTTTCTCCCATCTTGCCTGGCCGGCTACTTGCTCTGATGAAGTCATAATGCTTTGTTTATGGGGTTATCCTTTGTCAGTGACGCCTTTAGGAAGAACCAACTTTTAAACAAAATGAATGTTGTTTATGACCTTCTGAGATCATAGGGACACAAAGGTCTCTGGAAGAAATAGTTGACCATCTTTCCTACAAGCTTACCTCTTTTACCGGGCCATGAGGGCTTTATTCCATGTTGTCATGGTGACAACATAACTGAACTTACACCCGATATGCTTCTGGTTGAGTCTTGATTTCTAACTCATGCAAACTCCCTCAAGATCACGTTCTACATAGAAAGGGAAAACAACCCATTTCTGGTAATAGAGCGAAGTCTTAGAGAGGGATGAGAATACCAAAAAAAGTTCCTCCGTTGTGAAGATCAACCGTGTTGAATATTATGCCATAGAATAAATGGCATATTTTAAAGATCTTTTCCTTTTTTGAACACACTTCCTTACGGATGTTCCCAGAGAACATCGTGATCTATCTTATGTGTGAAGAGTGATATCCTACATTGCTATTATATTTATATCTTAGAGCAATGTCTAAAAAAGAAGCCAAGTCAATAGAATTAAAGATTTAAACTTTCATTCGGGTAAAGCAAAAGCCTTCTAACTCAACACGTCAGCCTCCATGATTCTTTTAGAGATACGACATGAGGTGCAAGCTCTTGGTTTCCATTTTCTTCTCATCCAAATGACATCTTCGGTTCCGGAAGAACTTTAAAAATGTGACTTCTGATGAATGTTGGCAGAACTGGTACATTCCTAGAATAAATTTTGTATGCTCAGCGGTTCCCTACCCAAACTCATACGTAGTAGGCTGATCCTGAAACTGCCCACCACACAATAGACTGGGAGAGAAATCTAGGCATGGCAGAAGGTTTAAGTGTATTATAACATGAGCTAGTACTATATTGAGAATTCGTGGCTGGAGTAAAATCGCTAATCAAAGTTAGACCGATGTAACAACGACTACTATGATACATACGGAGTTTACAATGAGAGGGTCAAGGGATTTAGAAAACCGCACACAAAAGAAAACTTCATTATTCTCTCTCCTTCCCAGCACGTTTCAACTCTACAAATCCAATTGCTCTTGCCTTTAAGATTGTCGACAGCGTTGCCCTGCTCTCAGTTCTCATTCTGTCCTATAGGGAAACCTGTGACTGTGTGCCCCACAAAATCAGGAGGAGCTTCCCGGGTCTGCGAAGACGAGAAAGCATCCCCAGGCGAAGTTTTATCTGGCTCCGAAGGAGTGAAAACGCCGTGGGTGTGGAAAAGACAAACGAGGGCGGGGATGGGGGGGAGGGACGGACTATAAATCTTACACCTGTAGCTGGTAAAACGGAATGGGAAAAAAAAAAAAAATCCCCACGGATCCAGACAGTTCCGTGACCTCCGCGTACTGCTGCGGGTCTAAGCCCGAACTACGCCTGGGCCAGCGCCCAGGGTGGGCCAGCGTGTAAACTGGCAGGGCTGTAAGGTACCCAAGGCGCGGCACCCCGCCCCGCCCCGCCCCGCCCTGCCCCGCCCCCGGGCGACTGCACGCCAGCCAATCGGATGCGCAGGCCCCTTCCCATCGACGGCTCCGCCCCCGTGCCCGGGATGTTGGGCCCCCGCGGCATGACGCGAGCACGGCGGCTCCGCCCCCTGCGTCTCTGGCCTCGCTGGCCTTGGGGGGATGGTTTCATCATGGCGTCAATGCAGGTGAGCGGAGCTGCTGCAGCGGGGCGGTCGAGGGGGGCAGCCGAGACGGGGGCGAGCGCCGGTGCGGGGGCGGCGTCCGGGTCCGCGGGGCCCGGCTCCCGGGCGGCCTTCCCTGATCGCGGGGCTTCGGGGGGGATGGCCGGGCTGCGAGCGGAGCGGGGGTGTCGGCCGGTGGCCGCAGACAGTCGCGGCTGCGAAGTTGTGGCATAAAGGCGGCTGTGGGGAAGAAAGGGCGAAGTTCGGCGTGCGCTCCGCGCTGGGGGCTCCGCTCCGCGCCCTCGCGCGAGGTCGGCCGCCGCTCGGCCGCCCGGCCGCCGCCGAGATGCCTTTTTTCCCCCGCGCTCTCCGGCAGGGAGGAAACAGCTGTGCCCGCTGCTGCGCCCGCAGCTCGGGCGGCCGGAGAGGGGCCGAGCGCGGGGCAGCCGGGGAGCGCCTGGCCGAGGACGGCCGCCTGTCCGCGGCGCCCCGCGGCCTCTGCCCGGCCTCCCACGCGCAGCCTCGGACCGCCCGGCCCCTGCTCGTTGCTCTCCGATCTCCCTCCGGTGCCCCGTGGGTGCCTCCTCCTGTCAGCCCGCACTCCCGGGCATTCCCCTGCAGCTCACGTCTCCTCTCCGAAGCCGCCCTACGCCCGTGTCCCCAGCGTCCTGTGCCGCCCGGGGTGCGAGCTCGCGGGCCTGCTCCTCGGCCTCAGGAGAAACTCGCCCTCTTTATATGTGTGTGTGTGTGTGTGTGTGTGTTTATATATATATATATATATATATATATATATATTTCTAATTACGATGCCCCACCCTTGCGGACTCCATCAGTCAGAGGCTCCTTTGCCCTTCCTCCCCATTCCTTTAAAACCTTAGTTTGGTAGAAGGCGCCTGTTAACCGGTATCCTATCAATCTGACTAGACGGTGGTTTTCTTGCCATCCAACTTAAATGTGCTCCTTTCCCCCTCCCCCCTTCCAAATCCAAGAAAAAAAAATTTTTTTTTCCAGGCAAAGATGGCAACCACAATTGTAGTTTCTAGAGATTGCATTATCTATAGCCGGCGTTTAATTTACAGATGGGGCTAGCGGCGTGGAAGCAAGTAGAGAAGGGTAGATAGAACTCTTGTAGAGCGTCCACGGAACGCCTTTTGGAGTTTTAACAACATCCTGTTAGGTAAAGAGAGAAACCACATTTTTCCTTTAGAAGAATTTTTGGCTTTTGTTTCTGGAATAAGCAAGACCTCATTGTTGGCGCTTTTCTTTGCTAGGAATGTTTTCCGTTCTTAAGCGTTTTCCCCCTTTCTCTGTATCTACTTTCAACCTGCTCTCCTCACAATATTCTTTTTTTGCATTTGCTGGGGCTCTCTGGCCTCTCCTGCAGAACAATAAAACTGCAAGTAACATTACGAGGTGAAGAGATGTCACGAAATGGTGCAGCGAAAACAAGAACAATTTCAGGAAACATTATACTTTACACTCTCCCCAGAGACGTTAGAGAAGTTTCGTCATTTGAGGCCAAAAAAGGAACTGTGAACACCAGTTGGACAGCAGATGGGCCATATGATTGCTTTAAGATTTTTATCTGTATAAAGACATTATTTGTTACGACCACTCGAAGAGTATCTGTTTTAAGATACAGGCATTATTGAAGACTAAAAATAAAGATTAAAAAATCCACCACAGTTCTGATTGTATTTGGCAGGAGAGCTGGTTAGTTTTTACACTTCAAGGATTTGGAAAAGGCAGGCTTGTTTCTAAAAGAGATTGATATTTTTGGAATTTACTCAGTGTCTTCAACAGTTGGGAAAATGCTTTTTGTGCCTCAAGCACTACCTTAGACACTTCACCAGTCTTTCATTCCTTTGTCTTTTGATTAGAGCTGGGGAACTGACCCTTTCTGTGTTAATTAAAGTTAAATCTTCACCTTTTAAATGTATTTGAAAGAATCTGATTTTTTTTTTTCTGGAAATAGTATTTTGATGAAGATTTATTTTTTTCTAATTTTGTGTGTGTGTGTGTGTGTGTGTGTGTCTGGTGTGTCTTTGTGTGGGTGTGTGCCTGTGAAGGCAGGTGCCTGTGAGGGCCTTGTCTGATCTGGAGCTGGAGTTGCAGGTGCCTGTGAGGGCTGTGTCTGATCTGGAGCTGGAGTTACAGGTGCTGTGAGTTGCTTGATGTAGGTGTTGGGAACCAAAAGGGCTCTTGTAGTTCTTGCTCTTAGCAGCTGAGCTATCTCTCCAGCTCCATAGCCCTCTTTGAAGGCCACTTTGGTGTGGTTCTTACTTCTCTATCTTTGTACAAAGTTTATTCCCTGACCATCTTAACAGCAGAAGTTGGCTCTTTTCAAAGTAAATTAAAACTATAACCAAATGACCAAATGTGTTCATTAATCTGGCAAGTATTTTTAGGTATGATTAGATTTCCATATCTTACCACAGAGGGTATTCTTATCATGAAGAACAGATTACTTAAGCTGCAATAGGAGTTCTATTTTTAAAAAAAAATGCCATACTGTGCACATGTAATGTGGGATTTGATTGCTTGATAGCAATTAAATAGTTTGTATATGCAATAAAATCAAGTTAGGGCAGTCTTTCAGTTTCTTACTACAGGATATGAACTGTAAAGCTGAGGTTATAGTTGCTCTTGTGTTTGGTTTTTTTGTTTGTTTTTGGTTTGGCTGTGCTGGACTCTCTTTGTAGACCAGGCTGGCCTCGAACTGCCTTTGCCTCCTGAATGGTGGGTTTAAAGGTATGCACCACCATGTCGGGCTTGCTTTTATGTGTTCTATCTTCATTTTTTTTATATAGGGTTTTGCTCTGTAGCCCAGGCTGACCTCAAATTTGACATCTTCCTGCCTGGGTTTCCTGAGTTCTGGGATTACAGGTGTGTTCCCATCATGCCTGGCTTTGCTGTCATGTATTGTCAGTGCTTCTCAATTTTTTCTCGTACACACACAAAAAAAGTTTTTGATAGTACACTAAGATGGATGACATTGCCGGAGTCTGGAAGCCACTAGGCAGGGAGCTGTGCTTGAACCACAGGGATGCAGGATCTTTATTCTGGTGCCCCGCCCTCTGGGGTAGCTACCGTTGCCAGTGTCGGTCAATGCGTTTCACACTTTGGTGCATTCTTTTCTATATTTCTTGCCCTCTACTTTCTACTAGTTCTTTCTAAAATAAAGTCAGAAACCACCAAGTAAGATTACAATGTAATATTTTGAGAACCCATTCTTTCTTTAAAAATTTTTATGTGTGTATTTTTATTTTTATATTTATATTTTATTTTCTGTATATGGGTGTTTTTCCTGGCATGTATGTTTGGGTACCACATGCATGCCTGGTGCTTGAAGAGGCCAGTAGATGATCTGCTGACTGGAGTTACATATATATACCTGGAGTTATAATTGTGTAACTGCTGAGACTCCATCTTGGGTCTTTTGGAAGAGCAACTTTCCGAGCCATCTCTTCAGCTCAAAGATTCTTCAAAGAATGATTTGCTAACGGTAATACTTATAGTTAATAGGAGATAAAGAAATAGACCTACTTAATTTTAGTAATTCAAGAAATCTTTAAAAATTGGTGAAAAGTTCTTGTGACAGATTTCAGTGCTAGCATTTGAAATACTTGGGTGTTGTTGAAAACATCCCCATACGCTGTAAAAACATTATTTTATTATAGTGTCTTTATGTAATTCTGAAAGTATAATTATATTGGTGTATTAATTTTAGCCAAAGCCTAAAATTGCATTTTCATTGTGTGTGTATGCATGTGGGTATGCATTGTGTATATATGTGTGTGTGTGTGTGTATATATATATTCTTTTCCTATAGCTCATTTCAATTTGAATTTCAGTTTTGAAATACTTAGTTTGACTTTCATACTTTCCCAATTTAGTATTTAGCCATTTTGTTCAGACTCCTTTTAAACTAAGTTTTAAAATTTACCTGATTGATTGAAGCCGGGCAGTGGTGATACATGCCTTTAATCCCAGCACTCGGGAGTCAGAGGCAGGTGGTTCTCTATGAGTTTGAGGCCAGCCTGGTCTACAGAGTGAGTCCCAAGACAGCCAGAGTTACGTAGTGAGGCCCTGCCTTTAACAAAAAAGAAAAGAAAAAAGATATACATATGTATGTGTATATGTACACATATATATTTTTTCAAGGTGGCTGGCTGAGTAAGGCAATGGACTACTAAAATTTATGTATTATATTTTCTTAATTTGATCCCCCTTTTTGTTTGTTTTTTCAAGACTGGGTTTTTCTGTTGTAACTCTGGCTATCCCGGAACTCACTCTGTAGACCAGGCTGGCTTTGAACTTATAGAGATCCTCCTGCCTCTGCCACAGAGTGCTGGGATTAAAGGCATGTGCCACCACTGCCCAGCTTTGACCCTTTTTATGTCTAAGGTCCTAGGAATTTAGCACATAAGAGATGATTATTTATCAATTTTAAATTATGTAATCTCATAAAATGGTTTTATTATTCTTTGTGGATTCCCAGCTTCTCTTCTTCTTTTCTTCCTTTCTTGTTTTTGAGACAGTGTCTTACCATGTAGTCATGGCTGTCCTGGAACCGGCTGTGTAGACCAGAACTCAGGTCTTCCTGTCTCTCCTTCCCAAGTGCTGGGATAAAAGGGGTGCACCGACATCGACAGCCCTGAGTTTCCATCCTCTGTCACTTAGTTGAATCTGATCCTGGATTGTTCACAGCCCTTTGCTCATTATTGGCTATAGGACTGAGAGAGGTAGTGTGGGCTCTTACAGTATTGTCATAGTAGTCTGGTTGCCTTGACAATTAGATGCTACCTTCCTATTTGTCGATGTCATAATTAAGGTTATAGCATAATCAGAAATTGGAAAATTGGCATTTTGGATCCTGAAGCCTACTCTCAGAGAACTTGAATTCTGATGTCTGAGGTTTGCTGGATTCTTTAGTAATAGGGTAGCCAGAGGTGTCAGAGCAAGCGCCAAGGGAATGGGGAATCTGCACAGTGTAGAGCAGAGGGTGTTCTGTGTAGTTGACAGAAGTGATCAGGAGCATAACGTGATGGTAGTCCTGCCCTTTTAATTTTTGCGACCTATCACTAAGGCTTCATGGGATCGCTTGTGTATCTTAGAAGTGTATAGGTTTTTAACCCTTCGTGTTCCCCTCCCCAATGACTCCACGAAAGCAGGAAAAAGTACTTTTTATCTTTTAAGTGTGGACAAAGCTTGTGAGTATGATAAAGATTTGTCCATCACTCACCACTTAAGCATTTGTGAATAGCAAATTCTGTTCTAGTTAATTCTACTTAAGGAAAATCTGTTAGGCAGTTTAGGTTTAAAATTCAGATTTACATTATATATTCCAAAAAGTTGATCATTGTCTTGTATGTGTTTGTCAGATGTTTGGAAAGTACTTTTATGTTTTTTATCTGGATTCTTACTGCAGTTTTGTAAAAGTCAGGTAACTTTTATTCTGAGTTTCTGTAAGCTACTTATTTGGGAAATAGACCTCTTCAAAATTATATAGTAACTAAGTAGTGAAACAGATTTGAAACCAAGTTCTGAACTCTAGTGATGTTGTACATCTGTAGGTAATAAAGATTTTATGAAGTTTGGCATTGTAGAGAAGTTATTGGGATGATTAGTTAGCTTTTCAGTCAAGAATTAAGCAGATGAGCTAGGGATTTATTGCTTCTCAGTGGTAGAACATTAGCCTATTGTACTTGAGGCTCTGGGTTCTATCTCCAGCTCTCTAGAAGAGAAGAAACAAATACCAGTACATTGTTTTATATCCTGTCGTTAAGAAATTGAAAGGAAGTTGGTGTGGTAGTACACACCTTTAATCTCCAGCATTTGGGAGACAGAGGCAGGCAGATCACTGTGAGTTCTTGTCTACATATCGAGTTCCAGGACAAAAGAGAGAAGGGGGAGGAGGAAATATTCCTTCATATTTGTAATAAAATAACTTTATGGATCGAATTATATGCATATTAGCTATGTACTGAGAAAATCATAATGGTGCGTTTTATTGTTTAAAGGTACTCTTTATCAAGGAGAATTAAAAGTGTGATCTGGCATCTTTCAGATGATGCACTTTTGTTTAGAATTTACCTAAACTGAGCACTTGTGTGCTGATGTTCATTGCATCACTCTGTAATTGGTATCTGCTTATGATTAATATCTGCAGAATACTTGTGTTTTTCAGGTGTTTTAAAAGTTTTCTCTAGTTTTTGAGTATAGGTTTTTGATCACAAAGAAATACTGCATGCCTCTTAGGTGTTTGGAACTAAATAAAAAACTCTTTTATCCTTCAGATGCCTTTGTAAAAACTATTAGGAATAAAGAACATGGGCTCTGGAGTCAGAGGATCAAAGTGGAGTATTGTCTCACTTCCTAAAAACCTGTGTTACACAAAAAACAGTATGCAGTGTAGTGGTTAAGGCAGAGGAATTGGAGAGGTAAACATGTATAAAAGCGCTTTTGTTTTGTTTTGAGATGGACCTCCTAATATGTAGCCCTGAGTGGCTGCAAATGTGTAATCCTCCAAGTAAGGGCTAGGACTGGGGCCATGTAGCATCACACTGTAAAACTGCTGTTTTGAATTCTCTTCCCCAAACGTGTTTTCTTCTTGTTGGTGCTTGACAACTTCATTATTTCTGAACTGAGAACCTTGGATTTATCCACCCCGTCACCAGACCATCTGCAAATCATGTCAGTTCTACCTGCCAGAGAGATCTAGGAATGACCTGTCTCCTCTACATTACATCGCCATCACTCCTCTCTGGATTTTCTATTAGCAGTCTCCTAACTATCTTTTTTCCAACCTGTTAGACTCTCATCAAAAGAAAATGGCCACTGTAGCTCCTTATTTTGTTCAGACAGTGATGGGACCAAGGCTCTAACCTCTCCCAGATATTCAGGTTCCGGGAGTGTACTGGCTTCCTTGCTGTTCCCACCTCAAAGCCTTTGTTCCCTTCCCCCATTCAGATCCCTAGTTACATTTCTTTTCTTTTTTTTTTTTTTTTTTCTGTCTTTTCAAGACAGGGTAACTCTGGCTGTCCTGGAACTCACGCTGTAGACCAGACTGGTCTTGAACTCGCCTCCCAAGCGCTGGGATTGAAGGCATGCACCACCACCCCCTGGCTTAGTTGCATTTCTTAATGAGACCTCTCTGGCTGCCAGTGCAAATCCTGTCCCTCCCGCACACTAGTCATCCTCAAGTTGCTGAGTCCCTCAGAATTACGACTTACTGGAAATTAATTAGCTCACCATTCCTCTGCGTGCAGTTAGCCAGCTGGTCCATAGGAGGCCCTCTGTAAATGCTGAGTGAATAAGCACAGGTTCTGAATCCAGTAAACTGGGAGTTGATTCTAGTTCTGCATTTTAATGGCTGGACAACCCTTTCTCTACTAAGAATAAAACAGGGATTTGTGTCATATTTGATAAAACTGTGGATCATCCCATTTCATGGATTTTTTTTGAATTACTTGTGAATTTGAACGGATGCCGTAATGCCTCCAGATTTAAACTCCCCTGCAGGAGTTTTGTTTGTCCTTTTGATTTCTGGCTTTGTGTTGACTATCAGAGAGAAAGAAAGAAAGAAACAGATTTCTTACACGATTGTGTCATCTGAGGACTTTTTAATTTCTACATCACCAGAAGGAGGGTAGAAGTATGAATTCTAGTTAGTGTGCATTCTTGGCCAATCTTATTCATAATTTGAGAATTGGCCAAGTAAAATTATGAGCCTTCTATGCCAGTCGTAAACGCCTAACGAAGTGTGTATTCTGGGGTATAGTTCAGTGGTAAACTTTAGCCTAGCATACAGAAGCTTGGGTTCTATGTGTAGCTCTGCCCTCTCCAAAATAAATAAATAAATAAATAATAAATAAATAAATAAATAAATAAATAGGAATTCATGTGTTATAAAGTGTATATTGTAAGGCTTCTGATACATCCACCACCCTGAATACTATTTCTCATATTTTCACCAACCCCAAAAGAAGCCTGCTGTTTGCAGTTACTCCCATGTTCCATTTCCCCCAGCCTCAAGAAATGCTTACTCTCTTCTCAGTTTTTAGGGATTTGGCCATTCTGTCTGGTTTGTAAGCTTTGCATGCTGGTTTGAGTTTATCTGTGGTGCAGATCTTATCATTGCTCTCAGTGGGGCTGGGGTAGTTGTAGTTGTTTAGTTATAAGGGGTTTGTTTATCCATTTGTCAAATTGATTTTGTTTCCCGTTTTCATGCATCAATCAGTAATTCAGATTGTTGTCATGTTGTGATGAACAAAGCTGCTATGATCATTCTGTACACATTTTTTTGTGTACGTGAATGCTTTGTTTCAGATGTGTACTGAGTGAGGTTGTTAGAAACTTTCTAAGTCTATAGAGTACACTTTCCTTATGCTCTTTACTAATAACACCTGCTACTTTACTTGTGACTTAATTTCCTCCATAAAGCATTTGTCTGGTACCAGCTGGATGTTCTACAGTTCGATCCAGTCCATATACTGACCAGAGTACAGGCCCTTCAAGACTGTCCTCTACCTAGGTACCAGTTGCAAATATAGAGTCCCAGGTTACTTCCAACTTCGTCCAACTAGTTTTCCAAATTGGAGATTTTCAGCTAACTTTCCCACCCCTTCAGTATTTTTCTGCATTGGCTCACAGTATTCCAAGACAGTATTCATATTTGGCTGTGTATTATGAAGAAATTTTTGGTTTTATTGTTGGCAATTCTTCCTTAGCCTCTTGTATACTGAGATTACATACATGAACTACCAAGCCTGACTATGACGTGGTTTTGTTTTTGTTTTTGTTGTTTTTCGTTTGTTAGTTTTTGTGTGTGTTTTTGAGACACAGTCTTTCTGTGTAACCCTGGCTGTCCTGTAGGTCTACATAGACCAGGCTGGTCTTGAACTCAGAGAGAGATTTGCTTCTCCCTGCAGAGCACTGGGAATATAGGAAGGTTGCTACCCCTCCCAGCAATAAAGGTGTTTGAAAGATTCAAATGAAGAGCCAGATGAGGCAATACATAGTGAGATTCCTCAAGGTCCTGAGTTTTGGAGTCTGTTCCTTGGAATTGGAATGCAGATGAGTTCTTGCTCAATCCAGCTGATCTCCATTACCAGCTCTTCTAGATGTTTCCCTCTTGAGACAGGGCCTCATGTATATCAGGAGAGTGTCAACCTACTGTGTAGTTGAGGATGAACCTGAACTTCTGATCCTCCTGCCTCTGTCTCCTGAGTATACTGGGTTTACAGGGATGCTCCATTGGGCTCTGTTTATATAGTGTTGGGGTTGCGTGCTGGGCAAGCAGTTTAGCAAACTGAGCTACAGACCTGTTCTCTTCTGGATTTTTAGGTTTTGTTAAGGGGCATGATTAATGTAGTAATTGGTTGCTGTGTTCACCTCCACCTTTAGCCTCTTCGTAGAGCTTGGAGGGTGGGCCTTCTATCCCTATAATTTCCCTGATTACATCCTTTGTTAGTCTTCCTCCTTAGGACAGCTCGAATCCCCCAGTTAACTCTTCATCTCCTAACATATAAGAAGATACTTCAGAGATTCCAAGGGTTGTAGGAGCTGTGTGCCACATAATTGTGGATGACCTGATACAGCTGTCCATTGGTGTCTACATGGGGATAGGACCTTAGTTCAGGATATCAGAATTCTTGGATGATCAAATCCCTATGTAAATTGTCATAACATTTTCATACACTGTGTGCAGATTCATGTTTGTGCATGTATGTTTTATGAACAGGGTCTCCCTCTGGAACCCAAGCTGGCTTCAAACTTTCCACCCCCCTTGACTCAGCTTCCCAACTGCTGAGACTGTCTCTTGTATACTTTAAGTCATCTCTTGATTGTTTAAGCTTAATACAATGTAATGGTATGTGGCAGTATACTGCGTTGTTTCGTGAATAATGACAAAAATATGTTCAGAACAGATGTAGCCACCCCACTTCTGCCTTGCTTTTTTTTTTTTTCCCCCTTCTAGACAGGGCCTCACTCTCTAGCTCAGACTGGTCTTGAAATCACTATGTAACCCAGGCCAGCCAGTCCTGCCTCCTCCCCCTCACATCTGACTTCCTTCCAGATATTTTGGATTCAAAGTTAGCTAAATCTGCAGATATGGAAGCTTCATTGAGAGACAAATGTATATATATAAATTACGTAAGTCATTACCACACCGAGGAACTGCTTTTCCAGGCAACTGCCCTGTTGCATGTTTCTACAAGCAGTTTATATACATTCTGGCTAATGGGGTGTGTGTGTGTGTGTTTGTGTGTTAATGTTAGTGTGTTAGTGTATAGTGGCATCTTGTAATTTTAAAATTTATATTTATCAATGATTAATGATGTTGAATATCTTTTTCTTGTATTTATTGGCCATTTGTGTGATTTCTTTGGAGGAGTATCTATTCAAATCCATTTTCCACTTAAGAAATTAAGTTGTCTCTATTGTTGACTTATAAGAGGCTTTCTTAAATTATTTATTTACTACTTTTGAGACAATTTCCTATTCTGTAGCCCTCCCTGGCTGGCCTGCAATTTGCTATAGAGACCAGGCTTGCCTGGAACTCACCAAGATCTGCCTTCCTCTTAAGAAGTGCTGGGATTAAAATCAGGAGGTTGTGGTGCACGCCTTTAATCCCAGCACTCTCAAAGCAGAAGCCAGGTGGACCTCTGGGTTTGAGGCCAGCCTGGACTAGAGTGAATTCCAGGACAGTCAGAGCCACACAGAGAAATCTTGTCTGTAAAACAACGAAAGAACTGCTGGGATTAAAGGTGTAGGCCATCTGGACTTTATTTTTAATTGTGTGTGTGTGTGTGTGTGTGCGTGTGTGTGTGTGTGTGTGTGTGTGTGAGTGCAGATGACTGGAGACTTGAAGAGGTCATATTGGATCTCTTGGAGCTAGACTTAACAGGCCACGTGAGTCACCTGATGTGGGGCTTAAGACCTAAACTAGGGTCCTCAACAAGCATTCCGAGCCATCTCTCCAGCCCTGTGAGAGTTTGTGTATGTTCAGCATATGTTAACGGGGATGGCCTTATGCTCACAGATTGGCCTGCCTCTGCCTCACAAGCGCTGGGATTAGAGGTGAGTGCCACCACCCTGGCTGCGTCAGTATTTTCTAATTGCTAGAACCGTAGCTCGTACTTTGAGCTCTTCAATCCATTTTAAGTACCTTCTGAATATGGCATGATGTATTTAGTGTTGACATGGCAGCTTGCTTTCCTTTTGGAGTTGAATATCCAGACTGAAAGGTCAATCAGGTTTGATACTGTTGAGCTGATAAGTGGAGTGTCTACAGATGAGAATTTATATCACAGCCCTACTAAAAATTAGTTTTAACCCTATTACTGAGACTTCATGTGTTTGTGAGTTAATCTTCATTATAATTAAAAGAAGTACACTGACATTAGACTTAAAATGCTATAGAACAGACATCTTACAGGTCGACTTCCAGTTATCACACCCCCTCCCCCCTTTTTTTAATTGTAGCTACATTTTATGAAGAAGTCCATAAATTATTTTTTCAGTTGTGGAAATAAAATATACAAATTCAGGTTAAAGAAGGGGGAACGGTGCTGGGTCTCACTATTACAGGTTCCGTATTCAAATTCACCTACTTGTTTAAATTTATCTAAAACTCTAAGTCAATTCCAGAAGTGGTTTTTGGGTCACATTTGCAAACCAGTGAGGGTGTGTTGCCCTAAGCACACAGTGAAGGTCAGCCAAAGGCACACCGTTCTGCTGACTGCAAGCAAGAGACCTTTCTGGGGTTCATTTGGTGCCCTGTGGTTTGCATTTTTGTGCTTTTCGTTGATGATTTCTCTGTTTAAAATTAGCTGCAAGTGTGGTATAAAGTGCTATTTAGGGGTCCTGAGTGCATGGATGCTATCATGTGCCTCAGAGAAAATGCTGTGTCAGATAAGACTCACTCAAGTGTAAATTACAGGGCTCTGGCTGTGAATTTGATGTTAATGAGTTAACAATGTATAGTAAATAAGCGACGCGGTATGTGTTGATGCAGTTTATTGTGTGCGGTGCTGGTGATTGAGCGTAGATGGGGCCTCACGCATGCTAGGCAGGTGCTCTACTGATGAACTGCATGTTCAACCCAATAAGGGATCCTTAAAGAGAAACACACAAATGGGGTTTATTAGTGTTGGCTGCGGAAAATGTGATGAGCATACAGAAATCTGTCTCCTGGAGCGGTGAGTTTTGTGTTCACTAGTCAGCGTTTGCTGTGTACCAGGTCCTGTGAGTACTGCACATTGACTGTATCTAGGTTTCAGTCCATCTTGGAGTTGGAAGTGTAAGTCAGATTTTAACTGGTAAAATATGCTCCTTCATCCAAGTTCCTTGTTTCTACTTTCTCTGCAGTTGAGTGACTTTCTGTTTTTAGTGTTTGCTGGCTTTGGTTTTGTTTCTCAAGTTGGCCTACAGAATTCCGTTTTCAACTTTGACCTCATATTGAAGTCAGCTGGGAAACTTACAAATCCTCAGATTATGATTCAATTGCTCTGGTATGAGTTTTGGAGTTGCTCTTGACTCCTTAGGTAATTCTTTCTTCTTTCTTCTTCTTCTTTTTTTTTTTCTTCATCTTTTTAAAAAGATTTATTATTTATTTTATGTGTATGGGTGTTTCGCCTGCACATATTTCTGTTCCCCACTTTGTGCATTGCCTGAGAAGTCCAGAAGAGGGCGTTGGACCTCCTGGAACTGGAGTTACAGCTGTGAGCTGCCACATGGGTACTGGGAGTGGAACCCAGGTTCTCTGGAAGAGTAGCCAGTGCTACTGCTAAGCCATCTCTTTGGCCCCTTCCTTAGGTTATTCTAATGTACAGCTTCAATTAAAAGACATGTCTACATCACCATGTAGGGATTTTTATGTAAATCCCTACATATTATGTAAACTGGATTAGTCATAATAGAACTTTTTGTTTCTAATGTAGAGTTCAGGAGACCTAAACATTTCAAAGTTTAATCTCCTGAAGGACCTTTAAAAATCAAATTTAAGACTTTAGAAATGTTTAAGCCAAGCGATGGTGGCACATACGTTTTATTCCCAGCACTTGGGAGGCAGAGGCAGGTGGATCTCTGTGAGTTCGAGGCCAGCCTGGTCTACAGAGTGAGTTCCAGGACAGCCAGAGTTACAACAGAGAAACCCTGTAAACCAAAAAAAGAAAAAAAAATGTTTCACCTCCCAAGGGACCATAGGTGTGTACCACCATGTCTTCTTCCACCCCCACCCAATTGTAGGCACACAGGTGTGTGAGGCTCTGAACTTGGGTATATGGACAATCTACTAGTAGCAGAGAGAAGTGATTCTCCCTCTCCCAGCAGCCATCAAGTGCCAGTGGCTCCTAACCAGGGAGTGGGGCCTTTCCTTTCCATTCCAGAGTTTTGACTGGCTCCATCTTAGGCAGGTCTTGTGCACTCAAAGCTGTGAATTTGTATCAAGTCCAGGCTTTTACACTCTTTGTCTTGCAGATGCTTTGTGAGCCTCAAGGGAGGGAGTTGATGTACTAGCCCACCTAGGGCTGAGCACTCACAGTGGCCTGTTCTCAGCACTTTGAGTAGTTCTGGGTCCCTGTGCTAATTGTTGCCTACTGCTAAAAGGAGTTTCTCTGATGGGGCCAAAAGTGGCCCAGTTATGGAGTGGATTGCTGGCATAGTTGCACTGGGTTGGAAGGTTCTTTTTTAGGTCGCTCTGTCTTTGGCAGGTCCTTGTGGTTGCTTGTGTTGAGGAGTGGAGAGGCAGTCACTGGTCTCTGCAGCCTCAGTGGTCCTGGGATTTTAGCTTGAGGAAGGGAAAGTTTTAAGTTCCTTCTGGGTTAGTAGTTCCCTTATTCCTCTGCAGCCTCCTTTGCAATTTCTTGGTTTTTTTTTTTTTTACATTGTTAATCTTTAGAGTTGAATATGAATTAAAAATAACCCTATAGTCCTATGTCATTTATTTATTACAACTTTGCGAGGTGGTTTGGATACCTAGCAGGGCATCTTTGTGAGTCCAGGTGTCTTTTGAGCTAGACATTAAAGATAATATTGTGTGTGTGTGTGTGTGTGTGTATGTGTGTTTGTGTTTGAGATAGGGTTTCTCTTTTGTTGCCTGGCTGTCCTGGAACTCAACTCAGTAGATCAGGCTGGTCTCGAAGAGATCCGCCTGCCTCTGCCTCCCAAGCGCTGAGATTAAAGGCATGCACCACCACCACTACCGCCGCCGCCGCCGCCGCCACCCAGCTAAAGATAATTTTTTATAAATGGAAAATAATGCCATTTTGCTCATAATTTTAATTTAGGAATATTTTCATGTTGTCTAATAGGTTTATTTATTTATTTATTAATTATTTTTATGTGTATGAGGCTTTGCTTCCATGAGCATGCCTGGAACCCACCGAGGGAGTTGGAGTTATAGACAGCTGTGAGCTGCCATGTTGGTACTGGGGATTGAACCCAGATCCTCAAGAACAAGTGCTCATAACTGCTGAGCCACTTCTCCAGCCCCTATTTATTTTTATTGAGACAGGGTCTCACTCTGTAGCCCTGGCTGTACTAAAATTTGCTACATAGACCAGGCTATCCTCAAACTCACCTGCCTGTGCCTTCCTGAGTGCTGGGATCAAAGGTGTGCACCGTTGTAGCCTTTGTATTAAACGAATTAATGATATTTTTAACATTTCAGGTTTTTTTTCTTTTTTCTTTCTCATTTTTAATTTTGGGTGAAGTAAGTAATATGCATGCTTTATTTAGTGCTGTAGACTCTCCCCTCTCCCCATTTCTGGATGTGTTGTAAAAATGCTATACTTGAGGTTTGGTTGAGGTCAACACTGTAAAGTCCAGCCTGGATTTGGGGATTTCAGAGTTACTGTATTCACTTTGTGTTTGTTTTCTAGAGTCACCCAGGAGGGTATCCACTGTGCTGTAGTGCCAGAGGAAGAAGCCAGCTTAGCCCCCGACACAGTTCCACCTTTGGCTTTCAGTATATAGCAGTTTTCTGCTGTACCTTTGGGGCATGGCGAAGTATTTAACCCCACCCCACTCTTTCCATAGAGTCTATAGCACAGGCCAGCCTCAAGCTTGCAGTCTTCCTGCCTCAGTCACCGTGGACTTACAGGTTCCCACAGTGCAGACTAGGCTGCGGGCTCTTGGAGGCTGCAATTGTCAGACTTCTCATCTTTCTGGATCCTTTTCAGATCGAAGGGATTAGTTTAAAGAATGAAAACCTTTACCTTCTTAAAGAGGAAAATGACACAAGTAACTTTTGAAATTAAGGTCTGTAGAAGGTGTACTCAGAGTTCAGTGGGGAGAAACCCTTTCATTTGTATTGTTTCACTTTTTGCTAAATAAGGCAAAATTATGTCATTGCTAGGCTATTGTCAAAAAGCATCTCTTAATATTAGGGTGGCAGCTGGCCATGGTGGCAGGCACCTGCATATGTAAACCCAGCGCAGGAAGGCAGGGTGATCCAGGGTTCAAGGTCATTCTGGCTTCATAACAAGTCTCAGGGCAGCCTGGACTATATGAAACCCTGGCTCAGAAAACGAGGGGGCTGTAATGTAGCTGTGTACCAATCTTTTAATCTGCACAATACACTAGCAACCGTTGTTACTTACTCATTCTTTCTATCTCTCTCTCTTTGAAGATAGGGTCTCACTATGTATCCCTGGCTGGCTTGAAACTAGCAGTGTAGACCAGGCTGGTCGCAGACTGACAGAGATCTGCCTCCCAAAGGCGTAGGCTGCCATGTATTCCTTTCTCTTGTTTGTGTTTCTCTTTACCTTCAGTGAGAATTTCTACTCTTTGGAATAGCTTCCCACCAGAAACAATAGTAACAACAAAAAGCACTTTCTCAAGCTTTGAATTTGAGATAAAACTTCAAAAGATGTAGATAAAGCCTACCTATTTCTATAATTCATTCCAATTTTATGTACTATATAGAACACATGGTTTTGTTATTACGTATTTACTATCTCTTTTCCCACTTGAAAGCAAGCAAGAGATTTTATCAGTTTCGACAATTGATGTATTGTTACCAGTGTCAACTAAGAACTTACTGTTTTGGTTTTGTGCTTTAGATTTACATGTTAGTACATATGAAAATGAATTTAATGTGGGGCTGGAGAAGATGGCTCAGTTGTTAAGAACACTTGCTGATCTTCAGAGGACCAGAGTTAGGATCCCAGCACCCACTTTAGGTAGCTTACAACTACCTGTAACCCCAGCTTCAGGAAATCTAACATCTGGCCTCTGTGTTCACCAGAGCACTGGTCACACACACAGCAGATGCACATACACATATATAACAAATGTATCTTTGGGTAGATTAATCTGCTAATTAATTAATGTAAAGGTGAGGCCACTTCAGAAATGAAAGAACTTTTAAAATTTTTATGTAAACTGCACAGTTTAAAACTGGGGGCATTTTTCTTGATGTCATCAATCTTCCAAACAGTAATGTTCATGTTAAATCACTATAGGCTACTGAAGGACCCGTTATCCTACTATGTGAACAGCAAAAGCCTCAAGCTAGTATCCAAGCACATACATTGGGGAAAATGATCAAACCAAAGAGGCAAAGACTGAGTTAGTATAGTAAAAATGTAGTCTAATAACACTGTTGTACAAAACGTAGTCAGGTAGACCTGTCCACTTTTCTTTTGATAGAAATGGAATGTTTGTAGCTTCTCCCGATTTGACAAATTACTAGCAGTAAACACGGCAATTTAAAAAAAAAAGAAAAACAGGAACATGTTCAGAAAGTGTTCTTCTGCATTTATTTTTAACAACTGATACTTGAAAATATTTATCAGCTAGTCAGTCTCCTTTCCTGCTTATGCTAGGGCTGCATTTAGTGTACTGAGGTTTGTCTTATCTTGACTTTATGTTCACATGGGCATTGGCATTTTGAGTCGAAAGAAACGGAACAGGACTGTTTGGGTTATAGCATCTTTTCTACTTTAGTAAAGTCCTCTAGATGTGGACTATTCTACAGCACTGTACCTCAAAATGTGGTCACTGAAATAAGGCTCCTCTGAGATAATCTGGAGGGATTCTGTTATTTGCCCTCCACCCTATCCCTCTCTCTCTGCCCTTCTTTGTCTTAGTATCTCTCTAGGTAGTCCAGGCTGACTGCAAATTTGTAATCATCCCTCAAGTTCCTGAGTTCTGAAATTGAGTATATCAATATCACCACACCAGACTGAGAGACCGTTCTTAAAGCAAAGAACACATTTGAGTTATAAATAAACATGCTTATTTTATTTACTCCAAGAATTAGGTATTAGGGGCTGGAGGAATGGCTCAGCAGTTAAGAGCACTTGCTACTCTTACAGAGGACCTGGTTCAGTTCCCTGCACCAGCATGGTAGCCCAGTCATTTGTAGCTACCGTTCTGGATTATTGGATGCTCTGGTCTCCAAGGGCACCAGGCATGCATGATGATATGGTACATATACATAGATGTAGGCAAAAATTCATACGCGTAAAATAAAATAGAACAAAAACAAAGAATTGGAAATTAAAGTCAATGATATGACTCAGGTAAAGGTGCCTGGTCAGCAAACACACCCTGAGTTCAGTCCCCAAGACCTCACATGGTGGGAGGAGAAGTAACTCCCTCACGCTGTCCTCTGACTGCCTCATATGTGGACCCACACATGCGTTTAAATAAATAAAATAAGTGGTGTGAGGCTGGAGAGGGGTCACTAGTGTAAGAGCACTTGCTGATCTTCCAGAAGACCACAGTTAGGATCGCAGCTCAAATTAAATAACAACACATGATTTAAGAGGACAGTTACAACCCTGTATACACTTTAGTAACATTAGTTATGTTTTTTGAAGTATTTTGGATTAACCACAGAGACTTGCACATGCCAGCCAGGTACCCTGACCACACCCAGTTCTACTGTGGCTTCTATTCTGCTTTGTAGTATGTGAAAAAGGATGTCTACTGGTGCTAATAGGGGGAAAAGTTGAATACCAGAAGTTGTATAAGTAAAAAGTGCAAAATATAAAGCCATTTAGAAATTTAGAGTCTGAGGGAAAAAAAACTTTAATGTACAGTGAAAAATGTCTGTGAGATAGCCATTAAAAGAGTGAATCATGTTCAAATAATCCTATTTAAGAAGATAAATACAGAATTAGGTTTATGAGTTGAGTTTAAAGTATTTTTCAGAAGGCTTTTGTGTAATGAATTACTTCCATAATTTCCCTGGAAAACTTGCATGTCTCCATAGCTACAGAGTACTGTGGCTGTCATGTGACAGCAGCAAAGGAAGCATCGGTGAGGTAGGTCTTTACCCACTGCTGGGGCTCTGTCCCCTCAGTGAAGGAGCTGTGCAGCAGGTGCTGCGCTGTAGGTCCCTGGCTCAGCAGTGTTGGAATTTGAACCTCTGACACCGGTTAGGAATTGTAGAGCAGACTGTAGTTTAAGGATTAAGCATAGGTATTATGTAGAGATTCGAGGGACTTGTAAAGAAAGAGATTCTAGCATTGGAAGGAATCTTAATCATTGATTTTAGACCATACAGGGAAAAGTACAAATTATTTTGATGTTTTCTAGAAACGACTACAAAAAGAACTGTTGGCTTTGCAAAATGATCCCCCTCCTGGAATGACTTTAAATGAAAAGAGCGTTCAAAACTCAATTACACAGTAAGTATTTGATTTTTAAAGGTCTTCTTGCTTGTATTGTAAAAATATATACTAATTTTTAAAAAAGTTTCATATTTCATTGCATTCTGTTATACCATAAAGTAAATGTAGTAAAAAGATCGTATTCTATGTATTTGTGTAAATATTCATTTTTTAGCCTTACTGAGTCATTATAGACTGATTGTCACATAATTTGTAAACCTTTCTTTTTTCTTAAGACAATTCTTGTGTGTTTTTCATGTTCCTTATTATTTATTCATTTATTTTGTTGTGACTCTGGCTAGCCTTAGTCTCTGGAATACTCATATTTCAGGCAGGTGTGTGCCACCACATCTGGCTCTCATGTGCTAAGCATGTGCTCTGGGTTTAGACTGCAGCACGGGAAACCCATTAAGATCTATGAATACCATACCTTTGACACAGCAAATAAAACACCCATGCTATACTAGCGAAAGAACAAAGATTTGAAGAAAGTTACCTGGAAAACATTGTACTCTTTTAGCATCTGTAGTGTAAGATGTAGCATCTGTAAGTGTAAGCATCTGTACTGTAGTGTAAGTGTAATGTCAATAGGAGAGAAGGTGACACAGTGAAATGCTGTCACGGTATAGTCTGTAGTCAGTATGTAACGTCACCAGGAGAGAAGGTGACACAGTGAAATGCTGTTGCAGTGTAGTCTGTAGTCAGTGTGTAATGTCACCAGGATAGAAGGTGACACAGTGTAGTGTTGTCATGGTGTAGTCTGTAGTCAGTGTGTAATGTCACCAGGAGAGAAGGTGACACAGTGAAATGTTGTCATGGTGTAGTCTGTAGTCAGGGTATAGTGTCACCAGGAGAGAAGGTGACACAGTGTAGTTTGTAGTCAGTGTGTAATGTCACCAGGAGAGAAGGTGACACAGTGTAGTGCTGTCACGGTGTGGTCTGTAGTCGGTGTGTAATATCACCAAGAGAGAGGGTGACAGTGAAATGCTGTCACGGTGTAGTCTGTAGTCAGTATGTAACATCACCAGGAGAGAAGGTGACACAATGTAGTTTGTAGTCAGTGTGTAATGTCACCAGGAGAGAAGGTGACACAGTGTAGTTTGTAGTCAGTGTGTAATGTCACCAGGAGAGAAGGTGACACAGTGTAGTGTTGTCACAGTGTAGTCTGTAGTCAGTGTGTAACATCACCAGGAAAGAGGGGTGACACAGTGTAGTGTTGTCACGGTGTAGTCTCTAGTCAGTGTGTAATGTCACCAGGAGAGAAGGTGACACAGTGTAGTTTGTAGTCAGTGTGTAATGTCACCAGGAGAGAAGGTGACACAGTGTAGTGTTGTCACAGTGTAGTTTGTAGTCAGTGTGTAATGTCACCAGGAGAGAAGGTGACACAGTGAAATGCTGTCACGGTGTAGTCTCTAGTCAGTGTATAAGGTGGAAATTTTGTGTAGTCATAATTCAGAATTATCCTTAAATTCTGTAGCTAGGCCTTATTGGCTGGCTGCGGTGGTGCATACCCGTTGTCCCAGCTACTGAGGAGGTAAAGGTAGAGAGTTCTGGACCACTCTGGACAACCTGCTGAGATCTCCACATAAAGAACAAGCCATGCCCCGAGGAAAGGAACACATTTGTGTGTGGTCTTAGTCCACAGAGGCCACTCTTGTTTTGGAATAGTAGATAGCTGAATCTCTTATTAGAAGACAGAATGTATGAATAAAGTACCAAATTCAAACCATTAGTTTTTTAAGAGTAATAGTTAAAGGAATCCAAGAACTATGACTCATTGGGAGAAAGGTGCGTTTACCTCTCCCATAGTATCCTTACTCAGAGTCATATGCTGTGTTTGGAACCTAAGCACTGATGGTTCGATCTGTGTGACTGTGTTGGTGAGATGGCTCAGCCAGTAAAGGTGTTCGCTGCACAAGCCTGGTGATATGAGTTTGATCTTCGGAACCCGTGTAAAGGCAGGTGAGAACCAACTCCGCAGGTCCCCTGACTGCCCACAGTGTGGCATGCATACCCATACCCACACAGTGCACACAGACAGTAATTGTAAAAGCTGAAAAAATTGTGTCATTTAAGTGTGTGCAATAGAAGTACTATATTTATATTTCTTGTCATCAGTGATACAGTAAACTACAAAATGATAATGAAATATACCCCCAAAAATGTAACAGTGGTTAGTCTCGCTTTTTATTTAATATTTTTTAAATTCTGTAAGCATATATTGCTTTTTTAATTAGCAAAGATTAAAAATTTATCAAACACAATATTAAAAATCATTTCTTTGACCTATTTCATGCAAATTTTGCATGATTAATGATATGCTTGCTTTGCTGTTATTTAAAAACCCTGCTCAGTATGTCTTGGGTAAATTGGTTGTGTTTGTCAGTCCTAAAATTTGCTACATAAAGAAAATGGAAGAGCCCCAGGAAGCTCTGTTTCCTTAGATTATCACTCTGGGTAGTAGATGTGGGTGAGTGGGGGAAAAAAGAATTGTTGTTTTTTTTCCAGACAGGGTTTGTCTGTTGTAACTCTGGCTGTCCTGGAACTCACTCTGTAAACCAGGCTGGTCTTGAACGCACAGTGATCTGCCTGCCTCTGCCTCTTGAGTGCTGGGATTAAAGCTGCACCTAGGCTTTTTTTTTGTTATTGTTGGTTTTTTTGTTGTTGTTGTTGATGTTTTTTAATAAGAGCGAGGGAGGGAGGGGAAATGTAACTGGGTATTGAGCCCAGACTTCTTTAGCACGCTATGCAAGGACTCCACCACTGAGCTGTATACCCTCACAGAGTCTTGCTTTCTGTACAGCTTTGTGTTGTATTTAGTTTACAGTGTACCAGCTCTGACAGTAGGAATGCACCAGGCTCCTTTACATCTGTAGTATCATTTTGCTCCCCCTGCAGTATCCCTTTTTACATCTAATGTACCCAGAATGCATTCGGAAAATAAATTGTCTCGTTTTTAAGAGTTTCTGTACTTTAGTTGATTTCTTTCACAGATCAGGCCCAGCCCGTGTTATTTTATACATTCCTAGTTCCATAATACATGAGAATGAATAGAACCTTACCACAGTATTCTCTGTCTTCTCCGATTTTCCTGGACAGATGAGTGGATACTATTGTACTGGCCATCAAACCCAGGGCTTTGATCATGGTACACAAGTGCTCTACTGCTGAGGTACACCCTCAACTCCAGTTTTTCTGTATTTAAAATAAGGACGTTTTGTACCTGAGAAGCATGAGGTTAAAGGATTTGGCCAACTACAATAGTTACATGTGACAGTTATAATTAAAGACTCATTCTTAATGAGTTCAGTTCAGTTTAAATGCTGCCCTATCATCTTTGCTGTTTTTAATCTTCTGTCCCCTCTTCTGAAGACAGTTACAGAATATAAATAAAAACAGTTCCTGATTGTTACACATGAAAGCAAATAAAACAAGCTTATGTAGATGCCGTAGAAATCGTGTGTGCTTTGTTCAAGTGTTGAATGTGAGCTAATGAGGAAAGGCAGCAGAGAGCCACGTAACCTTTAGAGTGGGTGCACGGGAATCAGCAGCTTCTCATGAGTCTTTCGAACACTGATTAGGCCGTAGGTCTGCCAGCTACAATTCTCTATAGAGTCTTTGTTGATAGCAATTTCTCCTATTGCTTCTGACACTGATCGGGAAGGCTGCTAATAAGTTTGATACTGTCTAAAAATTTTTTAGTTATTGTAGAAAGTAGTTTTTTGAAAGAAAATAAGATGGTGTGATCTAAAAGAAAGAGCACAATTATAGACTCTGGTATTAGCATATGTGAAACCGGGGTTACAAGCCTGGCTCTGACCTTGACCTAATTTCGTTAATCCTGAGTATCCCAGAAGGACAGGGAAGAGAGCATTAAAAACCTCCTCTGGTGTTGGAGCTAGCTCAGCAATCAGGGGGCTACTGGTGACTCACAGCAGGCTGTAACTCCAACTGGAGAGGGTCTGACGCCCTCTTCTGGCCCCCATGGGTACTAGCACACATGTAGTATATACACACAGGTCAAACATACAACCAACAAACCTGTTCTGAGGGCCAGAAACAGAGCCTAGAACAACTGTGGGACACAACCCCGTTGGGGGTAGAACAGCTCTTTCACAGGGGTCGCCTAAGACCATCTGCATATCAGATATTTACATTTTGATTCGTGACAGTAGCGAAATGTTACAGTAATGAAGTAACAATGAAGATAACTTCATGGTTGGGAGTCACCACAACATGAGGAACTGCATTAGAGGGTTGCAGCTCTGGGAAGGTTGAGAACCACTGGTCTAGAAGGTAAAGCACAAGGTAGTGACCTGAGTTCAATCCCTGGAGCTTGCAGAGGTGGACGGAAAAGACCAGTTCCACAAAGTTGTCTGTCCTCCGACCTCTACATGTGTGGTGCAGTGTGTGTGTGCCCCACCCCCTACCATTCAATAATAATAATAAATTTACCCAGCCAACCAAATTTATACAATAATAATAAATTTAAAATTCTCTACAAAGAGAAAACTTTATGTGAGCGTTGTTGGGGTGAAGTGCACCACTACACCTGGGCTACTCTGGCCCCAGTGCCTAGCATCTCAGTTATCTCTTCTTTTCCTTTTACCCCAGTCCTTTTTATCCTAAGTTTTAAAATTGATTCTTTTTTGTTTTTCTTTTTCCTGTCCTAGGTGGATCGTAGACATGGAAGGTGCACCAGGTACCTTATATGAAGGGGAAAAATTTCAACTTCTGTTTAAGTTTAGTAGTCGATACCCTTTTGACTCTCCTCAGGTAACTGCCTTGCGTGTAACATTTTGTATTTTTAGATTATAGCAAAATGCTAAGTTGGTTATTCTTGCCTAGGTAAAGCACACATCAGAAGCCTGATGTAAATATGTAGGTAAGTTGTCTTCACATTGCTTTATTTGAAGTCGGGGTTTTATGTGGCAGAGGCTGTGCTGCTGTCACTCATCCAGGAACTCCAGGTTGCTTGTCATCTGTGGGTGTCAGGACCAGCAGGGACAGGTTCGCATTGCAATAACTGCAGGCACTCTTTCTAGATCAGGTGATCACACTGGGAAAGAAGCAAAGGCCCTTTTAGAAGGGGTCTGTATTTCGGTTTTCCATTGAGGTGCTCTCTTTGCAGCCTTCAAAAACAAAAGTGCATTTACAGATGTTAACTATGTGGAGTCAACCTGAAATCTGATGATTATAGTTGTAGGTGAATGCAGGTGACTGGCATAATACTTAGACAAGAGATAATAATGGCAGTGGGATTAAATTTTTTTTTTTAATTTGTTTTATGTGTATGAGTGTTTTTACTGCGTATGTGTCTGGAAACCACCTGTGTGTCTGATGCCCTCAGAAGTCAGGAGAGGGTGTCAGATCCCCCAGAACTGGAGTTATAGGTAGTTGTGAGCAGCCATGTGGTGCTGGGAATTGAATCTTAGTCCTCTGCAAGAACAAGTACTTTTTTTGTTTTTGTTTTGTTTGGTTTTGTTTTTGAGACAGGATTTCTCTGTTGTAACTCTGGCTGTCCTGGAACTTACTTACTCTATAGACCAGGTTGGCCTCAAACTCACAGAGATCCGCCTGCCTCTGCCTCCCCAGTGTTGGGACTAAGGTGTGTACCACCACCACTTGGCAAGAACAAGTACTCTTATCAGCTGAGCTCTCTCCAGCCCTATGGAATGTTTTTAGAGGTGTTTAACTAGTAAATAATTAAGTGGGAGTTAGAAGAGATTCTGGGATGATTTCCAGGCTTCTGACTTGTAAGATGATGAGTTACTAGAATTACTTATTCTTCACAAAATTATAACAAACTATTTCACATTTTAAGCTTGAAGTTTGTGAGGTGTGTTGCTAAAATGTAACACTGCCAACCCTCTGTGTTATTGCTAACTAGTGAGGTCTTCTGGAAAATGAACCCAGCACCTAAAATTCAACTTGGCATGTGATTTTAAATGTGCTATTTTGAGCAAAGCCATATTTCATTGTCATTTTCAACATAATATTCTGAATATAGCTTAACTATTGTCTTGGCCACAAGAGAAAGGAAATTAGTTATTGCATTGTGCTATAAAGAGAATTGTTTAGAAAGCTAGGTGACCTCAGTACTGACTCCTTGAATTATGAAGTTGGCCTGTGAGCAGAAAGTTGTTAAGACTTAAGGCTTGTTTGACCCTTTTCATAGAACGTGAAAGTGGAGGGTGATGTCAGGACCTCCAGGCATACGTAATAAGCATCCGTTGACTAATCAAAAGCACAGACATCTTCCTTCTCACCAAGAATTTGACTGACTTCCTCTTTTTAAAAGTTCAATGTCCTTCACCTTGGTGCCTTCAGCCTTTTCTACCTTACCTCAACAAAGTTATAACATGCCACTCAGATGCGTTCAACTTGGGGGAAGACTCTGAAAGGCACAGGTTTTTTTCTTTTAATCATAAGAAAACTTTCTGTAAATGTACAATGAAGTCAAAAAGCATTGTGTAAACTCTGTCATTCTTTTATTCAAAATCAAATGTCAAATTTAAACATTTCCATTTCAATATTTATAATAAATTGTCATCTTCAGATTTCTTTTATTCTCCTTTCCCCTTCTCCCTACTCCTTTGATTTTAATAACTTCAGATTTATTGTTCAGTGCTATCATTCTTTGATGCTGAGATACATTAAATAGGTAACTCAGATCACTGCTGTGGGTGCACACAGTTCTAAAGTTTCATTAGTCCTTTAGACACCAATTTTAATAACTCTACACATTTCAAATTTTAATGCATCCAAACTTAACCCTTTCCATTAGTGAAATAAAAAATATTTTTTCCTTTATGTTGGGTTTCCTCTTCGCCTTCTGCTTTGTCTATTTTGTCAACTTTTACTCCTTCCTATATACAATTTTTTCAGATCCTTTTGAGTCAGTCCATTCCTTTCCTATCTAACTATCAGGGCTGCAACACAAGGTATTATCTTTTAGCTGGGATGTTTCAATAGTTCCTAATTCTTGTGTTACATACCTTCACAATACTTAGATTTCTCTATGGGCATTTTCATGATCTAATCAAACTTTAAAAAATTCTCTTTTATAGTGTTGGGGATCAAACCTTGTACTTGCTACATTCCTAGCCCCCACTCTGTAATACACACACACACACACCACCCCAGCCTGTACCCTACCCTGCTTCTGCCTCCCTTAGTAAAACCTGTGGATGATTATTTCCTATGAAATCAAATCTTTGTCTTGGCTCTCAAGTCCCTTTATGGACAAGTTGAAACTTGACCATTTCTTGCACAGATTACCTCCCTGCGTGGCAATGTTTGTATATCATATTTCATAATTTAACTTCCATTCTGATTTTTTCATCTATTAGCTCTTAATAAAATGGTTATGAATGTAGATGCAGTTTCTTTTATTCTTTAAGTGAAGAAATTGAAGCTTGTAGAAATGTCTTAATAATGGTTTGATTACTGGTTAGAACATTCAGGAGTCAAAACCAAGTCACTTCTCTTCCCTAGGCCATGCTGCCAAGTAGATACATTACTAGCATGGGGAAAAAGTGTTTATCCTCATAGTGACCTCTAGGAAAGTGAAAGATTATATGTGAAATCTGAAAAGTCCTAGGACAGTTACTCCCATTCTTTTGGAATGCCAGTATTGCCTTTTAATATCTTATTTTGTAATGCATCCATGTTGCAGAAGGTGTGCATTCTAATTTATATTGGTTACGAAAATGACAACTACTTGAAGGGCAGGGATCTTTTTTTTAACTATTTAAATTACTCGCCTTTAAAGTAAATGTGATGGGTCTAACAGTCAAGACTTGTGTGCATGTAAATCACAAGATTTTTCAATAACCGAACCTTTCTAAATGTTCATTGCTCTGGGAAAGTGGTTGAAAACATTCCTTTGAGGTCAATTCCCCAGTTGCCGGGGATTTTAAGGAAACAGCAGCATGGGCAGTTGTTAGATATTAGTTTTCTATCTTCCTATAGAATAGACAATACTGAATGTATGACTTCTTAGAAAAATAGAATTTCAGGAGTGTCCCATTGTGAAATGAGCACTGTTGAATCTCTGGTACATAAAGGCCACTTCATACCTGTGTAGCTTGTTGTGTTTGCCTCCTCTTATTCATGATTAGTTTCTCACATTATATTCCATTTTACTGTGAAAAGGCTACCTGTCTACATGATGTCAGGCTTGATCACTAAGTGTTTTTCAGTTAATATTGGAGCATAGATGAGACACCAGTTATCCACTAATGTGTAGTTAATGTCAGGAACTGCTTTCTGTGTCAACACTGTATTTGTTCATGCTAAGTTGCAGGTAAATGGCTGCTTAATTGAATGTGTCTTGAGCATTTATACTACGCCAAACACTTACTTTTATACCAAGAAATAGAAGAGAATATGGAAACTAAAAAGACAGTAGGTTGCCTTTGAAGGCCTTTAATCTGTCTGTTCTTTGAATCGGTAAGCATTTACTTATCTGCTAAGAGTCGGGTATATAACATGAAATCAGATCTGTTTGGCTCAAATTGCAGTGTGTCCATGGAGTGGTGTGTGCCTGTAGCAGGAGTGCTCAGGAGGTTGAATAGACTAAACTGGGCAACAAAGCAAGACCCTGTCTCAAAGAAAGCAAAATAAAAGGATGGGAAAATGACTTCAGAAGTTAAGTGTTGCTCTGCAAGTAGAGGACCTGAGTTCAGTCCCCAGCACCAGGTAAATGCCTGGTGCGACAGTGCCCACCTCTGATCCTAGCACTGGGGAAGCAGAGGCAGGATGGTCCCTGGGACTCCTGACCAGATAGTTTAGCTGAATCAAGGAGCGCCAGAACACCTGATGTCTTTCATATGTCTGCACATACATATCAACACATTTATATATACACAGACACATTTTTAATTAAAAAAAAGAAAAAGGAAAACACAAGAATTTCATGACAGCAACCATGTAGAGTTTACATTCTTTTGGGAAAAGACACATAAGCAATAATTAAAATAGTGCAGGAGAGAATTTGGGCTAGGACATGTGCAGTCGAACTCCAGTTGCTCAAAAAATAAGGCCAACAATTGACAAATGGGACCTCATGAACTAAAAATCTTTACAGCAAAGGAAACAGTTCAACAAAGAGAGCTTACAGAGGGAGAAAAATCTTTGCACACTGAACATCTGACAGAAAATAGTATAGATATAAAAAGAACTTTATATAATAAGAAATTAGATAGTCCAGTTAGATGAAATACAAATGGCCAATAAAGATTGGAAAGAATGCTCAGTGTCTCCAGCCATCAGAGAAATGTAAATTAAAGCTGCATCGAGAGTCCCTCTCACCCCAGTCAGTTGTCATTCATCAGGAAAACAAATAACAGGTTCGGGTGAGGGTATGTGCGGGAGAGGGCCTCTGCAGGCTTTCTGCTTGTTTGGAGCCCACTGTAAGAATTTAGACTTTTGCTCTGATGGAATTGAAGGTTTTGAGCAGAGTTACAAAATAATATCTAAAATTAAAAGGAGCAGTGTAGCAGTTAGCAAATGGGGAAGCCGGAGAGGAGACGGTGGTGCCTGGCAGCAGCAGGTACTGGTTATGGAATGCAAACGCAGCTTGCAGCTGTCTTAGAGGTTGAATCTGATAGATAAGTGTTTGAATAAAGGAGTCAAAACTCCGTGAAGGACAATGAGTTGCTTTGGAAAATGGAAAATGGTAGCAACTTTAGAATAGACCAAGGAGACAAAGAAAACCTATTTGGACTGGTTGAACTGGTCTTCAGAGAACGTAAAGGCTTTACGTGAAAAGTACAGGGCAGGGCATGAAAGGACTCTTAGATCCAGCAGCATATGCTCTTGTACATATGTTTAAACACACTGCAGGGCTATAGATGTGGGGGTGGGAGTTTAAGATCTGATCAAAGAAGGTTCTGCAGTACGAGGAGCTGGATGTTTATTCCAGAGGCTTTGGGAGATACGGTGAGACTGTCAAAACTGTAAAGTTCTCAAATCTTCATATCCTAACTTTGGGTGCTTTTCCATTCTTCTCCCTTTCATGTTAGTTCTTCCCATCCTTCTAATACCTACCACCTCTGCATTCCTTTGTCAAGAGTATTCTGCTCCACAGAAACATCTACTACGTTTGCAGTACTTTGTAAATGTCTCAGTTATACTGGCTTTAAGGTTTTTAGATACTATCTTTGCTGAAAAGTTATTTTAGCACTCCAGTTCTCTTAGAAATAGAGGGGTCGTGGTTGGCTTTGAGGAAGGGTCACTGTCTTCAGTTCTGACACTGTACTGGTACGTTGGAGATGCTAGGGCAACAAGACACCCCCTGCTTCCTTAGCCTCCTTCCCGCCCTTTTCTGCTTCCTTAACCCAAACCCTCCCCTTTTCTTGCTCATTGCAGAGATCCAGATTCTCTTTTGGTATCCTCATCCATCTCTTTAGGTCTGGTCAGATGCTTTTCCTGTGTAGTAATGGCCAGGTCCCCCAGGTGGTCCACGTTTTCTTCAAAAGAGAACCCTAACACCCTAGAATGAATGAGGAGTGTGGGTGTTAATAAGTGACAGAGGGATAATTAGCTTTCCAAACTTAGTTTCATTGTGTGTAAGAACTTTGTCTTTGAAGTATACTTAAAGCTACATGGTGATGGTAATCATGGAAAAGTAAAACTATTACCATAGAAGCTAATGGTCTGTGTTCGTGTGCTCAAAGGGGGCTCTGCATTGAAAGTCATAAAACTTCAATCCCTATTCATTTTTTGTAATAATTTTTTGAAGTTATAATTACATCACATATCCCATGCTTTTTCTGCCTTCACCCTTCCATCCACCCCTCTGTTCTTTCTCTCAAATTTATGGGCTCGCTCTCTCTCTATCTCTCTCTCTCTCTCTCACACACACACACACACACCCCATTCCTAAATACAACCTAATCTATCTGTATAATGCTACCTGTATGTATATATATATGATCTCCCTAGCCATTTTTGTCATTATTAATCCTAAATTATCTACTTTATGTTACATTTTTAATTTTTATTTACCTAATTATTTTTGTTCGTTTGAGATATGGCCTCTTTGTCTCACACACACACACACACCCACCCACACACACACCCACCCACACAGTCACACACTCATTCCTAAATACATCCGGTCTGTATGTTACCTGTATGTATATGATCTTCCTAGCCACTTTTGTCAGTTATTAATTTTAACTTATCTAAATCATAAATTACACTTCTAAATTTTACTTATTTTTGGTTGCTGTAGACATGGTATCGTGTGTCCTGGGCTGGCCTCAGGCTTGCTTTGTAGCCAAGGATGATCTGGAACATCTGGTCTCCTGTTTTCACCTCCTAAGTGCTAGGATTACAGGTGTGGGCCACTAGCCTGTTATGCTGATAACATGAGAAAACCCTGCCTCGGTGTTGTCCCTGAAGGAAAGCCTTGGCGTCTATATGGCAGATGGACTTGATTTTATAATTACAGCCTGGTGTTTGGTTGTTGTTCTGGCTGTTCCCTCTACATCCTGATGCTAGAAATTGATTGATAATCTAGGGCTCTCACATTATAGGTGAACGACCACCAAGCTGCACTGCCTGCCTGTATATAGCCTGTTTTTGTTTTGTTTCATTTTGGTCTCTTGTACGTATACTGTTTGGACCTAGCTTGACACATATTAGGTAACTTTCTGTCTCTAGGCTGCTCATGAACAGTGTTCTATATCATCTCCATAAATAAGTATGGGCGGTCTTGCATTATTGGGCTTGATGTTAGGGAATTCTTGAATTTGTATATGAAAGTTACTTGAACTCCATCTGTAGGTGTTAGCCTGCGATGGCAACTCACCAAGGATGACACAAAGGCATGCCATTGGGTAAACCCAGGCAAGACCTCAAGCAGAGGGAGCCACTGTCATGGCAAGTGCCATACTGGACAATGAAACCCTGAGTCTCTCATCTCAGGGGTTTTTATTAATACCTAAGTTCCTCAGATGTTCTGTTGATACCATGTGCAGATCCTGAGCAATCAAACATCTTTTACATAAAGCCAACACCTGCAGACAATACAGTATCAAGGCCTAGGCAGCCCTTTCCCCAATAGTGCACAAAACACCATTTTTTAAACATAACTAAAACTTCTACAACATCTATCCCTTATTTTCTTCTTAGTAATAATGCCAAGACTTTAGTAAACTGCCTAAACATACTCAAGTATATAGTTAAATATCTAGTTGTAGTTGTTGTTTTATATTAAGTATTAGATCATTATAGATATTAGCAGCTGTCAGCTTGAACTGTTGTTAGAATCTATCCTATTTGAGTAGTGAGTTGGGTTTGAGTAGCATATGCCAGGTAATTTTAAAGCTACTATAGAAGAAATGCTTAAGCCTGGGATTTGTTTCCAGCCTAGGCAGTGGAGAGACCCCATACCCTCTCTTACTCCCCCTCATTTGAGTGGTGGTTGTTTATCGTCTGGGTAGGTTTTCATTACTCTTTCAGTTTGGATATTAATAGACTGTACATTCCTGGTACTCAAAAGTTATTCTGAGGTTGACCTGATGTGGACTAGGTAGATAATCTTCCAACATTATCCTGAGCATAGTTAGTTATATCTTAGCTCTTACCTACTTTTGAAAATGACCAACAGTAATAAGGTGGTAACTAAAAATTGAGATATTTGAGGATGGCTTCTTATGCAGTCTTGGGATTCTAAATTCTAAATACTGGAGCTGTACCTTTACTTCCTCTCCGAAATTCCATTTTCCTCAGTTGGGTTTCTGCAGCAAGAATGAGTATAGCTTTCAGTTAACTTTTAACAGTGTGATTGTATAACTAGTTTTGACCTAAGGCCAAATAAGTTGAATTGCAGTTTCAAATCACTTGTATTCAACGGTCTTGTTAGATCAGTCCCAGAATAGTTTTATCAGTGACATGGGATTTGCCCCAAGGCTTTTGGGTTTGTTTTTTTTTTTTTTCTTAAACTCCAGAAACAGCCTCATTTTAGAGTTCTCAGTACCTGCTTGCTGAATTAAAACAACAGAAATGCCCGTTTTTTTTCCTTTGACTTATACTGGTCATTAAGCAAGATGAAAAACAATATGTGCTTAAACTTAGCCTTGGTTACTCTTCCCATGATGGGCACAGATCCAGAGTGGCCAAGATTATGCTGAAATTCTCTGTGGAAATGGAAAAGACTGGTAATGCTTTTTACATGAACAAGCTGTTGTAAATGTTTTGTTTTGTTTCAGGAATTCATCTCTGGCATGTCGAGCAGTCTTTCCCTGCTAGACAAGCTTCTGAAGTGCCCAGGCCCCAAGGGCTGCTTAGTATGTGCAAGTAGTTATCCCATGTCTGCTTGTTCCAAGTTTCACACTGGCTACATTTGCCTTGCATGCAATATATTAAAAGCCTAATTGAGATTAATTTATTTTGTTTTGGGTTGGTTTCTTAAGACAGGGTCTTACTACATAGCCCAGGCTGGCCTGCAGTCCTCTTAGCAGTGCTAGTTGGCTGTCAACCCAAGGTACTATCCTTGCCCAGCCTTCCATGTTACAGATAGGAGCCAGTGCGCCCAGCAGGGGACTTGATGGGATTGTTTTGGCCTCTGTGGTATTGGAGCTGTTTGTCTTGCCCTCTGCTTTGCTTGTGAACCGTCTGCTGCTTTTGCCGTAGGTGCCATCCCTTGCCTCTGCCCACTCTCTTTTGTCTGGATTTCCTTTTGGTCTGTTCACAGCTCCTGGCTCACGGATGCTGGTAACAATTTCTCTCCAAGGAGAATACTGTTTTCCTTTTGCTCTGTGAATGGCTATTCAGTGTCATGATGACCTTTGTATCTGATTTCAGATAGTCATGTTAAAACTTGGCAGTTTTTAATTTTTGGAACTTTCAGAGTACTATTCTCGTAGACCTCTTAATAAAGAGATCTTATTTGAGGGGCAATATTCTTTAAAAATAATTATGACCAGGAGTAAATTTTCAAGTGAATTAGTGTTCTCAAGTGAATCGGTGTTCTTAGTGAAAACACCCTGCTGGTCAAATGGCTTTTTAAGGTAAAATGAGTAATCCAGAACAGATCTGTATTCTGTGGCATCTGTAAACTCCTGTTCTAGACATGTGTAACACAATCTACAGATAAATACGTTGTACTAAGTTGTGGTTCATACTTCTAAAATTCCACCAAAAATAGTTGTGAAGAATTCAAGACTGCTCAAAGCAGGATGTTTTTAGGGCATTTCTTAGAACAGCCATTCAAACTTCAGCAATTACATAGGACAAGTCATTGATTTCTCTCAATATGACACTTGTTTTTCGTGGTTCCATTTTTTCTTCCACGGGAGAGAGTACAAGTGAGCGGCCAGATCGTAAAGGCTAAAGAAAGCAAGTTTTGAAAGAGAGCCTTTCAAAAATACTTGTTATGTTAACCTTAATTAACAGACCAATTCCTGTTTGTTATTATATATTTTAAAAAAATTAGACTACTTTTTATTAATAATTTGAATTTCATAAAATATATCTTGATAACACCCTCTTCTCATTCCTCCCTGTTTCACACTCCCACCCCTGTGTCCTCAAAAAAAGAAACAAAAAGAAAATTAAGTCAAGCTTGTATGGCCAGGAGCATGGATAATGGGCTTAACCTACGGTCTTTGGAGTCAGAAGGCTACTCTGATTGTGGACTTTGGCCTGGCCCACACTAGCCTGAGATGAAACATGACAAGAGTTTGACATGAAGTTAGACCTCATCACCCAAACCTGGGTACCGAGCAAGCTCCCTGGTATCCTGCAAGCATGGGGTATCCCACAGGCTCCCCAACTTCCCACAGGCACCGTGAACACCCGCAGGTGCCTGGACATCCAGCACGTACCCAGACATCTCATAGACACATGGACATAACACAGGCACCCGGTCTTCCCCCAGGTACCCAGACATCATGTAAGCACCCAGATATCCAGCAGGCACCAGGGTCTCCCATAGGCACCCAGACATTCCACAGACTCCTGGTCATCCTGCAGGTGCCCAAACATCCCACAGGCATGAGGATGTCCTGAGGACACCAGGGCATCCTGTAGGCACCCAGATATCCTGCAGGTACATGGATACCACACAGGCACCTGGCAGTCCCCCAGGCATCTGGACATCACTCAGGCACCTGATCATCCAGCCAACACCAGCCAACATCCCACAGGCACTTGGACATCTAGCAGGCACCAGGACATCCTGCAGGCACCGGGACCTCCCACAGGCTCTAGGACCTCCAGTAGGCACCTGGACATTCCAAAGGCAACCAGACATCCTACAAGCACCAGCACCTCCAGCAAGCACCAGAACTCCCTCGGGCGTCAGGGAATGTTAGTATTTTTAAAATGTCAGGAGACTCCCAATTACATGGATGATTGGTTTGTTAATGTGAATATTTGTAAAAAATCTTAATAAAGTCAGATTTGTGGCTAGATATTTATAATATCTACAAAAAGCTTAGCTGATTTTAGCTTCACAATAGCTGTTCTATATTAAATGTGGGCTTACTTCACTATGGCCAAACTGATTTCACTGTCTTTATTTAAGGAGAAACCATTCCCCAGATACATAACAGTGCAGCAAGTGTTTCGTCAGCTTCTGTCATGATTTAAAGTTTGGTTTTTCCTTCTTGGCATTTTGTAGGGATTGAGATTCTGTCAGAGTCTAGGTTGAGAATTATTGGATTATATGTGGGGACTCATGGATCTGAATTGGCATCTTTGAATTTATATTGATAGTTGTTGTTTTGAGAGAATGTTTTGTTTGCTGTTTTCCTCAAGGCTGGCCTTGAACCTCTAGGCTCAAGTAAAATTCCTTACCTCAAGCTTTCCAGAAGTTGGCCCTGCAGTGGTGAACCACCATACCCAGCCTAATTGTAAATTTTTAGTCAGATCTTCATTCAAGCGATACCAGTGTTGTCTTTTTATGGTGAGATCACTAATTAGGAGTGACTGGTAAATTACAGAATTAATATGGTACTACTACCTTATAAAATTTAAATGAAGATTGGTGAGTTATTTTAATTTAAATTTTATGTAAAAGCAAGTAGTTTCTCTTACAGCTGTAGCTCTGAGTGTAGCCATTCAGGAACCCGAGTTCTTTGCCCAGCATTGCAGGATAAAGAGGAGCACCCACACAACTGTCCGTGAATCTCTCTGCTGCCTTTGAGTTGTTTCGGAATGTGCCCAGTGGTGTTTCTGGACAGTGGATTTATTCTCTTTGCTCTTCGGGTACTTAGGTGGTTTCCTGGAAGTGTCAGGGCAGAGGAAAGCCACTGCAGTTGTAAGATAAAGGAACAGCAACCTAAGCGAGTAAAAGGCGAGGCAGAGAGAGAGATGGCAGCCAGTTAGGACTGAGATTTATTTATTTTTTTCACCTAAACAGGTTTTTATTTTGTTTGAGTTTTCTAATAGTTTCAAAATTAAATACTTTTGAAATTTTAGTGCATTTTGGGTTTTTTGTTTTGTTGTATTTTGTGTTTTGAAATAGGCTTTCAGTATATAGCCCTGGCTGACCTGGAACTTACTATGTAGAAGTCCATACTGGCCTCACATTCACAGAGATCATAAGTGCTAGGCTTAAAGGTGTGAGTAATGAGTAGAATTTGAAAAAAAAATGTTATGGACGTAGTTTACCATTCACTAGTTAAAGAAAATCATAAATTTAGAACATTTCAGTGGAATTTATAAAAATAGTGTAGGGTTTCCTGCTACTGCGTGGTTATTTATGCAGGGAGGTTGTTACTAAATTGTTGATGATGAGTGAGTATTTACTCCTGAAATCTGTTTTTATTTTGTCTCTTAAAAATGAATACTTGTTAAACATGGAGAATATTTTAGTTTGTAATAGAGAATATTGAGCGCTAATGGAATTTTATTTTCTCTTAGGTCATGTTTACTGGTGAAAATATTCCCGTTCATCCTCATGTGTATAGCAATGGTCATATCTGTTTATCCATTCTAACAGAAGACTGGTCCCCAGCGCTCTCAGTCCAGTCAGTCTGTCTTAGCATCATTAGCATGCTTTCCAGCTGCAAAGAAAAGGTAGGACTTTACACTTACTCCAGGTAAAGCCTCCTGTTCCAGCATAGCTAGGTCAACAGTTTCAACATAAAATTATTTATCTTTAAATTACAGCAAATGAGGTTTTTCATAATTGGAAAGTTATTTTGTTATCTTTCATTCTAAATAGACTAGAAGTCAAATTCAGTGTTTTATATATACTTCTGAAGTGTAGTTTATTGAGTACACAACATGCTAGCAGTGTGAGCAATAACTACACTATAGTTCTTTTGTTTGTTTGTTTGTTTGAGACAGGGTTTCTCTGTTGTAACTCTGGTTGTCCTGGAACTCACTCTGTAGACCAGGCTAGTCTCAAACTCATAAGAGATCCACCTGCCTCTGCTTCCCTGCTAGAATTAAATGCGTGTGCCGGCTTTATAGCTATTGTTTAACCGTTTTTAAACAGGACATTTGCACATGTTCTGAATTTTATTTCCATGAGCAGGCACAGAGTATAAATGTACAACACATTACTATTTTTAGACTTCACAATGGGAAGGTTAGAAACAAACACCCTCTGGCTCCTTAGTCCCCTTCGCCAGCTCTCATCCAAGGCAACATTTCTCAGAATTCCCAAAATCCAGAGCTTTCCCATTTCAGCGCCTAGGACGAAGTACGGACGCCATTTACTGGTAGAATTTTTGGAATTTTTATAAATCCCACAGATTGAAAATAAGACCACCACAATTAGCCCCACAGTGGTGGCGCAGGCCTTTAATCCCAGCACTGAGAGGCAGAGGCAGGAGTGAGTTCTAGAACAACCAGAGTTACCACAGAGAAACCCTGTCTCAAACAAAGGCAGAAGCAGTAAGGCTACGTACTTCCCACCAGGTCCAGTCAGTGGCAAGAATCTACCCTGATGTACTTCCTGTCTGAGTTATTTTCCCACCCACAAGCGACTAAGCATATCTGGTGCATTTTGGAGCAAATTCGGTGCAGTAGGATCAACCAGATGGGTTCTTGGCATTCCCTACCCTGCATTCCAGGAGGTTATCTGTCCTTGGGCAAGTGAGATTACAGGATTCTCTCTGTCTTTCTGTACCTCACTTGAACAGCCCCACCTAGCACTCCAGGAAGTTATTCCTTGTTCTATAGATCTCCTAGGCACAGCAATTAAGACTTAAAATGTAACTTTTGCTCTTACAGGTTCCCTCTTCGCCTTTATTCACCTACAGATTCTGTCTCTAATGGAAAAAAAGATCAATGAAAAATGATAGGAGTTAAATTTCAGATACCTTTAAAATAGGAAGCTCTGGGGCTGTACATGGGTCTTGCTTCTCAGTTCTCCAGATCAAATTTACTGTTGTTTTATTGATTAGAATTGAGCAGCGGTTTTCAACTTGTGGGTCTCGACCCCTTTGGGGGTTGAACAGGTACAGGGGTTGGCTAAGACCATCTGCATATCAGGTATTTACATTGTGATTTTTAACAGTAGCAAAATTACAGTTATGAAGTAGCAATGAAAGTAGTTTTATGGTTGAGGTCACCACAACATGAGGAATTATATTAAATGGTCGCAACATTAGGAAGGTTGAGAACCACTGACTTGGAGAATCTAAGATAGCAGTTCATTTTTAAACAGTGAGTTGTTTAGAGTGTGAAATACCCAAAGTCATTGTTTTACTATGTTTCTTGAAATGTCAATTTAACAGAGTTTTTGGGTGGGGTGGGGCGGGGTACATTGAGATGGGTCAGCAGCTAAGCATGCTTGCTGTATAAGCCTGACAGTTGATTCCTGGAACCTACATTGGAAATCCAGAACAGAGCCCTGAAAGTTTTTCTGTGACCACCGCTTGCAGTGTAGCACGCATAAATGCCTACAGACACACATGCATGCACACATAATTTTATATAAATATATATGTATATATTTATATATATTTTGGCTGCGCTGTCATGGTGCATGCCTTTAATCCTAGCACTTGGGAGACAGAGATAGGTAGATCTCTGAGTTTAAAGCCAGCCTGGGTCCTGCAGTGAGTTCCAGGACAGCCAAGGTTACACAGAGAAACTCTATCTCAAAAACCAAACAACAACAAATATATATACATATGTGCATACACACACACACACACACACACACACACACACACACACACGTTATGTGTTTCATTTCAAAAACACGAGTTTTTGTTTTATTGTTGTTTAAATAAGAACAGGGAATAATAGGCTGAATGTTTTTTTCAATTGTAAGATGAAGAGCTCTTTATCCAGTTTTATGTATCATATAAGAAAAAAAGCTTGACATTAAATTATGATATGTTATTAATTAAAAGACATCCCCCCATTCAGAAATACTAAAATGTGCAAAAAAATTTTTTTAGGTGAAATAAGACACATGCTTCTTAAGTTACTATTTTATTTGTATGGGTGTTTTACCTGCATGTATGTCTGTATACCATGAGCGGTGGAGGCCAGGAGAAGGCATGGATTCCCTGGAACTGGAATGGTTTTACAGATGGTTGTGAACCATCAAGTGGGAGCTGTGAATTGAACAGTGGTCCTCTGAAAGAGCAGCCAGTTCTAGAAACTGCTGAGCCATCTCGCCAGCCCCCTTAATACCACTTTAACTTTGGTTTCTTTGTATTTTAAGGCTATAGTCAAGCTTTTTGTAACCAGAGGAACAGCAAGACCATGGTCAAGTACAAGTACTAAAACATCTTTCTCTTAGATACTGCTTGAAGTGGAATCTTCCGCTCTATCCTTTATACAACACAATAAAATAATAAGCCTAAGAGGACACTTAAAAGTTGCTGTAGTTCTTCAGACAACCTTAGTTAGGTAGGCTTTTTGTTTAGTTAATTCATGTAAGTAGTCATTAAATGATTTGATGGGAGAGGTAAGTATGAAGAATTTGGACCACATCATAATCCAGAACTAACCTCTCCCACACCCCTCCTAAAACATTGAGGCATCCATTCTTGAGTTACGCTTTCAGTGTTGCTGTTGTTTTTCCTGCGTTCTATAATAATTTTGCTAAACTCATTCCTCCTTAGTCATTCTCTTTCAGAACTTAACCTATTTAAACTCTTTTTTTTTTTTTTTTTTGTTTCAGAGACGACCGCCAGATAATTCCTTTTATGTGCGAACATGTAACAAGAATCCAAAGAAAACAAAATGGTGGTATCATGGTGAGCAGTTTTAATCTGTAATGACAGATTTGGGGTATTTTTATTTGAAAGATGATGTTTCTAAGACTTGGGGAAATGGTGGGAGGCTGTAACTGAGTTAACATTTTTGTTACACTACGTTCTAGAGGATCTTGGAAAATATGGTCATTTATTATTTTAAATGATCTATTTATTTTATGTTTATCTGTGTCTGTGAGGGTGTCAGATCTCCTGGAAATGAAGTTATAGACAGTTGTGAGCTGCATGTAGGTGCTGAGAATTGAACCTGGGTTCTCTGGAAGAACAACCAGTGCTCTTAACTGCTGATCTCTCTAGCATAGACTAAATTTTTTAAACAAAATTGTATCCATTATACAAGAAGTAAAATTTTTATTACTTTAATAATTCCAACAATACCATTTTGGTACAAAGTGTAGTATTTTTGCGGGTTTTTTTTTTTTTGTTGTTGTTGCACTTTTGAGGGTTGAGGGAATTAGGACCTGCCTTTTCTGAAACAAGTGGTGTAGACCAGGCTGGCCTTGAACTTGCAGCTATCTTCCTTGCTACTGCCTTCCAAGTGCTGGGATTATAGGCGTATGCAGCTGTGACAGACTGAAGTCCATAACAATGTGTATCTTAAAGTAGAGGTAGGTGTAGGGAGCCCTTATATGAAGTAGAAATTCTGCTGCTTTGAGCACTCAGTCCTGCTACTTTTCATAATTGGAGGCAATTACAATAAGTTATAGATGCTCCATTAGAGAACGCTTCTCTGGACTTGCTTACAGTTTCAGAGGCTTAGTCCAAATTGTCGTCATGACGGCATGTAGGCAGGTGCTGGAGCAGTAGCTGAGAGCTACATCTTGTTCATAGACAGAGACTCTGGGCGTGGCATGGGATTTTGAACCCTCCAAGCCCACCAAGAAGTCACACGCTTCTTCCAGCAAGACCACAGCTCTTAATCCCTTCAAATACTGCCACTCCCTATACCAAATGTATGGGCCTGTGGGGACCATTCCCATTCAAACCACATTCCATCCCAAACCACACGCCTGGCCTCCGTGGACTTGTAGTCACATCATAATATGAAATGCATTTAGTCCAACTTCAGAAGGCCCCAGAGTCTGTTCTGTCACAGTCTCCACACTGTTTAAAAGTCCAGAATTCAGAGTCTCTTCAGAGACTTAAGGCAATTTCTTAACTGTAACCCCTTGAAAAATCAAAATCAAAAAGCACTTCCAACATACAATGGCATAGAATATACATTACCATTCCCAAAGGGAGGAAAGGGAGTGTGGTGAGGAAATACTGGACCAAATCAAGACCAAAAACCATTTTGGCAAACTCCAAACTCTGCAGATCTCCATGTCTGATGTCAAAAGTGCTCTTCAGATCTGCAACTCCTTTCGGCTTTGTTGACTGCAGCACACTTCTCTCTCTCAGGCCGGTTCCACTTCCAGACTACAGCTCTCCTATGACTCTGGTATCTCCAACCTCTTGGGCTTTCCATCAGAGTCCAGCCTTCACCTTCGTAGCCTCATGCAGTGGGCCTCTCTGGGCCTCCACGAAGGGACACCCCGACACAGGCCTGGCCTCAGCAGCTTTCCGTAGCTGTGGAGGGAGATTCTCCAAGACCTTTCTTGTGTCCTTGATTCTAAAGCCAGAACCACATGACCAAAGCTACCAAGTTCTTCTGCTTGCTGTGGCTGGCACTTGGCCCCCTCATTTAAATACATTTTCATCAGCTTTCTGTGTTGATGGTTTCCTCCACTGCTTAAGCTTTTCCTTTCACAAGTTGGGAGCTTAGCTAGGTGGGATCTGGCCCTGAGGTGACCACTCCCTTCATTCTATTTAGCACTGGGCTTTTCTTTAAACTTTATTTCCTTGAGCCCAAGACCTAGCTCCAACTACACGTCCTGGTGCTCCCTTTCTCCCAAACTGTGTATTTTGTATTTTTTCTTGTTCAGTGTGCTCCTTTTCATTATATATCTGGATAAGAGTGATCACTAATAAGTACTCACACAGTCAACACCAGGCTGTCTTGAAATCTGCCAACATCATTAATCCAAAACTCTTAAAATTAGCCGCAGGCAGAATTTTTTGGACAAAGGCTGAAAGCAGCCAGATTCTTTACCAAAATACGGTCGGTCTCTAAGGCCGCTTACTAATATTCTCCTCTGAAACCTCTTGAGCCGCACCAGCATCATCTACATTGCACCGCTGTCTTCCCTGCTCCTACTGGCATAGCCTGTGAAGCCCGCTTAAAGCATCCAACTGCTTTCCTAATCCAGAGTCCCCAAATCCACATTCCAGTAGCAAGTGACATGATCAAACCTGTCACAGCAAAACCCTCTTCCTGGTACCAGCATGTATCTTAGTCACTGCTCTATTGCTGTGAAGAGACACCATGACCAATGCAACTCTTAGAAAAGAAAGCATTTAATCGGGGCCTTGCTTACTGTTTCAGAGGTTGAGTTCATTATCATCATGACCGGAAGCATGGCAGCATAGAGACAGGAGCTAGAGAAGAGGCTGAGAGCCATATCTTGATCTGTAGGCAGAGAGAGAGACTTTGCGCTTGGCATGGGCTTTTGAATCGTCAAAGCCAAAGCCTACCTCCAGTGGCCACTTCCTCCAACAAGGCCACACCTCCTGATCCTTTCGAGTACTGCCACTCCTTAGAGACCAAAGCTGTGAGCTTATGGGCCATTCTCATTCAAACCACAACACAGCTATTCTTTAAATATTTGAAATTCTGGCTGTTTTAGCTTTATGAAGAAAACATCCTCGATGATAATTTAAAATTTTTGTTTTCATTGTTCAGGGAGTAATGTGTGATTTTGTAATGCAGAATTGCTGGCATCATTTCTAAGCCAATCTTGGTTGCTACCCCAAGGATATAGTTTAAACTAAAAGCAAATGCTTATATTTCCCAGTGGGCCTCTTTTTCCTTTGGTATTGGGAAAGGTTTCATACCTACTAGATTTCATGCCTACTAGACAGTTCTACCACTGAGCTATGTCTTCTAATGTCCATCTTGGAGCGAGTGAGTAAGCATCACTCCCTGTGATCTTTGTATCCATAAAAGTACTTATTTTTCTGATGGGACTTTGATTTTTTTTTTTATTGACTTAAGGAAATCAAACTTGACAAAACTTAACGAGAATATGGCTTTTTCTCATCTTTCTATTCAATGCAAAATCTTCTGTTTTCACTTAAACTGTAAATTTAAAACTTAAAATTTCCAAGTGCTTGCTAAGATGACCAGGTAGATGTAGTGGTACTGTGCCCAGTGAAAGGCAGCCATTCCTGAGGGCCACAGAAACATGAGCACCCTGTGTAATAGATCATTGACAGACACCTAGAGGGACACTGACGAAGGTGGACGGAGTGTGAAAGACTTCCTCACGGGAGGGAGTATTCTTTACAAATTACAGATACTTTCAGCTGTGGTGGATAGAGACAGAAGAATCAGGAGTTTAAGATCATCCTTGCTACAAAACAAATGTGAAGCTACATGAGAGTCTGTGTCAAAAAGGCACCCCCCCCCAAGACAGATAATAAAGTATACAGGTTTATGTGATTCCATAAAAGTCTAGTAGAATAATAGGGCTAGGGATTTTAAAATTATAGGTGAGCCAGGTGTGGTGGTGCATGACTGCAGTTCCCACGTGCAGGAGGCTGAGGCAGGAGACAGCAAATTCCAGGCTACTTATGCTGAGTGCTAAGATCCTGTCTCAAAAAACCAAAATATTTAGTAATAGTTAAGAAGAGCAAAGGTGAATTTTGAACTACAAAGAGTGGTAGAGGAAAATTAATGTGATGTTAATATAGGAATAGATCATTAATATAGGATTTTAATTATTTAGGCCACATTATATGTATATAATTTAAGAACTGTATCATACATCAGAAAGTGAAAGGTTATTTATTAGTAACTGGCCATCTTAGAAAATTAGTAATATTTTAGAAAATAAATTACATTTTCATTTGATAAGATATTTCCTATGAATTAAGTATTTTAAAATACTTTTTAAAACACTGAATATTAACTAAAGGAGGAAGGATTTTCTTAATTTAAAAGGCATAATAGAGCCTGTAATCCCCACACATACAAGGCTAAGTCAGGAGGATTGTGGTGAGTTTGAAGCCAGCTTGGCCTGTAAATGAGATGCCATCTCAAAAATAGAAAAAAAGAAAAGATTATGAAGAAATTACACACTTATCTATTTGAAAATTGAAAACAAAGGCAGTTTATGAAATTAAGAATAAGTTATTAGCTGGGAATGTAGTTCAGTGGTAGAGCACTTAGGTGGTGTATGTGAATTTCTGAATTTGATTCATCTCAAAAGAATAAATGACTAATGGCACAGGCAAAATTGTACATCACAAGCCGGGCAGTGGTGGAGCATGCCTCTAATTCCAGCACTCTGAGGCAGAGGCAGGAAGATCTCTGTGAGTTCGAGGCCAGCCTGGTCTACAGAGTGAGTTCCAGGACAGCCAGAGTTACAACAGAGAGACCCTGTCTTGAAAAACCAAAAAAAAAAGTACAGCACAGTAGTTACAAATTTAAGATTTTTATAACTCAAGTTACAACATGAATATGAGGCCAGATGATAGTAAAGAACAGAATAAAGCTTTCCATCGTGGTGACGACACATGTCACGTCATTACAGTTCTGTTCTTGGTGGTGGGTTTTTTAAAGGATGTCATACGTACACATAATGTGTTCTGTTCAGATCCCCTCCCGTCCCCTTCCCTCCAGCTACTCCCTACTCTCCACTAACACTTTTTACCCCCAGCTTCATGTGCTCTCTTGCCCCCACTTTGTTCTTTTACATGCACATAGTGTTGCAGGATGTCCAGGTTGTTTGACTAAAGCATGGGTAGCTTTTCAGAGGGTCACATCTCAAGAAAATTGACACTTTCTCACCAGGTAGGGGTGAGACTTCTTCAGCCCCCACTGTCACCCATGGTGGCGTTTTTGCTCTCTTGAACTTGTGTAGGTCTTGTACATGAGTTCCTGTGTGTCACAACACTTCATTATTATTGTGTGTGCAGAGGTCAGGTTTGCACAACAAGCAGTATTACCCACTGACCCATTGTTTTCATTTACATGTAATTCCACATAAGGTTGCCTTGATTTGTTGACCTACAAGTGGCTCTTTATTTTTTAATGTTTTCTTTCCCTACACAAACCCTGAATGCCTGGATCATCTGCACCATTCCCCTTTGAGACAAGATTACCGCATATGTAAGTTTTGTATGCAGCCAGGAAAGGGCAGAGTTTGTACTTAATTGAGTCAAACAGGTGTTCTGTCATACAACTAGGAAGCTGCAGAGCATCTGGTCTGCATTTTTCCATCACTTACAAGGAGCTAAAACCTTTTAACAGTTGGAGCAGCACGGCATGTCTTTTCCTTCATGCATATCCAAATGCTGGCTAGTTACAGACAGTATAAACAAACAGCTGGTATTAGCATTGTAGTTGAATTTGTTTGGTGTTACCAGAGAGATAATCATATTCATTCTCAAAAAGCATAACCTGTTAGCTTTGTTGGAACTTTTCAGATGTTAGTTTATCTTTTGTCTACTTAGTAGGTTCAGTTCCAGAAGATCTTCACTGACCATGTTCTTTCTTTGACACTCAGTTTTCAAGAAATGTGGATCAGGGTCCTGCCCTTTTCCTCTCTCCCTCCCATCCTCCCTTTCTTATCACTATGTAGTCCTTGCTGGCCTGGAACCTACTGTGAAGGTCAGGATGGCCTTTAACTTGTGGTCCTAAGTGTCAGCATATCTCGTTCAAGAAATGTGTGTTCTTGCTGATGCTTTTATTTTCTCATTATCTCTGAGATGGAGACTTCCTGTTATTCCTAGGCTAATCTTGCATTCCTGAGCTCTCCCCTCCTCTACTTAGCTGCAGTTATAGGGCGTGTATACTATCATGCCCTGCAGTCTCTTATTTCTTAGCTGTCTTAGGCTTTCTATTGCTGTGATAAAACAGCATGACCAAAAGCAGCTTGGGGAGGAAAGGGTTTATTACAGCTTTACACACAGCTTTAGTTCATCTTTAGTTACATGTTCCTTTAGTCCATTACTGAGGGAAGTCGGGCTAGGAACTCAAGGCAGGGACTGAAGCAGAAGCCATGGAGGAGCACTGCTTACTGGCTTGCTCTTCATGGCTTGCTTACCCTGCTCTTTTTTACACATTCAGGTCCACCTGTTCAGTGGCGGTGCTGCCCACAGTGGGCTGGACCCTCTCATCAATCATTAACCAAAGAAATCTCCACAGGCCCATTTTATGGAAGGAGGTACTTTCTCAATTGTGGTTCCTTCTCAAATGACTCGAGTTTGTATCAAGTTGGCAAAAAAACTAGCCAGGTCATTAATGTTACCTAATTCCCAAAGGATTGTAAGGATAGACTATTTTTCTTATGTGACCTGTAAAGCTGTTCCAAATGGCTGAAAGTGAGATGTATCTCAGTGGTCAGGTGTATGCTTAGTATGTGTGAGGCCTGGGATCAGTACACACATGCATGCTCTTGTACATGCACACACATACACACACACAATCAGGAATTGGATAAACTCTTTCCCTCCATTGTATTATTTTTGTATCTATGTAATCTATAGATTCTCTCTCTCTATCTCTCTCTCTGTATCACTTAGCATTTCAGTTTTGAGAGACGAAGTAGAATTATATTTCAGGAATGTTGCTCTACACCATCCTGCGTAGCACTAACACCTCGCATACGTCGGTGTGTGTAGCATAGATGTGATGTAAGAGAAGCAAGGGAGGGTTAGTTGAGATACTGATGTGTGTGCTCTAAAGGGGGCTTCCTACAGCCCAGGTAGAGACACTAATAGTGAAAAATAACAAGTCTGAAATCATTTTACCTCCTGGTGCTATAAAAGGTGGCCTCTGCAGATAGGCCAAAGTTGAGCTACCAGACAATAGAGTTAGGTCTTCAAAAATACTTTGAGCTTAAATTTTGCTCCTCTACATTATTATTTAGAATCTCTTAAAAATTAGATTATTCCCTGGTAGTTTACTGCTACTTTGTTTGTATACCTCATACCTCATTATTGATTGCTTTTGCGATTCTTTAGAATACAATGATTTACTAAAATAGAAAAGATAATTAGTTACAGTAGATGGGGTTTTGGGATCTAGGAAGTTGTAGCTGTATGCACTATTATTGTTATTTGAAGTTAGAGTCACTTTCCTGAACTTGTCAGTTTCTAGTTAGGTCATCTGTGCATTGGATGCAAGCATACTACATTGCCAGTTAACACAAAGTTCCTCTGAAAGTAAATTGAGCGTGACAATTAGGACCAGAAATTGAAAACTTAATCAAAATAGGTTTGTGAAACAGATGATTCACTTGAGCAAACAAATGGGTTTGGGAATTTGCCATGATTCAGACCTGGAATCTTCCTTAGAAAATAGATTTGTATCTTTATGCATAGATAATTGAATGATTTAGAACTCAAATTTTTTTTTTTTAATATTTTTTTCTTATCTGAGCAGTAGTGGTGCCCAGCACAATCCCAAAGGCTACAAGGCTACAAAATCCCAGCACTTAGGAGGCAGAGGCAGGCAGATCTCTGTGAGTTCGAGGCCAGCCTGGTCTACAGAGTAAGTTCCAGGACAACCAGAGTTAACAGAGAACCCCTGTTTCAAAACAAAACAAAGAAAATTTAAAAAACTTTTTTCCTTTGGGAATTTTATACAATGTATTTTGATCACATTCACATCCCACTCCTCCCCCGACTCCTCCCAGGCCCACCCTCACCTCTCCATCTACCCCTACCAACCTTATGCCCTCCTTTTAAATTTTATTTTAACATACCCTACTGAGTCCAGTTTGGGATACCCGTATACTCAGGATGAGGCCAGCTGCTGGAGCATAGTAGACCTACCACACGATTAAAGAAACCCATTCTCTCTCCCCTAGATGCTATCAGTTGTCAGTAGCTCCTCAGTCAGGGGTAGGAGCTGATGAGCAGGATGTCAGCTGGCTTGATCTTGTGCAGGTCTTGTGCAGACCACCACAGCTGCTGTGAGTTCATGACTGCACCAGTAGACTCCAGAGGCTTTTATTGTCAAACAAATTGTTCATAGCAAAGACACAAAGTATCATTTTCTTAACTGTAAAAGTATTACAATGAAGTAGGCAACCAGAATCCATTAACAATAGGACTTGTTTCCTGGAATCAGTATGAAAAATACTCATCTTTCATATGCAGTAGTTTTCCAGAGGGGAGTACAGACCCTTGATTGCTAAAGCACTCATATGGTGATGTGGTCAGTTAGACATGAGGTTAAGCTCAGTCTTGAGTGTTAAAATAAGAAATGTATGGTTACAGGCAATGAATGCATTAGCATAGTATCTCTATAGCATATGTAACAAGTAGATGAGTCTAATGGGGGAAGAAGTTGAGGAATCTTTTCTTTAGAACCATGGGCTACCTTCTGGTTCTGTCCAGCTGGAGCATTCCTATAGAATTATGAAGATATTAGGGCCATAAAATTGTCTCTGATTAGTAGCGTCAGACTCTGGGGCCTGGAATGTAAGTGAGCTAGAATGCTTGCTAGCATGTGAGAAGCCCTGTGGTCCACCCCAGCGTCACACAGGTGGGAGTGATGGCCCTCAGGAGGCGGAGGCAGATTAATTCCTCCTCTTCTACACCTCCAGTTCAGAGTCTGAGCTACCGGAGACCTTGGCTCAAAAATAAAAACAAAAACGCCCCTTTCTCTTCTGCTTTATAGTGTTTGTCCATAGATTCACAAATTTACATTAATTGCGAATATTTTTTATTTTACCTTTTAAGGCTACAAAATCACTAAATTTCTGAATCTAGAACTTGAATGGTTTAGCAGTAGAGTAACTTTCCTTCCTCGTGGGTGACAGTTCTATATCCTGTCTGCTCTAAGATCTTTTTTGAATCCATTTGTCAGAGGAAACTTAATTCCCTAAACTCCTAGGAGATAAAACTTAGCTCTAAATGTCTGTTTTGCTGTTCACCTCTCACTTCTTATCACTAGCCCATGCTACTGTTGTTTTTCTTCTAGACTTGTGTCCTTGGTGACACTCGGGAAGATGGGTTTCCGGTGTAATGTGACTTTTATAATTGTGGAGGAAATGTAACGACCTTTCTCTAGTTGTCACGTTTCCATAAGCCCCGTGAAACTAGCTGTGACAGATGTAACCTCTCTGGAACTGGCAGTTTATATGTTATATTGGAGAATGTGATTTTTGTAGAGGCTTTTGGTAGTTCCAGAGAAGTTTGAAATCATTATTATGAGATTTTATTTTCAAGATATTATATTGCCACAGGTATTTTAGCCAAGAGGCTGAAGACTATTAATGGTCTTTCACAATAGTTTGTAGTCGTATATCTGTCTTGACTCCAATAGGCTTTACTCTATTGTTTTAGTTAGGGTTTCTGTTGTGATGAAGCACCATGACCAAAAGCAAGTTTGGAGGAAAGGATTTATTTGGCTTATACTTCCACATCATAGTCTATCATTGAAGGGAGCCAGGACAGGAACTGAAACAGGGCTGGAACCTGGAAGCAGGAGCTGATGGAGAGGCCACAGAGGGGTGCTGCCTACTGGCTTGCTTCCCCTGACTTGCTCAACCTGCTTTCTTATAGAACCCAGGACCACCAGCCTAGAGATGGCTCCACCCACAATGGGCGGGGCCCTCACTCATCTCTCAATTGAAGTTCCCTCCTTTCAGAATGCTCTAGTTTGTGTGTATTGACACAAGGTGTGTATATTGACACACAAACTGACATAAGATCAGCCAGAACATCCATTTCTGTGTGTGTCTGTCTTGGTATGTAGTAAATAATTTTTGCACATAGTTAGAAACTATATTCCTTGAAAGTTTTTTGTTTTGCTTTTTGTTTTTGCTTCTTAGTCATGAGAAATCAGGGTAACTGTTTTGAATCATACCCATGTTCATACCAGTTTATTTACAGACTTCATTATGTGTATTTACTGGGGAATTAAAACCCTTTAAGTCCCTGGAGTCCTGCTATTAGAGATCATTGAATCCCAACTTCAAAACATAACACAGTTCCACAAAACTCAGATGTTTGAGGCAGATAGAACCATATCAGACCTGAGTTTATTTTAACATTTAATCCAAGATCCAGGTTGGGATATGGAGAATATCTGTAGGGATTTTTTATAATTGTTTTAGTAGCACTTTCTACAGAACCCTACTATGCTGAGAAATCTCCAGAGTGAACAACCATTAATAAAGGTAAATTTGTGTTACCATCTCAAACATAACGGTGTGTCTTTAGAGATACAAGCTTGTTTCTAGTTTACTAAATAGCATGCTTGATTGAATTTTGTCACTTTCTTACTGTATGTATTGTCTGTATCATTCTAAAGTTTGTCTCAATATTGTGGAATATTAGGTAGAATTCCGTGCCATACTATAGCATAGAGATTTAAGTCTGATGAATTGTAGTGTTTGTCTCAATAAAATACTTTATTGAGCTGGCATTCCTATAATCCCATTTACTTCCGAGGCCAGTATAGTCAGATTGCAATCTTAAGGCCAGCTTGGACATGTTAATAAGAGTCTGTCTAAAAAAGCAAATGTGCACATGTGCATGTACACACACATATACACACACACACACACACACACACACACACACACAAACACATCAACTGTACACACATATACACACCCAAAAAACCCAGACACATACACATACACACAGAAACCCAAATATATACGCACATACAAAAAACTGAAACATTATTTGATAGGTAAGTGTTATTTTGAGAAACTTCTTCATATTCCTAAGTTTGACTTACATTCACAATAGATGTATCTTTTTCTAAATCCACAGAAGTGGGTACTTTGATATGAAACATAAAAGATACAAATTTTCCACTTGTTTTCTTCTTCAATATGTTCTTTTTTATCTGAAGGCTTTAATCATTCCAGCTAGGACGTGTCTTTAATCTTAGCACTTAGGATCTGGAGGCAGGAAGATGATTTCAAAGCCAGCCCTGGCTACTCAGCAAGTTTGAGACCAGCTTGGGCTGCATGAACCCTGTCTCAAAAAGTAGTCATATTTCAGTGTGTGCGAGAGAAAGAGTGTGTGTGTATGTGTGTATGTGTGTGTGTCTGTGTTGTGCATTGTGCTTGCCCTCAATGGTTAGAAAGGGGTATCTGGTCCCCTGGAGCTCGAACTACATCTAAGTCTTTGTGACCTACCCCCATGGTGCTGTGGATAGAACTCCGATCTTCTACAAGAGCACTTAACCTCTGAGCCATCGCTCCAGCCCCGATTTTGTCTTGTTTTGATACAGGGTCTTGCTGTGTAGCCCAGGCTGGCTGCTTACTCAACAATCTGCCTGACTCTTTGTCTATTTTTGATGATGGCAATTAAATCCAGAGTTGTATACTTGCTTTTTTTTTTTTTTTTTAATAATTAAACCATGGCAAGAGAACTTATTAGGAAAATACTGTGCCACTGAGCTATATCACCAACCCATAATTTATTTTTAAAATTTAGTTTATTTCATCATGTACATAATATATGAATTCCTCTTGTATGACATATATCATTTAGTCTTTATTAGCTTTTTTCAGCACTACATCAGCCTTGATGAATTATTTGTTAAAAAAAAAAAAATTGGCCAGTATTTTCTGAGTTTTTCCATTACAAGCTTTCGTAACTCTTGGGAGTTGCCGCTAGTCTGAAGCTTCTTTCTGAAAAGTAACTAGTCTTCAAAATCTTCATACTGGATTTGTGACATCAGTTTTGTAAAATAAATCATAGACCCTACAGTTACATGCTACCTAAATAGAATACGCTGGAACCACCAGAAGCTGCTACAGAATAATTCTCTGGGGTTTGAAATGACCTAGCATACGTGTATATATACTTTATAAAATTAGTTTTCTGAAGGGAAATTAACAGCATTAAATGTTTATTGATTGATTTGAAAGCTGTATCTCATTGTTGAAGGAGAGTTACCTCATAGACTAAAGACGTGATATGTTATTTTGTGTAAAATGCATGACTGTGTAAGTGTTGCTCATAGTTATCATACCAATTTCTTGTTTTAAATTGAACTAATATACTAATCATATGTTATTTTTAAAGTTTTTGCAAACTATCATTTCCTTGAAAGAATAAAGGTTGGTTTGCTTACCACTATATAATCAAACATAAATTTTTATCTCTAAAGATTGAGAGAGACAAGTCAGGTCAGCCATGTTCTTGCTACTTGACATTATTTCTACATGAAATTAACTTGTAGATTACTTATACCTGCTTAACTTTTTAATTATCTTTTTTTCTCCTTCTCTTAAAGATGATACTTGTTGATGCCACTGTTACCATCCTCGTAGCAGAAGATAGTCCTACTGAGAAAATGAGCACTTTGATCATTCAGTCTTTGAACTTTAACCTTTGACTGGAAGTGACCTATAGGCAATGAAGACTACTTCCTTTACTGCATTTTTACTCGTGTGCATTCTGGGCGCATGTTGATCGCTGGTTCAGTCCAGGCAACTGACATGCTTTTATTAGTCATACAGTATTAATGCAGGTGTCAGGAAATGTCAAATATAATTCCATTTTTTATTTTTATTTTTTTAAGCTTTTGGAAAAGTTCCAGGTCCTCATGTATTGTGCAATAACAGTGACTTCCTCGGTGGTTTGGGGACGTTCATTGCCGGCAATGGACGTTGTAACAGGAAGAGTTTTCTTAACTCCTGCCACTCGGTGATTAATGCATGATAGGGCCTATGAAATGAATTTATCGGTTATCGTGGGATTATAAGGAAAGTGAGGGATCCAACATCACATTGGAAGTCACCCCAACTGTTTATATTTGGATTCTATGCACTGTGATCCTAAGGCTAACAGCATGAAATAACATGCGTCTTTAAAGGACCGTAAGAAAGATCATTGCATATTTATTTCATTGTTTATATCTGCTGTCAAATTGTTTTGACATGGAAAGTTTTCGAGCAACATTGGCAGAGAGGTACAATATGTTATCCCTATGGTGAGAATAAATTCATCTGTTGTATATAGCCCTCAATCCCTGAAGTAAAGGTGTGAGTATATAGGGTGTGAATGGTTTAACCAAGACTTTGTTTGGGAAGTAAAAAAAAAAAAAATGTGGCAGTGATGATTAAATCACTGCCGTCCATCCTTCGGGCTTGTTTGTTTTGTTTTTTTTTTTTGTTTTGTTTTTTTTTTTTTGTTCTTTTTTCCAAGTATATTACGCTCTGTTACTTCCTGCTAGCCATCAGCATGAGCCCTACTGCCTAAACACTATTTCATTTATTTATGTTTGGAAAACCCATAAACATTTTTGTTTGTAATCTTGTTTCTTTTGTTACGTTTTAAGTCAAGTTTGAATGTTACAATATTTTAATTGAAAAAACTTTTGTCGTTTTTTTTTTTTCTTGTAAATTTTCTTTACTTGTATCATCTTGTCCTTCAATCCTGTAACCTAAAATGAGAAATACATTTTTGACAGAGGCTTAATGTTTTAACAAAAGAGTGTGGACATTTTTATTTTAAGATTTTGGCAAAAGAACACTATAAAGTGATATGTTTTCTTACTGGTCTCACACAACCATACAGATTTTCTTGGAAGAATTTGTTGAAAAGATTTTGCTTACTGCTAGATGAAGTTTTTCTATCTGTCTGTCTGTCTGTCTGTCTGTCTGTCTATCTATCAATTATCTACCTATCTACCTATCTGTCCTATCACACAGTTGTTGAAAAGGTTCCATTCTAAGCACCATGTACCATGTAAGTTAATGATGCTACAACTAGGTCTTTTTAAGAAGCGACTAATGTATTTTATAAATTACCTTTTCACATATGCAAGATCTGTTTCTATGACAATGTTATTTTTACTGATGCCTTACTGTTTCACTCTTTTTTAATATCCTGCAGTGAATATATTAATCAATTTGGGCTTAAAAATAAAAGCCAATTGGCTGAAAGGTCTGACATATGTACCCCCTTAAAATCATCCAATCGGTAATTGGTAAAGAATATTTTAAAAATTGTTTTTAATCTCTGTGTAGATGACATTTTGTAGCTTTGTACATGTTGTTAATTAAGGGCATATAATTTTACACTCTAGAAGTATAACTGCTGAACTCAGGGGTGGGTAGACTTCACAAATATGTCTGCTGTAGAAATAACTTGAAAAAAAATTAAAACCATGGCCAGCCACCAAATTGTGGACACTGTTTATACTGCTAGGTAACAATGATCATTTTTTAAAAGACTATAAACATTTTTCTTTGTCTTGACTGATGTACATAAGTTCTCAGAGTGATCATTATCAGTTTTATTAGTTGGTCTATTCAACACAGACAAATCTCTAAATTCTTAGTTTTTCACTTCTTTTAATATGAGATTACAGTTGAAAATTAAGTGTTCCCATTTTTTTTTATGTCACTGCTCTAAAATACTAACTTGATCTACCTTTCTCTTTTTTCCTTTCTTTTCTTTCTTTCTTTTTTTTTTTTTCTTTTTTTGGTGTGGGGGAACACAGGGAGAAACTCTTCTGTATTCGTAGTCCACTTACTAAAATCCTCTGATTAGAAATGGCCTGTGACACTTATTCACCAAAGGGATTAACACGCCAGGTCAAGCATTAACAGTGGTGTCGCATAGGTGAACAGCTCCAGTTGAGTTTTTATAACAATGTTTTAATATTCCTCTCTATACGGATCCTATAAAATAGATTCAAATGAAATAGAAAATGGTGGAAAACCAAACAATGTTAGTTCATTTTTGGTTTCTGGTGAAGAAAATAATATATCTAAAATATAGGAGCATCAACTCTTAGTAATTCATAATCAGATTAACATTACTCCCCTGAATTTAGGAGTCATTGAAAGTTGTTTTATGCCTATATTTAATTATTTGACATTATTAAAAGTCATGAGTATCTGGGTCCTTGTTCAATTGAGGGCAAGTTGAGGCTTTCAGTAAAGCAAATAGTTTGCCATAACATAGTATTTAAAGAGAACTGGAATTACAAGAGATTCATGTGAGACACACCATGCTCCTTCCCCTCCCTGCCCTCCCTGTTGAGAACCAGCCTGCAGCATTACATTTGCACACTTAGAGGCTGTGTCTGGCTCTTTCTCACACATTTACTTTAGGCCACTCTCCTGTTTTGCCAAATTTTTAAGACGTTATGCATGCAGTTCCTTGTTTCTGTAGTTGCGAACTCGGTGCCCTTCCAAACACAGGCTAATGCTATAGCTTTCATGAAGAAAGATTAATTTCAGTTTTGTGGGAATTTTAAAAGATGCATTTTGTGGCTGTTCTCTTAAGGAATTAATATTTACTTCTGAAGAACTTAGAATGTTAATTCTCCCATTAGCCAGCGGGGAAATGAAGCATTTTTTAAGTCATAGGAGAAAGGGATGACAGCTTGTATGTAGTCAACAGTTCAACTGGAGAAAGACCGTAACCTTTTTGCTTTGAGTTGCTGTATAGATATTTCTTATGAACTAGGGTGGTTTACTATTTTCCCCTTCTCAATTTTAAATATATGCAAAGACATACATATATATATATCATTAGTTACCTACGGTGGCTAGTAACTTCTTGAGATTCTGAAACATAGCTAATGACTGGTTGCTCCATCGAAGATAAATTGACAGCAACGGAAGTGATTAGTGATATGAAAATGGCATGTAAATATGTTATTTCTGGTAATGATGAAGTCTTTTTAAAAGGCCTACTGTTTTTGAGAATTGCGATATTTGAAACTTGTTACAACTTCCTAGAAGTAGAGTAGAAGAAGAGGTACTGTGTATTCAAAGGGTTTTGGCTTTTATAATAAAAAAAGAAATTCAGTGTCACTAGGTCTCAGCTTTCATGGTTACTGCTGCCTATATTTCTCATTTTCATTAGTATATATATATATTTATATATATATATCTTAGTTGAAAGCTTAAAGTTTATAATTATGTTTAATTGTATACTCATGTAAACTGATTCTCCAAAAGTCCCTTGCTGAAGAGTCTTTAGCAGTCGGCAGTCGGCTGCAGGACCGAGGGTGTCTGTCAGCAGCACTGTGCTGCAGAGGCCCTGAGCTGCGTTTGCACCACCACAGCGCACCAGTCAGCCACCGTCCAGTTGTGCATTACGCCAAGACCTGGAGCACTGTGGCATGGTCGCGATCTGGGAAGGTGTCTGCTGCAGCAGCTGCTCCCGCCCTCGCCGTCCTTCTTAGGTCTCAGCCCCCCTTTCTGTCGCCTCCTTACTGTCCCGTCTCACAGCTGCCACGTCTCAGTCTTCCATGGTTTCATTTTATGACTTAGTTCGGTTTTGGTTTTTGTTTAAGGTTAGGGAATCTAGAGAAGAAAGATTGTTAAAATGATGTCGGGGATTTTTAAGAAATTAAAAAATACCTTCTATAAATAAAATACATGGGGATTTTTTTGTACCTAACTTCATTTTTGTCAGCAGGTAGCTAGATGTATTGAGTAATTGACAAAAATAAGCTGCGAGCTGCCGTGGAATTTTCCAGTAGTGACAGGGAGGAATTTGTACTTGCTTTCCTTTTAGATAGGGACTCTTCCAGAGTCTACTATTTCTCAAGTGAATTAAATTGCTTTTACATTGAAATGTTGTTATTTTATTGAAATTATTTGTGGGTGACTTTTTTCCTCAATATAAATTGTTCATTAACTCAAAGACAAAATGTTAGACATCATTACCTTTAAAGGCACATAGAGTCTGAACATTTCAGACTTAGCTCTCTGTACAGTTTCTGTGATCTGGTAAGTGGGCTATTAGTTGTAATTTCACTTCTCAGATTTATTATTGATACTTATATTTGGCGATGAGTCTCTGAGTGCTTATATGATTGTCTTAAAAACGTGTGTGGATAAAGTCAGTATTGGCCTGCTCTGGCTTGGGAAAAGATGCCCGAGTAGACGTGAGTCTCTGTATCTCGGAACTCCGTTGCGCTTGGGAAGAGGTGACTGGGAAAGGAGAGAGAGTACTTGGCTCTCTGTTGGCACATGCACAGCCTGGATTTTCAGGACCAGTCGATGCAGTCATGTAAGTTGTTCTTTGAGAGACAAAGTGTACTGAAAACTCTTTCTGGACTTTCTGTGAGACATACCTTGTCATAGTCTGTGGTCTGTGGAAAGACTGAAAAACTCTACTGTCTTATTGTCTGAAACAGGACTATGAAGGAATGTTGAGATTTTTATCAGATGCCACAAAGGTGCAAGCCTCTTCATAGTAACCACACATTCAAATAAACACAAATTGTCAGGCACAAAGTAAAGAATTATTTGAGTGGACTATTGAAGTCATTATCTAGTAGTCAAGAATTAAGTATTTGTTCGGGTCAAACTGAATTTGTTCATTTTGTTGCTCCCATAATTCTCTTAGTAATCACAATATAGCTTGTGCATTTGATTAGGAATGGAAGCTCGTGCTTGACGATTTGAATAGGGTGGGCATATATATTTTATAAATACAAATTGCAAAATATGTAAAGAAACTACTTTTTAAATAGAATGTAAATGTTAAGACAGACAAATCTGTGTTATATATTTTTCAATACATGTACCAACCTTTTGTTAGTTGAACGTAGGTTACTTTGTGTGCTTTATGGAACTGAGTAACTTTTAATAATAAAGCAGTTGTCATTTGCTCCGCCCACCCCCGTATACTTGAATACTAAATTGGATAAGTACTGGAGTTCTTTGCAGTTTGTAATAATGTCAGATTTATTTTATATAGTGGTTCTTGTATACAAAAGCTTACTGTTTAAAAGATTACGGAAACAAACAGCATCCCTTTCCAAAATGAGGACATGGCATGAAGGGTATCAGAAAAGCTGCTTATTCATAGGTGGACTTTACTTGGTAGTGGGGGTGCTTTATGCATCAGTGAAGCAAATTGTGGCCAGGTGTTATGCCCATGCCTGTGATCCCATCTACTCTGAACACACTCGGGAAGATAGCCATTTATAATTCAGGCCAGCCTAGTAGTTTACTAAGAACTTGTCCCCCAAATTTAGAAGAGCCAGAGATGTGGCTAAGTGGTATCTCCTGCCCAGCCTCAGTCCCTCATCCTGAAACTGAAGAAGAGTGGCAGTGCAAGCAAAGAATTAGTGACACATGCCTCTTTAATTCCAGCTCTCGGGAGACAGAGGCAGGTGGGTCTCTGTGGATTCGAGGCCAGCCTGGTCTGCATAGTGAGTTCCAGGACAGCCAGCACTACATAGTGAGATGCTGTCTGGGAAAAAAACAACAAAACCAAAAGGGGGGGGGGGGGATGTTGAGACTTAGATACTGAGACCTGGACCTGAGTCTGACATTGCTTAACTTAGAAGCGTTATGGTTAAAAAGGACACCATATAAAGAATTCCTGGATGCTTTTCAGAGTGTACCAACAGGTCAGCTAATAAAGATGAGAATTTCTTGAAGCTCCAAGAAGAGAGAAGGAAATGAGCAGAAGGGCTGTCAATGCGTCTCACTCTGGCAGGGAAGAAAGAAGAGTGCTTTATAGTTTCTTTTCCTCGAGGGACCTGCTTTTCCACAGAGCACCTTAGTCATAGGTAGCCGTAATGCTCTATGAACTCGCCTATCAGCAAGCTGTGGTTGGGGCCCTAACAACTAGATTAGTAGATGGTTAGATAAGCTTGTTTTTACTTCGCCATTCTCCACAATTCTTAAAGTATTTTCTAGTTTCCATAATAGGTCTGACTAGTTTGAACTGCTTTGAGTATACAGGTCTATTAGAGTCCTTCCCCTGTTCTTAATGCATTCATACAAAGGCAATATGCGGTCTGATTAAAACACATCTGAACTGAAAGGTCAGATACTGTTGTGTACCCGAATAGCTGAGTCCAGAACCACCGTGTTCTACTCCTGCCTTGATGGAAATCCCTCAAAGGGTTTTTTGATTGTTATTTTAAAAAGTATTTGTCAGATTAATGCAAGGCATGTGTAACGGGTGGGGGGGGTACCTGTGTATGTATACCTTAGGAAAAGGGAAGTAAAAATCCAAGCTAGAAACTGTTCGTGTCTACCTCACCTTTGAGGATGCTGTGGATGAGTACGTGTCACTGGGCAAGAACCTGAGTATGAATGCCTGTGGCCTGCGTATATTTAACTCAACAAGGAAAAACCTTTGAATCTCCAATAAAAGCGAATTTCTATCTTTCCTGTTATTTAATGGCACTGTTGTCTGTTCTCATTATTCGAAGACTCTGACACTGTGCTGGATCCTTTCTCATGCCTCTTGTCAAGTCTTAGTGGATCGAGCTGTAAAGCATCGCCCCTTCTCTCCAGTCCCCTGACCTGTATGGGTGATCAGCACTTGCCTAGAGTTTCCAGGCTTCTCTTGGCCACTAACAGGCCTTGTTCCAAAGTCATAATAACACAAGACTTACTATATATTGCTAATGTTCTTGGATCAAAGACCCAGCTTCTGCTTTTCTTTAAAAAAAAAAAAAAAATTGCCAGGCGGTGGTGGTGCCCGTCTTTAATCCCAGCACTTGGGAGGCAGAGGCAGGTGTGTTTGTGTGTGTGTCCAGTCTAGCCTACAGGGTGAGTTCCAGGATAGCCAAAGTTACAATAGAGAAACCCTGTCTCCAAAAATGCATAAAAAATTATTTTTGCTGTGTGTGAGTGTTCTGTGTGTGTGCGTGCACACATGTGCAGAAGGTGTCAGGACCTCTGAATCGTGAGCTGCTATGTGGGAACTGGGAACTGAATCTGAGTCCTTTGCAAGAACAGCAAGTGCTTGTAACACCTAAGCCATCTCCCCGGCACCTGGCATCTGCTTTTCTACTGGAAGATTGTGTTACAGTGAACGCTAACATTCAATAGTAAAGCCAGTCACCCTTGTCCTGCCTTCCTTCCCTCCCACCAGTCCTGTATCCTGTGTCCTCTGATTGTAGGTAGACCATTGCATCTGGTGATGCCAGCCCATAAGAGACAGTACTTACTATATCAGTTTTTAATAAATGTGTCTGGAATTGATTATACTTGTATCTTCTTTTTTTTTTTTTTAAGATTTGTTTATGTGTATGGGTATTTTCTGCATGTTTGTCCGAACACCAAAAGAGGGCATTGGATCCTATGGGACTATAGTTACAGACAGTTGTGAGCTACCATATGCGTGCTGGGAATTGAACTCAGTTGAACTGAAACAGCCAGTGCTCTTAACCCCTGAGCTATATAGCTCCGGCCTTGTACTTGTATCTTTAATCCTGTCTCTCTGAAAGAAACCTTCAGGTGGACAGACACCCAGACCACCATGTGGAGTGGCAAGTCAGCCAAACATAGTTCCTTTCGTGTCCCAGAGAGTTTGAGAAATTTTCTCTTAAATCACTAATTTATTGATTTTTGCCTATTTGAATGGGTGTTTATCATACTATTTTATTGTAGGAGCAAATTGTTTGCCTTGAGTTATTCACAGATAAGAATATAAATGTTTTAAACTTAATACATTCAGGGAACAGTGAATCGTAAATCTGACACTCAAGCATTTAAAAACCACATTCAACAGATGCTTGCTGAGCGTATCTCATTGGCCATGTAAGGTGGTGTGTAGGAGAGGACACATCTCAAAAAGGCTTCTGTCTTAAGGGAAGTAGAAAACTGAACAGTGTGAACAGTGTGACCCACCCGCCACTACAAACTGTAGGTAAATGCCAGTATCTGATGACCGCAGAAATGAACTGTTTGTAAAAAGTGCTGTCATGACTTGAAAACCGTAAATGTTGGAGGTGAGTTCCAGGCAATAGCCAAAGTCAGAAATACACAGCCTGGTGGACAGGAGCAAGGTGAAGGTAAGCACTGTGGTGTGGCAGATTGACCCGAGGATCGTGGAGAGATTGGAGATGGAATATGGGGTTCAGGTGATCGGGTCAGGCGTATAAAGAAGATAGAGTCTTTTTGTTTCCACTGGCTGAGTTGAGCCTGGCTCAAGCTGGTTGTATCCTCAGAATATTTATCAATTGAGAGGAAATTGCTATGAAATAGAGCCACTGCAAAGCAATGACACAGAAAGTTGCCCAGAATGTCTCAGGTGAGTTCAGGGTGAACTCATGACATGACTCATGACAGCCCACCCAACAAGAAACACTGGAAAAGCTCTGACTCCCGAGAGCTGTAAGCAGCTGAGTCTGCCAGCCTTGAGTCAGACTTCCTTGTGCCAATGGGCTTCAAGGAAAATCATGTCTGAAGTTAGACTAGAACATGGACCCTGACTGGCAGGGTTTTCTGGAATCAACAATAAATCTGATCATTAGAAAGTCATTTCTTCTAAACTGAAACCTGCCTGGTATCTGCTACAGTTTTATATGTCATCCAATAGCAAAGTGGAAGTTAGGTTGTAGCTGTACCCAAGGCCAGAGCTGGTTGAAGATACAGTTTAAATGGTATTGGTATTGGTAAATGGTATTGGAGTGTGGTTGGCCTTTTCTCCACTGCAAGCATGAGGACCTGTGTTCAACCCTCTGAGCCCACATAAAAATGCTGGGAATTGTGATACACTTGTAATCTCAGCAATGGGAAAGCAGAGAGAACCCCTGGGGCTCACTGCTAACCAGGCAGCCTAGCTTAATTAGTTTGGGGCCAGTTGAAGGACCCCGTCTCAAAAGAGGTGGTGGGGTTAGTGTTTTCAGCTTGGGCAGAGATGGAAAGGTACCTTGGGAATCGCGAGAGCCACACAGCTCTGAGACGGGGAAGGTGACCCCAATAGAAATGATATTAGCTCTGAGAGGAGAGGTCCCTTGGCAGTCGGGAGCCAACAAACCACAGTGCTCAGAAGTGGGGAAGGTGAGCCCACTGGATAGGTGTCCTGGGAGTTGAGAGTCCAGGAACCACACAGCTTGGATGTGGGGAAGATGGCCCCACTGGAAATGCATCCTGGGAGTCGGGAACCCAGGAACCAGACAACTCTGAAATGGTGCAGTTCTGAAGGGAGAATGTCCCTAGCTGAGCAGAGGTGTCAGCTCTGCTCCACTCCAGAGGGAGGAGTTTCTCTTGTATTGCAGCTCTGAGTGGAGGCCATCCCTGGCTGAGCTAGGGTGCTCAGTTCCACTCCACTCTGCCCTGCTCCTCTTCACTCTGCTCTGATGAGAACGTGACACCAAGCAGCAAATCTCACAGGTTTATTTGGAGAGAAGAAGTCAGGAGTGACTGCCTCTGCTCCAAGAGAGGCAGTGAGGAGCTGAGCAGACTCGGCCCCTTTTAAATGCTCTCTTTTTTTTTTGGGGGGGGGGGTGCTGTCCAAGGTGGTCTGGGATTGATGGAATACTCTGGAGGGGGAGTCAAGGGACCCAGCTTGGAGCCATGGAGCTTTCTAGCTCCCTATGATTGGTATTTTTTTTTGTCTTGTTTATTTTTGTTTTGACGGGATATCAAAAGATGATACAAAGGTTACCCTCTGACCTCCACACATACGGATGTTTTGACATTTCATGGCAGAGAGAGAAAAGCATCCCTAGCCTTTGATTGGGCATTGTTATCACTATTTTGAGACGGGGTGATCTGTCTCACTGGGATCCAGTGAGTCTTACCTCAGCCTTAATAGCAAGGATTCCCTCCCCAGTTTTTAGAGCTACATATTCAAATACTTTGCTCATTGTTTTGTCATTTCAAGGTTTGGAAAGCTGCTTCATGCGGTAACAAGAATCAATCTTAACGTCTGTTGAGATGGTATACAAATGAGATGGAACCTCTCTGTGGGTCTGGTTAATTTTTCAAGTTGTTGCTTGGTTCCAAAAGTTCCCTGTAAGTACCTCAGAGGCACATTTACTCCATTTCACACTGACATTCTGCATAAGTCTTAGGAGAAAAGTTTTGCCCTTTAAACAAGCCCGGAAACATAAATGCACTTAAGGTTGGTGTAACTCTTTTGGAAGTCATGTCATATATGATTTTTGTTTGTCCTAATTTTCATTTTATCTGCACTGTTGTTTTTGTGTCCGTATGATCTCAAGGCATGCTGTTAATTTGGCACTGCCAGTTATTGAGCTGCTTCTTTGTTTTGTTTTGTTTCTATGATGTCATTTGTTAGCTCTTCATCCTGTCAAGAACATTCCCAAATCTTTGTTTTACATCTTTCTGGCTAAGGCCATGCATGTCTACAACGTGCCCTTTAATAGTTAATATTTATAATATAAATAATTATAATATTTAATTTTTATGGGTTAGCGTGTTGTATACATATTGTAACTATCAAACTAATACTGTCAAAAACCAAAATAATATTACTCAAGCCATCTCCCTATACTAATTGCTTTGTTTTTAAAAAGATTTAAGGGGTGGAGTGATGGCTTAGGGGTTAAGAGCATTTGTTGCTCTTGTGGGGGACCTAGATCCAATTCAGAGCCCTTACATGGTGGCTCACACCGTCTTTAACTTCAGCTCAGTGGATCTGATGTCTTCTGACCTCTGTGGGCACCAGGTATGTATGGGGTACACATGCAGACAAAACACTCATAAGTCTTTTAAAAATGTTTTTTTTAAAAGATGATTTTTCAGGCACAACTGGTTTACAGGTCCCAGTGGTTATTTCAGTTCCATCTGAATGGTTGAATTCCACATTTCATTTTCTTATATATTGAAAGTCACTGCATAGAAGAACTAAGTGTCACAGAGGAGTGTGAGGTGGGAACAGTGGCTGCATTACTCAGGACATGAGTTCCTCCGCTGTCCCTGGGCCCTAGGTCAGCCCTGGGCAGGACAATAGCTGATACCCTTCAAGATCTATCTTTGTTTTAGAATAAGCTGACCCTGGACAATGACCAAGCCTCCCAGGTGGAAGCCTGTCCTGATCCTCCAAATAGGGGACTTCTCTCATAGGCCAAGCTCACGCTAGACTGCCCCTTTGGGTTTGTGAGTTCATGCCAGATCTGCTTTTCAGTTCAAAGCTCCCCCTGCCCATGGTGGTCTGAATGAGAAACACCCACGTAGACTTGTGTATTTGAACATTTAGACTCTTGTTGGTGCTGTATCAAGAGGTTATGGAAGGAACCTTTAAGAGGCGCATGTTGCATGAGGAAGTGCATCACTGGGGGTGGGCTTTGAGGGTTTGCAGCCTTACCCTACTTCAGTGCTTTCTGCTTCTTGTCTATGGATGAAGATGTGATCAGCCAGCTTTCTGCCCCAGTCAGCATGCCATGCCTTCCTTGTTCTTAAGAACTCCAGCCTTCTGAAACCATAAGCCAAAATAAATTCTTTGAAAGTTTCTTTGAGTCACAGTGTTTTATCGTAGCAACAGAAATGTAACTAATAGACTATTTCCCAAATTGGTTTTCCTGTACTTCCTCTTCACATATTTCCAATCCACGTGGTGCCTTGGTTTCTCAAGTTCAGACCTTTGGATCTTTTACAAACCAACCTGGTAACAGGCCAGGTGCCCTCCTAACTGCAGTGCTGTTTCCTAGAGGCGCCAGACCACTACAGTTGGTGCTGGGTGTGGTACAAGGAAAATGGAAGCTGGGGCTTGGAGACACAGACACTCATTAATCTGCTCCACGAGACCCCCATCCCTGATTGCATATGGAGTTTAAAAAGTCCCTACTACTAGTATCTTGTGACCTTGTTAAAACTTTCACAGATGACAGCCAGGCATGGTGGCTCATGCTTACAATCTGTGTACTCAGGAGGCAGAGGTAGGAAGATATTCAAGGCCCATCTGGGCTAGCTACATAGTGAGATGCTGTCACAAGAAGAACAAATAACTTTGGCCAGCAGTAGCTTGGAAGAAAGCTTAGTTAACTTCAACAGTCCAGAGTATGAAGAGCATGGGTGACAACGGATACAAGGACTCTAGGTGTGTGCCCATGTGACCGCTGTATTGGTAGAGGAGAGACATCACATTGGGAATTAGGACTTCAACATTAACAGTAGTGTAGGAGATGCGATTGAATCTAGAGCATCCCCTATAGAGGAATAATAAAATGTTAAGAGCAGTTAAACTATCAAGTCTGAACAACAGGAGGCCTTCTGGGTAGCTGCCATAGTCACCTTTCACAGAAATGTAAGAAAATCTAAAGTCCTGGAGCTGGGATACAGCTCAACAGTAGTGTGCTCAGCATGTAGTTCAGTCCCTGGGTTCAGTCCCCACCAGCAAAAACAAAAGGCTAAACTCTCGAGGTTTTAAGATACCCAGCTTCAGCCAAGTAGTGATGGCATACGCCTTTAACCCCAGCACTTGGGAGGCAGAGGCAGGCAGATCTCTGAGTTCAAAGCCAGCCTGGACTACAGAGTGAGTACACAGGGAAAGCCTGTCTTGAAAAAACAAAAATGATACCTGGCTTCATTGATGTTTCGATGCCAAGTGAAGCAGATTTGTTATGTAAAGGTCAATACCCGGCTTGGGAAAACTTGAGACCCTAATGGAGATGTTTGGTTGCGTGGCTCCAAAGATTTTGGCTCCCTTGAGATCTCTGCAGTTCTACAGCTTGTGGAGGTGGCTTATGCCTACCTACAGGGAGTATTTCCCTCTTTCCCTCTGAGATCCATTAGGGGGGCCTTCCTCCCTGACGGCCCCTCCTTTTCTCCCAGCTAGGTGTATGCAAAGTTTTAGGTTTTAGGTCACAGCACAATGCATCCAGGACACAATGAGCCTAATAACAGAACGCTGTTCCTAGGACCTGGGGCCTATCTGTGGGACTGGGATCTGTAGACGCTCAGTGTCTGGAACATGAGATTGACAAAGGAGAGGTTATTACAACCAAGTACTCAGGATGTGGCACACACTTTCCCTGAAGTGGATTCTAGAAGTCAGAAGAAAAAAAATCTTCCCATACTAAGCCAAGTTGAATACTGGAATTGGGATAGATGGTATTAGGAAAATAAAAAAAAAAGACTCAAAGAGATCCTGGAGTGGAAATATATGAAGTCAGAGGTAAAATCACCAAAGGATTTTGTTCTGTAAGGTGGCACACTGAGCCAGTTTCTTTTCTGTTCTGATAGCACACCATGACCACTGCATCTTATAGAAGAAAATTTGTTTGGGCTTACAGTTCCAAAGGGTCAGAGTCCATAGTGGCTAGAATGTCATGGCAGCACGCACCAGGCATAGCAGCAGAAACAGATAGCTGAGAGTGTACATCATGAGCTGCCAGTAAAGAAGCTCATAGTGAACAAGAAGTGTCCCTAGGCTTTTAATCCCAAAGTCCGCCCCCAGTGGTGTACTTCATCCAGCAAAGCTGCACTCACCACCTAAACCTCCCTGAACAGTGCCACCCACTGGGGACAGAGTAATTCAGAGATATGAGAGAACAAGGGACGTTTCTTATCTAAACTACCGCACACAGCAAAACCATCAATAAGCTGTTAGTGAGGTGGTCCCTAGAATCAACATCACAGGTAGCTAGCTGTCTTCTGCAGCCAATCCTGGAAGTATGAGAAGCTGCCAAACTGCAAGCTGAGTGCATCTTCTGGAACACTGTGCATGTACTTGGAATAGACACCTCTTTGAGGCATTGTCTCTACTAGGAATAAGGCATGGGTCTTGGAACAGTGGCCCTCTTTATGTAAGCCTCCATTCTTGCCAATGGGCATAACAAGGGTCCCACAAGCTCTTAAGTTATAGTTACTATTTTTGCAGTTTATAGACAATTTTTATTCAAAGACATTTTGGCAAGAAGGCATGTCACGGGGATACTTGGCCTTTTTCCAGCATGGGAATGTCAACGAAAACACTGAAGTGAAGTGAAGTAAGAAATTTCTTACAGATTTAGACCGGAGGCATACCTGTAATGTTGCATGAGTGTGTGGTTTCCTCAAAAAGTAGCAACAATGCCAGGCTGTGGTGGTGCACACCTTTAATCCCAGCACTTGGGAGGCAGAGGCAGGTGGATCTCTGTGAGTGTGAGACCAGCCTGGTCTACAGAGTGAGTTCCAGGACAGCCAGAGTTACAACAGATAAACAATGTCTCCAGAAACCTAAATATATAAATAAATAATAGCAACAGTTCTTCAATGATGATTCCTAATTGTGAATGCAGTTTCTATATCAGAAAAAATTATTTTTCAGTACTATCATTGAACCTAAGAACTCATGCATGCCAGGTCTTGTTGTTCCTACCAGACTACAATTGGTTCCCATCCCAGTCCCTGCATGAAAAGAAAAATAACTTTTTTATTATGAGGTAGTCTCACCAAGTTGTCCATCATGGCCTTGAACTTACTGTATAGTCCAGACAGGCCCCTGTCATCTTCCTGTCTCAGAGGAGCTGGGATTCCAAGCCTGCACCACCAGGTAGGGATGAGAACGGAACAGTGCCTTCTGGTACATAAAGAAGAATTCAATGTGAATACATACAGGAAAAGGAACAAGTGAGTACTTCTGGAAATTTGACCTGTCCTGGCAATTTACTTGAGCTGAGCATAAATAATGTCTTTAAAAAAAAATTCCCAGTTTCTTGCATAATTGATGGCTACAAATGAATTCAGCATATATTTGTTAAATGAATGATTAAATGAACAAGAGTTCTAGCCCTTACGTTCGAGCATAGAATCTCCCGCCCATTCTCCTTTTGATGTTTCTGGCATTACACCTGTAGTTAAATTTTTACATGAGCAAAGTTGTTTTCTCTGTTTATTATAAAGTTGAAAAAGAACTTTTATGAGCCCCTAGAGGCAGAAGTTGGAGAGACCTTGCTTTAAGTCTGACTCCTTGGGGGTGGTACATTATTGCTTTGCTTGATAGAGTATTGCTGAATGTTTGACTAATTTGAGTCCATCTCTTTCCAGTCTTGGAATGAGAAGCCAGGATTTAGGTTCTAGGGATGTAAACCCTTCCCCGCTGTCCTTCTGTGGAACCAGGCTTGTGAAAGACTGCTTTAACTCACTTCCAAGTTGCTTAGGTTACAAGCAATGTGACATCGTTTTCAAACAACTCAAGAAGTCAGAAGACAAAAGTAATTTTCAACTGTAACTCAGTAGCATAAATACCTGCAGAGGAGACTATAACAACGGAACAACAACAAAATGTGTATGTTTTCATGTTTCGCAGAAAGGATAGAATTTTTAGCGAACAAGAGAAAATATGTATAATGAATTTTAGTTGACAGAACTGCCAACTAAAGCATCACCAGTAGACCTGATGAAGCAGAAGAAGAAATATGAGGAATCCAGGATGAGGTTGATGAAATCAACATTCAACCATCATGAAAGAAAAATAAATAAATTAGCTTGACCACAATATCTAAGAAGTCTGTGATAAAATCAAGAAAACAAACGTACGAATCCACAGGTAGAAGATGGATCCTAAGAAAACACTAAAGGCATAGAGAATCTAATCAATGAAGTGACAACGGAAGAATTCACAAGTCTTGAAAAACAGGCATCCAAATGCAAGTGGAATGTAGGATGCCAGACAGACATGACCAGAGAAAAACTTATCCATATCATACAGGCAAGATGTGAAAAATCCATAGTGAAGAAACAATATTTAAAAATGTATGGGGAAAATGGCAACTCCCTTATGAAGAAAGAAACACTAGAGTAACATTAGACAGCGCTAAAAGCCAAGGAAGAATGGAATGATACCTTTCAAGTCTGAAAGTAAATAACTGAGAACCAAGATTGTTACATCTATAAAGCTCTCTCTTAAAAGGGACGTACACAAAAAAATGGCACTTCAAGATTCACAAACTAAGGCAGTCCATTATCACCAAGCCAGCACTGCAGAAGAACACTACACGGAGGAGGAAGAAAGACAGTTGTAATCATGAGATCACAGAAAAAAAATTCATAAGAGAAATGGAGGAACAAAGAAGAGTTAGGACAGAATCCAGCATGTGCGATACAGTAAACTAGAAAACTGCTAACACCAATATGAGAGAAAGAAAAGAGCGTACGATAATTCAGTAAGAAAAACAACCAGAATCACAAGATTCAGTAATGTCTCTCAGTAACAGCTGAACAAAGATGGCCTTCACTCACAAGTGAAGAGATGTACACAAGCTGGTTAGATTCAAGAAACTAGATCCAACTAAATGTCATCTCCAAGAAACACACCTCAATGGTAAATATGCTCACCTACTGAGGGTCAAAGGATGGAAAACAATCTATCATGTGAATGAAGCTAGAAACGAGCTTGTGTAATCAATCTAATATCAAATGATGTAGGCTCAAACAAAAACTAAAAGAGTTAAACAAGGCCACTACATATTTTAATAGGGAAGGATTCATCAAAAAAGTTAATACGGGGGTGGGTGCTGGAGTGGTAGATAAGAGACAAACCAATTTTGCAGAGGACCAGAGTTTAGTTCTCAGTATCCATGTCAGGTGCATACACCCATGATCCCTCTCTCTCCCTCTCCTCTCTTTCTCTCTCTCTCCTCTCTCTGTCTCTCTCTCTCTCCCTCTCCCTCTCTCTCTCCCCTCTCCCTCCCTCCCTATTCTCCCCTCTCTCTTAAACAACTTAAACAGATCTATAACAATCAAGATTGAGACAGTAATAAAAATCTCCTCACAGAAGCCCAGGACCAGATGACTTTATTGCTAAATTCTACAAAATGTTTAAATAGGAGTTAACCCATATACTTCTCAAACTGTTTCATAGGATAGAGAGGGGAGGAACACTACCAAATTCATTCAGCAAACTCAACCTTACTGTCTTAGTTTCTTTTCTGTTGCTGTGAAGAGACACCATGACCAAGGCAACTTATGAAAGAAAGCATTTAATTGGGAACTTGCTTACAGTTTCAGAGAGTGAGCCCTTGATCATCATATCAGGGAGTATGACAGCAGGCAGGCAGCCAAGCAGGCGTAGTTCTGGAGCAGCAGCTGAAAGCATACATACTGAGACGACAACCATGGGGCAGAGAAAGAACTGGGAATGGTACGGACTTTTAAACCTCAAAGCCCACCCCCAGTGACACACCTCCTCCAACAAGGCCACACCTCCTAGTCCTTCCCAAACAGTTCTACCAACTGTGGAACAAGTATTCAAATATATGAGTCTGTGGAGGCCATTCTTATTCAAAGGACCACAATGACCTTGACTCCCAAATCAGATAAGGGCATGACAAAGAAGAGGAGGAAGGAGAGGAGGAGAAAAATTATAGACTAATTTCCCTGATTATAGACTAATTTCCCTGATTATAGAACATGCTTGTAAAAATTCTCCATAAAATGCCGGAAAATCAGATTCAAAAACATTTTAAGAAGATCATACAGTGGGGCAGAGAGTTGGCTCAGTGATTAAGAGCACTTGTTATCTTACCACAGACCTGGCTTCAATTCCCAGTACCCATGTGCTGGTTCACAACCCCTAAGGGCACCAGGTATATATGCATGAAAAACACCCATACACATAAAATAATAGCAATACATTATTATGTATATTTTATAAATATTATTTATATTTATGTATTATTTACATTGTGATAAATAATAAATAGACTTTTCTTTTTTAAAAAAAACATATCTTGCAATGGAACACTTGGAAGTAGTTTTTGTTATTTTGGTTTCTTTAAAAACACAAAATGGCATTTGGATTAGGTTTGTGTTCCCACCCCAGCTGTGGTATAGTTGTCTATGAGTTGGATTTGGAATGCTTGATGCAGGTGGCTATAATTTGATTAAGTGCAGACGTTCTGGCACCTGTAGCTTGTTTGGAGGATTATGTGCCGCGTAGCTTTATGGGAACTTTTGGTTTAGGGTATAAAAAGCATGAAGCACCAAGCGTCGGGGTGGGCGTTGGTTGATGGTTCTTTGGTTGGATTGCTGTCTTTAGTGTGATAACTCCTAAAGGAAGAAAGGTTGGAGGGATTGAGTTTATAGACCGTGAGCTGAGACGCTAGTCTGACTCACTGTCAGCTAGTCCTCTTCAAGCTTAGGACAGCCTAAAAGAGGCTGTGAAGATTTCTACCTTTCATTCTCTATCAAGGCCTCTTGTAAAAGCGGTGAAGATTTCTTTCTATCCTTCTTTTCTCTTTCCCTAAATAGAGGGTAAAAGATTGTAGCGTACTGCTACAATGTCTGATGTGGTGATGCAAGCCTTAATCCCAGAGGCAGATCCTTTTGAGTTCAAGGCCATCCTGGTCTACATAGTGAGTTCCAGGCTAGCCAGGGCTACATGGTAAAAACCTATCTCAAAAATAAAAAATTATACACCGTGACCAAATTGAATTCATCCCAGAGATGTAAGGTTTGTTTGTTTGTTTTAAGCATATGCAAATTCATAAGGGCAATACAGCACATAAATAGATTTAAACACAGAAATCAATGATGTTCTCAATTGATGCAGAAAGATTTTTAGAACGCATCAACATCTCTTTACACTGAAAGCTCTGAAGAAACTGCAAATGCAAGAAACACAAATGTTATATGTGACAAATCTATGTCCGGTGTTATACTATATGACAAAAATTGGAAAGTGTCTTGTCTAATATCTGGAAAAGATAACTGTATCCATTCTCTACACTCTTTTTCAGTACAGTGGTTACTGTTCAGTGGTTCAGTCTTGGAACAATGAGACAAGAAAAAGAAACAGAAGTGATACAAATAGGAAAGAACTCAAACCATCCCTATTCATGTGACATAATCCCATACTTAAAAGCTCCAACTCTTCCAGAAACTCTTAGACCTAATAAACACTTTCAACAAAGTGTTGGATACAATCAAGATACAAAATTGACTTACAAACATAAGTAATTTTTCTATGCATACCCGTAATGGACTTGTCGAGAATAGTGTCAGGGGAAAAACAGCATTTACATTAGCTTCATAAATCAAACAAATACAAACTATCTAGGAATAAACCCAACCTAGGAGGCAAGCAAGAGGCTTCTATGATAAAAGCTTTAAAACACCAAAGAAATTGTAGAAAATAGACTCAAGTTCATGAGTAGGAAGAATTATGAACATGGCCATAGTACCAAAATGGTTGTACAGAATCAGATCAGTCCCCAATGACATTTTTCACAGAATGAGACAAAACAATCCAGATTTTTATAGAAGGACATAATATCACAAATGGCCACAGAAATCCTTAGCAGAAAGAACAATGCTAGAGGTACTATAATACCTGGTCTCAAATAATATTACAGAACCATAGTAATAAAAACAGCATGATACTGGCACAAAAACTAGACATGAATAGAATAGTATAAACTCACACAGTTACTGTTAATTCCACTGGTCAAGAATAAGACCATTACCACAATTTTGAACCAAATTAAAAGCAAGCTTTAATTAATTAATTATTCAACCAGGACAATTCTGGGGTCCCCACAAAATGGCATTGTGTCACATCTGCCAGATGCTTATAAAGGCAGAACCCGTAAGGCTACATATTTCTCACCAGGTCCAATCAAGGGCAAGTATATACCTTGATGTACTTCCTGTCTGGGTATCTCCCACCTACACGTATGGTGTAGTTGGAGCACAACTGTCACAGTTGGATTAACCAAACTTGCATAGGGAATCTGCACAAGTGGCCTGTTATCTCATTTGAACAGCCCCCACCTAGCATTCCAGGAAGCTATCTGTCTTTGTTTTATTGATAGCTTAGGCACAGTACTTAAAACTTAAAACATAACTTAGCTTTTACACTACAACTAGAGAAAAAATATAGCACAGCAGACTTAATAAACAAGTAGTGCTGAGAAAACTGGATTTCAACTTGTAGAAGAATGAAACTGGACCCATTTCTCTCATCCTGCACATAAATCAATTTAAAATGGATCAAGGACCTTAATATAAGACATAAGCACTTTAGGATGTCAGCTCTGGGCAAGGACTTTCAGAAAAGCATCCCAAAAGCTCAGAAAATAATCCCAGCTTGTGCTACATAGGAGTTTCAGTCCAATCTGTGCTACATGGAGAGACTATGTCTCAAAACGCCAGCCACACCAGTCAGCCACTGAACAATACCCCCAAAAGATACCATACTATCAAGCCTTTAATCCCGTCACTGGGAGAGGCAGAGGCAGGCAAATCTCTGTGAATTTGAGGCCATCCTGGTCTACATAATGAGACCTTACTTAAAAACAACAAACACAAAAATGCACACTATCTTAGGGCATCTTCTGACACAGGGTAAAAGCAGGGTTTCAGGTTAGCCCAAGCTCTATCTCAACAGGGGGATGGATATGGGGTGTGGTGTTGGTGGCTCACACCTTTAGTCCCAGCCTTTCAGAGACAGAGGCAGATAGGTCTCTGAATTTGAGGGTGGGGTATGCCTTCTGGGGTGACCCTGTAACAGGTATTGGCAATGCTGAGAGAGACTGGCAATGCTGAGAGAGACTTTGATATGTTAAATAGGCACCTCAGTTAGCCATTTGTCCTGAGTTTGAGACCTAACTTTGCCTTTCTTTTCCTTTTCTTTCTTCCTCCCTTCCTTTCCTGTTTCCTTTTCTTCCTCTCTTCTTCCTCCTCCTCCTCTTCGTCCTCCTCCTCTTCTTCCAATTGAAGATGTTCTAATTCCTATCTGCAAATTAGAAGCTATCAGCTTCACCTGCAGGCAGAGCCTTTTACTTGGTTTCTGGTTACACTCTGCTGTTTCCTAACACGGACTCCTTGGCTGGGCTCCCTGCCACAAAATTTCTATGGTCATCTCTGAGTTTGAGAAGCTGCAAGGCCTATGCATTTCTTGGAGACTTGTTTATATCAACAGAGGAAGGCCCAGAGAAGGTCTGCAGAAAACAGAAGTGCCTTTAATTTTGTTTAACTCGTAGATTGGATGTGTTTAGTCAAAGGATCTTTTGCCAGGGTAAGATCTACTAAATATCCATTGTAATCCAGGGAAATATGCTCCATCATGTCCTGGACCAATTCTATTTCTGGTCTGAATTCTGGGAATCCATCTTGTTAGAGTAGTATTGAAGGCCCATTAAGGGAAAACTGTTGCCTTCTAGCCAAAAGAACGGAATTGACCTCTGGGTGGAGATATCCCATTGTCTCCTTCCTTAAGAGTCGATCCCAGTTGGGCAGGTCAGTCACTTGGCCATGGGACCACTCCTCAGGAAGGTGGGTCCACCTTAAGCTCTGCTAAAGGCAGGAGGAATAATTAGTTCCTTAGTACAAATGTACTTTTCCTTCCCAGCCTCATAGCACAGTCCTTAGGAGCTAGTTCCAGAACAGTCTGTTACAGATCAAAGCTTCCATGCTAAATCAGAGGCTTTTCTGGTCCCCTTAAAACTGATAAGGCTTTTCTCCCTGCGTGCTGCTCTCTGGGTTCCTGAGAGACAGCCCAGCAGTTTGACTCTCCAGATTATTTTCTTTCTACCCACAGAGTGATCCAGTCTGATCGTTTCATTGCCCCCTGCTTACAGGTATCATATAGCAATGATGAAGGGATTCCGCCAAATTTATGGTAACAACAGACCCCAAAATTTCCACGCTTCCTATTGCTAGTCTTATTTTTTAAACTGGTTCTGGGTTTGTGCTCTTATCCAGTAGTGTCCATCAAGACTGCTCTGAGAGAAGTGCTGGAAAACTTGTCTTTTAATTGCTTTCCTTCTCTAAGGAAGAGACACACCCCGCTAGGAAACAGTGGACCGTAGCACTAACTTGTGAATGGAACAGGAAGTGTTTCTGAGCGAAAGGCCTTGAGGAAGCCTCCAGAGGCTCTGGGAAACTGACCTAGCCCTGAAGATTAGATAACATACTCACTGTTTCGTCTGTCTGTTCACCAGGCTCCAGGCTGTAACTTACTCTGAACTGCTATAACTAACCTTGAACTGAACACCCCACCCCCACCCCTGCGTTTGCACCTTTTTTCCTTTCTTACTTTTTTATCCAAGTTCTAATGTATCTGAGGCTGGCCTCAAACTCACCACATAGTAGAGGATGTCTTTTGTAACAGGGCCGTGTGAGGGCTAAACTTATGTTGTAAGTTTAAATTACTGTGCTTAAGAGATCTGTGAAACAAAAACATGCCTCTAACCTGTAAGCCCCACTTGCCTAAGGACAGATACTTCCTGAAATGCTGGGGGCCCTTGTTCATGTAAGATAACAAGCCGCTTGTTTTCACTTTTGTAAGCAAGACTGGTTGTCCCTACTGCACAGATGTGCTTGATCACACATAGGGGAGAGTTACATAGGCAGGAAGTACATCAGGATATCTGCTTGCTCCTAATTGGACAAAGATGAGAAGTACATAGCCTTGTGGGTTTTGTGTGGCCATTCTCTCTGGGAATCCCAGATATGGACCTGGCAGTGTCCATTGTCCTGGCCAGTATTTAATAAAGCTTTCTTCAAATTTGGCTCAAAATTTGTAGTAATGATCTTAATCTCATCCAGTGGGATTAACACCCATTAATATGGCAGAAATGCATATATTCTAACAAGACACCTGTATCTCTCAATTTGACTATCAGACTATTGAAATTTTGAACCCCAAAGGAATGAGGATTTCCCCAGTGATCTCTTGCTAGGAGAAGGGGAAGACCCCAGTCAGAGGGAAAATGTGTCTTCCCGAAAAGAGATTTTACACAGTTCTAACAGCTTGTCAGTCAGACCACTCACTTCACAGGTTCAGCCCGAAGCCCAGATGAGGTGGGTCAATGGTGGGCCCACACCTTGATCGGGCCCTCTTAGTTATGGATAGGCTTGGCCCTCTATTTAAGATTTAATACTGAGCTCTGCCCAATGCGTGGACTTGGGCCCCTGCATCTGCCTCTCATCAGCTGCCAGAGGAAGCCTCTCAGATGACACCTGGGCTAGACACTGTTCCCTGGTCTCCGGTACCCAGTCTCCAGGTCTTGTCTATCTTTGCAGTGTCAGGCACAGACTCCCTCTCTTGGCTTGGGGTTCTGCCCCTCCATGACCCCAGCAGATCCTGTAGGAGGAACAGATTGTAAGTCGAAGGTTTTGTGGCTGGTTTGGAGTCCCAGTCCCACCACTGGAAGTCTTGCTTGGTTACAGAAGATGGCCTGTTCAGGACTCCGTATCAAGAGTCCTCACTAGGGTCACCCTTGTAGATTCCAGGGAGTTTCCACTGCTCTAGGTTTCTGGATTGTACCCCCAAATGACCCCCGAATTCCAGTCATCTCTCCCTGTATTCTCTCCATCCATTCCTGTCCCTTGCATAAGAACCAGACCTTCTTGAACTGAGGAGAATAGACGAGAAAGGAACCTTCAGCCCTAATTTTCTTGAATTAATTGTTGCAATCTTTTGCAAACATTTTGCAAACATGGTTCAAATGTGTAACTATCTTCAACGGACAAGGAGGGTGTGGGATTATCAAATCAGTCTCAGGTAAGAACTCACGAAAGGAAATTTTCAACGTCACCTTTCCATGAATGCCAGAGCAGCGTGGTAAACAAAACAAGCACTTAGGTGATTCATTTCGGAAAATGTGATCCTCAAAAATTCATTGATGTGTCTCTTATGGAGTTGTAATTAGTTTCCTCCACTTGAAATGAGACCCTTCGGATAATAGAATAGGACTGAATATGGCATACTTGTGCCCATTTCTGGGCCCAGCCCGTAAGAACCTGGTGGCATTTACTTCTTGTGTCCTGATCCCTACCACAATGCTACGAGGCTACCAAACAGCCCCTTATGAAGGTCACGTGTGGGGTTCCCGGCTGACGGCAGCAACAGAGGTACAGCATCAGCTTCAGATGTGAGTCACAGGACGTTTACATAGTTTGGGCTTTCTGACTTTTACGTGTCCTTGATGTCACAGCACATAGCACGGAGGAGAAGCTGAGCCTTGCCAGAACAGCCTGAACTAAAGAATTCTAAGATACTGAATTTCACGGTGTTGCATTACACTGCTATACTTCCCTAATTCAGAATGCCACTACCAAAGAGAAGAATGAGGGAGGAGTCCCTGGACTTCTCGGGTGTTTTTTGTTCATTATAAATGGGGAGTGAGAGGAAATGAAGTCATTAATGAGGCTTTGGGGGCATGGCGCTGATAGGAAAGGAGACAGGGAGAAATGGAAAAATGGTCACCATTAGAAAGCATTGGGAGAAGTGATTGAACTTGTGTAAGGACCATTGCCTGGGGACTGTTCTCCTCGGGGGATAGTTCAGTGGCTATGGCGATTCAGTTGTTGACTTGGCTGGATTTAGAATCACCTAGGAAACACACCTCTGGTTATGTCTGTGAGGCTGTTTCCAGAGAGATTTATCTGGAAGGGAATACCTGCCCTGAATGTGGGTGTCTTAGTTGGTATCCTATTGCTGTGAAGAGACACTATGACCCTATAGCTCTTCTAAAGGAAGGCATTTGATTGGGGCTGGCTGACAGTTTCAGAGATTCAGTGTGTTATCATCGTGGTAGCTAGCATGGCGATACTCAGGCAGACGTGTTGCTAGAGACAGAGCTGGGAGTTTTACTTCCAGGTCCCCAGGCAGCAGGAAGAAACAGACTCTGAGCCTGGCTTGAGCTTCTGAAAGCTCAAAGCCCACCCCTAGTAACATATTCCCTCTAACAAGGCCACACCTCCTAGTCTTTCAAATAGTGCCACTCCCTGGTGACCAAACATTCAAATCTATGATATCTGGGGCCATTCATTCTTCTTCAAACCACCACAGTGGGTAACACTATCTTCATGGACTGAGGTCCTGGACAAAATAAAAAGAGGAAAAGAAGAAAGGTAGCTGAGCTGAGCTCTGGCAATTAATTCTTGTCTTTCGGCTTCAGATATGAGCCCGTCATCGCTTCCCCCCCATCCTCTTTCCAGCTGCGAACCATTCCTGCCACCGTGCCCTTCTTGATGGACTATGTCCCCTGGATTTTCAGCCAAAATAAACCTTCCTTCTCTTGAATGGCCTTTTATAGATGTTTGGTTTCAGAAATGGGAAAACTGACAGATACGATGGGAAATTACCTACATGGCCTTGGCTCCACTGAGACTGTATGGGGCTCAATCCTCAGCCCTACTTAAAAAAAATCATCTTTCCCCTTGATCTTTAATTTTCCCTTCTGCTTATCCAGTATGCAGAGATACCACAAACTTATTTCCATCCCAAGGAAAGTTACCTAATAAGCAAAACACACTTTTAGGTTGTGTTAGTGTATGCAGTTCGAAGAGAAGTATTGCACATTTAAAGACGATGGAATAAAGTGAGATTTTAGACCTCTGCCCCTAAAAATAAGTGAAATGAAACTTCATTTCCCCTAGATCCTCTACCAGGCAATGCTGAGCTAAAAGAAGATCTGGGTAGTTTCCCAGATTAAACATGACTAAGCTGAAAGCAAATCATGTTCAATTTATGGCAGTTGTTACAGAAAAAGTAATACAAATGTAACATTGAACTCAAAAGAAGAGTGCTTTTCACAACTACTCAACACTATCGCCAGATATAATAACAAGTGTTCATTCAATGACAGTGCTCAGTACGCATGTGTGCAGATGCAGACAAGAGGACAACCACTATCTTCCTCTATTGCTTCCCTACTGTTCCCTTGAGGCAGGGACTCTCACTGAACCTGGAGCTTACTGTTTAGGGCTAGGCTCTCAGTCAGCAAGACCCAGCCTGCCTCCATTTATTCTTCAGGGGCCAGAGTTACAGGGATACGTGGATACCTGGCTTTGTAAAAATGTATGTACTGGGGATCTGAACTCAGATCACTAGACTCAAGCAGCAAGTGTTCAGTTAAAAATAAATACCATGGGGCTCAGCGGTTAAGAGCACTGGCTGTTCTTCCAAAGAACCCAGTTTCAATTCCCAGCTCCCACATGGCAGCTCACAACTATCTGTAACTCTGGTTCCAGGGAATCTAGCACCTTTACACAGACATACATTCAGGCAAAACACTAATGCACATTAAAATAAATCTTTAAAAAAATACTACAATAACCAGAGGATTATGTGTTTCCCTATCACTTAGCAGCAGTGTCCTCGAACAGCTCCTGGGACAGACCCGACTGGGGTAGCAGGGAATGAAGGAAAGACAAACTCACACAGAGTCATGGACACAAAGTTGGGTCCTGTGGATTGGGCTCTTTGATGGAAAGACTGCAGCTCCCTGGAAGCTAAGTATGTTTATTGTATAAGAGTTGAACAGAGAGGTGGGGTTATAACAGATGCGTAAGGAGGCGGGGTTTATGATGTGTAGCTGGATCAAGGAGACAGGTTTAGCTAATCCTGGTAGAAGGAGGCTCTGTATGTTGGGGGGCAGTATTCAGAACATAAATATGGGAGTAGTGGTGGTGGTGGTGGTGACTATGGTGAACATTCTCCCACGCACTATCAATATCCACCCATTGGATATTGATATATATCAGATGAAGGCTTTGCCATTCCTCTGAGCCTTACTCCTCAGAGTAAGAGGGAGGGGCGTTGCCATTCCTCCATGGGTTGGAGCCTGGGGGCCTTGACATGGCTATATCGCTGTCAACAGCATACATTCTTTCACTCCCTACACGAAGGTGATTTCATGTACTGATGTATTTACGTTGAGCGGTTGAACAGATTCAAGCTACAAAAAAAAAAATCTAAAGACTTGAAGAAAAAATATCCATTCCGGGGTTTAAAGTCCGCTATAAGAAAAAGTTACAGCAGAGATAAAGTTTTCAGTTAACTTTAATGATCTGAATCAAAGAGAATAAACTTTCTGACCACTTCAGAGTCACGTCCAATAGTATAAACGCATCAGTGTATTTCAGAAGCATTTACTGTCCACCCACTCGCTGAAGGCTACAGAGATGAATGAGACAGAGTCGCCGCCCCACAACAATGCACGCTGGCAGGCGAAGACAGGCAGGATACAATGTGATACACTTGCGGTGTCAGAGAAGAGGGTACCGGGAGAAGACCACAGTCTGCTTAAAGGAATCAGGCAGCTTCTCGGGGAGGCGTTTTTTCTGAATGGCTTTATTCATAATGTGTTCAGTGGGCGAAGGGAGGGTAGATCACAGGGAGAGGGAATGGCTTCAGGAAAGGAACAAGAGGTGGGAGGCTGGTTCCCCTGGTGTGAAGGGCATGTAGTCATTTGAATCATTGAAAATGTGAATGAGGCCTAAGCAGCCAGAAGTCATTAATCAAGGAGCGGTGCCCATTTAGGGAGCAATCCAGATTTGATTCCAGAAAGCTGGTGGATATGAAAACGAAGAAAGGCGCAAGGGAAACATCTCTGGGAGGCAAATGAAGGGGTAGCCCATACCTTATCACAGGAGACCTACCACATGCCAGGCTCTATTAGGAGAGCTTCCTAGGTATCATGCCTATGCACATATTATCACATGTCGTCTCTTTAAAAATTGTAAGTCAACGGGTAAGGCCCACAATACTATGTTATTTGTAGAGCTGGTTTTAAAATATGACCGAAATCACAGGCCTTGCAGATATTTTTTTTTGCTCCCCCAGGCAGACAAGCGATACTAAGAAGGAACCCCAGGATAGAATAATGTCAGTGGGTAACTTTGTCAGAACGCGCTAATAGTGCTATTTCTAGACTTCTATTATCATATTATTTTTGGTGCCATTTATTTAAAGTGCTGAGTTCATTGGCCTTAACTAGGTTGACGTCTTCCGGCTATACCTAACCCACATCAAAACCAGGACGAACAAGTAATTTTGAGTTTTCTGGCACTCTCCAAAAACCAAGGATCTAGGACGCTGTTTTTAAGACGATCCTCCTTTTCCGGCTCCAAGCATTTCTGCTTCACACGGTCACACACATATATTATTATTATTATTATTATTTTTTTCTGGCGGAGGATGATGCTCGGGCTCCCCAGCAGCGCCGAGGAGCAGGTGATGAGGGCTCACAGCGTTTCCAGGTTGAGACAGTGAGCTAGCCCCCTCCCCCTTCTCCCTCCCCCAGTCCGGAAAGGTGCAGGATCCGCCGAGGCGTGCGTCGCACCGCAGCGGAACGGACGCGGGATGGTCGCACGTCCGCAGCTCGGCAGAGGCGGGTAGTCGTCGGCGAGCCGGGGAAGGTAGGAGCAGAGCGCCGGGGCCCGGCTGCCGCACAGCGCAGAGCCGCGGGTGCGGGAGACGCTGCGGGGCCGGGGTCCCCCCTGCAGCCGCCGTGCGGGGCCGGGTGCTCCGGACGCGCTGCCCGGAGCGGCCCCACGGGGAAGCTGGAGCGGCCCCCAGTCCCCAGGCCGGGTCCTCGGGCTCCAGCCCCGCAGCGCCCCGGGGTCTGCGGGGGGCCGGGCGGCCGCCAGGGGGCGGGAGCGGCGTGGCGAACAATGGCCGCTCGGCCGCGGCGGGAGGCGGGGTGGAGACGGGGCGGGCGCGCGCGGCGTGGCGCGGGTGCGCGGGTGCGGCGGCGCTGGCGGGGGCGCGCGGCGCGGGCCCGGGAGGGCGCGGTGGGAGCGCAGGGCGGCAGGCGGAGGCGGGGGGCGGGAGCCGAGGTGGGAGCCGGCGGCGGCGGCGGCCGAGCGGGGTCAGTTCTCGGGAACGCTGGCCAATGTGGAGCCGTCTGCCGGGCGTCCGCGGCCCGCAGGTAAATCCCGGGGCGAGCGGCGGCGCCAGGCCCGACTTCCGCCGGCGGGGTTCCGAGGCCGAGCGCCGGGAGCCCCGCGGCCGCCCTGGGGGAGGGGAGCGGGCCGCGGGGGGGCGTGTGCGGCGGCCGCGCAGGTGTCCCGAGGGGCGGGGCGGAGGCCGCGGGGCTCCCGCGGGGCGCCGGGGCCGGCGGCGGAGGCTATTTCTGTATAATGGGCAAGCGGCGAGGACGTAACTCGCCGACACGGGGAAGGGAGGTGGGGCCGAGGGGGCAAAACACAGCCTATGACAAGCGAGTTCCGCCGAGCCTCCGAGAGCGGGGACCGGGACGGCTTAAAGGGGTAGTTTGGCGATAGTGACCTTGCCGGGCCGTGGGGAGCCGGGTGGACGCCGAGCTCGGCTGCAGAATCCACCGTGGCGGCCGGGGCCCGGAGCCCCGGGCCCCGGGTCGGGGGGGTCCCTGTGGGGTTGGGGAGCGGGGCGGGGTGAGGGGCCAGCTCCGCAGAGGCAGGCGATCGGGACCATCGAACTAGGAGACCTGGGTAGGGGGCGGGGATGAGAGCCTGGTGCGCGCGCGCGTGCGCTGACTGGGGTGGGGGGCGGGGGCGAGTCTGGAGGTCCTTGCAAATATTATTGGGTACGGTATTTTGCATTGTGAGCAGTTTCCATAATGGATCCCCTAGCCCACCCCGAAGAAGCTTGCAAGTACTTGAGTGGAGACGGCCCATCCAGCTAGGGTAGACTAGGCAGTAATGCACTAAGCAGTGGAAAAAAGCATGGAGCCTGCAGAAATGATGGAGGTGATCTTTAAATGCATTCCAGTTAACCGAAAATCCTCAATACTGAGTGCTGGATCTCACAGTGCTGGGGAACTTTGTTGACCCCTGCTTGGATTCTGATGTATTCTTATGTTTTTGGAGGGCCAACCCTTGAAATCAAAACAGTGTTGGGCAAAGAAGATAGCACCGTCGAATTCCTTAGTAGGATGTTTCTTCACCTTCCTTAAGACGATTCACATAGACTCTGACTATACTGGAAAAGTTTAATTCAATAAAAACAAAACCAAAAAACTAATCAGACTCTGCTAGATCGTTTTGTAGTATAGCAAGTCTTTGTCTCTTATTTTACTGAAAACCTGAAATACCACTTGATTGTGGATTTGCTGCACCCTTGTATTAAGTGTGCAAATCAAGTAATGTCCAACTGCACGCGTGCTGTGTGTGGCCATGGTCTCAGTCCTGGGCACCTTTGCCTCATGTCATGACATGGCAGTGCTGTACCGAAATTCACTTTGAAGAGATGACTAGTTGGTTAGGTGTAGTGTATTCTTCCTAGTGTATTTGTGGAAATGTTACTATACAACCCAAGTAGGTAAATTAACAGTAGCATATAGACTTCAATTTTGAACTTTCTATTTGGAAACAATTTCAGCTTTCAGGAAAGTTGCAAGAATAAGAGCAGTACGAAGAACATCCTTGTAACTTTTATCCAGATTAACCTGTTAGTTACCATTATGCCCATTTATCATTAACCCTCTGTCACACAGACAAATTTACTCTCTGCACTATTTATGAGTAAGATAGGTATGTTATAGCCCTTTGCTTCTAGATCAGTGGTTCTCAACCTTCCTGATGCTGTGACCCTTTAACACAGTTCCTCATGTTGTCTCCCAAACCATAACATTATTTTCATTGCTACTTTATAGCTCTAAGTTTGTTACTGTTATAACTCATAATGTAAATATCTGATATGCAGATGCTCTTATCGTGAGAAGGTCGTTGACTCCCCCAAATTGGTCTTGACCCATAGGTTGAAAACCACTGTTCTAGAAACTTCAGCATGGAAAATGGTTGAATTTTATATTTTACCTTACTTGGTTTGCCTGGAATGAAGTTCTAGGGAAGGAAGATGTCTACTTTTCTACAAAATTATAAAAACAAGATGGGACTGCCCTGATGGCTCTTGGGTAAAGACACTCATCACCCAGCCTGTACTGCGGTGAGGTACACCTGTGAAGATCAGAGAATGCCTTGTGTCAGTTGACTGGCGGCTTCCACCATGTAGGTCCTGGGATCATCTGGTCATCAGGCTTGGTGACACATGATCTTTGTCTTAAATTTATTGTATTTTATGTGCATCGGTGTGAGATTCCCCTGAAAGTAGAGTTACAGACAGTCGTGAACTGCCATGTGGGTTCTGGGATTTGAACCCAGGTCCTCTGCAGCCAGTGCTCTTAACCTCTGAGCCATCATCTCTCTAGCCCCAAAATATGATCTTAAGGATGACCTAAGCCATGTAAGAGTCAGTTCTCTCCTTGTACCATTTGGGACTCTGGGATGAAACTCTTGCAAACTGTCTCTGACGTCCACATTTGCATTGTGGTGTTTTAATGTCTCCACTCATATATATATATACACATACACATGCAAATAAATAAATGTACATTAAAAACAAAAAGGATAGTGATGAAAGTTTTAAATACAAAAAACAGTACAAAAAGTGCCCTATACTGAGTACTAGAATTGTTTTTGGACCTAACTTCCATAGTATTTTTTTTTTAATTTAAAAGTTATTTTATCTGTATGAATATATTTTCCTGCATGTATGTCTGTGCACTGTGTGCACCTGTGTTCTCTTCTGCCTTCCATGTCTGCTCATAGATGCCAGAAGAGAGCTTTGGATCCCCTGGAACTGGAGTTACAGACAGTTGTGGGCTGCCATGTGAGTTCTGGGAATCAAATCCAGGGCCTTTGGAAGAGCAGCCAGTGCTTAACCGCTGAGCCATCTCTCCAGCTCCATCTTTAGTGTTCTTATGGTTCCTTGTGGTGCTGGATAGTGAACCCAAGTCCTTCTGTATATACTAGGGAAGCCCTACCAGTGGGCTATACCCTAGCCCAGCTCCAGCTCTTTTTAATTATTATTTGTGTGTATGTGTGATAAGCTCTGCTGGGTAGCCTGAGCTGTCTCTGGGCTTCCAGTCCTCCTGCCTCAGCCACCCCTGCACCACTGTACCTAGCCTTTATCTTCGTTTCTTTTGTGTCTGCTCATGTATCTTCGTGGGAGAAAAAAAAAATACTCTATTGATAATGTGAAGTTGAACTACCTGTTAATACCAGACTGCATGGAGGTGTGTGCTGCGTGGTCAGTCACACTGAAATACTGTGTCTCATGGTGTTGAGGAAATATTAGATGAGTACTGTTCATAATAACTGCGGTTTATATTTGCGTCATTGGCCGGTTTTGAATCTTTCCCCAAAGTTCTGCCTTAGACAGTAAATGCTTGACATTTGTTGTTGAGACTCATAACCCAAGTTGGCCTTGATTGAGTTTGCTGTGTAGCCAAGGATAACTTTGAACTCCTGCCTTTCCTTCCCAAGTGCTGGGCTTACAAGCTTTTGTTAATATAGCCCTTGACTTTGCCCAAGAAAAAAAATTGTGAGAAGACAGATCTTTCGTTATTTAGTGCATAGTGAGGAGAAGAGGGCCTTGAACCTGTCCGAACGGGTGTCAATCCTAGCAGTGTGCATGTGGCTATTTGTAGATAACCCAGCCTCTAGAGAAATGGAGCCAGGACCTGCATCTCAAGCTGACGGGAATTAAATGAGTACAGAAATGGCAAAATGTGGCGCATGTCATGGGTTCGTGTCTGGTAATTGTTGTCCCTTTTTCTCTTGGCCGGTGGTGTGTCTTTTACTGGCGTAGTTGAGTAAACTGTGTGCTTAGAAACGTTAGCTGGCTTTTAGGAAATATTGACATTTATAATTGGATTTTCCTTAATAGTGTTTTTGGGAGGTACCTACTTAAAAATTAAAATGAGAAAGTGTTTTAAAAAAAAAAAACGTAAAAGTTGGGGTTGGAGAGATGACTTGGTGGTTCAGAACACTGGCACTCTTCCAGAGGACCTGGGTTCAATTCCCAGCACCCACATGACAGCTCACAACTGTCTGTAACTCCAGTTCTAAGGGATCTGACACCCTCACACAGACATGCATGCAAGCAAAACACCAATGCACGTAAAAAATAAAGACATCATTTAAAAAAAAAAATTTAAAAGTTTAAAAGATTTATGCATTGCATGTGTTTTGTCTGCATGTAGGTGTACCACGTTCATGATTGGTGCCAGAGGAGACCAGAAGTTGTTGGCCCTCCTGCAACTAAAGTAATGGACAATTGTGAGGTGTCACGTGGGTGCTGGGACCCGAACCCAGGTTTTCTGCAAGAGCAGCACGTGCTCTTAAATAGGGAGCCGTCATTTTTAAAGGATGAATTCCACAAATTATTTAGAGTAGGAGGCTCTGAAACGGTGCTTGGTTCTGTGCCGTTCGTAGCTTGTAAGTGAGATCAGCAAATGTGATACGTGGCCAGAATGCCTAGTTGTAGGGTGGGTCCTGACGTAAAATGTTTATGTATCATTTATGCCATTTCTTAAAACAGCACTTAGTGAGGCTTGTACACATTTAACCTTAGAGCTTTACGTTTACCATGGGCAAAATGTAATTCATGATAAAAGTGGACTGTTAAATCACAGATATAGTTTGTACCTTTCATTCCTGCAGGGAAGATCCCTGCAGATCTTCCCCCTCCTGTAGCTCCTGTCAGCTGCCTTTCCTGTTTTCCTTTGGTAGCCTGGGATCCAGAACGTCATGTCCTCGTGTATCTGACTGGCTATCACTGGAGGACATTTTTCAGACATGTGACTAGGTTCCTCTAAAAGTGCTTAGTTGTAGTGGGACTGAACTGTAGCTGGAAACTTTTTTGACATGGGTTGGAAAGGTAGATTGTATGAGACCACATTCAACTTACAACTGTTTTGGATCTTTTTGTATGTCTTGATTTTTTTTTTTAAATCCTATTGTTTAAAATGTAGGACAGTAAACTGGACATATCTTTAAAGAGGAAACAAAGTCTTAAAGATACATGCCACCTTGGAATTCTGAATTGTCCGTGGTGCAGTTATAAATATCTTTTATATTGATGTGAATCTAATCGTGTGTGTGTGTGTGTATCTATATATTACTTATATATCTATATCTTGTTTGATGAGAAAAATGAATAGTTTTAGAATGGTATCCAGTTAACAGTGTTATTATAGACACAATAGTTAATGTTTCAGTTTATGTAGCTCATTATAATTGTGAAAGAAAGGCTTATAGAATATATAATATTAAGTGAATGGATGTTTTCATTTTTTAAAAAGATCTATTTATGTTTGTATTTTATGTATATGGGTGTTTTGTATGCATGTACATTTGCACACAGAAGAGGACATTAGATCCCATGGGCTTACTGTTACAGACGGCTGTGAGCCACCATGTGAGTGCTGGGAATTGAACTCAGGACCATTGGGAAAGCAGCCAGTGCTCTTAACTGTTGAGCCATCTCTCCAGCCCTGGTGTTTTTATTTTTGTAATGTCATAAAATATACTCTGTATTATCAAAATTAGAACTTAACATACCTCAGTATCTTACTTCAGTATGCCTGTTTCTTGAAATCACCCACATTGTCACACACAATTGAAGGATACATCTAGGTCTGTATATAGATATTTTTACTGTTTAGAGACGTACACTAAATAAAAAAAATGATGGATCACAGAGTTGATGAGTGTAATAAATGCTGAACTTTGGAAGATAAAGGACACTGAATCAGATGTTTTTAGTGGTTTATTTATACTTTCATCTTCTAAATGAATTGCTTTTTTTTTCTTTAAAAAAGATTAAAATTCTATCTATCTACCTATCCCACAAGTGTGCAGTACCCTCAGAGGTAAGAACAGAGTGGCGGATCCCCTGAGATTAGCGTTACAGTGAGTTGTCAGGCAGGTGCTGGGAACTGAACCTGGCTGCTCTACGGGAGCAGCAGATGCTCTTAACTTCAGAGCCATCTCTCCATCCCCCACCCCCAAATGAATTGTTTCAGTTAAAAAAGGAAATTGATTGGGTTTGTATATAGCTTGTTATTTTAACATCGTCTGAGAATGCTGCATATTAAAAAACATTTTAAATGTATTCTTTGACAATTTCATACTCACACAACACACACAACATGCAAATGTGCGCACGCACATACACATACAGTGTAACTTGATAATATCTCTAAATTCCTCTTACCATTTCCCTGGACCCTCTCAGTGCTTACCTTTCCCACTTTAATGTTCTTTTCCCCCTACTTCCCTTTCTCTTTTTCTTTTAATAACGTACAGAGTCCAGTTAGTGCTTTCTGAATGAGCAACCACACTCCCAAAGAAAAATGACCCTTCCACCCCCAGCAGCCATCAGTTTCCGTTAGCTCCTCAGGGAGGGGTGGGAGCTCAGGAGTCCCTTCCCCATCCATGTCGGAGTTGTTGACCGGCTTGTTCTTGTACAGGTCACCCTGCCTGGCTGCCGAGAGTTCATGAGCGTCATGGCTGTGTCATGTCTGCCCAGAAGACAGCACTTCATAGCACTCCTCTCCACCTCTGGCTCTTCCATTCTTCCTTCTACATTCTGTGATGCTCCCTGAGCACTGTGGGGGTTGGTAAAGATGGCTCACTTAGTACTAAGCATGCAGCACTCACGTGTTCTTGGTTAGCACTCTGACCAGTTAGGAGTCTGTAATGGTGCACTTTTTAATTAACTTTTGAGTTACAAATGTGTTTTAGATTTTAACACTTTTGAATCCTAGTATTTTTCATTTGCTTATACTGAATAGGGATTTTATTTTAGGCTGATACTCAGAAGTCCCAAAGCAGTGTTGAATTTCAGAGTTGAATTGCTGGGATGTCTTATTTATTGTTGCATAATAAATTATCCAAGACTATAAGGGCTTAAAGCAATAAACATTATCTTGCAGTTTCTATGGCAAAGCTGCCTTTGGTGTCTGTCTGTCCGTCTCTCTTTTCTTTTCCCCTGAGATGGTTTCTCTGTATAGTCTTGGCTGTCCTGGAACTAGCTTTATAGACCAGGCTAGCCTCAAACTCAGAGATTCCTCTGCCTCCCCAGTGCTGGGATTAAAGGTGTGCACCACCGCGTCCTGCTCCCCCTGATCTCTTATGCATGAGTTTGCCAGCAGGCTTTCCAGTGGGGCTGCTGCCACATCTGAAAGATTGACTGGACAGACTTTCCATGTGGTTTTTGGCCGAATTCAGTTTGGGCACTTGTGGGTAGAAGGCCTTGGTCTTTGCTGACTGTTGCCCTTCCCCCTTCTGTCTTTTCAAAAGGTAGCTCACAGTAACATGTTTGGCTTCCTTCAATGCAGACCAGTAAGAGAGGGTACATCTGACACTTCACAACCTCATCTTAGAGCTTGTATCTCATTATTTCTGTTGTCTCATTTTGTTGTATGCGTTTACTTTTTAAAGGTTAAAGGGGGTAGGGGAGACTTGAAGATACATTAATCTGACCAAGGCTCAGGTTATCTGAGTGAAACAGTATCACAAGTAGCTAGGTCTTCTGTGTCTTCTCATTTCTTAGAAAATTTGAGAAACACTTAGAAAAGAGATAAAAAATATGGATGCCGAGAACACTTGTAAGGAATATTTTAAAATTTCAAAGTAATTGTGAGTGCATGTGCACACGTGCATATGTGCGTGCACGTGTGCATATGTGCCCGCGCTCATGCGCGTGCTGGCCAGAGGATGATGTTGCGTGGCCTGCTGTATTACTGTCCGTCTTACTCCGCCATGAGACATGGTCTCTCACTGAACCTGGAGGCTGCTGCTCTCTGGCTAGGCTGGCTACGAAAGCGCCAGTAATCTTTCTGTCTCTGCATCCTTCCCTCAAGCACTGGAATTACAGGTTCACGTGGCTGAGCTCAACTTTTTACCTGGCACTAGGTTTCTGAACGCAGGACATCATGTTTGTGCAGTAAGCACTCCTACCCACTGAGCCATGTCTCCAACTTAACAGTGATTTTGGGTTGACTCCAGTTTGCATCTTGAGAAAGAGATAGACCACTATGTGTGTATATATGAGCGTACGCACCTTTGCTTCTGAGGGGGAAGTCAACTTGACGGTTTTATAACAAAAATTTCTACCTAAGTGATGGGATTTAACCATTTTGCCGTGTTGTTTGGTAATTTTTTTAATGGCAGGTACTGGTACATTATATTTTATGTGAATTTTTCCATTACGAGAGCCCGTGCTTTACTGTTTTCCTCCCTACCTTTGGCATCTATTTGAAAATTAAATATAGAAGAGACTTACCACATGAAATGAATCAGAACCAAGGTGTCAGACCCCCAAAGGAAAGTAAAATCCAAATTCAGCAGTGGGGCGGGTATATCGTAATAGAGGTTTCAAATAGTATTTTTAACTATACGTGTGGCTATGTGCACACAAATGTGGGTGCCATTGGAGGTCAGAGAGCTTGGGTCCCCCTGGAGCTGGTGTTACAAGTGTTTGCGAGCTGCGCTGTGGGTGCTGGTGACTGAATGCCAGTCTTCTCTGTGCTTTTAACTGCTGTGCTACCTCTGTTGCTGCCAGTGATTTTTGTTTTTGTCATTTGTTTATTTAAAGGAAACTTTATGTGTATATTCTTTTTATATTGATAGTAATAAAAGCAAATTATCTATCTTGTACATATTATTTTTATATCATTAAAGAGAATACTTGTGTGTATTACATCTCCCTTGAGGGGATGGATACAGAGTTGTTCCCCCCAACTCGGGGGAGGGGGAATATGTTAAATGTTCATCTAAAGTATTATGATAGCTTTCCTATTGCTTGGTTTATCTTAGAACTTCAGAACAAGAGGAGACTTAAGGCTTAACGGTCTCAGTCGGCACTGCTTGTACAGCGGCCACTAGTCATGCGTGTTACTGCACTGGCTTTCTTGGTTGCATTAGCCACATTTTACGTACCCACTAGCATATGTGGCTTCCAGGTTGGGTTGCACAAAAAGAGCACATTTTATCGTCATCCAAAGTTCTGTACTAATCTGGATGACTCCATTTTGTATTGATTTTGGTAAAGAGCATGTGTTTAAAATATCCACTTGTCATTGCAATTAATAAGCTGAACTTTATTTCTTCATTTTCATTTTCCAGTTTTTTTGGAGCCGTGAGGGATACAGGAGTTCGATCAATATTGTCTTAACATGCTTCAAATAAATCAGGTGAGTTTGTATTAAGGCATATCATACATACATGGTGCTTTGGCCATAAAGCGTGGAACACTGTAACTGAGCTCCTCTGTAACCGTAACCTGACTGCTGCTTTATGGAGAATACATACTGTATAAATACCGCAGACTGGGACAGGCAGGCTGTTTGAGGGAGATGGAGGTAGGCCTAGAAGTTGATGCCTTCCGAACATGCAGGGTGAAGGTTGATCTGTTCTTCCTGATGTCACACCCTCTAGGATGTGTTGGTGTGTTCAGAACAACCCTGATCATAATACAGCACCACTTGCTGGCAGTTTTGTTAAAGCATTCTTAGTGATATATCTTGTGGGAGGTTGTATCAGTGTTATTTTTTAAAAAAGGATTCTTTTTCTAGGGCCTTGGCATGGGCTAAAAGGAAGTGCGCTTTTAAACAAAGTCCCGCATGTAATACTGTAGACCAGCAGTTTTCAACCTGTGGGTCGTGACCCCTTTGGGAGTCGAATGCCCCTTTCACAGGGGTCACCTAAGACCATCTGCATATCAGATATTTACGAGTCACAACAGTAGCAAAATTAGTCATGACATGGCAACGAAAATAATTTCACCGTTGGGGTCACCGTAAGATTGAGGAACTGTATTAAAGGGTCGCAGCATCGGGAAAGTTGAGAACCACAGCTCCAGAGTCACCAGAAGAAGCAATTTTCCTTAGGTCTTGGCATTCCTCCATGAACTGTATACATTAAAATTTACCATTCTTGATCAAACAGTACAATATTGTAGCTCCAATATCACAAAGTATTTCTTAGCTTCTTTTGTTTGTAAATCAAAAGAGAAGTGGTTACTGTTTTCTGTGATTTAAGAAACTAATCCCAACGCTCTCCCCCAGACTCAAGTCCCCCCACCTTATTTAAGAACTCTATCCCTGTACCCTGAACACTCCTCTAAGCTTATGTGTTCAGGCCTTTCCGAGCTAGAGCCATATTCTACTTATCAGCTTCACCTCTAACTTGGATGTCTGTAGACATCACAAACTTGATATGCTCGTGAGAAATCTGACTACCCCATGCCTGTGTTGGGCGAGTTATTCCAGCTTGAGGGCCTTTTTACACAGGCCACCCTGGACTGTCCACCCCTCACTCTTTTGGGTTCCCTTGATCCCCAGTCTAGCGTACCTTGTAATAGCCTACCTTTTAACTTATTTGCATTATGACATTTGCAATTATTGTCAAATATGAAAAATACAACCTTCTGCATCTGTGGGTAAATCTTTAGTAACCCGTCTGTAGTTTCATCCACAGGTTGAAAATATTAAAAAGCAAATTCCTTCTGTTAGACGTTTTTCCTTGACATTATCCCCTTAACAGTAGGGTCAGCATCATGCCAGGCACTGTGAGTAAAACAGTATACAGGGCAATTTGCATAAGCCTATGCGTGTGCTGGGCTTATCACCTGAGGAGCTGGAGCAGCCACAGGCTTTGGTGTCTAAGGGGTACCAAGGGATGACTGGATTTGTGTGACATTTGTCTCCTTTGCTAGAGGTTTGCTGCAGGGAGATGGTGGCTTTTTCTTGTTTATTCTTAGAGTTCTAGGTTTAAACGATTTCTTAAAAACCTATTCAGTACACGAGTGAGTGAATAGTAGTGTTGTTACTAAAGCAAATAGATCCCCCTTCTTACTAGTACACAGTGGTGTTGTCATTCAGGTGTTTTCATCATCCTGTGCTATACAAGTGCCATTCATAAAAAAGCCGACTTGTGTTATTCTTTGATCTCCCTTCTCCCCCTTCACCATGCACACACACTAGGACATTTTCTTGTGAAATAAAAATTGCTTTTCTCAGAGACATTCATAGTAGAGGCTTAAAGAACTCATAGCATGTACTGTGCTTAATCCCATTGTAAGCACCAGCGCGACTTGTGAGAATTGTCTCAGAAACTGTTGTAGGTGCAGAGGTGGCATTCAGTGATGATATTTTTCAGCAGCTCTTTGTGCCACATGGGTACAATTAGAACAGCTTGTTTAATATTTTTGTATAGACAGGTAAAAACGATCACTTGACTGTATGCTAGTCACATCCATTGAGAGTAGGGACGGGATTAATCCTGATGAGGGTTTACTCACTTGCTACTTCGCACATCACCGAATCAGGCGTTGTATACAGTTCCTTGGGATTTGCCTAGAAATTTTAATTAGCGATTGGAGGTGGATGAAATGAGCCGTAAAAGACATAGATTCCCAGGATCAGTTAGGGATTCCTTGCTATTATTGACTGAGTTTCATCCCTCAAAATGTTCAAATCAAAGAGGAATAGTTAACCATAATTAAGAATGGTAGAGGCTGTAAAGATGTCCTCATCAGCCAAGCTTAAATTTGAATTGTTGCACTTAGGAGTGACTTATTTTTTATTATTTTCTTCGTGATTGCTTTATCCTGAAAGGGAGGGTTTGCAAGGTAACAGTGAAGAGGGATGAGAAAGGATTTAAGCTGACCCTCATCTTGAAGCAACGGATATTTTACTATTGATCTTAAAGGTCTCTATGGTTCTAAGCATTTATTTGGGAGAATTTTCCTCCCTAATTACGCTCAAATAACTGCTCCCTTTTCTTGTCCTAACAGATTCTGTACCCACCAATTTAAACAGATTAAAATTGAGTATATATGAATAACTGCATTATGCTATGTTATCTAATAATTTGATATTAAACCTAACACTGTTATTGTGAAATAAGGGAATGCTTTGTATTCTATTATAGTAATGACATTTTCTCCCTGTAAATGTCATTTTCATTTTGCTTTAGCCTTTTAAGAAAGTATGCTATATATGTGCAACTTATATTATTAAAAAAAAAAAATAGGTGTGTGGATAAGAAAGGAAAAAAAGCCACGAGAAATTCCATCTCTGTCTGTTACAGAGATGGTCACTGCTATCATTTTTGGGGTGTATACTTGAGTTTTTTTTTTTTTTTTTACTATGAAGGTGTATTTCCTTGTGACAGTTGTTTTTACAAACTGAGATTATACCATACGTAAAATTCTGGAGCGATTTAATCATCATCTTTAGTTTAGAAGTGCTAAAATTTAATACAAGCCTATGTCCTAGTTAGTGCTATGGTAAAATTTTACATGTCTATTTTTCTAATTATTAAATTAAATTTTAGTCAAAGGTTATTAGAGATATGTGGTGTATAAGTATGAAAATGCACAATTAGATTTACTAACAGAATGGGAGATGCCCATTTCCTTCCTCGTCTGAGACATCTGTCACTTCTGACGGTCTGTTTGACAAAAGTGGTGTTTGGCTTGCATTTCCACGATTTGTTCCTCCCGTTCATTTTCCTTGTCGTGTTTTGCCTTTTGTGAATTGCTTCTTTGTGTCTACCGCCACCTCTTCTTCCCTTTGATTCGTAAATGACAGTCCTTGAATTATAACCGTTACTTTTGAAACAAATCGTTCAACAAGTAACTAATGGGAATTCACTAGCGTCCAGAATACCGTAGCAGAGAGTTGTATGGTGTGTTTATGGCCTTTCTTCCTGCTTATAACATCACAGGGAGAGACACTTACTTCAACATCAAGCTGTCGCAGTGCAAGTTACTGAGAAGCCTGTGCCGAGTAGTGTAAAACCAGTGGCTGAAACAGGGCTGTTTTGTGGGTAGGCGCTGGAGGGAAACTTGATAAGCCCGGGTGCTCCAAGGGATTAGGGAAGTCTACAGTAGACAGTTGTAGCATTGGGAGAGAGACTTTATAAGGACCGAAGCTTGGGAATAGATGTTGGAATATGGAAGCAAAGAGGAAGCTCTAAGGCCGGCATAGAGTAGGTGGGAGGACGGGCAGGGCGAAGCGGAAGAGTGCAGAAGAGCAGTGGGACCCTTATGGGCAAGGGGGAGCCAGGAGTTGTTACAATGACGGTGATTGCACGTTTACCATAGAGATAGCCGTGACTGTCCAGAAACAAAAGGCCCGGAGTTTAAAGATGATGATGCCAGTCGCACAGGCTGATGGTGCGGAACCACTGAGCTAGGGGAGCATCGTGCTTAGTACTGGCTCTGTTGCTGCTGTTACGACCATTGATTTTCCTATCATATTTCTGTTGCAGCCAGACTCTGGAAATTGGTAAAAGGACACTAGAGGACAGGTATTCGGGTGGATCATTTAGTTTTGGGAGAACTCAGCCACTTGGGGCCAGGTTGGCTTCAGGGACCTCCTTTTCATGTCTGAAGCTCCAGGAGCTTCGTTTTCCCTTAAGTGACATTGCTGCATGCGTTAATTACCGTGGGAAGACAGCCTAGTGGTGGGTGGCACCGGACTGTGTAAGAGTAGGGAAACGGAGTCGAGCAGCAGGCGCGAGCGTATTTATTTCCTTCTGCTCTTGATGGTGGATGTGGCGTGGCCAGCTGCTGTCCCTTCTCCTTCTCCCCAAGTAGGTTTTTTTTTTTTTTTTCAGAATATTTTATAACAGCAGCAGAAATGACACTAAGACAGTGCCTTATTAATAGTGAGTGTGACGATCAGAGGGTAGGCAATGAATACCACGTTAGAGAGAGATCACAAGCAATGTGACTTATACCTTAAGGAAACTAGAAAACAAGGAGAAAAGGGGGTAAGAATACATCCTAAAAAATAAAAACATCTGCCAGATGGTGGTGGCATATGCCTTTAATCCCAGCACTCAGGAGGCAGAGGCAGGTGGATCTCTGTGAGTTCAAGGCCAGCCTGGTCTACAGAGTGAGTTCAAGGACAGCCAGAGTTACAACAGAGAAACCCTGTCTTGAAAAACAAAATAAAACAAAAAAAACTAAGAACAAAAAATACATCCTAATTCATTCATTGACACCAGTACTATGTGGATATCAAAGCCCAGTAAGAGTAAACTACAAACCAGTGTACCCTGTGGTTATAAATATCCTCAGCAAACTTGTAGCTTAGTTAAAGGCATATAGTAATGACCATTGGGAATTATCCCAGGAATACCAAGGGTGGTTCAGCATAAGGAAACCAGTTACGGTAGTCTACAACACTGACAGAACAACAGAAAATATCATATGAGGATTTTGATTTCCCAGAAAGCATTTGGCAAAGTCTAGTATCTGCTGATGAAACAGGATTAGGACTGATTAGGAAAGTTTTCAGTATTTCCTCAATATTCAGCATTTATGAAAGCCCAAAGCTGACATCTGACTCTGCCTTTCTCACTGTTCTATTGCTGTAAAGAGACACTATGACTGACCACAGCAACTCTTTTTTTTTCCTTGAAGATTTTTATGTATGTATGTATATGTGTGCTCTGTCTGCATGTACACCTGCATGCCAAAAGAGGGCACCAGACCCCATTATAGATGCTTGGGAGCCACCATGTGGTGCTGGGAATTGAACTCAGGACCTCTGGAAGAGCAGCCAGTGCTCTTAACCACTGAGCCATCCCTCCAGTCCCACAGCAACTCTTATAAAGGGAAAAGCATTTACGTGGGGCTTGCTTACAGTTTCAGAAACTCACTCAAAGTGAATGTGTGTTGTAAATTTAAGAACTGGGTTGTGATGGTGTTTACCTGGTATTCTTCCTACTCAGGATGGTGACATGGATGTTTCAGTAGACAATACTCCAGGGCCAATATGAACACTTTAGCAAGGACGCATGTCAGAAGCCCTCTCCCTGAACCCCTAAAAACTAAAATGCACAACTCAACAAGTGAAAAGTGTATGGGGAGGGGAAACCCTAAATAGTACTCAAAGAAGGTACACAAGCTGCCAAGATTCCCAACAAAAGAACACCCGACTGCATACATGACGAGACAGATTCGAAGGCCCATGAGATGCTACATACGTGCTAGGATAGCCAGAATCAAAACACCCAGCGCATCGAGTTTGCCAGGACTGGAAAAAGCTTGTATCTTCATATACTGCTAATGGGTGTTCTAAATGATGAGTCTTGTGTGGAAAAGTTGGAGAGTCCCTCAAACCAAAGCATAGAATCGTCATCACCCAGTGATTTTCATCTAAATACAGACGCCAGGGGGTTGAAAACAGGTGCTCAATATACGTACGGCCGAAGTTTTCACTAGACAGCTGAGAGAAACAGACCAAATATCCACAGATGGATGAATGGATGAGCAAATAGTGGTATTGATACTCCATAAAATAGTACCTAGACGTAAATAGTACATGTGGGTGAGTATTAAATATATGTTAAAGAGTCAAGCACAAAGTCACATATGCTAAGATTCCATTAATATGAAATCCAGCATAGGTAGCTAAGGGAGGCAGAATAAAGATCAGTGGTTGCCAGGTCTAGAGCGGTGGTTCTCAACCGTCCTAACGCTGCGGCCCTTTAATACAGTCCCTCGTAGTGTGGTGACCCCCAACCATAGTTATCTTTGTTGCTACTTCCTAACTGTAGTTTTGCTGCTGTTGTGAACTGTGATGTAAGTGTCTGATATGCACACGGTCTTAGGTGATCCCCCCCGGAAAAGTCATTCACCCCACAAAAGGGTTGCAACCAACAGGTTGAAAACTACTGGTCCAGAGAGTAAGGAATGGGGAAAAACTAACTGCCTCTAGTGGGCATGGAGTTTCCTTTTGGAGAGAAAAAGCATGTTTGCAGTTAGATACAGGTAATGGTTGTAAAGTGCTGTGTATTAGTGACTGTCAGTGTATTGCTTGCTTCTAGATTTGTTTGATGTTCTGTCTCTTTCACTTCATGTTCACTTTAAAATGTTTACAAAAAAAAAAAAAAAAAAAAACCAAAGCAAACAGCACTGACTAGAAAGACTGATTTTGTAGACAAAGGTGTGGAATTGTCGCTCTCATTCTGTTCTAAATGTTTATGAAAGGAGAGGAAAATGGTGTGAAAATAGGAGGGAGATATAAAATATGTACTCTTGGAAACAAAGAGTGCAGTACCTCAAGTTAAGATACGGAATAGGATTGATAGTAGATAAGACACTAGAAGAGAAGAGTGAACTTGAATCTGTAGAGATTCCGAGTGTTCAGACCGAAGCATGGAAAGACTTGAATGACCACTACTGCCGATGGCCACAGTCACCACCACCACAGGACAGAATATCAATGAGCTGTCGGGAGAGAGAGTAGGTGCTCTGAGATACAGATGGGGATAGGGCCCAGGAGAAGGCAAACTCGGACTATTAGGAATGACTGCATGTTTACTGAAAACTGTAAACCCACAGTGCTAAGTCAGTGAACCCAAGGTGGAAGAAATGTTACAGGAACCGCACGTAGTCAGTAGCTGGGAACCAGTGATGCTGAATGGAACTCTTAAAAACAACCTGAGACAAACAGATGGATCTGACACCCTGCCCTCCTTCCCTCCCGAACCCTGGTAGCACTGGGCAGACCCTCTGCTATTAAGCTCCAACCAAAGCCATGAGCAAATAATAAAGAAATGAACGGACATGAGATGTCTGTGGAAATTTCCAGCCAGAAGAGTGGAGCAACACCTTTAATCAAAGAAAAGCACCTGTTAAATCAACATTCTATTCTAACGGAAATGCTTTTCAAAAAGAAGTGACTCTTAAGCTGGGCGGTGGTGGCACCTGCTTTTAATCCCAGCACTCAGGTGGATATCTGTGAGTTCGAAGCCAGCCTGCTCTACAGAGTGAGTTCCAGGACAGCCAGGGTTATAGCAGAGAAACCCTTGAAAAACCAAAAAAAAAAAGAAAAAGAAAAAGAGACTTTTTAGTTGTGATTCTTTTTTTTTTAATTCTTGAGTTGAAATCTACCTAATAAAATTGATTATGGTGACTGTTGACCTGTAGAGTTCTGTGGAATTAGTTGCACGCATGTTGTTCCACAACTATTACTGTCATTCAAACTGTAGACATTTGTAACTTTCCCAAACTAGGACTATAATTAATGCTAACTTCTCCCATTGCTCTTCCCTCGACTGAAGCCTCTGGCAATCACCATTTTACCTTCTGACTCTGCATTTGAATACTCTTAAGTATCTTTGTATAAATGTAATTGTACATATTTGTCTTTTTGCCAATGGGTTAATTTTTTATGTTTTCCAAGTTCATGTTAAAGTATATATAACATATATATATATATGTACTATGTATGTTACATATATATGTTATATATACATGTATGTTATAAATAAATATATGTGTTATATATATATATGCTATATATGACATACATATGCACACATATCTATATAACATATGCTATATATAAATACATGTTGTATGATATATAATATATATAAATATATATAAATATAAGTATATATACACATATATATTTTGTTAATAAATGTCCACTGTTGATCGTAATAAAACTATTTATTAAAACATTATTGATATATTAGTCATGAACTATTACAAATCTCAGGGGTCCAATACCCAGCCGGCTTAGGCAGAGAGCTCAGTCCAGGGCCACCTCAACCCAGGCTCTCCTCTTGGTTCTCCTTCCTAATCCTCCTCATCTCCTGTCCCCCCTGCTCTTCTCCTCCCTGCTCCCTCCTTGCTTCCCCCCAACTTTGCTCCTCCAGGTGTTTTCCTTCCTGTTTCCACACAGACCCTCAGTAAACAAATGAACAGGAACCTCCTGGCTGGGGGCTTCTGTTGAAGCTGGGGGTGAGTCAGAGTCTTAGAACAGAGGTGTAAACAAGTAGGAAGCGGATCCTTAACATGCTACAGCATACAGGAATATTATCCATAACTAAAATATCCCACAACAGGCATTTCTTCCTTTTGAAAGTTGGGTAGGAAATACTCCTTGGTGTATGTGTGTGTATTGTTTGACCATTCATCCACTGGTAGATTGAGTTGTTTTCACCTTTTTTGACTAGTTGTGAATCTGCATCTATACGTTGTGTGTATATACCATGTTTTGTTTTTCCATTCAGCCTTTGACATTGCTCCTGTCTGGCAGCCGTGAGTAATACTGCTATGAACATGATGCAGAAACACGAGTTCATAACTTGAGTTCTTTTTGTATATGCCCAGAAGTGAAATTGTCATACAGTAATTCTGTCTTTAGTGTTGTCAGGAACTGCTACATTGTTGCCCATACAGAATATATGCAATAATGCACAAAAATTCAATTTTCATCAATAGTGATTTTCCATCAAAAAAAAAAGAGGGCTAGTACCCACCCTAATCAACACAAGGGGTATCTCATTGTGGTTTGTATTTCTGTGACTGATGGTGACGTTGAGACTTTGTTGTGTCTGCTGAGCAGCTGTAGATCACCTCTGGAGAACTGTCTGCTCCAGTCTGTTGTTCGTTTTATAATTGCCTTGATGACTTTTTGTTTAGAGAAAATTCTTTAAAATATGCTGGCTATTAATCCTTTGTCATGTATATTATTAACAAAATTATATCTTCATTGTCATCAACATCATCATTAACACCATCATCATTATTTTTGAGACAGGGTTTCTCTGTTGTAACTCTGGCTGTCCTGGAACTCACTCTGTAGACCAGGCTGGCCTCAAACTCACAGAGATCCACCTGTCTCTGCCTCCCGAGTGCTGGGATTAAAAGCATGCACCATCACTGCCCTGCCACAAAGTTGTATTATTATTAAAAATGTCTTTTAAAAAAAAAAGCAGATTCTGAAGGAGTCCAATTTCAGCTGTCCAGTTCTATAAAGTCATAAAGGAAGTTCTTAGGTTAAAAGGAAAATAATAACACAAGGAAATTTGGATATTTGGAAAGAAGTGATTAAATGGTTTATAAACACAAGACATTTAAATTTTTGACCTTTGTAGACAATAATGCACTAGGGCTTGCAGAGTGGCTCAATGATCAGTGCTTGCCTGTGTGCAAGGCCTGGATTTACTTGGGTGGGGAAAGAAGAGATAACGGATAAGGGTTAAATGTTCCTATCACACACAGAAGGAGATTGATGGCAACGGTATAAATATTGAGGAAAGGGAAAAGAAACTACAGAATTATTAATACACATAAAATGGTATAATGTTTATTTTAACAAACCTTTCGATAATTTATAGTAGTTGCTATAAAACAAAGTGAGCCATCTGTGGTGGATGATGCCTGTAATCTCAGCAGTTGGGAGGCAGAGGCAGTCAGAGGAAGGATTCTGTAAGTTCAAAGCCAGCCTGGTCCATATACCAAGTTCCAGGCCATCAAGGATTACACTTTGTCACAAAGCCAGACCAAGCCAGGGTTAGGAAGATACCTACGCCAGTAAAGTAAGTGCTTGCTATGCAAACATGAGTTCTCTTTCTTAGAACCCACATAAGGAAGAGGCAAGATTACCGGGGCTTGCTAGACAGTAGTCTAGGTCAGTTGGTAAGCCCCGGGTTCAGTGAGAGATCCTGTCTCAAAAATTCAGGGTGGAGAGTGATAGAGAAAGATACCCAGCGTTGTCATTTGATCCCCACATTCTTGCACATGTGCATGTGTGAGCAAGTGCAGCTGTGCAGATACGCACACACATGAAGTACTCCCCATAAAATAATGATAATAAAAAAGAGACAGAAGCATAGCAAAAGAACAGATAACCCCAACAACGTTGGTACCTGAAGTAAAGTGAAATGACAGAACATACCAAGGAAGATGCGAGATGGAGTGGCTAGAAAAGCAAAGAGCCTTGCATATTATGTTTACAAGAAGCTCCAGTTGCAATGGTGGAGGTAGATGGGGACTTCTGCATGTCCTCCATGTATGGTCGAAGAGACCATACCCACTCACTCTTGAAACAAGCCCTCTCACTCTAAAGGAAAGAAGCACACACTGTTCATGAAAACCATAGTTCTTTGGACTTTGGTTGTCAGCTGGTGGAGATCACTGGTTCCTGAGAGATGAGAAACAGATGAAGCACTGTGGTTTGAGTTTTTTCTGTTAATGTTTTGGGAACGTAATCTCCAGTGCAGCAGTGATGAGAGTGGAAGCACTGGTTAGTTCAGGAGGGCTCTCGAGTGGCTCTGTGTTGTTGTAGGAATGGGCTTCTTGTTGTGAGATGGGGTTGTTATAAGGATGTCTGACCCTCTCTTGTGCTCTCCCCTCCCCTCCCCCCCAGCCCTCTCGCCACTCAGCCTTCTGCTTTGGTACTGGAAATGCAGCAGAAAGGCTAGCCTCTCGGCCGTGGAAATCACAGGCGTTAGAAGCACCAGCACTCAGTCTCTGGTTTTGATAAATTGTCTAGTCTTGCTATTCTGGAATTAGTGGTATAAAATGAATAAAATACAGCGTGAGCAATACAATTGCTGTATCTCTCCCAGGATGGGAGACTTTCTAGGACATGGCGTAGGGCATAAAATCCGAGGGGAAGAACCTGCATACTCCCTTGTTTGAGGAGATGCTGCTGTTCTGGAGCCAGAGTCTGTGTACTGCAGCCTAGAGCAAAGTTCAGAAGGAATAGGCATGAAAAGGATCTAACACACTGTGTTGCTCAGTAAATGCTGTTTTGGATTGGGCAACATTTTACCTAAAGCTTTGCCAATGATGCTTTCTTATTTTTAACGTTCTTTTTTTTTTTTTTTTTTTTTTTTTAACTGCCCTGGAACTCACTCTGTAGACCAGGCTGGCCTTGAACCTTCAGAGATCCGCCAGGTGCCTCTGCCTCTGCCTCCGCCATCCAAGTTCAGGGATTATAGGCATGTGCCACCATTGCCTGGCTTTGATTTGTTTTTTATTGTTAATTTAATTTTATGTTTTTTGAGACAGAGTCTTGCTACATAGTCTAGGTTGGTCTTGAACTCATGATCTTCCTGCTGCAGCCTCCTCAGTGTTGGGATTTTAGACATGTACCACCATATCTGCCTGCTTTTGCTTTTTAAAAATAATTTAGTAAGCTGGTCTGTATCTTATGCTTGGAACATTTCATGTCATGATAATGAGGAACTAAAATCGATCATAGCATCAGATCATCAAATTTCTATAGTGGGCTGAATTGAAGATGTATTTTATGAAGTGCTTCTATGCATTATACATAGTGAATTACATAGAAGGCAGGTTTTCCCAAACCTATCAGGACTTCTACCTATTTTTACTCTCTCCCAAAATAATAATGATGAGTTTTGTTTTAGTTTGCAAGACACTTAGAATGACTTACTCATCAGACCAGCTTTTATGTATATTGGTTCTACAGTCTGTTTGCTTAGATTCTTCTTTATGCTTGTGGTTTGCTGGATATTTATGTACCTTTCTTAAGAAACCATTTCTTAACTATAGTGTTCATGATCAAGGCATTATATCGTGTTATCGTTCCTGTTAAGAACTTTGCAAATTTAAAAGAAAGTCTTGTTTTGTATAGCAAACCTTACTCTCAGGTTTGTAGATGGAGTTCCTAGGTCGGCCCCTTTCTTTATGTATTCTCCATACATTACTGCTTCAGCAGAAAGTTATATATTGCATGTTTTATGTTTAGACCTTGAATTATTTTGGCCTTGATTAATGAGAAATGAAACAAAAACTAAAAATGTTAAATGTGTCTATTAATGAGATAAAGAAAAATATAGGATAAAAGTTTTCTCCAGTACTAAGAAAGTATTCTGAAACTCTACTAATACCTCATATATGCACCGTAGTAAACCATAGCATGCATTTAACATTATAACTGACAGTGTCGTATGAGTTAAGTAGATTCCTTCCTTCTCCTTTGTTTTTCCATTTCTATTTATTTATTAGTTTTTATTGTGACCTATGTTGTTCAGACTGGTTCTGAAGTTTCAGTCTTCCAAGTAGGCGGGACTACAGGCACAACTATCTAGCGGCAGGCTAGAACTCAGGCTTTCATTTTATAGAAGGAATAGAGGGTTAATGAGCTTAAGCCTTATGACCTTGAAGGTTAGGAAAGAATCTAAAGACATAAAAGTGTAAACCATAATAGAAAAAGATTGGTAGCAATGACATAGAAATTAAAAAATAAAACCAGCAGAGATCCTTCACAGTTGTCTATAACAAGATGGTTGACTTTACTAGTAACTTAGACATGCAGAAAGATACCAAAACACTAGTAGGATATCATTAGGTAAACATCAAATTGTAAATGAAATTACATTAATATATGACTGTATTAATATATGACGTGTCTTCAAGTTTGAAGCATGGGAAGGTTGTTTGGCAGTCATTCTGAGAGCCAGTTAGCTCTCAAGAGAGTGAAGAATTCTGCTACTAAATGCCTCAGCGTAGGAGTAGGTGAAAACCTACCACAGCAGTGCCATGGGAATTCTGTATTAATGATAACTCAGAAAGCAATGCCAGTTAAAATCCCAACATACTGAAGACTGAAGGCAATATTGGAAAAGACTTATTATAATGCTGTCAGTGTGAATTAAAAGCCAAATATGTCAAGACCCTTCCTTACGACTATCTGTATTTCTGCAAATACATTTTATACTCTCCTAGAAGAGTATATTCTAAGTTCATTTTGGTAATTGGAGAAGATTAAAAACTTTATGAAAATGAAGCACTGTTTGTTCTTAAAGAAGTGTAACCATAAAATAATGTCCGAAGCAAATGCAGAAAGAGTTAGCAGTTTTAGTTCCGGGTGTTGGATGTGAGCATACTTCTTTTTTCTACCTCCTTTTGTTGTTTTTGAGATGGGACCTTGCAGTGTGGCCTAGACCAGCCTAGAACTTGGAATCCCACTGTCTTAGCCATCCTGCTGCTGGGACTGTGGGTATATACCACACGGGATCACTGCTTTTTCTACTCATTGCTTTAAAAATTTCCTAAAAAGCTAGAACAAAAGGTTCAATTTGCTTAGGGTTACCAGGAATATTTTGAAAACCTAATATTTACTCTTAAGACCGATCCCCAAGTTTAGAGCTTTTTCTCCTCCAAATGACTATTTGAAACAGTGAGCAGAAATTGGGCTAGGGATATCATATAGCTCAGTTGGTAGAGGGTTTGCCTCTCATGCAGAAAGCCCTGGGTTCGATCCCTACGTGAGACTGGATGTGGTGCTCAGACCTGTAATTCCGGCACTGGTCATCCTTGTCTACATACTGAGTCTGAGTTCAAGGTTAGCCAGGGGTACGTGACCCTACCTCAAAAAAAAAAAAAGCTAGACAAAATTTACTTTTGTAGTAATACTAATCTAAAAACTCATCTGATGGTGATAAAAATTTGTTGAGAGAAAAGGCAGAGTTTTAATTAAAAGTAATTTTTATTGTCTTTAAGTATGGTGGTGGTGTTATATGTATGTAGAAAACTTAGATAAGAAAAAAGGTACCTTCATTTATCGTTCAAGATTTGCTACATTCTTCTGTTGCATGTGATGGAAGACATTACATGATATAAAATTTTAAATACAAATTCAAGAAAATTATTTAGCTGTATAATCTGACTTTATTCTAAAAAGTCAAAGCTAGTTTTTCTTCCATTTCTAAAAGTCATTCTTGACAAAAACTTTACAGCCTTTTTATTTGCAGCTTCTCTCCACGATAAAATGGCAAACCCAAAAGAGAAAACTCCAATGTGTCTGATAAATGAGTTAGCCCGTTTCAATAGCCTCCAACCCCAGTATAAACTTCTGAATGAAAGCGGGCCTGCTCATTCGAAGGTAAGGTCATGAAGAGAGGCGGTGAGACATGCTAATCAAACTGTCAGACTTAATTTGTCAGGTGTTAATTGTGCTTTATTTGGGGTGGGGGTGGATGGCCTGAAGACATACAAGTCTTAATTTTGTAATGTGCCATGCTCTGTAAAGCTTTTAGCTGTAGTGCCTCACAAGAAAACCTGGAAGCCGTAAGGTTTTTAACATTTGTAATTGAAGGATCTCAGTTATTGAAATCTTACGTGTCTTGCTCAGGAGTTCCTGAATGCCAGCACCAGCACTTGCATGTAGAGGGTAGTGGTCTTCCTGGGACATCAAAGCTGGTAGAAGCCAGATGGGCAGAGCAATGTTGCCCTGGTTAAATACTGATATATCTTTTCCAATCTGATGTTTAATTTTAAGATTCATCATTTATAAAGGAAATTGGAAGTTATGTGTACCAGTATTATTATTATCTGTGCATTTACTTACAATGTTCATTTAAAAACAAAGGCGGTTTATATTTGTATATCACACACACACACACACACACACACACACACATTACACTGAAGTCTACAACTAGTACATCTGTGTTCGAGCATGTTCATCTCTTGGAAAACATTTCAATTGTGCATGGTTTTCCCTGGCACATTTTAAATATTGGGTATTTGATAGTTATAGACTTTTGCAGATAATATGAAAACAGTTGGTTCTGCAAGAGTTGGTTAGTCACTGAGCTGTGGTGGTACCCACCTTTAATCCTAGCATTTGGGAGCCAGACGCGGGTGGATCTTGTGTGAGTTGGAGGCCAGCCTAGTCTACACAGAGAGACCCTGTCAAATAAGAGAGAGAGGGTGCAGGGACTGAGTTGTTTAGTCTATAAAGGAGGTAGCAGTTGGGTTATTTAGGTGTTGGCTATCTTCTACAGAGCAAGGAAAACATATACTGCAGCCTGTCATGTTTGTTTGCTGTTACGTTTTCTGGAAGAGTTGTGGGCAGTATTGGAATTCACACCCATTCTTGTTTCCTCTGTTTGCAGAGAAGTCAGTTGTGGTCTTGTTCCATCTGCCCAGCCATATATCCCGATTCTTTCCTATCCATTCTGCTCTTCATTGTGTCACATTGTTTACGTTTTTCAGAAAATTTCATGGGATTTTCATGTCTATTCGCTTTCTCCTAAATTACAGTATTAAAAAGTCTTTCTGCCTTGATTATTATTACATCTTCTCCTCCTTTTTCTTCTCTTCCTCCCTCCCTCCTTCTCCTCCTTCTCCCTCCCCCCTTTCTTTTTGACCATCCCTCCAGCTTCACTTTCTCTGCCTTTTGTTTCTCCCTCTTCCCTGTCAACAGTTTCTCCTTCCCATGGATCACCTCTTCAGCATGCAGGCATGCTATTAGTTTTGCTGTCTTAAAAATAATCTGGCAGTATGTCTTCCTGTAGTTACCATGGCCGCCTCTCTCTTACATAGCAGGACTCCAGGAGAGACCCATCCTGGCTGTTCCTAGTTCCCTTGTTTTGTGTTTCCCATCCACTTCTGTGTTAACCACTGCAATAATCGTTGGACCTGCTGTCCCAGTCCTGCCAGGACAGGGGAAATGTGCAACTGGTCACATGTATAAGTTTTTAAGATTTTATTTATCTTCTTATTTATTTACTTACTTAGTTTTTGAGTTGTCTTGCTATATATATTCTAGTCCAGGCTGGCTTCAGGTTCACTGTCTTCCTGCCTCATCCTCCTGAGGGCAGGAATGCAGGCTTGCTTGCATCATGCCTGGCTCATTGGCTTCATTTAAGAAGTTTCTTTTGATTTCATTTGTTCCTGGTCTCCTAGAGCTTTTCAGTTTGTATGGCCCCATTCTTAGACCTGGTTTCTTCTCTCCAGACTTTACATTGTGCCTGTGAATGACATAAACATGCTGTCAACTTTCAAATTATGTTTCCAGCTCGGAGAGAGGGTCTTCCCTGTTCTTTGGAATTGTGTGTCTGATTGCCTATTAGTTATCTCTACCTGAACAGCTACTAGGATTTTCAAACTAAAGGCATCCAGAATGGATTCCTGATCTTGGTCCTATGCTCCCCTTTGTTTTGTTTTGTTTTTTCTGTAGTGTTTACTACTTCTAAATATTTTATTTTTTCTTCTAGTTGGAGTAATCTAACTAGAAGACAGGACTTTATTTTGATGTTGTTATTGCTTTCTCTCCAGTGCCTGGAATGGCACATGTAGTCAGTATTCAGTAAGTACTTGTTAAATGAATGAGTGCATAAACAAGTTCATGAACAATTGATTTAGTTCTTTGTATAGATATAAATGAGCTAGCTTTTCTCAAAGACAAAATAGAAATGGGATAATAATTGTTTGTAGATGCAGATATTAATATCTTAGGTGGGTTTCAATAAAGAACACGGACAGTTCTCCGAGATGCAAGCCTGAGCTGCCTAGGCAAACAGTCTCACCTCTGATGGATTGACTCAGAGCACATGGTTTATTGGGGAAAAACACCACCCACTGATACAAAGGTCTTAATTGCTTAATGAATAGAACTTCCACAGTGCACCAACCCCCGACTTCAGCTGGCCAACCTGATGCCGTTTTATGTGGGAAGTCAAGACCCTGGGCAAGATATTCCTCGAGACCGTGAAGTTCCTCCATTTTATCAGTAACACAATCGGGTGCTTTCAACACAAAGATCTCAATGGACAAGGTCAAATCTGAATAGCAGTTACTGCATCCACGGGCAACTGAGTAGACAGAACCAGCATTCTTCTGCATACAAGAAGGCTACAGCCCATCCACACCCAGAAACCTGGTTCCAACAGCTGAGGAAGTGACCTTCTGGCAATAGCTGCAGCTGCCAGATGCAGCAACTGATCAAAGTTCATATTACTGCACAGAAGCTGTAGCTTTATAATATGTGGGAATAGGATTAAATATATCACTACAATTGTTTATTACTGTGAATTTGAAAGGAGTAGATAAGTGTAAAATACTGCCTAGAAAACTGGAATCTAATTTATTCCCTAAACAGACTTTTAAAGAAAGGACAAATAGACTGGGGTTTAGGTGAATGTACCTGACTAGCATATTTACAGTTCCTGGTTCAGTACTACAGGAAGTAAAAACAAAAAATAATAAGGAAAAAAATTACTTAAGCAACCTTGTTTCTCAGTTTTCTTTCCCATTGTTCTAAGTCTATTAATGGAAGCCAAATTTAGAGAAGAAAGAAATTTGATAATTTTATTTTTGATGTTTTTCTAACATTTTAAAAAATGTTGTTAAATGCACATTAATAGTATATATCTGTTAATCCATTATTTGGGGTTACAAGTTTGCTAATTCTGCTTCATTAATGGTGTACTTTGAGCACATTAAATCATTTCTTCTTTTTCTTTCTTTCTTTTTTTTTTAATCTATCATTCCTCATCTTTTCCAATGTAGGCTAGGCAGTCCTGGACCTTGTTATCTTCCTGTCTCGGCCTCTGTGTGCTCTGATTACAGATGTGCCACTGCACCCAGCTAACCATCTTCGTTATTCTTAAACCAAAGAAGTGTTTTAGTTTTGCGATAGCTACTTCGGCAGTAGGATTTTTGTCACTTGAACATGGTTCTTTTAAAGTTTCTTGACATTTCTTTGTAGGCTAAATAAAAAAAAACACTGTGAAGAGGAAAATAATTTTTATGTATTCATACACAAACGGAAAGTAAGGTGTGTTGGAATAATTAGGCATATTCATTAAAACATAGGATAAAATTGATGCTTTGTGTGTGTGTGTGTGTGTGTGTGTGTGTGTGTGTGTGTGTGTGTGATGGTTAGTGTTGACTGCCAGTTCAAACAATAGGCTCATCCAGGAGCCACATTTGTTGAGAGCTTATTTAGTTTAGGTTAGCCACTGGTCAGGCCTCTAAAGGATTATATTGATTAGGGTAATTGAAGTGGGTAGACCCACCCTATAGGGTTTGGGTCCTGGAATGGGGAAAAAAAGCAAACCGAGTACTAGCCTTCACTCTGCTTCCCTACTGGGTACTAGTTGCTTTGAACTCCTGCTGCCAGGGCTGTGAGCCCTCCAAATCCTTCTTAAGTTGCTTTTGTCTGGGAGTTTTACCCAGCAACAAGAAAAATAGGTAAAACATCTTTCATGGAAGCAATCAAAAAATTTATATTTGTTTTTAAGATCTTGGCCTAGGGCTGTGAGATCTAGCTAAATGGTACTCGTCAAGCAGGCACAAAGCCCTGGGTATGATCTCTAGCAAAAGAAAAGCTCTTGTCTACATTTTACGTTGCAGACTACAGTACAGACGTGTTTCCATTCAGTCACTGAAAAGTCTCCAGGTCTCAGAGTTCTGTTTCATGTGAAGATCCCTATTCCTGAGGCAGTTTGAGTTTAGCAAGAGTAGAAGCATTGTGGTCAGGGTCATCCTGACTTGTGACATCTCTTGCTGAGTTAGAATTAGTTGTGTGCACTGAAGGCTTGTGAACGTTAGGTTTCAGTTCTGGGCCCTGTCGCTGTTATGGCAGGAGAAAAGAGCCAGATTACTCTAAACCCTACTGTCCGTATTCAGTAAAGGACGACCTGGCTGCTGAGAAGCATTGCGTGACTGGTGACTGACTTCCCTGCGGTTCTTTTTTGTTTTAAGATCTTTCCTTCTCTCTCCCTCAGTGACTCCGAAAGCCTGACAGGAGGCGGTATGATCTAGATGTCCCATTTGGAGCCGAGCACGCTAGTCTCTTGTTCTCTGCTTGTTGACCAGTTGTGGGTCTCTGTATTAATCACTATTTATTTCAAAAAGAAGCTTTTTTTTTTTTTCTTGGGTTGAGCAGTTGTGATCTTTGTGGGCACAGGGGATCCCTGAGGTGACAAGTGGTGCAGAGTCACTACCCCAAGAAACAGACTCCGGAGATTAATGCCTCGTGGTGCAAATCCACTTTATTTCGAAAGAAGCAGGGGTTTTTTAGAGGAAGGAGGGTGTTGCATAGGGGAGGGGTCCGTCAGCCTGTCTAAAGCTTGCTGTAGCAGGGGAGGAAGGGCTGGGTCCGGAACTCTCCCACCATTGGGATCCAGCTGTCATCACCAACGTTACACTAAGCTATACAAATGGGCAGTTTAAGGCTGTGTCCATTTCGCATGATACTAGTTAGACACTCCTCTGGGACCTGCGATCTAGTTAGCTACAGGTTTTTATCCTATTTAAGTGTACCACGAAGGAGTTCTGAATTGTGGAGCAGGCTTTAAAATCCAGCCAGAAAGTGGCTGGTCGCTCCTCTAACGATCCGCCCACTATTCCCCCTGGATTGTAATTCTTAAGGATCAAGTTATCGCGGGGGTGGCCAGATAAGTTAGGTATATGCTAATGTTTTATAGGACTGAACACTTCTGGAAAAAGGTCCATTGAGTATTTCCTATGTGACAGCCACTGTTAACTACTCTTGAAATAGAAATGAAATAAGATACATCTAATGCTATTATAAGCGCAGTCTCATGGCATTATGAACCTTTTCTCAAGAACTTTTAAGTTATAGTTAATCAGAAGATGCCATGAATTTGAAAGGAATTAAGGATATATGGGAGGGTTTAGAGGGAGGAAAAGCAAGGGGGAAATGATATAATTATATGATAATCTCAGTACTCAGGAGGCAGAGGCAGGCAGCTCTTTGTGAGTTCAAGGCCAGCCTGGTCTGAGTTCCAAGATAATTTAAGTTACAAAAATATTCAAGACAGATACACAGTAACATGCCCATGTTACTGATATCTTGCTCGGATTATTTTATTTAACTCTCTTTCCAGCGGAGGCTCCAATTTCATTTTAATTTTATTTTAAAAAATACTGAACCAGGAACTCACTGTATAGCATAGGCTGGCCTCAGACTCAGTGATCCTTCTGCCTGTGCCTGTCCAGTGCTGGGTAGGGTGACAAGGTGTGCACCATTGCTCCTGGCTCCTTAGGCTTCTTTAAAAGGCTTTAGGCTGCTGATAGCTGCTTTGCTGTTTATCTGATAAAGTGATGCAAATCTTCACACTGTTACTGCACTCAGTGGATAGATAACACTACACATTACACAGTGTGTGGTCCATTTTGCTTTTCTCTGTAGATTCAGGTATCTTTTAATATTTGCTTTGCTTAAATGGTATCCATGCAATCACATTAGACTATGGCTCTTTTATTTATTCCTGTTACCTTTTCTTTCCATTTCTCCCCTGTCCTCTGATACCGGCTAGTTGAAGATAAGAGTTATCTGTCTTGTAGCATGTTCCATATTTTGGGTAGAGTTTTCGTGTTTGCTTTTTGTTGTTTCAGACAGAATCTCAGAGACTGGCCTTGAACTTGGGATTCTCCTGCCTCAGCCCCCCGAAATGCTAGAGTTACAGGCATGCAGCACTGTACCGGACTTCTGTCCCAGGGTTTAGACTTGATACGTAGGGTTTTTGTATTTCATCATTTGGGAAAATACAGTTAGGACAGACTAAGGATTTTTGAACTGTAGACTGTGCCTTTGAATTAATATTCTCGGGTAAGAGTTAAATCATTTTGTATGGATAGTTGCTGTGGAGACACAGGAGAGGGAATGGAGATAATGGAGGAAGGGCCTAGGATAGAGAGACCACAGGGAGAATATAAGCGGAAAGATGTGAGCCACTGTGTTTTCTGCTTCAGTGCACTCCCGAGTTCTTTTATAATTCAGGCCACATCAGAAGTGTTTAGGTCAATTTTAGGTCTGTGTGAACAAAACCAAACATTTCCAATGTTCCACAGAACTTCTTATGCACCCTATGGTTTATGTTTCCCTGTAAGACCTTAGGTGGCTAATGATCTGTTTTCTGTGAACAACAATAATTCTTTTTCTAGAACTTTACATCAATGTAATCATTTATATGCATGCTTACTAACTTTCTTCCACTTAGCATAGTCATTCTGAGTTCATGTTCTATGTGTATCTATAGTTCTTTTTATTGTGAATGTTTCTTGGGTGGATGTAGCACTCTTTAAAATCCACCAGTTGATATTTTGGTTTCATCCTTTTGCTATTACAATGATACTTTGAACAACTGTATATAGTCTTAGTAGGAATATGTGTTTTCTCTTTGTCTTTGGCAGTAATTTGGGATCGCAGGGGTAGATGATGTAAGCTTAACTTGCTAAGAAGCTGCTTTTGAAGATAGCTGTAACATTTTACATCCTTGTCGGTTTTTATATAAGAATTCTCGGTATGATCATTCTTTTTTTTTTTTTTTTTTTTTTTAAACAAAATTTCTCTCTCTCGCCCTACTCATGTATCCCAGGCAGGCCGCACAGTCTTGGTAATCATCCTGGCTTTAGCTTCTTAAGCGCTGGGATTCGGGCCTGAGCCAAGTACAGCCGGCTAGTCACAGTGAATGTAAACAGTGCAGCAGGTGTGCAGTCATAGCTCTTCGCGGTTTTATTCTGTTTCTCTGATTGCTGTTAACGTCGGTCATTTTTGTGAATTGTTATCAGTGTATTTTTGGGGGGTTGTTGGTATGTTGTTGAATATTTCCAGGAGTTTGAAAAGTTTCCTTACTGTTTTCAGCCCCCAAATTTCCATCTGGTGCCTTTTAATTCTTAATATTCCCTACATTTTCATCCATTGTTTTCTCTTAGTTTCTTGCTCTGTAGACCAGGCTGGCCTCAAACTCAGAGATTTGCCTGCCTCTGCTGGGAATAAAGGAATGGCATGTACCACCACTACCCAGCCTCTTAGTTTTTTTGTTTATAATTTCCTTTACTTTTGGAGCATATTTAAGGCAGTTAACTTAAGTCTTTGTTTGGTATGTCCAGTGTCTTCACTTTATCAGGGATTTTTTTTTTTTCTTTTTTGGTTACTTGTCTTTTCTGTGAATGGGCTGCATAACACACATGTGCATGTATGCTTTTCAGTTTTTGCAATTTTAATACTGCAAGGTAATAACTCTGGAAATCAAGTTCTTCCCCTCTCCTAGGTTGCTTATCTGGTAGCTGAGAGGTGTAGTTTATCTAGTGTTTTAATCATGTGTATTGGTATGGGTCTTTTTTAGTTTGTCTTGATTGGAAATTGAGATTCTTGAATATATGGTGTCTTAGTTGTTTTTCTGACCATGACCAAAGCAACTTAGGAGAGAAATTTAATTAGGGGACTTGGGTTCAGAGGCTTGTAGTCCATGCTCATCGCGGTGGGGAGCACGGTAATGGCAGGCATAGCACTGGAGCGGTTGCAGAGAGCTTACATCTGACTGACAAGCAGGATGTAGAGAGAAAGAGCTGAGAGTGGCGTGGGCTTCTTAAACCTCAAAGCTCATCCACAGTAACGTGCCTTTTCCCATAAAGCCACACTTGCTCTTTTTTTTTTTTTTCTTCCCTCAAACAGTTCTCCCACCTGGGTATCAAGCATTCAAATATATGAGCCTGGGGGGTGGGGCGTTCTCATCCGAATCACCATACTCCGTTCCTCAGTCCCCATATCATACTGCGAAATGTGTTTAGTCCAACTTCAGAAGTCCCCATAGTGTTTCAAAGTCTTCACACAAAGTTTTAAAATACAGAATCTAAAGCTTCTTCTGAGACTCAAGGCAGTCTTTTAATTGAAAAACAAAATTACATGCCTCCAGTATACGTTGGCACAGAATATGCATTACCATTCCAGAAGGGAGGAACGGGAGCATAGTGGACCAAATCAAGACAGCAACCCAGCAGAGCATACCTCAAGTCCTGTGGCTCTGTGTCTGCCATCAAAACCCACTCTCTCCAGCTTTGTTGACTATAGCACACTCTTTCTCTTGGTCTGGTTCCAGTTCCCGTTAGCAGCTCTCCTTGTCAGGTACCCACCGCTCTGACATCTCCAAGGGGGTGGGTGGGGTCCCAACACATCCAAGCTTCACCTTCACAGCTTCACACAGTGGCCTCTCTGGGCCTCCGTGCAGGGACTCCCCTGCCATCCCCTGGCTTCTCAGCTTTCTTTGACCCCAGAGGAAGATTGCACAGCCTTTATGCCTGCCCCCTTTTTTGACTCTAAAGCCAGAACTACGTGACGGATGCTGCCAAGTTCTGTTGCCTGCTTGAGCTGGAGCTGGCCCCCTTCTTGAATTACATTTGCATAAATTTTGCTTTGTTACAGCTCTTTAGTAACAGGTAATTCTGTAGGTCTTTTCACAAATCACAGATCACAAGTAGGGTTACTTGGGCTGAGTCTTGCCCTAAGGGTATCACTCCCTTTATTCTATTGTTCCTTATTTCTTCCAGCACAAGACAAGGCTTCAGCATTAAATTTCCTAGTGCTCTTTTTCTCCTTAAACTGTACATTTTATATTCTTCTTTCCCTGCTTGCTCTTTTTCATTGTAGATCTGCATAAGAATGATTACTAATAACCATGCAACAGAATTGATATGTTGTTAGGCTGTCTTGAAATCTCTTTTATCATTGACATTAGTTCAGAACTCTTCAGTTTAGCCTCGGGCAGATTCATAGACAAGGGCAAAAGGCAGACATGTTCTCTGCAAAATATCACAAGAATGGTCTCTAGTTCAGCTGCTAATATTGCTCCCTTCTGAAATCTCTTGAGCTGGGCTTCCATGGTTCACCCTACTCTCAGCATTATTGTCTTCCAAGCTCCTTTTAGGATATGCCATTAAGCCTTGTTTACAGTGTCAACCTCTTTCCTTGTTTAAAGTCCCAAAGTCTTCCACATTTCTCCAGAAACCCCAGCATGGTCAGAATTTCACAGCTGTGCCCTACTTCTAGTACCATCTTCATCTTAGTGACTTTCTGTTGCTGCAACAAAACATCCTGACCAAGGCAACTTGTAAAAGAAAGCATTTAATTGGGGACTCAGGGTTCCAGAGGGTTATAAGTCTAAGATCATCACGGTGGGGAGCATGGCAGGTACTGCAGCCATAGCTGAGAGCTTATGTTTGATCTACAGTAGGAGGCAGAGAGACAGCTAACTGGGAATGGTCTAGGTTTTTAAAACCTCAAAGCCCACCTCCAGTGACACACCTTCTCCAATAAGGCCACACCCCCCCTGCTTTCCCAAACAGTTCCACCAACTGGGGACCAAGCATTCAATGTATGAGCGTTGGGGAACATTTGCTATTTTTCATCAAAGTAGAGTTCTAGCCATATTTATTCAAATGATTTTTACTTCCTTTCCTGGCTCCTGTTTATCGAGTTTTCCAAACTATCTTTTGCTTAGCTTGCTTTAACAAAGTCCAATCGACTACATAGATAAGCAAGAAAAAAATTTTATTTAGAAGAAATCTCATGGGTGTGGGTACTTTATAGTGTTTAATTTAAAAATTAATTTAAAGTAATTTAAAATTTCTTTCTGGTTAAATCACTAATCCAGTTTTCTTTTTGTGTAGTAGTGGTTTCTTCCCCTCATTTTGATGGAAATTTTTGTGTAATCGTGTAAAATTTTCATTTTTTAAAAAGTTTTGTTTTTGTCCTGGGAAAAAAAAAGCAAATAAATACTTATAGTTTCATTTTCCTAGATGAAAGGTAGTGTGGAATATACACTAGTAATATGTCCTGTTCTGATAAAATATAACAAAGCTTTGTTAAGTTAAAAAGCAAGAAGCAAAGAAATGGAAAGCAAGCTATTCTGTCAACACTGGTCAAGAATAAGAGCATGACCACAATTTTAAGCCAAATTTGACGCAAGCTTTAATTAAATTAATTAAATACTTGTCAGTGTGGTAGACTCTGATGACCAGGGTTCCCACAAAATGGCGCTATCTGGCAGATGCTTATGAAAGAGAACCCATAAGGCTTTGTACTTCCCACCAGGTCCAATCAGGGGCAAGCATATATCCTGATGTACTTTCTGTCTGGGTACCTATCACCTACAAGTGACTGAGCACATCTGGTGTGTTTGGAGCACATCTGGCGCAGTTAAATTATCCAAGCTTGCTTAGGGAATGGAAACACATGGCCTGTTACCTCACATGAACATCCCCGCAGCATTTCAGGAAGTTATCTGTCCTTGGGCACGTGGGGATTATAGGATTATCTGTCCTTTTGTTTTATAGATCTCTTAGGCACAATAATTAAAACTTTAAAACATAGCTTTAGCTCTTTCTCTGCTTTTATTGTTCAGTATTTTGTATTTGGTGCCACTGATGGTCTTTGTTGGTAATGATTGCCTTCTTCTTTTTTTTTTTTTTTTTTTTTTAATATTTCCTGGGAGTAGATAACATTTTAGGTTTTGGAAGTATCTCCCACAGATTATCACTTATATTAACTTTGTTTAATTGAGAAAATAGAGAAAAAAATAAGTGGTTTTTTTGTTTTGTTGTTTTTCGAGACAGGGTTTCTCTGGCTGTCCTTGAACTCACTCTGTAGACCAGGCTGAGCTGGAACTCACAGAGATCCGCCTGCCTCTGCCTCCCGAGCGCTGGGATTAAAGGCGTGCGCCACCGCCGCCCAGCAAAATAAGTATTTTTTCATCAGATAAGTTTAAGAGTTACTGGTAACCCTATACTTATTGCTAATGTTAGTTGCTTGATTAACAAAGAAAGAAATAAAAATATTTACAGGTGATATTTTTAATGACTAAATTCACATAAGTTTTCTGGGGTAAGTATTTTAAAAGTGATATCCAAATTAGTTACCTAAAAATCTTGTACTTACTTTGTTTTAAATAATATAACTACACAATTGAAATTTTCATTTTAATGTTCAGAAAAATGCTAAAATTTCAAAGGGGTTTCATTCTATTTTTTACTTGATGCTAAATTAGAGAATTATGTAGAGGGACCTTCTACTCGCCTCTTCTTGCATGATTATTAAATGCAATAGAAATACAGCTTGTATGGTTTATTGTGAAAATACTTCACTTGTGTGCTGTTAGTATTTTTTAAAACACTATAATGCCAACTCTGTAGTTGGCTTAAACAAGAGAAATCTCTTTCTCATAGCTCTAGAGTCTGGGAAGTAATTTTATTTGGGTACCACTAATTAGCTTCCTGGTCAGAGCCTCTTTCTGGCTTGAAGATGCTGCCTTCTTGCCATGTCCTCTTCACAAAGTTCAGGTTCTCTCATAACACTAATTCTGTTGTGCAGACCACACTTCCATGATGATTTTTATCTACCTCCCAGAGTCCTCCCCGGTACTGTCCTGTCCAGTATCAGGGTTTCAATGTCAGAATGAGAGGAGACAGCGTGAATATCCAGCCCATAGTGGACCGTATTTCCTGTATGTGCTTTCCAAACCCTGTCCTTTTATTTCCATGGATACCACTGACTTGGCAGATTTCTTGAGTTGTTGCATATGCAAGGAAAGGTAAAGATGCTGCTGAGCTTTTGAACTGGAACTATTGGGTGAATAATGGAGGGAGCATTCTGGAGTATAAACTGGTGAGAGGGTTGGAGTGGAAAGGATAATGTTCTGTTGATTCCTTGAGTTTGTGGAGATGCCCAGTGGGGTTGGATGCTTATGGGTGTTGTTCAGGGGTAGTCAGGTTGGAGACAGAATTTCAGGGTCTCATATTCACTTGTGCACATCGGTTTTTAAGCCTTTGAGATACTGTATGATCATGACATGTAAACATATATGGCATACACCTGTGATATTTATGAGCACATATTATATGTCATGCATTAAATAATGTAAATTCTTTAAACTTATCTTTGTGTCATAGTTTTTTGTTAAATACCAAAATTTGGGAAAAGGAGCAAGTCACTGATGAATCTTATTTTTAAATCAGGTTGAAAGTAATAAAGATACATTTTAAGTATAAATTGAAATTTATTTCTAACTTATGTGTATCAGTGAGAGCGTACTGAATGCACGCCTGACCTTGGGGGTCAGAAGAGGGTGCCAGACCTTCTGAACTGGAGTTAGACACAGTCGTAAGCTGCCATGTGGGTTCTGAGAGTAGCCAGGCTTGTAACTGTTTGAAACATCTCTTCAGCCTGATAAATGTTAAATGAATCATAGTAGAAGAAAAATAATCACTTTAAACAAATATGTATACTTTTTTTTTTAAGACAGGGACTCACTATGTGGCCCTGGTTGTTCTGGAATTCACTTTGTAGACCAGGATGGCTTCAAACTTAGATCTGCCTGCCCCGCCACCTGAGTGCTGGGGTTAAAGGCGTGCGCCCCACACCTGGTGCATTTTCAATGACTGTGCTTTCCAGCTCAGTTTTTAAAACTAGAAGATACAGAATACCCTGCAGAGTAGTGGGCGGCCCTCGTGTGTTTCTCAGGCTATCAGTATACGTCACATCCCTTTATTTCTTGCTTCCTCTGAATACGTTTGCTTTGTCTTTTAAGATTAAATAACCCTTTATGTATAGACTCAGTGGTGCCGTGATCCAAGAATCAATTATCACCTAGATAGCCTGTTTAATATAGTCTGCTTGCAGCTACTCCACCTGAAAGCCAGAGACTGGGTAACCTATAGGGATGTTTATATGGCTCAAGTTCTAGAGTCTGGGAAGTCTCAGACCAAGAGGCTGTGTGTAGTGAGAACCTTTTTTTCTATCATTCCGTGGTTGGAGTCAGGCGGACAAGCGAAGGAAAAGAACAGGAGGGAACATACCAAATCTGCTCGTCTGTAAGAGCCTCTTTGCGGCAGTGGTAATGTTTCTGTGAGACTGGCTGGGCCCTCATGATCTAATCCTGTCTTTGTAGCCTTACTCTCAGTACTGTTGCTTCAGGGATGAAATTCTCAGCACATACATTTTTGGGGATAGGTTTAAGCATAGCACAATCCATGGGCAAATTTCTCCAGTTGTTCTGTAAATGCCCCTTTCTTTTAAAATCTCCATCATGAATCCAATTAAGGATCACGTTATATCTTATCATATTTCTTGTCCTGATAATTGTTGTTAAAATAAAATATGCAGCAGCTTCTGGGTACGGCAATGTAGCCCTGCCGGCTAGAGTCAGGCTCCCAGGCGGGAAACCGAGTGGCCTGTGTGGGTCTATGGCAGATCCATCGGTCTTAGATCTGAGATTTGTGAGCTGGCAAGAATGTACTGGATTCTTGGGAGAGTGTTGTCAATGGGACATCTCAGTTTATTGAAGCAAAGGTGGCTACACTTAGAGGAAAAAGGCAGGGGAGGGTCCTTGGTACCCAGGAATGGGAGCTGTGGGTTAAGACAGGGATACTGGAGAAGCCTCATTTGCATATGGAGCTCACGTCTAAGAGTCAATGTCCTGGAAAAGACTCTTGCATAAGGTGTGGTCTCACAGGGAAAAGAAGACACCTTCAGAAAATGGGCTCAGCCCGAGACTTCCACCTACAGCGTTCAGATAAGTACCAACCAGGCCACATTCCTTTGCCAGTGACCTGTGAAGCAGGCAGTACTTAGAATTTAGCTGGGTTTTGCAGGGCTAAGAAAGTGGGGAGCAGCCAAATGCCTGCTGCTCTCAGGGTGAGGATTCCAGGGTTTCAAGCATGCTTCAATCCACTCTTAGCTCCAGGACAGCCCCACATACAGTGTCTTTTAAAATATAATCGCTTTATTGCATTTTTTTTAAAAAATGATGTTGACCTTGTCAAAGTCTTTTCTGGTTATCTTATTGTATGTCCCGTAATTAAAATTTGGTTCTTTCCCTCATAAATGGATGCCGGTTAAAAACCTTTGGCCAAAAATATAGTTGTTGATGTGTGTTTTTCATTGGGTTTTACCTAGAGGCGCATGATGTTGGGTTGTATTACTATTGATCAACTAACTTTAATCAGTTATTAGATATTTTCTAGGGCTGAAGAGGTGGCTCAGTGGTTAAGAGCAGGCTGTTCCTGCAGAGGACCCAGGTTCAGTTCTTAGCACTCACATGGTGGCTCACAAACAGCTATACCTGCACTTTCAGAGAATCCGACACTGTCTTCTGATCTCTGAAGTCATCTGTAAAACACCCATACAAAAAAGATACAATTTGGAAAAAAGATATTTTCTAAGAGATCACCTTGCTACAGAGATACATTTTATAATTAATAGTTTTTGATTAATACAACAAAGCAGTAAGTGGTCTCTGTTCATTCTGTAACTTGGTCTGTAAATTTAAAGATAAAAAGTAAAATTTTATACTCAGTGGAAATATGATGTGGTTGGAGTGCGGGCTGTAGAGGGGAAGGATTGTGAGATTGGGAATGGACGTGCAGAACTTTTACACCGTGGTAAAGCGGTGACAATCGAAGGTTGGATAGGATTGTGCAGTTAGCTTTCAATTTTTGATAGTTTTAATTTTCATTTTTCTTTTAAAATGAAAAATTTTATTTTTAAAAATTAAAATAAAGTTTAATTTAAAAATTAAAAATTCGATTTTTTAAAAATTGTGCATGCGTGTGTATGTGTGTGTGTGTACGCGCTCATGCATGTGTGTGCATGCATGCATACACACAAGCACATACAGTCATGTAGAAACCAGAAGCTCACACTGGTTGTCTTTTTCTATTGCTCTCCACCTTCCTTTTTGAGACAAGTTCTCTCACTGAATCTGGAGTTCACTGATTGGCCAACTGTTTGGCTAGAAAGTCCCGTGTCTGCCAGGCACGAGCCACCACCTCCAGCTGGTTAAATGCACACTGCGGGAATTGAGTGTTAACAGTATTACCTGAGTCACTGGTTACATTGTGCTGAGTAAAACATTCAGGACACAGGGTTTGTGAAGGTGTGAGGGCGACATGGCCTTTTGACCTCTCTTTCGTTTCTCTTATGTATAGCATTTACTATACTTTTCCAGGGACTATTGGGATGGCATCAGCAATGTGATTCTGGTTTGGAAAGAGAGTTTTGTTGTGGTCTAATCTATTTAAAAAGTGTATTGAGAGCCACTGTTATGTCTTTGGATGGGGCCAGACCATGTTGTACAATCTCCTACATCCTATCACTGGGTAGAATGTGATTTTTTTAGTTGCAGACAATCTCTAATATACTTCTGCTATAATTTTGGTTCTGTGGTGTGTGTGTGTGTATGTGTGTGCATGTGTGTGCGTTTGTGTTTTCTCTTAGGCCATCAATTTTGGTTCCTGAAAAATTTTATGCTTTCTGTCTGTCCGATTCTTTCTCAGATGTTCTCGGTGCAGCTGAGTCTTGGCGAGCAGACATGGGAATCCGAAGGGAGCAGTATAAAGAAGGCCCAACAGGCTGTTGCTAATAAAGCTTTGACTGAATCTACGCTTCCCAAACCAGTTCAGAAACCACCCAAAAGCAATGTCAATAATAACCCAGGTATGGTATTGGTTTGTTTCCCTCTTTTGTGTTGTGGGCTGATGTGTCATTTATTCTTCTTTGTGTGTTGCATTTGTGAGTCATGCAGGCACAAAATTAATAGGCGCACACACCACAGTGAAGATAACGGCAGAGAAGATAATTCTAGTTGTTTTTAAAGTTCACCTTAGTGGACACTAAAAATCTGTTCCACTGAATGTCGGCAAAAGCTCATGTGGATGCAAATGCAGGAAATGTGTTTCTCTTTTTAAAGTGTGTAAATATGTAATTTTAATAATTAAGTTATTCCTTTTTAGTTTAATACAAAATCATGAAGTCATCTTACTAGACATTTTGCTTGTTGGCGTAAAAATTTAAAAACAGTTGATAATTCAGAGCATTCATATGAAGTTTATCAAGAAGCCCCCAAATCTATAAAGCCATCCATGTGTAACATTCTTAAATAAATGACTGTTATAGTTTTAAGCTTCAAAGAACATTCTTCCAACCACATTACGTGTCCAGTTGTCTTCTGGGAAGAGGCAAAACTGTGCTAGCTATCGTGCTTTAATTGATAGCATCAAGTTAGAAAAGTCCTTCTAAGTTCAGTTCTAGCAGCTGTCTGTTTACTCAGTTTCATTTGTTAACTATTAATATAAATTCTTAGCTTAAAATCAATGCTAATACCGCACTGGTCTTTTTATAATAACGTGAGGCCCGCTCACCAGCTAACAGTGACTCTCTAATTATCCCCGTGCTTGTCCTCAACTCAGGCCACAGAGGGGCCTCCTTTTTGCCCGTCCTGTGCTTGGTATATACGGCCTGCTCTTCCCAGGCTGTCTCCCAGACTTCGCCAGACTTCACGGTTTTCCTATAATATACCCTTTACCTCTGTTCAAGACTCCTGCCCAGACTTTGTGGCTCTTCTGTAGTGGACCCTTTACCTCTGTTCAAGGCTCCTGCCCAGACTTTGTGGCTCTTCTGTAGTGGACCTTTGCCTCTCTGTTCAGCTCCTTGCAGCATTCATTGAGGAAGCCATGTAAGTCCACATGTTGCTACAGTACTGAAGAAGCCTAACCCGTTCAGTTTGAGGTCGGTAAAGGTGACCTGCTTTGGTGATTTGTAAAAACTTTGCAATTGTTTATAGTATACAGTTGCTTTACATATGTAAGAGGTGTATAGCCTCTTTTTCTGTGAGGTTCTTACAGTATTACACACAGATACATAGTTTAACGGTAGATATCAAATGTCACGTGAATAATAGCAACTGTTAATGTTAAAAGTAATGATCATATTGACTGAAGTAAGATATCATCCTTGAATGAGGAGCAGCCAGGTATAGGGAAAAGGAAAGAATATTCTAGACTAAAGGGACACTATGATGAAGAAGGGCCCCAGAGTTAAAGTCTGGCTTTGGTAAAATCAGCTTGTGTGTGTGTGTGTGTGTGTGTGTGTGTGTGTGTGTGTGTGTGTGGTGATGAATTTAATTATCTAGGAACGTGCTGAGGAGGAAGTAAGAGTATAGATGGGGTAGTGTGTAGGGTAGTGTAGGGCAGTGTGTAGTGTAGGGGCGTGTGTAGGGTAGGGTAGTGTAGGGGAGTGTGTAGGGTAGGGTAGTGTAGGGCAGTGTGTAGGGTAGGGTAGTGTAGGGCAGTGTATAGTGTAGGAGTGGATGCACCATTAGGCCCGACACCAGCTTTACAAGATTGGCTTCAGGGCACTCGATATCTATCACCAGGTGAATGATGGTTTAACTGAACATTTTAACATGTTGCATTTGGCACACGACTGGAAGGTGGAAGATACGAAAGCAAGGTGATCAGCCAGGCACTCAGTTGCATAGTTTGTGAATAAATAAATGAAAAAACCCTACCACACGTCGGATACTGTACAGTTAGATACGTACGGTCGGATGCTGTACAGTTAGATATGTACAGTTGGATACTGTACGTGCCACTCTAGAAAGCGCTGGGAATGGGCTTTGGAACAGAAGAGAAGGAGCTCTCCAGGGCATTTTATGCAGGGCAGGCAGGCCTGTGAGTCAGCTGTGCATCCTGTGCTAGAGGGCAGGGCACTATCATAAGAAATGCCTCAGTGAGACTCAAAGCAAGGCAGCAGGAGTCTGAAAGCCCAGTGTAGACGCATTTCCACTGCGGCGTGCTGGAGTAAGCTGGAAAAGGAAAAGAATATTTGGGACAAACTTTTAAATACATTCAGACCAGTGCACAAATTATGGTTGCAGAGCTGGATAAAGCTACTCTGTGAAACACCACTGCAGGCTCTGCCATTGCCTTAGGAGCTTGCCTCCTTCTCCAGTTGGTTAGCCAAAGGAAACTCCACCCTGAGTCTGTCTCATGAGTTAGTTGTGACTGCTTGTCAGAATCGTGCATTACTTTCTGCTGATAGCTTTCTTGCTCTTGCTGTTTGCGAGATTCATCCAAACTGTGTATAAAGTGATGCTGTTTTGTTACTGTATAGTATCCCGCTGCACAAATAGACAGTAACTTGGTAGATTCTTGGATTATTTCCAGATTGGAACTATTGGAATAGTGCCATGAACATTCTTTGTGTTGGGAGTGAACCTAGGATCGGAACTGCTGGGTAATACGTTTTCATGTTCTCAGAATTAACACACTGTCAAGCTCACACAGTGTACCCCAGTGGCGGTTAGGAGGCCTTTCTGTGTTCTAGTTCAACATTTGTATTTTTCAGCTTTCATTCTTAGCAATTCTATGTTATTGATCTTAATAGTAATTCACTGTGGTTTTCATTTGCATTTCCCTAGCAACTAATGAAGGTGCTGGTGAGATGGGCCTGTTGATGGTGTCGTCTGTCCATTGGTGTTGAGATGGTCAGTGTTGAAAAGGAACAGTTGGCATATACATTGTTTAAAAATTAGGTTCTGTTTTTGATGACTTGTGGGTTTCATACGTTTTGCAGATTAACATAGTTTGTGAGATGTGTATATTGCAGAATATTTTTCAGAATCTTACAGAATATTTTTTGAAAGAATTTTTTTTTTTTGTTTGCTGTTGTTTTCAGAGACTAAGTCTCTCTGTGAAGCCCTGATTGTCCTGGAACTCACTGTGTGCTCCAGGCTGGCCTCGGATGCAGAGATCTGCCTGCCTCTGCCTTTAGTGCTGGGACTAAAGGTCTGTGCCATCATGCCTGACTTCTTTTGAAAATCTTCTTTTTTTCCAAGGCAGGGATTCTCTGTTGTAACTCTGGGTGTACTGGAACTCACTCTGTAGACTAGGCTGGCCTTGAACTCACAGAGATCACCTGCCTCTGCCTCCTGATTGCTGGGATTAAAGGTGTGCACCACCACCGAAATTCTTAATGTTACATTTTGAAGAATAGAAATTTTCTTATTTTAATGATGACAGATTTAATTAGTCTTTTATGGCTTTTAATATGTTATTTGCTAAATCTCATCTTTTTCAAGGCTATGAAAATAACCGTGTTATTTTTAGAAGTTTATTGTTGTATTTTGCTAATTGAGACCCATCTATTTGTGGTGTTAGATAGAGTCTGAGATTTGTCAGTATGTGCAGCAGAGCTAAAATGACAGCTCTTTGCCAGTGTGCTACAGAGGCAGCTTGTGGTAACTTGGCAGGTACAACTGGAAGTGAGGAGCCTGTTGAACAGGAGAGATCTGGTCCCTAAGGTGGATTGACTTTAGTTGGAGAACAGAGAGCTAATAAGTTCTTCCACAGAGTGGTTAACCTGCCAGTTTATTAGAAGTATAGAATGACGTTACTTCTTTCTTTCTTTCTTTCTTTCTTTCTTTCTTTCTTTCTTTCTTTCTTTCTTTCTTTCTTATTTATTTATTTATTTATTTATTTATTTATTTATTTATCTTAAGTTTTGAAGTAATTTCAGGTTTATATAAAATTTGTAGAAATAGTTCTGTGGTGGTTTGAGTGAAGATGGCTTCCATTGGCTCACAGGGAATGGCACCATTAGGATATCTGGCCTTATTGGAGGAAATGTGTCACTGGGGAGGGCTTTGAAATTTCAGAAGCTCAAGCTAGCTAGGTCGGGTGTCACATTTGCTAGCTGCTGTGTGCCGATCCAGATGTAGAACATCAGGCTCCTTCTCCAGCGCCGCATCTGCCTGCATGCCCCTTGCTTCCTGCCATGATGATAAAGGACTCATCCTCTGAGCTGTAAACCAGCCCTGGTTAAATGTTCTCTTTTATAAGAGTTGCTGTGGTCATGGTGTCTCTTCACAGCAATAGAAACCCTAACCAGTGCATCTTTCATCCAGATACCCATGGTTAGCAGTCCTGAGCCACCTGGGAGTAAGTTACGCAAGCGCTGTTCCCCTTCCCTGTGGTATTTCAGCGTGCCCTCCCTCCCTCCGCCCCACTTCTGACAGTAACTTACACTATGGGCCTGGCTGGCCCAGAATTCAGGACACTTCTGCCTCAGCCTCCCAAGGGCTGCTCTTTGCTGTTGTACATGTGGGCCGCCAAACCTGACCCCGTGTGTATTTTCTCTTGTCAGAAAGTGGAGTATCATTTATCCCACAGACTCTGTTCGTGTTCATGTTCATTGCCGTCTTTTAAAGATCTAGTGTAATCAAGATCACGTGCGTAATGTACTTGCCACTTCCCCTCCATCCATTTAAATCTGGTGCGTTCATTCTTCCCGTCTCCCGGGACGCTGGCATTTGTGATGAGCACGGGTACCACGGTGTTTGCTCACTGTTTCTTGGTAGAGCGTGTCTGGCGTTCCTCATGGCTTTTACATTTTTAACGTGGGTGTCTCAAAGTAAAGCTGGACTTAGTGCATATAGCTGTTGATTTCCCTTGTTAGTGATGACTTTGCACCTGTGAAGCATATGCCTGCTAGACTTCTCTACTATAAAGTTAATCAATAACTGTCCTATTAAGAAGTAGTCAGTAAGTAAGCATTTTGAGGTGATATTTTGAGAGACAGGGAAATATATGTAAATGTCCTGTTCCTCATCAGATCTTCTTTTGCCTATGAATTTACTGTTCATTGATAATTCTTGTCTGAATCTATTATAACCCTGAAGTTCGCTAGGGCGATGTATTTTGGATTCTAGCATTTCTTTTAGTTCATCAGTTGGCATTGGCTCCGAGACACGTTCTGTCTTCCCTCGTTGTCTTCTTGCTGTAGACCCCTGAACCCCTGTTCTACTACTGGCTTAAAAATCTATTTCTTCATTTGCTTTTCGGGCTGGGGATCGGACCTGGGGCCCCACACATGCCAGACGTGAGTTCTGCCACCAGGCTACCTGAGGGGTCTGTTGCTGTGTTGCTGTTGTTTTAAAGAAATGGTCTTACTGTGTTGTTGTCCAGGCTGGCACCAGCCTGGCTGTGGGTGCTTCTCCTCCTCCTCAGCTCCTGGAATAGTTCAGGCCAGCTAGGGCTTCAAGGTTAAGATTGAGGTTATCCTAGGCTATATAGTGACACCCTACCTCAAAAAAAAAAAAAAATCGTTTAAATCAGGAAGTTTATAAATCTTGATTTCTGATAAATATTCTAACCGTTAAACTGAAATCTTTATGAAATTTAAAACGTAAACTTAAGAGACATAGACTGTATGTTACTGTTAAACAGCGTCCTTGGAATCTTGAGTGGGGTGGCGATCGTGTGAGCCCTGTGTCTGAGCTTATGCTTAAGTTGGTGCATTTCCCTAATTCCTCAGTAAAACAGAGACAAAGAGACTGCGAGAGAAGGAGACCACCTTTGTCCTTTACTTTTCTGTAGGATAATGTGTATAGAATTGCTATTCAATCCAATAACCTTTTGTTGTTCTATTAAGTATTATTATTAAGTATATGATTAAGTATATGATATTAAGTATATGATCTAAAAGACACAATTCAAACAAATGGTAAAGATTTCTTGTTCAGTTTTACTCAACGTAAAATTTATATGTACATGTATTTGTATCATATATATGTATATGCATAAATGTTTAACTAAATAACCTATTTTAATACTTAAAATAAAACTTGACTTAATGTTACATTGTGTCTTTTTAATTAAAAAAAGTAGAAAAGCCTTGTACCTAAGTAGAACAAGATATTGAATGCCCCTCCTGTCATAGGTGAGGTGAGGTTATTAACAGCTCATGCCAGCTAGTCTTGTTTCTCATTACCTTCTTCCTGAGGCATCTATCTATCTATCCATCCATCTGTCCACACATACATGCATATATACATGCCTACATACATGGGGGATTAGACAGGGTCTTGCCCAGGCAGCTGGGGACTCCCTGTGGAGACCTCACCTAGCCTCGAATTCACATCCTCCTGCCTCAGCCTCCCAAGTATGGGGATTGTAGGTATGAACACCTGGCCCTGGGATATTTTAAAACAAATCAGTTTTTACTTTGTCATAAAAATACTGTTAAAGATGAGGGCTCTTATTAGTATCAAGCAAAGAAAACAATAATTCATTAGCAATAGAAACGTGCAGGGTGCAGATTCTCCTTACTGTTCATGATTTTCACAGTTCGTTTGTTCTAGTGAAGAGTGAAAGAGATCCCTTTACTGCGGTTGGTCTAAGACACAGAATTCTTTTCCAGCTTTGTTTTTCATGCACATTGCTTGTTGGACCAGTCATTAGTTCTGTAAACTTTTCCATACACTTGCGTTTTGCTGACTGCACATCTGAGTGTTGGAGAGTCTTGTAAACCGAAAACATAAAGACCTTACAGTAATACAGTAATAGTAATAGTACAAAAATAATCTTGTTGTACTAGATCAGAAGACAATTTCTTGTGGTCTTGTGATTTTAAGGTTGATCCCTGGACTCTGGTGGTGTTGGTCCAGTTCATCTGTTAGCAAGTTCTCCATTAGCATTAGTTAGGCCTGCTGGTTCTGTTGTCTAGAATATCTGATATTTTATCAGTAGTTACAAACTGAGGATTTTTTTGGAAGACATCATTCCTTTTACTGAAATCCCAGCTAATATGAAGAACTTTCCCTCTCACTGTCTTATTCTGAATACCGTTTATTCAGGAAAGGCAATCTAAGCATTTGATCCCTTCCTCCCTTTGTCAGCATCAGTCATTTCTCCAAGGATGTTCTTGTGGGGCGTGTGCATGTTTTTAAATGGGGAGTGGTAGTTAAAAGTCACACTATAGGTGCTGACTGGCTTCATTGCTGATACATCAGCGTTCTCACCCTTCCTAACGCTGCGACCCTTTAACGTAGTTCCTCATGTTCTGATGACCTCCCAACCATAACATTATTTTTGTTGCTACTTCATAACTAATTCTACTACTGTTATGAATCATAATTAAATATCTGACATGCAGATGGTCTTAGGTGATCCCTGTAAGAGAGTCATTTAACCCCCAAGAGAGTCGCTACTCACAGGTTGAGAACCACTGTAATCAGTGTTGTACGCTCTTAAGTGGACAGAGCTAGGAAACGCCGTATTCCGTTAGACGTTTTTATTTTTACTTTTGAGACAGAGCTCAGGCTAGCCTTTATCTCACTAGGTAGCTGTGTGTGGTCTTGAACTTTGGCTTTTCCTGTATTTACCTCCTGAATGCTGGGTTGCAGGCATGCATGACCCTGCCCTGCTTTAAATGGTGTTGGGATCAAACCCAAAGCTTCAGACATGCTAGGCCAGCACTCCACCCCAGCCTCACCCCTTTCTTCTCTCTTGTTTTTAACGAGAAACTCATCAGGGACCTTACTTACATGTTCTGTTCATATTTTAGGTTAGATTACGTAATGTATTTGATTTTATATTTCCTTCTCGGATTCTAACATAAACACAATCACTTGTACTTTAATTTGTTTTGTACCTACCTATGGATGTATAGTAATGTAATAACAGTACCGATATTACTAATGGCATGGTTGCTATAAGTAGTTCACAATTTCCTTTTCTTTAGGCCATATGAGTACTTCGCTGTCTTTTAAAGTCATTGGAAATAATTACTGTTTGCACAGTTAAGGTCACCAGGTTGATTTACTTTTAGTGCAGTCGTGTTATTTCCTTTTAAAAAGATTTGTTTCTGTCAGTATTTTGATTTAATTTTATTTGAATTAAAAGTATATTACTATTAAAAATGTCACTGGCAGTGTGATTATGGAAAACAGTTTGAGATTGTTCTGTTTCTTTTTTAGAGTAAATCTCATGTGTATTTTATAGTGACTAATTTAAAAAAGTAATTAAAAATTTCTTTCTGGTTAAATCACCAATACAGTTCACAATTAGATTTAGTGTCCGTTTTCTTTGTGGTTTAGTGGTTCCTTCCCCCACTTTAATGAAAGCTTTTGTGTAATTGTGTAAAAAAAAACAATTTTCTTTCTAAGTTTTGGCTTTATCCTGAAAAAAAGAAAGAAAGCAAATAATTACTCGTATTTTTATTCTCTTAGATGGAAGGTAAGATGGAATTCACACTGGTGCTGGCGAAGTAGCCAGGCTTTGCTAAGTTCCAAAGCAAAGAAGCGAGAGAGGGAACGCTAGAGGCCGCTGCTCTGTCTTTATCCTCGGTGACTTGTCCTGAGGCACCTGGTGCCGCAGCGGTGGCCTTTGTAGGTTATGATCGTTCTTCTTTGTTTTCTTTAGTATTTGTTTCTGGGAATAGATAGCATTTTAGGTTTTGAAAGTATCACCCATAGATTATATTGGTTATATTGATTTATATTGACTATAGAGAGAAAATGAGTGCTTCTCATCAGGTAAGTTTAAGAGTTACTGATAACCCTGTATTCATTGCTAATGTTCAGTTACTTGATTAACAAAGAATAAATAAAAAATATTCACAGTGATATTTTTAATGACTAAATACGCATAAGTTTTCTGGGGCATTTTTAAAGTGATATCCAAATTAGTTACCTAAGAATCTTGTACCTGCCTTGTTTTAATAGTATGACTACACAGTTGAATTTTTCGTTTTAATGTACAGAAAAATGCTGAAACTTCAAAGGTATTCCATTGAACACTATTTTTTTGCTACTTTTTTATACTAAATTAGAGAATTATGAAGAGAGAGGGTCCTTTTACTCCACTTTTTCCGTGGATTTAAACATGCTAAAAGTATAGCTTGTGTGGTTTACTGTGGAAATATTTCACTTGTGTGCCTTCCATATCTTTCTAAACAGGTAGTATAACGCCAACTGTGGAACTGAATGGGCTTGCTATGAAAAGGGGAGAGCCTGCCATCTACAGGCCGTTAGACCCAAAGCCATTCCCCAATTATAGAGCTAATTACAACTTCCGGGGCATGTACAATCAGAGGTTTGTATGTCTTCTTTGGTTTTGTTCTTATTTACTGTTTTATGCACATTGTGGAAGTTTCTGACATTCTAAGACTGTTTTCATTGTGAACACAATTGACCTTGGGCATTTTGGGGAATTTAGATAAACCAGACTCTCCCAGAGTATTGGAAGTTAAAAACGGAACAAAGACAAAACCCTCCGTAGGAACCCATGCGAGCCTCCTGTTTGTGGCAGGCGGGCCCATGCACACCTGTGCAGGTCCCAGTGCTGACTGGCCCTGCGTTGGCTCATTTCCTCACCTCACAAGCTTGGTGTCTTCCCTGATTTGTTTGACTGCATTTACGGCCTTGAGTATTTGTGATTACAGCAAATTTATTGGAGAGAAGGGTTCACTAAGTCTTTGTTGCATATGGCACAGCTGTGATGGGGGCAAGTATAGAAGTTTCAAAATAAAAAAGATCCCCACCGTAAAAGGTATCTAAAACTCACTCTAGGGATTGTGGACAGTGCCGGAAGGTCGGGAAGTTGCCATCCTGGAAGTAGCAACTCTTAATATTTTGATGTACTTTGACTTATTCTCTGTGTATGAATGTATTTAACTGAAGTGAAGTTGTCCTGTGGATCCCATTTCTGTAGTACTTTATGTATGCCTGTAGCGTAAAATGCACAGATCTCCAGGGTGTGTCGATGACTTACGTAAGATGCATCTGTCCTCTGTGCTCTGGCCTTAACGTTCGATATGTGCATCCTTGTGTATCGCCACTCAGATCAAAACATGGGAATTCCCGTCAGCAGAGGGCTCCCTTGGACCTCCGCTCGTGAGGTCACAGATTAGTTCTGTTGTGGGGATGGACTCGGCACGTGTTCTGTGACGTCTTCCACTGTGAATCTGGGACCCACTAATGCTGCTTACGTCTAGGTTCTGTCTCTCTCTCAGTTGCTGAACAGTGTCCCATTGTACGGCTGTATCTTAATTTGTCTAATCCGTGTGTGTAATGTGCTTTTCACCTGATACAGTGACTGTTGATCGTATTTTTAGTCGTTGAGAAGGATTTATTTCTGACTGTAAGATGCCGCATGTGGCCAAGGTCTGTTTTATAATTGCAGGCCTCATTTCGACCATCCAGGCTGTTTCCCACCCTCCTCCCTCGGATTACAGATAAATACTGCAGTAAATAGCATTATAAAAATCTTCTTGTTACATTTATTTACAGATGCTAGTTTATATTTGTGTTTATTTCCTGAATGTAGGCTACTATAAGAGGAATATTAAGAATTCTGTTAGAATTAGAACATGTTGCTCAGGTACATTAAAGGTTTGCTCTAATTCCTTATCGAATGTGAGACTGCATTTTCTGTTTGGTAGCTCCAAATTATGAAATACATTGTTTTGCTTGATAGTTAAAAAGTGAGATTCAGTATCTCCGTGATATGGAACGCTACCAAACAGGACTCTTCTCAGATGTTGACTAGCTATCTTTTTGATTTCTCTATTTGGTTTGTTCATTTTTTTTTAATCGCATTTCTTGACCAGTTTTCAAATATCTGTGTTAACATTGTTAACATGCATTCTACTTTATTTGTTGTAATTTTTCTGCCTGTAGTTTGGCTTTTAATCTTGTGTCTTGCTATAGTTTTACTAGCTTTTGGTATTTAAAAAATAATTTCATTATTGTGTATAAGAAATTAATTTTAATATGTGATCAGATATTTGTTAATGCTTTTGTTAGGGTTTTATGTATTTATTGATAGTCTAATTCAGATGTGCAGACAATATAATTATTTAGTCCATATGTAACTTGATACTTTGTAGTGCCTTGTTTGGTAGTAGGAAATTAACTTTCTCTGTTTAAAACAGCGCTATTCAAATTCTGATTCGTTCCTTCAGGAATTACTGCTGAGTGTCTCGAAAGAACACTTGTCCTGTGTCTTAGGCTTCCTCTGCTCTCTTCCTCTCAGGGTGTCTTACTTTACACTAGCAAGGGCAAGCCGTCTGCATGGATGGTCCCAGGTCGTCCTTTGATGGCTGTTCTGTGTGGAGTCCTTACCCCCCTGGAGCTGCCCTGTGTGGGATAGTTTCTAACTCAGTCCTTTTCTGATTTCTAATGAGTCCTTTCCTCGTACCATTTTCTCACTGCAGCACCCCAGGCAGGCTTCCTGGTTCTCAGCTCACAGTACAGTTGCCTGTACAAGTTACCTGTAACTTGTCTGCCTCAGTACGGTAGACAGGAGGAGGGCGTGCCCAGTCCATTTTATACATGTCATAGATTTCATTTTTAATTTTCCCCCCGTTGAGACAGTTCTGGAATATCATCTAGGTTGACCTTGTACTCTGTGTGTAGTCCAGGCTGGCTTCAAGTGCTAAGATTGCAGGCTTGCGGCACCATGGCCAGCTCATACTTTTCCCCTTTAAAAATAGTGAAGCCACCGGGCAGTGGTGGCACATGCCTTTAATCCCAGCACCTGGAAGGCAGAGGCAGGCGGACCTCTGTGAGTTCGAGCCCAGCCTGGTCTACAGAATGAGTTCCAGGACAGCCAGAGTTACAACAGGGAAACCCTGTCTCCAAAAACAAAAACAAAAAATAGTGAATGCTAATTGTGCAAAACAACAGGCTTCATTATGACATTTTCATCGGTGTATATAATGTAATTTGATCACTACCCTTTCTTATTCCCCTTTCCCCTCCTACTGACCCCATTTCTCTTTGCAGAGAGTACCCCTTCTACGTTCATGTCTTTAAAAAATGTAAATACAGATCTGCATATGAGAGTAGACATGGTATACGTCTTCCTGAGTCTAGCTTATTTTGTGTAACGTGATGATCCCTGTTCCATCCAGGCATATACCCGGAATAGTGTTGACAATTCTGTTTTTGTCTTTTGAGGAACTTCTATGCTCATTTCCATAGTGGTCAGTCTAAGACGTTTTCTTTTTGTTGTAGATTCATGACAGTCTTGTTTTAACTTTTTAAATTTGTTTGTATTTTGATATCTATGGTTTTTTTTTTTTTACTAAAATTATGAGTAGTGAATATATTATTTTCACATAAAAGCAGTCTGGTACCAATGCTGTGAATTATCACATAGTAATCCTGGTGCTTACACATTCACATTCTGGAGGAGGCGGCAGTCAGGAAGAGTCCAGTCACCGAGGTGCCACTCGACAAAGATCTAAAGAAATGGGCTGGGGGCGGGGCGAAGAGACAGGGACAGATAAAGGGCCACTGAATGGAAGCAGAAAGCAGGATGCCTGGCACGTGGCTGCCTTGATCAGCAGACTGTCTGGAAAGGAGGCTCGGAGGGGAGAGGAGGTGGTAGGAGGGGCAAGGGTCATGTGATGTGGTTTGGGCTACTTTCTTTTCTAGATATTCTGTTAAGAATGTTACCATTTCCCCTGGTTTCTCATTCTGAGATCTGATTTGTGTGTGCTGTGGGGGCACAGGAATTATACTTCAGTGAATCCAGAGGACACCTTGCATCAGTGACTTTCCCTGTGATCTTCTGCTGATGACAAAGAGGGTAAAAAGACAATAGGTGAGCTGCCAAGCCAGTTTCAGCCAGAAAGTTCTCTCCTCCCTCAAAGGCAGCATTACTCAATACGCTCTGAGAATTACGATTTCACATGCGACCTTAGTATGCCGATGACAAATTAAGCTGGAAGCTATGAAGGGAAATTTGGAGCACAAGAGCAGAGGTGGCTTGCTTCTTGTCAGATTCCAGATTAATTGGTAGCTGCTTAGAACAGGGACTGAAAGGCTAAGTCCACAAAATAGGTATCACAGGTCTGAGAGGCACTTGTGAAAACTTCTCTTGTTTACTATGTAAGATAATATTAAGTAATAATTAGCTGTTACCCGTGCTGCGGTTCTGTCCTTTGCTGTTGGGTTTTCTCCGCTTGGGCTCACCTAGAGGCCTAAGCGGAATGCCATTTTCCTCTGTTCTTATTTGAAGTAAGGGAAGAGGGATGTACCCTGTACAAACTCCACGATGCAGGCTGGATTCTGAAATGCTTGTCTCCTCCCATCGAGACAAGATGCCTGAGAGTGGCTCTATCTGCTTGAATTACTTTTCTTCCTTGTCTGAAGCCCTAATAAATAGAAAGTGTTTAACATGCGAATAGCAAACTGTAAGAAGATATGCCTGGCCTAACATCGCATGGTGCTTGTGTCCTGGAATAGTTACGGGGTATGTCTCAACAGGGTTGTAGACGAAAATGACCTCTTGTCGTGTCAGAAGATTGGGCCCCTAAGGGAACACTTAGAGAGCACTTCACACATGTGTTAATTGGCTCTCTATCACTGTGACAGAATAGCAGCTGGGCATGGCGGCTTTTCCCTGTAGGCCTAGCTGACAGGTGAGGCAAGGGGAGAGTGTGAATGTGAGGCTAACCTGGGCAGCAAAGCAAGATGGCTTGTCTTAAAAAAAAATGGGAAGGGCACTCATTCTTTTTTCTTTCACTTCTTTTTAATTTAATTAATTAATTAATTTATTTTGGAGACAGGGTTTCTCTGTGTAGCCAGGCCTGGGTGTCCTGGAACTCACTCTGTAGACCAGACTGGCTTTAAATTCACAGAAACCCACTTGCCTCTGCCTCATGAGCGCTGGGATTAAAGGTGTGCGCCGCCACCACCCAGCTTCTTTTGTGTTTTAAGACTGAGTCTGCTATAGGAACTCACAGTGTAGCCGAGGTTAGCTTTGGATCCCCAATCCTCCTGGTTTCCTCCTACGTACTCAGGTTATAGGTGTGTCCTGCCTGGCTTCAGGCTTCAGTTCTGGAGGTGTCCACCTTAGCGAGTGCGCCCTATAGCTTTGGGCCCCGTGGTGAGGCAGAATATCCGAGTGGAGTCCATGGCAAAGGAAGCCGCTCATCTTACAGGTGCCAGGAGCAGAGGGAAGAAGGACAGTCAGGTTTCAGCACCCCTTCTTCTTTATTATTAAGAACAGTTTTTTTTAGATTTACTATTTTCTGTGTATGAGTGTCTTGCCTGCATGTATGTCTGTACACAGTGTGCGTGCTTGGTGTTTGAGGAGGTCAGAAGAGGACACCGGATCCCCTGGGATGGGAATTACAGATGGTTGTGAGCTGCCATACAAGTGCTGGGCATTGAACTCAGCTCCTCCGCAAAAGCAGCAGGTGCTCTTAACCACCGAGCCATCTCTCCAGGCCCCGGTACCCCTTCTCATGAAACACTCTCTATGACTTCCGTAGAGCCCCACTTGTAAAGGTATGTCTTCCTTAGCGCAGCAGGCCAGGCGCCATGCCTTCTTCTCCAGAGGATTTGGCTGTGAGTATTTGTTACCTCTCACTTTGGAGCAGTTTGAGCTGTACTTCTGCCAGGCATCCTAGCCATCCCCTGTAGTAGCGCACCTTGTGCCAGGAAGATGCTTAGTTGCTTTTGGCTCCTGCAGCCAGTTCCCGATGTCCTTATTTATAGTGGACTAGTAATGATTTACATTGAACAGATATGGGCCGATAGCAAGGAAAACAAGAGAGACTCAGGACTGCCATCCATAAAAGCTGCTCCCTCCTGTGCAAAACTTGGCACCTACTTCAGCTTCTCCCATGTAGCTCTGGGAATAAATCTGTGACAAGTAGGAAGAATCCGACTGAAAGCCATGGCTGTGAGTGGAAACCGACAGAGTAAACGTTATTGCTTTTTAATTTTTTATCATCCAAACTGTCTTTATTTCATTTTTTAATTGCCAGTGAAGTTAGAATAAGCAGATTCTGCCAGGAGTGGTCATGCATACGTTTTGTCCCAGCATTCAGGAGGCAGAGGCAGGCGGATCTCAGAGTTCAAGGCCAGCCTGGTCTACAGAGTGAGTTCCAGGACAGCCAGGACTACACAGAGAAGCCATGTCTCAAAACAACAATAGCAACAAAAATATTCTGACTAATGAAAATAACTCACATATAAATTAGATGGTTGGATATCCCTCATTCAAATGCTTGACACCAGAAGTATTTTAAATTTGGGGAGTTTTTATTTTTGAGTTGTGGACTCTTTACATGTATGTAATGAGGTATCTTGGGGCTGAGACCCAAGATGACATAAGCTTGCTTATCTTTCATACGTGTCTTCTACATGTGAAAGTGATCTTATATAACAACTGTTCTTTGTATGAAATGAAGTTTGTGCACGTTGGATTACGGCTCATAATATTTCAGATTTTGGAGTTTGGGTTGCAGATGATCAGTCTGTGTTTCGAATGTTATTTAGACTGTCTGTTGTGAGGTTCTCGCACTGTCAGTATGAGCGTCTCACTTTGTGAAATCCCCTTGAACATTTTCAAGTATAATATGTGTTTTAGCAGCAGAGTTATATAGGCAAAACCTACAGTTTTGTTTTTGGCCACTAGGTGGTGCTTGTGTGTTTCTAAAACAGACTAGTTGTGGTCTCTTGAGTCACTGTTTGAACTATGTGAAGTTACCAGCATTCAACCAGTTTTTTGACTTATTGATATGCTGGTTTCATATGCTTTGACCTTATAGGAAAAAGTCAAGTGACAACCTTAAGATCTTTTGGATAATGGAATAAACACAAAAACAGGAAACACGAAACTTTTTCTAACTGTTAAACATGACTTTGCATTTGGGAACTGTATCCCTTGGTTTGGGGTATATATTCCTTTTACACCACGTCTTACACATGCTATACATGCCAGAGTTATAAAAATGATGTTTCTGCTTAAGGACAGTACCCTATAGAACGGAGATAGGAGTGAGAGGAAGTATAAAAGTACATTTAAAAATATTTTCTCATGTCTTTCCATGGGGTTGCAGTGTTAGAGATTTTTTTCCCTCCCTTCCTCCCTCCTTTCCTTTTTTTGGAGACAGGGTTTCTCTGCTATAGTTATGGCTGCCCTGGAACTCACTCTATAGAGGCCAGGCTGGCCTTGAACTCACAGAGATCTGCCTGCCTTTTCTTCCCCAGTGCTGGGATTAAAGGCATGTGCCACTACTGCCTGGCTAGAGATTTTTCTTAATGAGGAGAAGTGAATCTAAATACATTACTGAGGCACACTAAAATACATTTCCTTGTAGATAAGTCAGAGAAGAGAATCTGCACAGGTTGTCAAAGCAAGAGTGAGGAAGAATGAGCTTAATGTCCCCCGTGACCAAAGATACAAACTTCAAGAGGCTATTAATTAGGTAAATTCAGCTAAAATTTAGCTAATGTAATATACCACAATCAAATGGCACTTGCCCTGGGAAAACAAGATTAGTTTAGTGTAGTAATAAAAATAATCAACTGCATTAATTGATTAGATACCGAAAAAGCATTTGATAAGCCAGCTGTTCATGGAATAGATCTAACAAACTGGGAACAGAAGATGAGGGCTTCTCTAAACCATCTCTAGCCGACATTGCACTTTATGCCACTAATAGTCTAAATACATTCCGTGTGAGATCAGGACTGAGACACTGATGTATGGTGTTATCACTCCAGTTTCTGATGTACTTGAACGCTGGTATATACAGTAAAAAATAAATGGGGAAAATTATAAGACGAGAAGAAGCAACACTTTTTATTTGTAAATACTGATTTGGTGTGTAGAAAGTTCTAAGACATGAGAATCAAGAGCTACTAGAATAAGGGAGTGTAGTAAAGTCACAGGGTACAAACAAGATCAATATACTAAAAAAAAAGTCAGTGATAGTTCCACTTTGTAGAATAAAATGAACAACTGGGTAGTTACAGTCACGTAAAACATATTTAGAAGTAAAATTAGCAAAACGTATGCAACCCGTGTGTTGAAAGCTATAACATAGTTCCTCCCGTCAAGGAAGACTCTGCATTATTAAGATAATAAGATAACTCCAGAAGTTAACATGAAGATGGAATGCAGTTTTAAGTGGAAATCCTAGCTCCTATTTGAATAACACTGGCATTTGTATAGATATGGAAAAGGCAGCTAACAAGGCAATTCTGAAAAGAAAGAACGGAGTTTGGGGACTCACACTGGCTGACTTTAAGACTTGCAAAAACCTCTTGATGCCTGAAGATACACTGTAGTAGGTTGAGTGCCTGCCCAGCACACTAAGGCTCTGCCCGCACCACCATACATCTGGTACATGCCCTTGGGAAGTGGAGAGAATGCAGGAGGCTCAGAAGTTCAAGGTTATCCTCTGCTACATAGTGAGTTCAAGGCCAACCCAGGCTTCAAGAGACCTTGTCTCGGGGAGTGGAACTCACAAACCTCAGGGAAAAAAAAAATGACAAAAAAAACTTGTACATGTTTAAGTCAATGGACAGTGGAATATTTATAGATACTGATCACTGGAATAGAAAAGACCAGAGGTTGCCTTACTATATGGCCTATGGTTCCAAATGTGGTTTGCTTGTCTTTGTGTGGCCTGCAGACTAGGTGTAGTTTTTACACTTTTAAGTAGTTGGAAAAATATTGAAAGAAGATATAGCACATGAAGGTAGGTGATGTTGACATTTTAGTGTGTGCTTGTTTTGTTGGAGCACAGCAATAGTCACGCATTTGGGTGTTGTCTCTGGCTTTTGTGCCACTCTGGCAGAGTTACATAACAGCGCAAAGGTTTCTCCATCTTGTCTCAGCTGAAGCCATCTTTGGTTTTATCCTGCTGCCCTGAGAAGTTCCGTGGGAAAGCACCCAATCCTGTAATAGAAACCCAGGGTCTAAATGCCCCACCTAACAGCTTGTTCTTGGCCCTTGTTAAACTGCTTGCTTGCTTCCCCCTGCAACTGCCAACCAGGATGTAGTTTTTCTGTGTTCTTTGTCTTAAAAAAACAAAACAAAACAAAACAAAAACAACCTGTAATGTACATTCGGGCTGCTCTGTAAGCAGTGTTTCTCTCCAGGCAGTAGCTGGCCAGCTTAATTCAGACTCTCTTGACTTGTGCAGAGTGATCTCTGGGTTGTCAACCCATTTCAGTTGAAGAGTAATGGCACAGATTGTATGCCCTGCAATGTCTATAGTCTGACCCCTTGAAAAAGCTTACTGATTCCTCAAATATGGTAAGAAATAGATCCCTCACACATGGTCGTTTAGTTCTTTCAAAACTAATTCCAGTAAAGGTTCTAGGGAAGGCTCCTGTGGTGGTTTGAAAGAGAATAGCCCCTGTAGGCTCATATATTTGAATGATTAATCTCCAGGGAGTGGAACTCTTTGAGAAGGATTAGGAGGCGTGGCCTTGTTGGAGGAAATGTGTCACTGGGGGTGGGCTTTGAGGTTTTGAAAGACGTGCCAGCCCCCCCCCCTCGGCCACCCTCTTCTCTCTGCCTGTGGATCAGGATGTAGCTCTCAGCTACCTCTCAACACCATGGCCACCTGCTTACCGTGCTCTTCACCATGATGATAAAGGCCTAACCCTCTGAAGCTTCCAGTTAAGTGCTTTCGTGTGTCAGAGCTGCCTTGATCATGGTATCTTTTTACAGCAACAGAGCAGGGACTGTGACATCTCTTCCTTCCAATGATTGGATGTTCAGGGAGATGTATAGATGGAGAAACAACCCAGATCCTCAATTTTTACCTCATTCTAAAGGGGGGGGGATTTCAGATGGATCATAGAAAAAGTAAGTTTCAGGTATAAAATTTCCTGGAGGAAATATTTGCTTCTCTGGAGACAAGATTTTTTTAGGGCACAAAGAGAACAGATTATTGTCTCCAGGAGAAAAGATCACTTGCAGTTCATGCATTTGAACAGCAACTTGTGTCCAGAATATACAAAGAAATGTCTACAACCCTATGACAAGGAGTCAGCAGAAATGGACAGATGTTTGACTAGGCTCTCTTGAGGGAAGAGACAGAAATGACTGGTAAGAGCATGCAGACGTGCTCAGAGTTATTACCAGAGAAATTTAGATGGCAGTTCCCACTCACCAGATGTCGTGGTCCATAGCCACACCCTGCCCCCTCTGGCCCTACTGCAGTGTTGAAGAGGTACACTCCAGGCCATTGGCTTGCAGCGCTGAAAGTATTTGGTCTTTGGGTCTTCTCAGGAAGTTTGATGAGTCCTGGTTTATCAGCTGGTAAAGGCGTGCTGTGTGTGCATGAAGATCCCATTACTGATGTTATAGCCAGGCTTGGTGGGTGTATGTAACCCCAGTACTAGCCAAGTAGAGACAGATGGGTTCCAGCTGTAGGCTCAGTGAAAAATCCTATCTCAAATAATAAGGTGGAGAAGAATCAAGTAAGATACCTACTGTCAACCCAGATGTCCTTTACCTCCCCTTCTCCCCCAAGTACACGCACACCTGCACATAGATGTGTGTACACAACACATAAAAGAATGTGTGTGATTTTCTAGATTCTTTAATGTTAAATGAACATTTAAGTTTGAATGCTGGTGCTGTACATGAAAAGAAGATGTACTGGACAAGCTGATGCAGAAAGCACAGGAATGTTGTATGTTGTGTGTTGATTGAAGTGTTCATAGGCAAATGTGGTTGGAAATCTGCGCAGTAAAGAGTCTCGATATGGAGAGAGCAGTCAGAGCTAATCTTTTGAGCTTGGGCAGACATGAATTTGAAATTATTTTTCTCTGGCATGTAATGTAATATTTCTATTTACAAAATAATGAAATTTGTTTGTTATCATCTTTCTGGTATAGTACAGGTAAAACCACATGAGCCATTAGAGGGCAGCATGACTTTGTTTTTGGAATTAGCTTTTACAGTGTTTGCAGGATTTTGAGTTAAGAGCTTGATAGCTGTATCATTTAGGTAAATTTAATGTTCTTAGTTAAAATTAAATCTTTCATTAGAAATTTTTTAGTAAAAACTATGACAGCAGTATTAAGGTCCTCTTGCTTTCTCTTACCTTCTCACCCCTAGACACAGTAGGGCCTTGATAAAGCTTGGAAAGTTTTGGTTCCAGATCAATACTATGGATTGTTTCATGGAATAAATAATTGGAAGACAAATTTAGAGAATGTTTCCAAGCTTTTTCCTAGTACAAATGTCTGAAAGACCACATATTAAGTTAGATCCATCAAAAAGCTCATATGTGCCTCAGGAGAGGTGGCTTAGTGGCTAGGAGCACGTCTCAGACTGCTCTGTGGAGGACCTGCGTTACATTCCACGTCAGCCAGCTCGCAACTGTTAGTAACGCCAGGGGGAGCGGACATCTGACTCCTTGTGTGTCTGAACTCATGTGCACATGCCTACACAGGGCCATATACACGCATCAACGATTAAAACATAAAACAAACACCTTTAAAGCCTCACTTTGTGAAAGCAAGACAGAAAAAAACCTGAGCCCCACCCTTTTCAAACAGTCAAGATATGAGCATTTCAGTGAGGAAATATGGTAATCTTAAAGGCACAGCTAAAAACTCAAAGAAAACTATATATTGGGCATTTATTGAATGCCTATTACCATGTTGAGAGCAGAGGTGAGGAAAAGATATTTCTTTTCTTATTTCTCACTTGTGTAGTTTAAAATAATTGCTTCAGCTTCTTGAGTGCTAAGTCATTTCTCCTTCTTGACTTCTTATTTTCTGTCACTTTGGGGATAGGCTTATATAGACTTTTGATTTAAGTAATTATATATAGTTTTACCAACTAGGGGTGCTGCTATTGAAATTTTTTAGGTAAGTATATAGATATGTGCGACTCATATATTCCCTTTTTGATTCAAACTGTATTATAACAATTTGCATGCTACTAATACACTTTCTCTAATAAATCTGTATATTCCACTGTAGTGATATACTTTGTTATTTTGACTGTGGATTTTATTGTTAGTTATTAGCCATCATGAAGTAACATAAATATCAAACATGTAGAAGATTTCAAGTATAAAAGTAGTTCATAGAACATAAAAACGAAGCTATTGGTCCTGCTTGATGGGTCTCCCTAGTCCTCCTCCCACTTTGAAACATTTTGTCAAAGACTGTGTAGACCTTTTCCTCTGTAGCTGCTGTCTCTTAGCATGAAGCCTTAGTTACTATGGTGGTTCGAATAAGAATGGCCCCCATAGGCTCATAGATTTGAATGCTTGATCACGAGGGAGTGGCGCTATTAAGAGGTGTGGCCTTGTTGGAGTAGGTGTGACCTTGTCAGAGGAAATGTGTCACTGGGGGGCGGGCTTTGAGGTTTCAGATGCTCAAGCCAGTCCCAGTGTTTCTCTCTCTCTCTTCCTGTTGCCTGGTGATCCAGATGTAGAACTCTTGGCTCCTTCTCCAGCACCATGTCTGCCTGTGCGCAGCCATGCTTCCCTCCATGATGATGATGGACTAATCTCTGAACCTGTAAGCCAGCCCCAATTAAATGTTTTCCCTTATATAAGAGTTGCCATGGTCAAGATGTCTCTTCACAGCAATAGAAACCCTAACTAAGACCATCAATTTTTGTTTCCATGACAAAACACCGTGATTAAGGCAGTTTATAAAAAGAAAGTATTTAATTTGATGGCTTGTGGTTCCAGGGGGTTAGAGCCCCTGACCGTCGTGACAGGAGCATGGCAGCAGGCAGGAGGGCATGGCTCTGGAGCAGTAGCTGAGAGCTTGCATCTGATCTACAAGCACGAGGCAGAGAGAAGCTAACTGGCAGTGGCATGAGCTTTTAAAACCTCAAAACTCAGCCTCAGTGGGTCGGGCTGGGCTCCAGGAGTATAGCTGCCTGGTACGAGAATGTTTACTTGGGATCTCACGTCTGTTCTAAGTTTCAGCTCTCTAGTTTTTGGTAGTAGGTAGAGGTTACTGCCGTTTACTGAGGTGTGAAAATCAAGTATAATCAGATTTGGAATGCAGCTCAAGCTTTGAGCATAGACATGTTTGTAACATCCAGGAGGAATTGTCAAGTCTGTGTCTGGTGTAGGAGACTGTACCTCAAGGGTGATACAGAGTAGAGCAGTAGCATGAGGAGTGTCTGCGTCTACCATATCCTACAAGGCTCTGCTGGTGCAGACCCCATTCTCTCTCTGACCTACCAGTTCACTGTAGCAGATATCAGGGTGATTGTCACCCGCTGACTGCCAGTGCTGATGTGGCTGATCTGGCTGGCTAGGTGAATGGACCTTTCCTCTTTCACTGTAGTTCTTGGCTCAGGGGTGTAGCGGCTGTGTTCATTGTAGGACCTCCACACAACCTTTCACTCTAGCCACGTTATGGCGTTTTCTTAAAAAGTCAGCAACACTCCCATTTTAGAGGTATTTGTTCTCTCGTGTGACCCAATGCAATCATTTCAGTCCCGCTTTTCATGACAACCCCTTTCAAATTGCATCCCGCTGCATCCCACCCTGGCGTTGCCCTCCATACCTCTGCTGACCTCCTGTTGCTAAAGTTAAAGAGGAGCAGGAATTCAAGAAGATTGCTGGAGAGGGGAGGAAGTGGCTAGATCCTCCAGGGCTGTCCTATGGAATTTAGTTACTCTTTTCAGACTGTTGGGATTGGGTGTAGGAGAAATGGATGTTTTTCTGTAGGAAGAAACTTGGCCAGATTTTCATAGAGAAGCAACAGCAAGGTGATGGTGATTATGGCTGGATCAATTACGAGGTTTTTGTGAGAGAATAGAACCAAAATTTAAAAAAGCAAACAACACGTCTACTGGTTCTGGTGCTGTGGTAGGCATTGAAGAAGAGATAAAACCTGATTCTGTCTCTCTGGAGGAGTGTTAATCTGGAAGTTCATTAGAATTTCCTTATATTCCTGAAGAGATGCTTATCTAACCTAAATCAGACATTAGCAGAAAATTCAAAGTGTGTTTAAAGATTTTCACCTTTTCACCCAAGAAAGTAGTTGTGTAGCTTTGGACAACATTGAAGCAAACCAGTAGATTTCTTGCTGTAGGACTTCTTAGCACTTAAAAGACAAATCTATATACATAATGTATACAGTATTTCTCAGACTCTCTAGGGCGTGTATCTTGTTACGCTAATGAACATAGATGACGTAGAACCGACTTTAAAATTCTGGCTTCTGTGATTTGCTTAAGATCTACTTAGAGGTGAGATTCCGAATGGCTGTTTCTGACTGTATAGAAGTTTACTGAGATGTATAGACTTTGGGTCTGGTTTTGGTGTGTAGTATTATTTATTTGCTAAGTTTTTTTTTTTCCTAATAAAATTCGTTGGTAAACTATCAAAGAAAAGATAAGCTGCAACTCGCGCACTGTCAGTGAAGCTAGAGCACGGTTTTCTTGATTCTGTCCTTCAGCAGTCTTGATGTTTTGGTATTACTTTATGGAACATGATTAATTATGAAGATGTCAGGATTCTTGTGGCCACATTTTAGCACTAGATCACACTGAAGGTTAATGGAGTTCCAGGTTCGGCATACAAGTAACTAATAACTTCATAGAGTGAGTTTAATTCCGTGTGAAATATACGACATCGAGTTGTGTAATGAAATAACAATTTTCTGTCTTTGTGTTGCCTCCCATTTTTTAATTACGAAGGGTATACTGTCTTAGCTTTCATAGCTTTAGTCCACTTGCTATTTTGGCAGACCATGGTGTTCAGGAGTTTATTATAGGAAATGGTGGCACAGTGAACAGCAACGTTACTAAGTTCTGTTATTCAAAGAGTGCTTGCTAAGGGTTTCTAGTAACCACTTTTGTAAACTGGGGGTTGGCAAGCTGCTGCTTGCAAGATAGATGTAGCACTTCCCATGAGTTAAGTTCGCACATTTTCAAATCTAAAAAAAAAAATCAACAGAATAGTATTTAGTGATGTGTAGAAATTACATGAAATTTAGATGGCAGTTCCCACTCATCAGATGTCACGGTCCATAGCCACATCCGAGGTATAGGCGGGGTGTCCCTTCCAGCCCTACAGCAGTGTTGAAGTGGGACACTCCAAGCCATTGGCTCACAGAGCTGACAGTATTTGTTCTCTGGGTCTTCTCAGGAAGTTTGATGAGTCCTGGTTTGTCTTAGTGAGTGGTAATGTGAACAGAGACGTATGAAGCTTGGAGACAAGCAAGAGATCAGTGATGCGGGCTGCTGAGCCTGTGGACCAGGCGTGGGCCTGCGGACCAGTGTGGTTGGAGTTGGGTAAGAGAAGTCAGAGATGTGATCAGGGGTCGGATTTATGTAAGGCCGTCGTCACGGAAGGACTCTAGCTTGTCCTCCTCCTGAGTTACAGTTCAGACTCACGCAGGTTTCCAGCAAAACCGTGACGCGCACTGACGAAGTCTGAGAGGACAGGTCACCACGATACTCTAGACTTGGGTATGAGGCTCTTTGAATGCATAGAGTGGTTTTTTAAAATTTTTTTTATTTTTTATTTTATTTATTTATTTATTTTAGCAGAGTTAGATGAAGATGGTACCTTTTCACAGTTGATTCACATTGTATTTTTTAAATTTTGAGCGGGGTTGAACATTTTATCATACATGTAACGTTATATGTTATTTTCTTCTTGGTAAGCTGAATTTAAACCTTTTCTTAATGTTTTGTTCACTTAATAACTTTCTTAGGTTGTGTGTGTGTGTGTGCGTGTGCGCACGCACGTGCACGCATGTTGGCCCTCAGTTGTCATTTGCCTTTCCTTTTTCGACAGTCCCTCTACGCCAGTGGGGGATGGTTTGGCTGGTCAGGAAACCTCCGGGAGGCATGTGTCTTTAGTTTCCCAACCTCGGGATTATAAACAAGTGCTACCACAATTGGCCTTTTTCTGGGGGGGCGAGGTTGGTGTTTTGAGACAGAGTTTCCCTGTGTAGCCTTGGCGTTCCTGGAATTCACTAGGTAGACCTGGCTGGCCTCAAACTCAGAGATCTGCCTGCCTTTGCCTCCCAAGTGCTAGGATTAAAGGTGTTCACCACTGCCTGGCAGCTTTGCTATTTGACCCATCCCCCAGCCTCAGTGTGTAGGGTTTTTTTTTTTTTTTAAATCTTTTTTGTTTTGTTTTTGTTTATGACAATTCCACACACGTAAATAATGTAAATATTAAAATAAAAATAAATAATATGTAAAAAATAAAACATAAATATGTAAAAAAACAAACATGTAAATGATGCACAGGGATTACTCTCTCCTCCCGCATTCTCCCATCTCCCTGCTACCTCTGCCTGTCTCCCCTTTCTCTACATTTCCTTGTCATACTCATGTCCAACTGAATAAACCGGTGTAACTCACTGAGCTCACAGTGAGCTACTGTAACCTGTCTGTGTGACCGTGAGTTGGGAGCTGTTGGGGCCTGGTGGGCTCAGCGGAGATGACTCCACTGAAGACAGTGGTTCCCTGTCTACCAGAACCCATCAGTCCCCAGTAGTTCCCATCCCAGTGCTAGGGCCCCGTGAGCCCCTCCCCCTTCTTGTCAGCCACTGTTTTTAAATCTTCTTATGTACCTCCTGGGTACAGGCACAGCTGTGAAAGCATGTGCTTCCGAGGTCACACTCAGGGTTTAGAAGGTGCATAATCTTGCTCTACAAGGTCCCACATGCTTCTCTCCCCTTGAGTAGACCTGATTTGCGTTGTTCTAGCTGAGAGCATCGCCGTGGTGAGTCTGCTTTCCATTCTTGCCACTGTCCATCCATTCATCTCAAGAGGACAGTGGTGTAATGCAGTTGGTCAAGGCCTTGGAGCCAGTGTGCCTTTATTTGAAAGCTAGCTCCAATCACGCGGAGATACCCAGAGTCTGTTTCAGCTTCTGCGCCTGAAAACGGAAGCAGTAATAGTACTCAGTGCTGAGGGCTGTCGGGAGCATTGAGTTACTGAATGCCCAGGGCTGCATGTAGTAGACTGCTTAGTAGATGTTAGTTAGCTATCACTCCCTCACTTTACGTATTTATTGGACTTCTTCTAAGTGCTAGACATCATACCAGATGCCAGACACTGGGACTGCAGCGAACGAGACTCCCCGCTTCCATTGTGCAAACAAGAATCAGCCTCCCTGTATCTTTCCTAGACCACCACCCTTGGGATAGCATGCGAGCCATTCGCTCCAATCTTTCCCCTTACTGAAGAGTTTCATGGTGCCACACGACATTTTCAAGTAATATTACTTGAAATAAATGCAGAGGCGGCCTGGCCCGCTTAGGCTTGAGGAGTAGAAGGACACGCCGATTAGACTTTACTAGCATTACATTTTCATAAAACAAGAGAGCGGTGACAACTAAGATTAGGAGTGGAGCCCCGCACGCACTTGACATTATCAGGGGTTCATCAGCTCCGAAGTGTCGGGTTTCTGGCTGGAATTCCTCGTGCATAACTGGGGTGATTGAGCTTCCTGAGAGACCGCCGTGGCCCTGCTCCTGTCAGCCTCCATCACTATCCCGCCTGGCCGTTCAGAGTCCTGACTCTTGGGTCGTGACTGCGGGTTTCTCAAGAGGTCGCACTAGTTTCATCTGCTGTAAATGAGGTTATTTACAAAGCTTCCTTTCGTTCTCTTGAGCGATTTTGTTTTTTAAAGGAGAATAACAAAAACAATAATAAGTAAAATTTAAGATACACTCTACACTCCCACATATGTCTCGGGTTTTCAGAACTCTGTACAGCTTTCTTATATACTTAGGGAGCCTTTCTACTCTCTGGATCGGGATGGCTTACTAGTTTTTGCTTGGCATCCTGGTTTTTTTTTTTTTTTTTTTTTTTTTTTTTATCTTTTTGAACACGTGGAAGGTTTTCTCCAAATCAGTATAGACATTTTGATAGTATTGTACTTACTAGTTGTCACATTGTCCACTTTAAAACAAAAATAAGTTAGTTCTGTCTTCTGATCTTTCCTGACTCTAAATCTGTCTGTCACGTTGGTTTCTTATAATCTACTTCTAAAGAGTCTAGACGTAATCTTGCCAGCATACCCGCCACCGTCAGCCCGTTCTGTCCTCTTTTGCTTGCGTGCCTTTTCTCTTCTTTCCTCCTTTGCTGCAGTGAAAACAGGCAGCTTCAGTGCTTAGCTTTTCTCTTTACTTCTGGTGAGATTTAGGTTCTTAGGCAGTAATGCTAGGGCTGTATATTTAATCATCTCAGGTCTTACTCTCATCATGGCTTGCTGCTTTTTCCCAGTTTGAGTTTCCTGGGAGCTTATTACCCGTTAATTTCCCAGGCTTTTTCTTGGCTTCAGTTATCAAAAAACTTGACTGACTGACTTCTTTATTTCCTTATGATTCTCATGTTCTCTGTTCAAGATGCATCTCTCCAAAGATAAATGCACTGATAGACTGCTGCAATGACTGACAGGTCACGGAACAGTATATATAGAACATAACTGCAAGCATGTAAATAAGTGCCCTTTATGACATAGAAAAGAGAATTTAAAACTGTTTAACAGCATCATTAAAAATGTCCGCAGATGTATTTGGTGGGCATCTGCGCATGTCTGTGCATTGTCTGCCCACTGCCTGCTATTTTGCAGGGTACTGTCTTTAGTGACTGATTCTTGTTTTCTGCAGAGGTCAGAAACTGTGTTTTCCTTGTTGTGTGAGCTCTGCTGGAGGTACTGAGAGGACAAGCTCAAGTGCTTTCCTGGCCAGGGCCTACAAAAATCTGACCAGTCACGTCTCTCTGACTTCATTAACACCGTTTATCAATTCATTGACTCCACTACAACCACACTGCCCACTTCCTGCTCCTCAAACTCATCAGACACGTTGTTGCCCCATGTGTAGAGCGGAAGGCTGGGGGACTTCTTGCCTGTAGGATTCCATTCTTTCCTGGATTTCTCCTAAGCAGATAGTGCAGTACTAATGCCACGGTCTATTGGTTGTTCTTGGAGCTGCTGACTAATGGCAGAAAGCAGAGGAAGGGCTGAAGCATGGCAGAATGTTGTGATCTAAGAAGGCTAATGGGTTTCCCAGAGGGAAGGCCTGAGAACAGCTGTGACTTCTTGAGCCTTTGGTGTTCTGGTACCACGGTCACCTGCTGGTCAAGGGCTGAACAGCCTCTCCAACCTTACATGTGCTTGTCCTCTGCACTGTGCTAACTCATGAAAATACCTCTCTGGGATTATTAAGATATTAACATGTGTCTTTACCAGTGTGTGGAAGCTCTCCTGTTACTTTAGATAACATGTATCTTTATCAGTGTGTGGAAGCTCACCTGCACACTGGATATCAACATGTATCTTTACCGGTGGTGTCTCACTCTGTGCTGTGCTTTGCTTCAGGGCACATGGCAGAAATAAAGAGGAGAGTTGGTAATTTATAGCTCAGTGTTTGCCTTAGTAAGACCTACTTCACACTGACTTGGTAGCAAAGCATACCTTGATTATCTGCAGTAATACAAGAAAAGGAGCATATAGATGACTGTAGTCGATGTGATGTTCTATAGAGGATTTGCGTAGAAAATAATTTATGATGCTTGAAAATTAGAAATTTAGAACATTAACTCAGGGTACTAATTAAAAATAGGACTATATAGGAGAGTCGAAATGTTCCAATCATCTGTTACAACAAAAGTTCCTTCTTACAGTTTTGCATACAAGGTCCAGGTCACTGTGCATATCTTCTTTGCATTTATTTGAAAACAAATCCTTGAATCAGAAAATGTATTGCCTCCAAAGGATGCGTGACTCCAGTAAACTAATATGGACGGCAGCGAAAGCCCTGAAGAGTATCACCAACAGCAGGAAGGATTGGGAAGGTCTGAGGGTGATAATTGTCATTGATCTGACAGAATCTTATATTGCTAAAATCTGACAGCCAGTCTCTGTGATGCAGTCCCAGCTAATAAATTATAAATTGTATTTCCATATTTAGGTTTTCCTGTTTGCTTTTTGAGACAGAGTTTCATCTGTAGACCAGGCTGGCCTGAACTCACAGTGGTCCCCCTTCCTCTGCCTCTCCAGTTCTGGGATTAAAGGCATGCACCACCAGAGCTGACTCTATAAAGCCACTTTAAAAGCTCTACAGTTGCTATTTAAAGCCTACATTTCCTTCTAATGCTTGTGAGAATATGAAACAAAATAGTTATCCATTAGGCTAATTTTTATTGCAGGTGAGAAGATAAAAATGTGTTTTATAGAATAATTGATTAAATATACCTGTTCCTGGGCATATGCATTTTAATTATAATTTTTATGATGTGTTAGAGCCAACATTTTCTTAGAGAAATATAACTCAAGATTACATATTGGGCAACAGTGGGAAAATGGAATTTAGTATGAAAATATTTGCTTCATGTTAACTTTTTATGAATGCAGCTAATACATACAGTGAACTCAAGCTGTAAAAACAATTAGCTGGGAAAATGCCAAGTGAATTTTTTATATTCTAAAGAATATCTATTAACCTACATGTTATTGTTATCATTAAACTACATGCAGATGTACAACCAGATTCACTTAGACTCAATGAAAGAGACAAAATACTACAAGCGTGCAGTAAGTTTAATTACTGTTTGCATCTCTATCAAAGCGCATTGATCTTGCTGTAACACCGCTGATGTAATGTCTCTGTGTTTCTTTCGGGAGTATTTGCCATGGGCAAACATCCAAAGCTGATAGTTAATTTTGATCAGCAAAAACGTTGGAGGAGACGTCTGGGTTGGACATTGTAACAAAGCTGTCTCTGGAGCTCATGTGAGCCTCAGAGGATGTGCCCCACTTGCCTACTGTCCATTTGAATCTTGCATCCTAGCCATCACTGAGGTAATCCATCCACGAAAAGATGAAAAAAGCCTTTAATTACAGTCTGATTGTATTTTTATATTTCCCAGCTATATAAATTTTTTAAAACTCAAAAGCAAATATTTATGGGCTTAACATTGTAAGGAAACAGAAGCATTTCAACTATTTTCTAGAAATAGTTTCATTAATCATTTTGTTACTGGAAAGGACTTAAGAGATTTTCTACACTAATAATGCACAAAGAGCATTTTCAGAGAAGCATTAGCCAAAGATGGAATTGAATATGGAAGAATTCATGTAATGCACAAGCCATATTTTAGTATATTTTTACTCATAGGAAACTGTTAGTTTTTTTGAGCAGGTCATATTTAGTAAATATATGGTAAAAGCTTAAGGTTTTATTTCTTTAAAACACCTTACAAAAGATTTTAAGATGCACAGTGTGTGTATATACATTTATTTATTTGAAAAGTTGTCCCTAAATGAATGTACAGCTATGTGCTATGCTAATACATGGAAAATGAAATAATTTCTACCTAGATTGCTGCTTTCATAAAGCTGAGAAAGTTGATACAAGCAAAGTCATTCATAGTCTTGATTGACCTTGAGTACATGCAGCTTCTCCCCCAGGCCATCTATGTAATAGATGGATCCAGTTTATCCCACTGTAAATCTCAGGATCTTTTTGCTATCAGTATTTATTTCCAAGTTATAAAGTTTATTATATAAAGTAATTACAAAGTTATTAGTTCCAAGTTTATAAAAGGTATATTTGAGACACACTTTTTAGTTACAGTTCTTAAAACAAGGAGTAATTTTTATTATATTCAAACTAAGAGGTTTAGTAGATTAAACATGTGAATCAGAAAGGCCGTAGACGTTCACCCAAAAGCTTATCTCGGGTGTCTCGTTGACACACTGATGATTCTCTGAAAGTGGTTCCATTGCCAAACATTTAGAAAACACTGTAGTTATATTTCTTTTTGAGCATACTATAGTTTGAACAGCAGAGGGTGTATGGGAAGACAAATTCATTAGCCTTATCCCTATGTTGGAAAGATACCATGGAAATAAGTTGAGTATCCAACACAAGAACTTAGAGAAGGAATAACAAATGCAAAAGGAAAATAAATGCAGCAGAATAAAATGGCTACATAAAAAAAGGAAAGATATTTGAAATGCGACACTTTGTTTTTAGTAAGACCTATTAGAATATGGAAATGTGTAAACTAGTAAGATGAACAAATACAGATTTTTTAAGTATAGGTTGCTGGTGGGGTGTGGCCACTACAGCTGTAAAGAAGTAAAAATGTTCATTAGGAGTACTCATGGTAAAAATAGCCTTGGAACCTGGATGAACTGGGTGATCTTGTAGGGAAATAGAAATTTACCAGACCTACCTCAGAAGAAGGTAAGATTTGTGTTTCTGTCGAATGTCCAGAATGACTAGCTAGACAGGTAGCCACTCTATATCTCGCATGATCTTGTCGAAAAGTAACCGGCCTGGATGGTTTCCCTGAGAAATTTTACTGAATCTTTGTAAAACAAGGAACAAATTGTTTTAAGATAGCGAAAATAACCTTGGCAGCTGATTCTCCAGTGCTAGACAAGAGGATATGACTTCAGATGATTGTTACTTATGGAATATTACTGGAAAATCCCAATTAAAAGATTGGAAATGAATCTCACAATATTTTGATTTCTTCTAGGAATGTAAAGTTGTTTTGCTATTAGAAAGTAGGGCAATGAAGCTTACCTAACTGAAGGTGAAAGATAAAGTCAGCACTGTCTACAGAAGGGCTGAAGAGACAGTGGGATTTCTTTAAATTCTGTTTTTGACTTAAAAGCTCAACACTCTATAAATAACTGAATACTTTTGCGTTGTTGTAAAATATATACACAAATGTACATTTGTACAAACTCCCGCTGTCTCTCTCCCTCCTCCCCTTTCATCTAGTCCAGTAGCCAGTGTTGCACTCACTGGAGATACAACAGCTGGGTTCCAGTTAGTGAGAAGCAAGTCAAGAACACCCTCTGCTCGCTGCTATTAGCATTCTCTTGGTGATGGAGGCCAGCACAACTGGAGTGTAGGAAGGAGACCAGCAGTTCCTAAGCTCGGGTTTCATCAAGGTGGACTGGGAGAGACGAGGAGGAAGCAGGGGCGGGGGGAAACTTCTCCATCAACCTTGGACTTAGAATGTCCTCAGCGTTCCCTGTGGTGATTTGTGTACCTGTGGCGCTAGCTCAGAGAGATCCTCTGAATCTGCCAGATCTCTTCAGTCTAGTTTAGACTTCAGCGGTCTTGATATTCATGTGTAGCATGACCTCTCCAGAGTTTACAGCTCACGTACGTGCAGCTGTTTCAGAGGCAGCACAGTTGAGAGTTTGAGTGTAGGCTTCCAGGGAGACTGGCTGGACTCAGACGCCAAGTCCCATTAGGGAGTCTTGGAGGGGTGCGTTACCATCTCTGTTCCCTGTCCTCATCTGTAAATGGAGTTGAGGTTCTGGGGAGCGAATGATCTAAATGCTAGTGTCTTCTTTTGCTGTAACTCTGATAATGATGCGGTGGTGATTTATGTAGGTATGGTTTAAGGAAGGGACAAGAATGGGTTTCCTCCATTTCATGAGGGTAGCCGAGGCAGGCCTCTGAGAGCGCTCTCTGCCCTCCACAGCCCCGAGTGTAGAGGCATTTCAGGGACACAGGCTGAGTGCTTTCTTCTCTCTCTCATATTCTAAATCTACACCCTTCTATTAATTTACCAAATTTAATTTAAACATAGGTTTTCCTTTGAACAGAGACAAGAGTTGATTCTGCGAACGTTTCTTTCTGTTTTTTTTTTTTTTTTTTAACTTCAAGGCAGCTAAAAACATGACGCTCTGATTGCCACCGTGCCATGGTCATAGGTCATCTCCTGGAAGCATGCTCTCCCAGAACTCCTGTGCGTGTCTTTTCTGTTTCCCCCTAGACATGCAATACATAATTAGGGTAGTTCCACAAGCAGGAGAGAGGCAATGCCCTTACACCTCCCAAAGCCTCTCTTTAGCTTGCTCGTGAATCTTTTCAAACCAGTCCTAATATTTGAAATTCCTTAAGAATTAAAACTCGGACCCCATAAAAGACATATTTTCAAGTTTTATAGATGTGAAGAAAGAACTATCTAGACATTTTATATACGAACAAGTTTGAAAACATGCCAAGACTACTTTATAACTTTATGATAAAACTTGTTACTTTCTCTTCCAGGAGAGAGAATTTGGGTTAGTACTGCCAACGTGTACAGAGAGCAGAAGTAATCAAGTGTCATTTAAGTTCTAAGTTTTAGCGTTTAGAAGCTTTTAATCATAGATTCTGCAAGTATTTTGCAGACAAGTACACTGGGATAGAAAGACTAAGTGACACTCTGTTTTCTGTCTGAATTAGAAATAAACAGAACCCAGCCTCTCCCCATTAGATCAGAAGATAACGTTTTCATGTGCTTGGACATAAACCTGTAGAGTAGATATGAATGTCTAAGCTGGATTGAAATTTATGAGTAACACTAGCAAATGAAATGAGGTAATTATTTTTCAATTTTTTAAAGTCCTAATGTTGTTTGGAATGTGTCTTTGTCACCTTGTAAAAGTGATATTTAGGAAAGTGAGATGCTGGAAAGTCAAGCGCCGGCCAGTGATAGGGAGGACAGATGGACTTCTGTTGTTTAGAAAGATAACATAAAGAAGTTGAGAAAGAAGGCTCTGAATGAAGCAACTCTGGGCGGACTGCAAGATTATACGGTGTAGAACATTGTCATAGCAACACACGGGAAGGTAGTTTTCCTTCTCTTAAAAACCGTATTAATTCAAAGGATGCATGTGTTCTTTCTTGATCGCTGTATTGTCTCATGTCTTGAAGATGGGTCAAATGTGAAGTTTCCTTGTGTATCTAAGGAAAAAGAAGCTTTTTTATTTACAGCGTTTGGTGTTTATTCCCTACCACCACCACATACTCACCACACTGGGAGCAGTGGAGCCTTCTAAGTGCCTTGAGTGCTGTCTAGGTTGTTCAGTAGTGTGTCTGACTGCCATCATTGTGACTTTCCACATTGAACCACTCAATGTGTGAACTTCATGCTGTGGAAACTCAGGAAGTCACTGTGGAGTGCTGTTTGTTTCAGAAGTCATGTAGTGACATGTCCGGGTCTCTCTGTGCATCCTCATTCAGTAGAAGCCTTTCATTAGCTTCTCTGGCCACGAAAGAGATGGTTGGATAAACAAAAATGGCTAGAGCTGGATGATAAGTCAGAGTTTTAGGCTAACTCTTTGTTTAGTGTGTGTGTGTGTGTGTGTGTGTGTGTGTGTGTGTGTGTGTGTGTGTGTGTGCGCGCGCATGCGCGCGTGCTTGCATGCTCACAAGAGTTCATGTCACAACACACATGAAGTCAAAGGTTTTCTTCCAGCATTCAGGTCCTGGGCAGTGAGCTAGGCCTTCAGTCTTGGTGGTAAGCACCTTTACCCACTAAGCCTTCTTGCTGGTTAGGGAACTCTTCAAGATTTTCTTGAACCTCTGAAGCCAGACAGACTTGAATTAGACTCTCAACAACTCTGTTGAGGAAAATTGTTACTTCTTAAAGTGAGCTTGGGGACCTTTCCTGTCAAATCAGGGCTCTGTAAGGATTAAACAGATACGAAGGATGTAGCCAGTGTGTAGGAAGGAGTGGTTATGTCCCTAATTCCATGCAGTTGCCTGTTGGCCAAGACTGTCTAGTGCAGGGACAACCTAGAGCAGTGGCTCTGAGACAGTTAGTAGGCAGACTCACCAAGGCAGCCTAGGGACCTCCACAGCAGAGACTGATCCGGAAGACCAGGGTTGGAGTGTAGATTTTTAACTAGGACAGCCAGTTCTGATGAAAGCAGAGCCATGCTTTGGAGGCTGTGGATGGGAGAAGCCCATTTAATCATTTAATTCCAGAGTAGGGTTTCTCATGGTTAATCTCTTAACAATACTAACAGTTCGGGAATCTAAGCTTCGCGCACAACATTCTAACTGCTTAGCTGAATATATTCTAATTGGAAGAAATAAATACATTATATGTTGAATGTTCATTATCAAAATTCAAGCTTCCTGTTTGAACAAATACAAACAGGAGAGGAACTTCATTAAGAAGAACCTACCACCTTTAAAAGTTAATAAACTTAGCGTGTTTCTTTACCAAAGGAAATAAGTATTTAGCGGCAAGGACCTCAACACACAGTATTCTGTTTGATGAAGTATTCTGCGTCATCTCTTCTGCAGTGCAGTCTGGATGCCATTAATCAGAGTGTTCTGGCTAATCTTAATTGTCATGGTGCTCTGAGGAGATGTGATGTGTAAGATATTCAAACCATGTGGGGTGTATTACTAAGAATCACTGTTAACCCAGAGGATGAAGTGAAACCGGAATGAAGCAAGTCAGGCATCAGGTCTTGGTATTTCCTGTTGTTACTACTAGAATATTTTACTTCTTATGTAAAAAATGCAGTATACTTAATTTTCCCTCTGATATTTATGATATGATTTATATATACATAATATCAAAACGCATGCCTATACACGTACATAAGGCCATATTTGATGGCCCAAAAGGAAGCGGCCCCAAGGGCTCTTTAGTGTGCAATTAATATTTTGGTCAGAAAAATCAGCAGATTGTTTCAGTATGGTTATGTGTTATGACATCATATTCCAGTAAAGTTATAATGAACAGAAATTTTGTTTGTCTCTGTGGCAAACCAAAATGAGTTTTGTAATTGTCAGCAGACCTTAGTGATTATAGTGGCGCCCACTCCCTCTACTGTAGTTAAAGGTCCTAGCATTCCACTTGGGGGCCTCTGCTTTCAGAAGTTTATAATTAATTGTAAGCATTTGCGCTACGGGGAAAGCTTGCATGCGTGATCAGTTGAGGAGTCAATTTCTGATTTCAAATAGTGTATCTTGAAGTTTTATAGGACCAATTAAAATACATGTAGTTCTGTTAAGGTGGGAAACTAAGCCACTCTGTGGACGACGAAGTGAAGACAGTATACATCATATACACACATTCATATTACTCTATTGACATTTTTGGATTGAAAGGGTAAGTAGTAAGTCATGGGGAATTGTGCCATCAGTACCCTGTTCAGTTATTGTAATCAAGGGACAAAAAGATTGCTTTTTAAAATTCTTTTTAGTCTCTGGATGTTAAAATTTTTACTGTCATTGTTTTCCTTACTTTAACTTTTTTATGTTTCCTAATTTAAAAATAATAAGGATATTTATATTCACTTACAACACCTTATCTTTAAAAAATGAACAGAAAACCGTGAGCCATAAAAGTTGATGTTGAACGTTTAAAGCAGTGACTTTTCTGCTTCCATACCCTCGATTTCTCCAGTCCCCGAGACACGGTGATTGCACCTCCCCACCATCATGCTGTAATGTCTCTTCTGGCTCTGACCCTCTCTTAACCAGCCTCTGCCATCTATGGTTTCCCTCACACTTTGATCACAGGCTTTCATCAGATTCCAGCCCTGGGCGCTCTGGGTTCCTGTACGCACATCTCTTCCAGGTGTTTATCGGCTCACACGCTCTCCATCACTGCCTCGAGTCTGCATCTTCAGTACCAATCTGCATCTTCAGTAAACCCTCATTGAATCAGTCCCATTTACCCAGTAAATTCTAAAGTTGTGAGCTCTCTCCAGTTTATTTCAGACTGAAGAATGCCACTACTTGGATATTTAATAATCATTTAAAACATGTTGTGACCTCATGTTGGGGTGTAACTTGGTGGTAGAGTACTTGTCTACCACGGGCAAGCCCTTGGGTTCAGTCCCTAGCATGGGAAGAAAAAAAAAGCCGATCTCATTTGGGCTTTGGTTTAGAAACATTTTTCAGCACTGGAAGAACTTTTTAAAAAAGATTCATTTATTTTATTTATATGAGCACTCTATCTGCACATACATCTGCATGCCAGAAGAGTGCATCTGATCCCATTATAGATGGTTGTGAGCCACCATGTCGTTGCTGGGAATTGAACTCAGAACCTTTGGAAGAACAGCTGGTGCTCCTAACCACTAAGCCATCTCTCTAGCCCCTGGAATAATTTTTTAAACTGAATTTTTAGCATTAGAATTATGAATATATTATTTCATCAAAATTGATCCTTATAAACCACTCAATTCAGTGATCAAATTGTTCAGCCTCGTTTTCCTTTGTGAGATTTGTAGTCAGTCCCTCCTTTAACATACCCTTTCTACATTGTGGGCCTATGCTTACTGGTCTGTCTGTTACCTCTGAATCCTACAGGTTTCTTATTTTTCTTGCATGTTTAGATACCATCTCTATATTGATTATTCCTAAATTTTATCTTTGCCTTAGACCTTTTTCTTAGAGCCCAGACTCATAAATATGATTGCCCACTTGACATACCTGCTTGGAGGTCTGATATCTCTAATAGTGTCATGTTTCCAGAGAGCAGCTGCTAACGTTAGTCTTCCAGTGAGTACTCTCTCCTAGAGCTTGAAGTGATTCTTGAACAATTTCTTAGAGTCAGTCCTTAGGTAATTCCATCTCTATTTTCAAAACTTATAGAGACTTCAGGGACTTGTTTTCTTCTACTCTGATACCCAAGTTAAGACTCTGTCCCTCCTGTAGCTTACCTCATAGCTACTGTTAGAGCTCCTTACTTCTACTACCCTTCCCCTTCAATCTGCCCTAAATATAGGAGATGATCTTCCAAAATGCGATTTAGATGATGTCCTTTTCTGTTCAGAATGGCTGTCATTTCTCTTAGGATAGAAGCGAGATTCTTAAGATGATTTTTAAGGAAGGCCCTGCGGAATCTGGTTACCTCTTATCACTGGGTTTTCCTTCCTCACCCCCCCACACCTCCCCCAGATGGCGTGTCTCTGGGCCCCTGTCATGGTATTCTGTTTCCCAAATGCACTGCTCCAGATTCCTGCATGGCTTTGTTCTTCGCTTATCTCAGGCCTTTACAAAGTGGTCATTTTCCCAGTGAACCCCTCCTTGGCCATCTTATCTAGAAAGCTGCCTGAAACTTCTGAATCCTTGCCTCTTTTTTAAAAAGACAGGTATTTCTAACACACTAGATATTCCACATACATGTCTTACCATTTGCTTCTCTACTGTTATGTTTGTGTATGACATGACAGTGACATGTCATAAAAGACGTTCCATAAGTAATTGTTGAGGTGATAGATTCTATCATATATCCTAATTTTTAAAATTTCTTCTTAGATGTGTTCTTTCTTCTCTCAGTCTCTTATCCCCTCTTACCTTCATGGTTCCAGCTTTCTAGTCACACTCTGCTCAGTTTCATTAAGCATGAACTTGGTTGGGTTTTTCAACCATGAGACTATTTTGTTATACTGTGTCTGATGCAGTTCAGAAATGATACAGTCCAGGGGTCTTGATTGAGTTCATTTTTTTCTGCCAGTTAAAGTATTAAAAAGCAGGAAAAATCTGAAGCACAACAGGTACAGTGTAGAGATCTCACGCACTGCAGACAGAATTAACACTTGAAGAAAGTGTTTGTTGGGGGAAAGGAGACACATGTATACGGCAGACACACAGTGAAAAAGACCCTCTGCAGAGCAGAGGGGCGACTCAGAAAGCTGAAGATCAGTCTCTTCTTCGGAGCTGAGGGCTTTAAAGCCTCTGTAGAGTCTTCCTTCCCTACTTTGGGGTTGGTCAGTTTGAAGACAGACAAGATTGTTGATTGGTCAGCAACTGTTGTATGGCATGTCCTAATCAAGCCTTGAACTTGTTGAACCAGTCCATCAGCAGGGGCTGCTGGTGGGAGGCCAAAGCTGCCATGTTTTTGTCTCAGGTCAGGAGGTTGAGGAAGAAGCCGGCCATCTTGGAAATTCACCACCTTTATAACTTAGCCACGAACACCTTCCCTATCTGTCTGCCTACCAGGGAGTCTGACTCCTGGTCTCTAACCTCCTGTATAAGAAGTAACTTAAATGCTGCTCAGCACCATGTCAGAGAAATGCACATCAAACCGCAGTGAGAAGCCAGGATACACGGAGGACAAGAATAGGGAACTCTCATATCCTGTTGTTGGGACTGTAGGTTAGTATATTCATTAGGGAAAACGGCATAGAGATTCCTCAAAAACAGCAACATCAAAACCAGCAAAACGTGCCAAACCTAGAAGTAGAACTATTATATGACCCAGCAATCTCCCCAGTGGAATTGATTTTGAAGAGAGAGAGACATCTACAGTCACATGCTAACAGCAATGTTCACAGTAGCCAAGACTTGGAATCAATCTAGGTATCCATCGATGGATGACTAGCTAAAGAAAGTATGAATAACAATGGAATGTTACCCAGTCATAAAAAGACTGGAATTGTTTCTCATGCAGCAGTGTGGGTGGAGCTGAAGGGCATTATGTGAAGTGAAATGAGTCATGCACAGGAAGAAAAGCCCTGCGTGTTTTTATATCACCTGGAAGCTAAGGATTTGATCTTAAGACACGTAGAGAGTAGAACAGTAGTTACCAGATTCTGAAAAGGGGTGCTGGGGAGGAGAGAATGGGGAGAAGATATTTCGTGGGGTTCAGTTTGGTTGGAGGGATGCTGTATATATTCTACATAGAATAGTAGAATAACTGTGGGTGACAGAAGCTAGGTCAGCATTTCAAACGGAGCATCTTGAATGTTCCCTGCACAAAGAAATGGCGCATTTCCGAGGTGGTACACTTGCCAGTCACCCTAATCTGATCATTGTGCGTTGTGTGCACGATGAAATGTCCCTGCTTTCTGATGTGTATAGGTGCTGAGCCCAGTTAAAAACAAACATTTTAAAAAGAATTGGCATAATTTTCTTAGTTTTTGTTATGTTGATGTGGTGTCATCATTACTTTATGTCATACTGAGTCCGCCTCTCCGCCTCCGTAGCTCTAGAACGGCCATTATTTACTGCAAGCCCAGGAGTGTGCATATTGCCACCTGCGTGGGCTACCTGTCTCGGGCTTCCACAGTGACTCCCTGTTCTCAGTTGCAAGCTGTTTAGTTCTCATCTATAAAAACTGACTAAAACTTCATTAGAAAATCTCCTGTAATATACTTAGATAATTTTACCGCATTATTTTTCGTTTAATGTTATATTTTTCACGGAAGTCAGTGTTCACTGTTACGTGTAGGTATATTGACTCACGTTTTACCTCAGAAATATATGCATGAGGTTAGAATTTTATTAGGGTTAGCAAGAGAATATGTATTACATACATAGCTGCTAACATGTTAAGTGACATAATCTTACGGTTATAAATGGTTGTAGACGGATACTGCGGTAACACTAATGTTGTGTTTTCTTATTATAGGTATCATTGCCCAATGCCCAAGATTTTTTATGTTCAGTTGACCGTAGGAAATAACGAATTCTTCGGTGAAGGGAAGACCCGACAAGCTGCCAGGCACAATGCTGCGATGAAAGCTCTGCAGGCGCTGCAGAATGAGCCTATTCCAGAAAAGTCTGCTCAGGTGCGGTGCTGCGCGTGACAGCCTCTGTCCCGTGCTGCCCCCGGGAGGTGACTGACCAGACACATAATTGTGTAGTAAAAGAAATAGTCTGTTCAGCTAGGGAAGGATCATGACAGTCTGCTTTCAAATGTTTGCCACTACGCTGGGCCTGCTGGGGAGACCTGGGTTCACCGGTGGAAGTCATTTGCCAGGCAGCATGGGGTTTAGGCATGTGTGTATAAAGATGAAAGGTAACATTCATTTCCTTACATTTAATGCACCTTGTAGCGGGCATAGATTACATTGTGTTAACCCGAGATCAAGGACGCCACAACAGATCTCGGCAGTGCAGGGAATTGAACCTAGTGTCTTGTGCTTTAAAGACAAGCACTCTCCCAAGTGAGCCACATCCCCAGCCTGAGGTCAAGGAATGAAAAGAGGAGGAGATTGTTTGAGAATTTAGAGTCCTACTTTAGTTTGCAGATTAGAATATGAAGGCTCCTCTTGGGTAATTTTACCTATTTTTACGGTTTCTTCGTCTTTCTCCTTTGACCTCAGTAATATCTCTAATATCTCTAGTTCAGGCTATAGTGTAGTCCCTGTCTTACTCTTTTCTGCTTTGTTACACAAACAGTTCAGCCTCCTGGATTATCCTTTCTCCAAACATGGTGGTCTTCTTTCTTTGACATTTGTTACAATGGTAGACATATATTTTTTCTGCTGGTGCGTTTTCATTGCAACTGTAAACTTTTCTAATTAGACCATAAGCTTCTTGATAGCAAGAATTGTCCCTTTGCCTCCTCATCTCTTACACACTTTGTTCAGCACAGAGGAGACTCTCTAGGAGTGTGCTAAAAGAGCAAGTAAGTGAATGCTCATGCCAGACACAGTTCTGATTTCTTGGTTTGCAGCCTGTACTCTGTCTATCATGTAAGCCTGTGGGCCACGTTAGAACAGCAGCTGGGAAGTGAGGTACGCAACTCTACCGTAAAAGAATTGGGTCTAAGGAGTGTATGGTTGGGTAGAAAAATTTCAAACTAAGCATTAACTGCTTTTATTTCAAGTAAAACAAAATAAAATCAAAAAGCCTGGCAGTGTATCCCTGACTCTAATAGTTCCAGGAGACTCCACTGTGTACATCCTTGTCTGCTATTTCAAATTTCTCAGCTAGGCTCACATGGCTGCAGGGCAGCTGTGAAGGTCATTGTGATGTCTAACTTCTTACTACTCTGTTTTTTTGTTTTTTAACTTAGAATGGTGAATCAGGAAAAGAAATGGATGATGACAAAGATGCAAATAAATCTGAAATAAGCTTAGTGTTTGAAATTGCTCTGAAGAGAAATATGCCTGTCAGTTTTGAGGTATGTGTTCTGGTGCTTTTCTTTGATTATTCAAACAAGTTAAATGGTGTACTAGATTATTGCAGAAGTGCGTATGTGTCTTGTGTAGAGATTCATTACCATGAAATGATATATGTCCCGGAGAAATAGAAATTGCTGTAATGTTGTGAATATTGCAGGTCTCTGCCACCTTTATACGTGACATTTTAGTTTTGACCATAAAATTTGTTTTCTGATCACAATTTCTGTTAACCTATAGGATTTAGTGTTTTATTCATTTATTATTAATTTGATCCTATTTAAGTCAAGTTATGAGTCAAGCTTATATTTAGTGATACTATGCTAACATCCAATTCCTTTTAATTGTATGGCAGTCAAAACACGTTTGATCTGTTTTGCAGCAGGTGCTGGGAACCTAGGACTTTGTCATATGCCAAGTATGTATGCTAGCGCTGAACTACCCCTGCTCCCCAAAATGTATTTTAATATTAACTGGCAAATAACGAAAGAGGAATGCAATAGCTTTCTATAATGAAATATGCACAAACTAAATATTTATAAAAGTGTAAAAAATCTAAAAGAGAGGACCTTAAAGACAGTTCGATAGTGCCTTCCATAGTAAGAGGTCACTACCTTTGGAGCTCGTGAGGAGGAATGAGGACATAAGCTCCAACCCTGGGGAGAGGTCCCCTTCAGGCTTCACAGCCTTTGCCTGGTGGAAAATCCAGCACTGTACTTCCTGCAAGGGACTTCCTGCACCGAGAAATGGCTGTCTTCCCGAGCACAGCTCTGATAACTCAGATTACCTGACTGCTCGGCCTGTAGCAGGCTGAAAGTAGCAAAATGGGGGCGGCAGGGAGAGACAGTACTTGACAGCAGATTGATTCCAATAAGAAGTGGCTGGGGAAGCTTGGGAAACCTGTCAAAGCTTTCGGCACTTACCCAAAAGTCATTTAGTCTTTTAAAGACTAAAGTGAAGAGACAGACTATGGTGTAAGTCATAGAAGTCCTTTGCACATCTGCATGTTATGGCATAGAGTGTTTGATGTTCAAACTGATGATCGAATGTAAGCAATAAAAGGTTAGCATCCAAAATCCTTTATTGAGGTCAGTAAATCACTTTTCATATATGTGGTGCCTGTGTGTGTGTGTGCGTGCACACGTGTTCTTAGCCTAGAGGTTGACACAGGGGAGAGATCATTCTATGCCTTGTGTGTATGGGTGGGGGGTTGGGTTGTGACAAAACTCAGAAATGAACCAGGGACCTTTCTCTACCTTATTTTTTTGAGAAAAGATCTCTCACTGAACCCAGAGCTTACTGATTTGGTTAGGCTGGCTGGCCAGTGAGTGCCAGAGTCCGCCTGTCTCCACCTCACCGAGGCTTGGGTTTACAGACTTGTGCAACAGTGCCTGGTTCTTACATGATGCTGGAGAGCTGAACTCAGGCTCGCCTGTTTGCACAGCAGACACCTTACCAACTGGGCCATCTCCCCAGCCCGGCGAACTACCTTTCTAAAGGAAAAGCGTGCGCATTGGGATGGTGAAAATGACAGTTGATGTTTAAATCGATAAACTTAAGTCACTTGGAAGGTATACTTACAACTAATTCCTTATCCATCCAGTAATGTTGGGTCATCGAGACACTCTGTTGTTTTTATTCCTTTTCCTAGTTGGACTCCAATATTAGAAGATAAAATTCCAATGTAATATTAGGTAGTAAACCAAATATTGTATGTTCCATAGATCAGAATTTTAAAGGAAACTAGCATTTTGAGTATTCAGGATTTGGAATCCATCTTTCCTCTACAGTTCAGCATAGTTTAATGTAAGACCAAATCAAATAGTCCAGGAATATTCCTAGTTGAAAGTTCCACAATTCTTTGCACTGAAACCTACACATTTTTGTGGTCTATCCACGTACCATCTAAGATCATGTCACTGCAATCCCTAAGAGTTTATATTCCCTTATGAAAGCAGCCTTTGAAGTTTCTAATGGGAGGTTAATTTTCGTCCTTTTCCTGTCTTGGAGAGTCTGCCACGGGAGGATGCTTCATAGCTCAATAGTGTCTGAAACATTCGAATATATGTAAACACAGATTAAAAATGCTTTACAGTCTGTCCTTCCCATCATGTCGTACAGAGCCATCATCACATATGTGGTCCTGTAAAATGGACCATTGCATGATAAAACTTTATCTGTGAAATGACAAGACCTCTTTGACCTTTGGTGCCTTACCCTGATAGAAGACATCATTAGAGATATATGTAGCGTGTTCTTTTCACTCTACATGTCTTACCTAGTGTGGGATCATAGCTAATATGGCTTGTTCTGTGCTCTTCGCTTTGTGTTCTATTAGATGTGGGGAACCATGACTAACTATAGATTACGTTTGTGGAGATTCCTTTTGCTTTTGGTTAATGAAGAATCATAAATGTCTCACATGAACATTGCTGGTATCAAAGCTTCATAATAGCTATCTTAAAGAGTGACTGTAATTTAGGCATGGCTCTCCAGACTAGTTGGAGAGACTATTAAAGATTCATGCTGTTAAAGCACAATTGCTGGCCAGGCGGTGGTGGCACACACCTTTAATCCCGGCACTCAGGGGCAGAGGCAGGTGGAACTCTGTGAGTTCAAGGCCAGCTTGGTCTACAGAGTGAGTTCCAGGACAGCCAGAGTTACAACGGAGAAACCCTGTCTTGAAAAACAAAACAAAATAAAAACCAAGCACAGATACCTGTATGTTGATTAATATTTTACTTGCATTTTTTTAATAGGTTATTAAAGAAAGCGGACCACCACACATGAAGAGTTTTGTTACCCGAGTGTCAGTGGGAGAGTTTTCTGCAGAAGGAGAGGGAAATAGCAAAAAACTCTCCAAGAAGCGTGCAGCAACCACTGTCTTACAGGAGCTTAAAAAACTCCCACCTCTTCCTGTGGTAGAGAAGCCAAAACTGTTTTTTAAAAAACGCCCTAAAACAATAGTGAAGGTAAGCATATAGTTGTGAATATCCATTTATTTTACTTACTGTAGTGATTGGCCACAGCATGGTATTTTTGGTCAATATAGAGCACGTAATATGGTTGTTGTCCAGTAAGATCATAATGAAGCAGAAAAATTATATAGCATTTTTAATACGCTTGTCTATGTTTACATATATTTATATAACTTGAACTTGCAAGCACCAATTAGAGTTACCTCAAGTTTCTAGTAACATGTCCTAAGGTTTATAGCTTGGGAACAGTTGCTATGCCACACAGCCCAAGTGTGTAGTAAGCTGTATCATCTAGGTTTGTGTAAGCACGCTGCAATGCATCACGGTTGTAAAGTGACATGTAGCCACAGTGTACCAGCTATAGGCAGTCAACACAAAGTTTTCTTAAGATAGATCCCTGAACCAATGGGGAAAAATAACGTCAATCTCTTTTCTCCTCCTTTCCCTCCCTCTCACCCTCTCCCTCCTTCCAACTCCCATTTCTTTTCTTCCCTGCATCCTCTTCTAGGTCAATATGTAGAACATGTGACGATGAAGTAATAATTTTACTGCTTTATATATTTGTGCTTCTTAGCGTCTATTTGTGTCTCCTTTAGTATAATTTTTCTCATTGTGACCATGGAAAGTAGATGATATTATTTCTCATCTTATTTCACTTTACTATTTTGTGTGTGGTGTGCACACATGTGTGTATGTGAGGTTGCATGTATGTGGGCAAGTGTTCCTCTGTGTGTGTATGTGTTCAGAGCTGAGGTTAATGTTGGGTGTCTTCCTTGATTTATTCATTCCCCATTTATTCTTTGTCATTTTCCATTTATTCTTTGAGTCAGGGACTCTCAATTGAACCCAGAACACATCAATTCAGTTAGCCATCCTGTTCTGGGAACACCCAATCTAATCCCATCACACATTGGGATTATAGGCAGGCTACCATGCCACTGGGTATTTCTGTTGGTGCCGGGGACCTGAACTGTAGTCCTCATACGTGGGCAGCAAGTACTTCACCCTCTGGGCTATCTCCCAGCCACTGTTCCTCACTTTCTAAGTAAGACTTTATGAAACCTGCTTGGATAATTTGCTCCTTTGTGATTGACCACCTTGTGGTGTAGCCAGAACTGCTCTGGTGCAGTGTTTTGCAGCAGCAGCTGCAGCAGCAGCACTGCAACACCTTAACATCTTAGGATATTGTGAGCTGGTGGCAGGACACAGGATGCTAACCATACACCAACAGGGATGACAGCAGCATCCAGTGGAAACTGGAAAGCAGGCGCCTTGAGTGCCCGCCCAACTTTGCTCTATGCTGTGTGGAATCCTCATGGTAGACCTCTGAGATCAATGTATTCATTCCCTCAACCTTGCCAAGGCAGAATGCACAACATACATTTTTTTTAAGGTGCTGTAACCAGTTCTTTTATTGGGTCATGTTTTACTTACATTAAAAAGGGGGAAATGGCAAAGTTGAGAGTGGATGACTTAGCGTTGACTGCTCAGGGTAGACACCGCAGTGGAACTGGAGTTCCGTACTGCTAGAGAAAGCCTCAGACTGCTAGCATTTCAGATCCTAACTGAGCTCACTTGGCCCATGCACATATGAATCAAGGACTGTGGGTAAGAATTAATAATCATTTATGGGTCTCTGTTGTTTAAATTATACGATGGTGCATTTTATATATTTTTAGAGGTTTTTCATCCTTTATTCAAAAATATATACATGTTATTATAATACTAATTTATAATACTAAATAATACTACATGTTATTTTTTATGAAAACTGACTTGACTTAGAAGAAAATGTAAGTTGTGCGCTCCCTGAAATAGCATTCCATGTCACATGTAAGGTAGAGATAAATGGTAAAGGCACACAGCACATGGATCATTAGCCGCAGTGGTTCTGAGAGGTGGTGAGCTCTCATGTGCTCTTAAGCCAGAAAACAGGGCAGAGCTATTATGAGTGAATTCTTGGCAGTCTGTTTTGAGTGTGACTTCCCGGCCTGAACAAGCTGCATAGTTTCTCATCAAGTGTGGATAATACTTGTGCTTGCTTCATAAGTCTTTATTGAAGCACTGCACAGAATGCATTAGTAATTATGAAGTATTTTTAAATCACTGGTGTAATAATTACTCAAATATTGAAGGATGCATTCATTATATGTTACTGTCTAGTTACATGGATATACCCATGATCTATCAAAAAATCCTTTAATATGTAAAGTCCCCAGCTTTTCTGTGATAGAAGAACAGTGCTTTATATCAAAATGGTCACATAAGATTGATCAAAATATCTATTAAACTCAATCCAATCTTAATAAACTAAGAACATTAAGCTGTTAAGCTACATAAAAAACACGTACATTTCTAAAATGAGATACAGATCTAATTCCTATGTTAGATACAGCCACTGAAATACAGTTGTTAAAATGTTATCTTCCAGAGTCTAAGGATAGGGGAAACAGTGCTTTTAATACATAAGCATGCTATTCTGAAATGTTCTCCAATCCATTATTTACGTCTCTATTTAAACTTGACTTCTGCGGAGAAGCCTTCTCTGAGCCTCTCCTCCTCTTAGGCTGTATAACCCCCCTGCATTTTTTCTTGCATGCATCATACTTGGAATTACTTGTACTGTGTCTGTCTTCTGTAAAATAAAACTTGGGAGATTTTTCTGAAATGTAGGCTATTTGGAGAAAGAAACGTTCATATGTTGAGCTGGAATCTTTATCAATAGTACTTTGGAACATAGATACATTCTTAGAGGAACCTGCGAGTCAATAGAAACAAAGATGTTACAGACAGCTTGCCGTTGGAAATACAGATTTATTTGAGCATCTTTGTGTGTATGGCACTTTCTACATGCCAGGTTCATCCATGGCTTCCTTTGAGCTTTTTTATTAGGATACTTGGGCTTTTTAGTTGTGTTCTGAGCTTGGCATTTTCATCATCTCTTTTTCATGGTGACCCTTTTTGAAAAATTCTTTTATTTTTGAGATTATAATATAATTATCCATTTCCTCTTTCTCTTCTCTCCCTCTAAGTCCTCCCTTATACCCTTCTTGCTTTCTTTCAAATTTATGACCTCTTTTTTTCATTAATTATTGTCACGTGTGTGTGTGTGTGTGTGTGTGTACATATATACTCCTAACTATAACCTGCTTAGTCTATATGATGTTACTTGCATGTGTATGTTTTCAGGGCTGACCACTTGGTATTGAATAACCAATAGGAGTTCTCTTCCCTGGGGAAGATTGTTTCTCCCATTCTCAGCATTCCTTAGCTGCCTGTAGTTTTTTGTGTAGGATTGAAGCTTCGTATTCTTTTCCCCCATCTACTTTGGCATGTCTATTGATGTACTCCTTCAGCTCGTGTTAGGTAGTCAGGTTGGGGAGACTTTATAGAGTCGCTTCTGACGTTACTAGGAGACACGACCTCACAGCAAACTCCCTGACCCTCTGGTTCTTACAGTCTTTCATCCCCCTTTCCTGCAGCATTCCCTGAGTCGCGGGTACAGGAGTTGTTTTGTAGATGTAGCCATTGGAACTGAGCTCCACAACTCTGTAGTTTGGTTGTGGTTTTCTGGTCTCCATCTGTTACAAAGAGAAGTCTCCTGGATAATGAGTGAGGACTGCATTTACCTGTGGGTATAAGGACAAATATTTAGAGGGTAGTCAGGGATTAAGCTGATTTATTAAAGTGTTGGTTATTGTTTCTCTTCGAGATCCATGACTTTCCTAACCCTGCATAGCTGGCTGGGTTTCTAGTACCAGGTATGAATTCTGTCTTGTTGAGCAGGTCTTAAGGCCAGTTAGAAAGCTGTTGGTTACCTCCAAGGCATGTGTGCCACTAGTGTACCCTTGGGGTTCTCATGCCATGCTGGTCTTTGATGTGATTCATAGGCATCAAAGCTAGGTAGGAGTGTTGGTTGGCTCCAAGGCTTGCTTGGTTCCTCCTGGTGTCACGAGGACTGGTCCTCAGGTGTCTTCAGCAGTAGGGACTTACCGTCCACCTCTGCTGAGCAACCAAGGGCAACAATAGCAATGGTCTGTAACACTTTGGGAGTCTCTCTGACAACCTTGACTAACAACTCAGAGAAGGGCTCTTGTGCTTGGTATTGTTTTTTAAGGTGGTCTTTGGCTCACGGAAGGAACATTGTCAGCCCTTATGTGAAATTATCATTTAAACTCTATATTTATACACAGATGTACATTCATTACAGTTTCTGTTTTAGTTAATAGTATGATTTCCTTATGGCTCTTTTAGACATTTTTGCTGTTATCCACCCTTCCCTCTTTTGTATTTAACTCCATCCTACTCCCTATTAGAGCCCCCTTCCCGTTTCCCCAGCCTGATCACTTGTGCTCTGCACATGACTCTTTATAATTTATTTGTCTGTAGTATTTGTGGTGGTAGTACCTTAGCAAGAGCTAACGGTCTCCATCACTCCTTCATGTCCAACCTAACCACTGAAGTGTGAATTTTACAGTCTTTTTAAAATTTTTATTTATTTTGTGTTTGTGTGTGCACACCACGGCATGTACGTGGAGGTCAGAGGACAACTTGGAGGATTTGGTTCTTTCTTTCCACACCATGGGTTCTGGTGATTGCGTCAGGGCATCCAGCTTGTGCAGCAGGTGCCTTACCCACTGAGTCTTCTTGCTGGCTCTGAGGTCTTTTTCTCTTCTCCTAGTTTCTCCTTTATACCTAGTGGTTCAGTTCAGCCTTCAAGGAAATGATTCCCAAGTGTGCTTCTGTGTTCTACACCACATGATCCACATTGTTGTTTACAGGCACCTCGAACTCTGTGTCCACAATTTGTCATGTTCTCCCGTAACTCCCTCCACCCCCATGTTCTTCATCTAGTGACCAGCACCACCACCCGTCCAATGCTGAGATTTCTTTTTACCCCTTGTATCCAGTAAAATATCACCTAACTTCTCCTAACTATTCTTTAGTTCTCTCCATCCCTTCTGCTGTGCTTCTTGCTAGTTTGGTGACAATGTACTTTAGAGTTTGGGCTACACAGGACTGTTTTGAGGTCAGGAGTTTAAGGCCAGCCTGGGCAGCATAGTAAGCTACCCGCTTCTGCCCTCCTCCTGTCTCAAGTTTCTGTTATTCCCCTTCTGTCTTAGTCAGGGTTACTATTGCTGCGATGAAACACCACAACCAGAAGCAACTTGGGGAGGGAGGGTTTATTCAGCTTACACTTACATATCACTGTTCATCATCAAAGGAAGTCAGGACAGGAACTCAAGCAGGACAGGAACCTGGAGGTAGGAGCTGTTGCAGAGGACATGGAAGGGTGCTGCTTACTGACTTGCTCCCCATGGGCTTGCTCAGCCTCCTTTCTTATAGAACCCAGGACCATCAGCCCAGGGGTGGCACCACTCATAATGGGCTGGGCCCTTCCCCATCAATCACTAAGAAAATGCCCTACAGACTTACCTTCAGCTAGCTTTTATGGAGGCATTTTCTCTATCGAGGTTCCCTCTTCTCAGATGACTTTGACTTGTGTCAGTTGACATAAAACTAGCCAGTATACCTTCTTACCTGTTGGGGCTGTTGGACATCTCAAATTTCCCAAGCTGGTGGGTGTATAATTGTATTTCACCATAGTTTTAATATGCACTTGCCAAGTTCTAAGGAAGTTGATTAGCCTTTTTTTTTTCCACTTCCATTCTTGTGATTCGTCTATTCCTCACTTTTTAATATTCAATATTTATTTATCACTTTTTACCTAAGTCTTTTTCTTAATACTTTTAGGAGTTTGTAAGAGTATGTTTTGGAGACTGGATCCATCTTTTTCACTGTTCTATGTTGCAAGTATCTGCTCCCAGTTCATGTCTTACCATGTCTTTTTTTTTTTGTTGTTACTTGTGAACAAAGGTTATGAAGCAACCCTCCCACATTAAAGAGATCACCCAGATTTTAAAGCATAAGTGATCCAACTTATCTCTACCAGCTCTGAACCCTAAACCCATGGAAGCCCAAATGTCAGGCCCACTTTTACGAATTTCTGTTATAAATTCCTTCATGACCCTGATTTGTTTTTTTCATTCAGTTTTGGTGGGCTGGGGGATGCAGTGGAGAACCGCGTCTTTTTTCTGGGATCTAATGAATTTCGCAATCAAGAATCTGAAATTTTTCTTAAATTATTTTTTAGGCTGGACCTGAGTATGGTCAAGGAATGAACCCCATCAGCCGCCTGGCTCAAATCCAACAGGCCAGAAAGGAAAAGGAGCCTGATTACGTTTTACTTTCAGAACGAGGAATGCCTCGGCGTCGAGAGTTTGTGATGCAGGTATTTCTAACCTTCAGAGTCAGTGTTTTCCGAGATCCGTGAGAGGACAGAGGGATTCCCAGGGTGCATGTGAAGAAGGCAGGCTGGGACCTGGTAGGCTGTGTAACTATGTTTACACTGCGAAGCATTCATTCCTTTTAGGCTCACCTATCAACTCGGTGGAAACATGCCGGTGTCAAGGACATGTTAGATAGACAGCATGAGATTTGGAAGGGCCCGTGAGTTCACATGGGCTATTTACCGCAGAGTTTATCATCTAATGTCTGTCTCTTAACCTTTCATGTTGCAATTTACGGCCAGGGTGATGAACTATTATGATCAGAGACAAAGGAAATTAGCAACAAAATAAGAAGGATAGATATTGGGGATGGGAAATGTGCCAAGGGCAGAAGGTTATGGGGCTCTCTGGAAAGTTAGAGAGCCCGGCCTACCCAGCTGACCAGGATGAGGACTGAGGGAGGGGACTACCTCTATTGTGCAGCCAAGAATCTTGAAGACTGGTTGTTCTGAATGAGCTAAGAGTAAGGTCAAATACCCAAATTGCCTTGTTCTTTTCAAGCCTGGCTGGACCCTTCTGTGTTCGTTAGCACAAGCCATAGTCTCGGAGCCCCCTTGGTTCTAATTTTTAATTCACATATCAAAGGCTGGTGAAATGGCTTAGTGGTTGAGAGTGTGTGCTGCTCTTGCAGAGGACCAAGTTCAGTTCTGAACACTCCATCGGGTAGTTCATGACATCGCAACAGGCAGTGCAGGACTGCCTGTCACTCCAGCTCTAGGGACTAGGAGCTCTCAGACACCTCTGGTCTCTTTGGGCACCTACAGATATATTCACATACCTGTACATAGACACAAGTACACACACACACACACACAAGTACACATGTGCACACACTCACACACACACACATGTTCACACATGTGTGCACACACACAAACACACCATATTGAAATTAAGTCTTTATAAAGATACCAAAAGGTGGGAAGGCCGTAGTGTAATGGACCATACAGCAGGTTAAGATGTTTGCCACACTGGAGTCTGCGGTGACCTCTCACCTTCCTCCCCCGACTCTTTCTCCCTCTGTAGGAATTTTAAAGCTAACTTCTAACCTTGTTTCAACTTTCCCATGCATAGTTCTGAAAATTAAATTTTTTTTTCTTGTGGAAGAAACTTTTTGTAGTCAAGACCAAGCATCTTACCTTTCATACAATACAGATGAAATCAACAGCTATTTGCTAAGTATTGACCATACATCAGATATCAACATCCAAATATGGAACCTTGTATTAATTAATTAATTAATTGCTCACACACAGCTGGGTTTTACATTTCTTTGTGTATGCAGTGCTGGTACTGATAAGTAGTGGGGCTGTAATAAACATTTACTGTGTAGCTGTTGCTTTCCTGTCTGAGCAGGCTTCTCTTAGAATTGCAAACTTATAATGTGGTAACAGTGAACTGCTATTGGAAATCCCAAGGTTCAAAGTTAGGAATTTTCCTGTGGTTAGTAAATGCATTATTGTCTAGAGATCATTAGGATCCAGAGCTCTGCTCTACCTAGTAATTTCACTAAGCAGAATACATCGATTGTTTTTGCTTTTACATTCTTAGCTCTTCAGAATTCAAGGATCTGTTTTATAAATTCTCAAGGTTGAAAATACGGACGCATATTTGGAGTATAATCTGGTTTGAACTGTATTATACAGTTCCTTTTCTATGGTGTGCATTGACTACCCACTTTGAGAGAGGAGTTTACAGTGCCTTGGGCTAGCTTCCATCTTTAGTATTCATAAACATTCCAGTCAGACAGGGACATTTGTGTGCTCTTACATGCTTTCACACTGAATTCATACTGTGCCACCCTTTATCCTGAAAGCTCCAGTAGACTCATTGCAATATTACAACAACCTTATAAAAGCAAAGGCTTTGTGCAAACTCATGAATCGGTCTCGTGGTATAATTCAATGTGAAAAAATTTATCTAGAAATAATATTCACTTATTAGTGCCTCCCTAAACTGAGTTTGTATGTTATAAAATGAATATACATTATTTGCAGTGATTACTGGATAAGAAAAGAAAATTTTTGATGACATTGTTTGGATAGTTAGTTCCAAAGCCAATTTATTCCTTGGGGCAGGGGTATCGTTATGACAGAGGCTCCCATGGCCTGAGCTGGCCCTGAACTCACCGCGTGGCAAGGATGACTTTGAACTCATTGTCTTCTGGATTTCAGGCATATGCCACTATGTCTACAAAAAGAGCAAGTTTCTTTTTGTATACAAGGGCTGATGAATCTGAGGAACAAAAAAGCTTTTCATTTGCTTTGAAGAGAGGTTTTAATTTTCAAGCAGAAAATGGCTAAATTGCTTATGAGTATACACTATTACTATGAATCATATAATACTAACTTTTGTGCTTTTGTGACTAAGCTCTCCAAGTTATTAAAAATATATAAAGCAGATTTCATCAGTGTCAGTGAAAGACAATGAATTTTCCGGTGCTATTTCTGAACTTTTTCCTATTTCTTAGTTATTGTTGAGTGTCTTGCTCATATAAATGATTCGTTAAAGACAAAAGTCTGAGCATCTTACTTCTACACATACCAGAGAGCTGCTTTGCTCAGACATTATTATTTTATTGTAAAGATCTTACTTGTAATTCTATAACATCTGTGAGCTCTGTAGGAAGATGACCCATGTACGTTTTTTCACTTTTATAATGAAATGATTCTTTGAGTAACCATTGTGTCTGTTAGCAAGGACTGAGAGTCACTGGTAGTGTGGCCTGCCAGCACCAGGTTACCCCGGGATAACAACTCACAAGACTGTTAACTCACTGCTTACAGAATGTTGTGTGAGGAAGGAAATGAGTCTGGGAAACACCTGATAGGAAGGAGGGATCAGAATAGGTTGGGTCTGGCAGACATAGATAAGCAGTTGGTGCCGAGAGAGGAGCAACAAGTCCAAGGGCAGGAGCCCTTGGGTCAAAGTCCTGGGTCAGAAGGGCATCAGGCTGCGGAGGAGGTCGTAAGATGTGGGGAGAAGCAGTGGGAGACTGGGAGGAGAGCAGTGAGCAGTGGGTAGTGTGTGAAAGCAGATGGAAGTTTTTCAGAAGCTGTTTGCTGCTCAGTGATCTCTGGCTTCTGTTTACTTTGCTGAGCCTTTGACACCCCCTCGCCCCCACCCCCCAGCCCCCACCCCCCAGAGAAGTGGAGGAGGCCTTTGACGCAGCTGGTCTAATCTTTTCACCAACAATTGTTCCAGAGCCATGTTAGCGCTGGTGATTCTGGGGATCAAGCCAAGCCCTGAAAAAAATAGCCGGTATTAGAAGGGACTAGCTGAGGACTGGAAGACATCTTCCTTAGGGTTTGTGGTGAGGTCAGGGTCAGGCCAACACCGATAGGGCTGGAACTGTGAGTTCATGTTGCCAGGACCCTCCATGAGTGTACGGCGCAGCCTCGCTTCTCCGCGCGGTCCACACAGCTGCAAACTGGCCATCAGCCGGGCTTGGAAGAAAAGCAATGACATGTTCCAAAACACTTTAGAGATTTGAACTGAATGGTATGTGATGGTTTTACAACGATTTACAGTGAAAACAACAACTGCCATTTAGGCTATCTGCTGAAATTCCTTGGGAGTGCATTCCTTTACTATATCACATGTTTAAGTTTCTACTTTGTTGCTCCCGTGTTGTAGATGCCATTTCTTAAAAGTGATTTACCAAGGCTGAAAAGTATGAAGGAAATAGTAGCTCAAATAAAAGTGAAAATGATAAATAGCTAATCATACTCAAGTGTGGATGCCCAGGCGGGAATCTGTATATTCTAGAATAGGAAGAAAAACCGCCATTGGGGTTTTAGACACGAACCCAAACCACAAAGTATGATTAAAAATATCATGCTGCAAACCCAGAAACTATCCGCTTGTGCATTTGTGATGTCACTGCTGATACCCAGTTGATTGTCAGTGAGACTTTCTGAAAGTAGCATGAGCATATTGGAGTTTTATTTTTCAAAATATTTTTTATTTTAAACAAAGTGACATCTGGTAACACAACCCAACTTACTAGACATAGGCTATATGGTGGGGTCTCTTGTTTTCTCCATAGTGATGTGAATCTATAGTGTTCTGGAGGAAGCCCCTGCGTAGAAGCCATTTCATATCTTCCTGTGTTGTAACTTTACTTTTTCATGTGTGTGTATTGTGGGAGAGGGTGCATTTGTGTGTGTGTGTGTGCATGTGTGCGTGCACACGCGTGCATGTGTGTGTGTGCGTGCATGCGTGTGCGTGCACGCTTGTGCGTGTGCAGACCTGAGGTTGATGGCAGGACTCTGTCTTCTACCTTACCCAATTAGGCAGGTTCTCCCAGTCAGACCCATGATTCGCCAGTATGTCTACTCGTTTCCAGCTTGCTCTGGGAATACCTTCCTGGCCTTCTGTTCCAAGGCTGAAATTCTAGGAGAGTCACCACACCCTGTGTACACACCCTATGTAGGTTCTTTGGGATCCAAACCCAGGTCCTCACCTGCGTAGCCAGTGCTTAACTAACAGAGCCATCGACCGCTTCCTTCCCATTTTTTTTATTAGTATTTTTTTAAGAGCAAAAATAATTTAACACATCAAATTTATCTGTCTTGTCCTTACGGTAGCTGTCTAGACGTTCAGATAAGCAAAGAAGCACTGTGCCTTACTCTTCTTCCAAAGAACGGGGCCTAGTCTTAGCACTTTGCACTGCTTTATGAGCTTTAGAATCAGCTTGTCAGATAGTGTAAAATACATGTGAGATTTTGATAGGAATTTGGTGAATTTGTGGATTGATCGACACATAAATCATTTTATCTCTATTGCCTATAACCTGTAAACACAGCACATCGTTCTATTTGCTAGCATTTTTAAAGGTTTATTAATAATTTGTATTCTGGGTGTATAAAGTGCTCTGCCTGCATGTATGTTTACTATGTGCATGCCTGCAGAGGCCAGAATAGGGCACCACGTTTCTGGGAACTAGAGTCACAGACAGTTGTGAGCTGCCACGTGGGCATTGGTGAACTAACCCCAGTCCACTGCAAGAGCAGCAGAGTTTTAATGTCATTTCGTCGATTACTCCTTGTAGTTCCAATTTTCAATTTAATTTTTATAATTTTATTTTTCTTAGTATACCCCCATCTTAAACAGTCTTACTCAACTCAGAAAATGTGTGCGTATAAGGCAGCTCACATATATTTAAATACAATTTAAACACACATTATGTTTAAATCGCTTACAAAAGGTTATGGGAAGTTTGCTGTTCACTAAGCAGTTATGGTTGACGAAGTGCTGTAGTTGACACAAAGTTTCTTAATTTCCGAAGCAGTACCTAGACAGAGTTGTGCTTCCTGCTATATTGATGAAGAATTTTAAGTTCAGGGAGTTGTTAAATAATGTGCAGCATCTTGTGCAGAGGGGAAACCAGAAAGTTGAACTTCCTAAGTGCTAGACTCACATGAAGGTCTCTGTCTTCACCTAGTCTTACACCCAGCCTTACATAGTCTCTTTAGCAACCATTTGATATAGAAATTTTCCATACTGGATCTTGAGCCTAGGACCCTGTATATGCTAGGCAGATGTTCTACCACCGAGCAGTGTTCCCAGCCCTAATATAAACTAATATAAACTTTGGACTTTCGTTTAAATGGCACCAACATGAATTTTCACTGTCTCAGTTTATGACTGAAAATAGAGTAGTTAGAGCAAACCCTGTGTTGATATAAGCTTTATTTTTTATTCACTTAAATAAGTAATGTTTGGAAAATTCAAATAATACAGAACTGTATGAGGAGGTAAAGTCCTGGGAGGTGCGGCCCTGAGACGAGCAGCACATCTGAGACCTCCTGCCCAGTTTTCTCCATCGTGTGTTTTCCCTTGTATGTATAAAACTTCACGAGTGAGATTTTATCTCTCTGTTTTATTTCCGACTAGCCCTCATATATTTTAGCGCTATGCATTGCTTCACGGTGCGAGGACTTCCCGTTCACTAATACAACTGTCACTCATTTCTTTAGGTCAAGGTGGGCAGTGAGGTTGCCACCGGAACCGGACCCAATAAAAAGATAGCCAAGAAAAACGCCGCCGAAGCGATGCTGTTACAGCTTGGCTACAAAGCGTCCGCCAGCCTTCAGGACCAGCTCGACAAGGTAAGGACTCGCGGTAACGTCGGTGCGCCTCCCGCCCCGGCACTGAAGTGACTGACACGTTCTGACCTCATCCGCTGTTACAGCTGGCTTGGATTTTACCTTTCGTGAGGCAGTACTCTCTATTAGAATCTGCTGGTACAGAATAACGTCCAGTCATGGGGAAGATGAGGGGTTAGTGCATAACGGCAGTTCCAGGATTAGCAAATACTAAATGCTTTGTATGGTAGCCATACAATCTAATAGCAACTTACTGCTAGAGTCATATACTCTTGTCTGTATTTGTGCCTTTCAAGAACAGGAGCTGTTAGTCTTTGCTTTTAGAACACAGCTGGAAACACTAGAAATAAAAATTTTTGCTTAGCCCTTTAGGGCAATAATTATATTAGACAAACTCACTATAAACTTATTTTTCTGTTTATTTTTAATTTAAAGATAAGCTGAGAAAGTATTGTTTTGTCCCAGGACCATGTTCATTTCTCCTGCAGCGGGTAATGACAGCACAGCACCTGCCTCTGTCGCAGAGAGGCCTGGATTCAGGGCATGGCAAGAATTAATTGGTTTTTTTTTTTATTACCATTTTGTTATCTATGCTTATGGAGAAATTATTTCTTCTAAGCATTTTGTTTACATAAAATCGACAACAAAAAGGTTTAATAATTACCTTTATAAAAGTAACTCGCCTTCAAACAGCCTTTCTCACAAGACTGTGCTCTGGAGATGGCTTTCATTTCTGCAGGGACGCATTCCTTAAGCTTAGAGGGGGAAACGAAGACATTTTCTGATGAACATTTAGCTTACTTTTCTTAAGGCTACTGTGATTCTTTTCAATGATTAAAAAATTCATTTGTCTATGTGATAGAGTTTCCAATTCTATTTTTTTTTAACCTGGCTAATCAATGCTTTTTCTCCTTTAAAAGTATTTGTAACACAAAACGTAACATATGCTTGCATTTCAGTAGATCTTAGATTATATATATATATATATAAAATATATATATATATATATTTAATTTGGCACATTTATATTGACTTAAAACTGATGAGTAATTTATAAAAATTTATAAAAACTAGTCCATCAAATTAAGTGAACATCTCATCTCCGACCCCCTCAGAAACACCCCGGCTAATGTTTTACCAAACACCTGGACTCTGGTTCAGACAACTTGACATATGAAATTAACCATCACACTCACTAAGTGCCAGACACTCATAACTGAGGATAACGAGTGGACTGGAACCTAGTCCTTACCCTCACGAACGTAGCCGTTAAGTGTTGGGGGTGAAGCGTTTTGATCAAATTACAGAGAGAGGGGAGTTAGTCGGCCACTGTTTTAATGCAGAGTAAAGGGCCTGAAGAATTGTTGATTTAAGACTCAGACTTAATCTAGTTATGGTCATAAGAGGTAATTCAGAAGTGTGGAGAATGGATTAGAGCCCAGAGGCTGAAGGTAGGAGGGGCTCAGGAGGCAGGTGGAGCTGTTCAGATGTGGGGTCTGACCCAGGCTAATGGTGGTAGACATGAAGAGAGGACTCCAGGGGTGTGTGGTATGTGCAGTTGGTAAGAGTCAAGTGTAGGTAACATGTATGGTGGATACAGAAGGAAAGAACAGCTGCAAAAAGGGGGGGCAGAGAATGACTTTCGCAGCCAGGTGTGGTCATATAGGGAAGTGAGCTCCGATGAGAGGGTGGAGTGTATTGTGCAGTTCTGGGATTTGACCCAGTGATGACGTGGGTTGTCTGGGAGAGCAGCAGGTGCCTTTAGCCACTGAGCTGCTTCTCCAGTCCCAGGTTATTCATTATCGCTCCAAACTCTGCTGTTCACCTCGGTGTTTTTTCTTGTTTGTAGTTGCACAGAATATGTATTCATCACATTTACAGTTCTTTTCATTGGATTCTAATTCCTTCCATAAAAAGCTATTAGTGGACCATCAGTGTAGCCCAGTGGTTAAAATACTTGCTTTGAGTATACATAAGGCCCTGGAGTCAATGATTCAATACCTGATACTTTACATAAGTTAAAACACAAACGACACCTTAAAAAAGAGAGAAGAAAGAAAAAGGAAAAAACTTTAAAGTGTGGCTGTCCTCCATTTCTTGACTTGGGAAAACTGCCTGTTGGGTGTGTGACCTCAGACAGCTCTGGTTCGAATCTTTAGAGGGCAGAATGGTAATACCACCACGTCAGATTTTGTCAGGATGGATGAGATAATGTATAGCCATACAAAACAATTAGCTCATTACCAGCTATATCTTGTCTTAAATGTTAGAACTGTTAGTGGTTAATACTGTTGGGCCACTTTATTATTCAGTAACTTCCATTTTGCAAAGAATGTCTGTATTCAGATTTTGTAGTTAAAGGTTACAGCAGTGATGGTTTGTGGGGTAAATGTGAGAAGAAAACAAATGATGTCTTTGGGGATAAAGAGAAAAGGAAGAGTGAAGTGTTTCCTGGTTCATTTTAAGCTCCTAGTTTTGGTGAACAGTGTCAACCCATTTTTCATGTTTCTTAGTGTCGTGTTTTACTTTTCTTCTGCCAGTATATGTTCTCCTGCCACCTTAAGATGTATAATAAAAGAGACAAAAATATTCTTCAAAATTAATGTTGGCTAATTGGTACAATTATATTTTGGTGATACTTAGCAAAAGATTTTTTCCAAATGAACACAGTAACATTTCTATTCTTCTTTTAGTCTTAGAATGATGAAGACACTCTTTGACTCCCTGAATAAAAATTACTTACCATTTTCTATGTAGTACATATTATATATAACAGGTTTTCTTGGTGCCGTATAAACTTAGACACTTACACTTAAAAACTGAAGCAACTCAGAGCAGCAAGAGAAGTAGACTCACACGTAGAAAGGGGACAGTGTACCATCCACACTAGTTATTCCTGTAGGTGTCACCCCGAGTGAGAGCTGGACAGGGTACACTCAGTAGCCTCAGAAGAGATTTTTGCCCTGGCTAAAGTGGTCAGCCCACATTGTTTTAATATGCCTGATTCTATAGATTTCAACAATCGATTTCATCTTTCAGACAGGGGAAAATAAAGGATGGAGTGGTCCGAAGGCTGGGTTTCCTGAACCAACAAATAACAGTAAGTTCTTACTTTTGTATTATGTGCAATTGGTAGTCATTGCTGGTCCTCACCGGCTCTGTCTGGGCACAGTGCTGAGCATTGTGGGAGTCACAATACTTGCATCCCTGAAACTGGTGAATAATCGAGACTTAGACCCTTGAATCCTTAAGCCACTACATTAGTCTACATGATAATAACATTTTAAAAGTTGTCATTTTATATAAATAATACTCTTACAAATAATTAAAAAGTCTAAAAATCAATCATTTCTCAGTCAGCTTTTAACAATTCCAATTTCTTAGGCCTAAAACTTTTTATATAATGACAACATGAGGTTTTTCTTTCTGTTTTGAACCCAGAGCCTTGTGTATGATAGGCGAGTATTCTGTCACTGAGCTATAGCCCCAGATCTTATTTATACTCTTATATATTATGCCTTGTTTATGCTATTTATAGTATAAATAAACATTGTTATGCTAGTCACATTTAGCATTGCAACACGCATTTTTGTATTTTGTTGAGCTCTTAGAATTTTTAATATTTTAAAGTTATTTAAGTTAGTATTAGAATACAAGTATGAAATTTCTTACAACCTTGTTCCCCTAATAGTCAGACACTTAAAAATCAACTTAACTATTTTCAAATGTATGACACAGATACTTTTTCATCATACATTTAGATTTTTTTCTTTAATCATTTTAGAGATTAATTTTCATTTTATGTGTATGAGTTTTTGCCTGGATGTTTGTCTGTGTACCATGTGTGTGTCTGGTGTTCTCAAAGGTAAGAAGATGTTGGATCTCCTAGATCTGGAGTTCTAGACAGTTATGAGCTGCCATGTGGGTGTGAGAATCGAACCAGGATCCTTGGAAGAGCAGCCAGTTCTCTTAACCACTGAGCCATCTCTCCAGCCTTAACATTTTTATTTTCCAATATCCCATGATGACTACTGCTCAGTAGAAGAGCATTTACCCAGCACGTACCTTGCCCTAGGCTAGATTTACCAACATCTCAAAAACCAAACATCCCTCCCACCTGCAAGGCATCTATTGCTTCACTGTTGCTCAGTGAATCAAAGCATTACCCAGTCTTACCTCCTTCCTAACCATCTTTCATTTGAACACTAACAAAGCTTAACTCTGCACACTGTCATAACAGTCTGTAGTCTTTGATACTGGCAGTTCATCTTTTGATGTATGCAAAGGAAATAAGAAATGATCCTTACGAAACCATGCTCAAACAAATTGAATTCTTGGACCATCAGAAACAATCTCCTTTAAACAATATTTTAGTGGGATAATAATATTCCTGGGTTGCTTTTCTGGGAACAGTTTAAATTAACGGGCAGGTAGACCCCTGGACTATGTGTACATAGGAATGGCAGACTGAGCGGGTAGCCCCAGGAGAAGTGGGGTCAGTTCAGGGTTCCCGGAGCGTTTGCTTTGCCATTCGGTGTTTGGATATATTTGCTTGTAAGTACTTGTAAGGGGATGTATGGAACATGGAATCTGTTGCAGTTTCATGTAAAGCACTTACTTTCCACACTTTCCCATTTCTTTTGCAAAAAAAAGGGTGTAATACTGTGTACATCGGCCAGAAATTCCATTCTCATACTTTTTTCATCAGATATTTTTTGCATGCACATTCTGGCCAAAGGATATATAGCTTATTCTTGAATAGTTACATTTTGGCACTGGTTAGTTTTTAAAGAATGTGAACATAATGTATTTCAGTATGGAAGACATACCGTTTTTAATCCGACACCTTAAATATGAAGTCACGTTATAGATGATGTGTATTCATTAAGTCGATATTTTGGATCTTAGAGTTATATGTTTGTTGATTTTATTTTACTTATTTTTTAAAAGATTTATTACTTTTTAAATGTGTGTGTGTGTCTGTGAGTAGATGTGTGTGTGTCTGTGAGTGTTTCTGTGAGTAAATGTATGTGTGTGTGTGTCTATAAGTGTGTGTGTATATCTGTGAGTCGATGTGTTTGTGTGTGTGTTTGTGTATCTGTGAGTAGACGTGTGTGTGTGTGTGTGTATGGATGTCAGTAGATGTGTGCGTGTGTGTGTGTGTGTATGTAGACGTCCTGCATGTGTGGGTGCCTGTGAAAGCTGGAATAGACACTGGGTCTCCTGGAACTGGAGCTACAGGTGGTTGTGAACTGACTGATGTGGAACCCCTTGGATCTTCTGTAAGAACAAAATAGCATGTGGTCTTATCCACTGAGCCATCTCTTCAGCCCCTGGTTTTATTTATTTATTTAAACTTGCTGAGGGTAATTGTACCTCCTTTATAAGTATAGGAAGCACCACCAGGAAGAGCCAGTGAGTTTAAGTGGCCAGAATGCATAAGAATGCAAATCAGTTGTGTTTTAGACATAAAACTAGAAATGATAAAAGTATGTAAAGCTTCCCTAAACTATTGAGTCTTTAGTCTTCTGTGGTCTGTAATGGTTCAAACTGAGATGTGAAATGAGTGTTTCTTCACCTCTTAGCAGCTGTGAGAGGTAAGGAAGCTTTAACTTTAACTCTCTTTAACACTGATGGCTCAGATAGGTTTCTGTGGTGATTGAAGGCAGCCCACCTCTGCGCAGGGGTGATTCTCACCTCTGATCGGCCTAGTGCCGGCTGAAAACTACTTAAACACATTAGGAAAAAGTTAGTCTGTGCTCAGGAATTGGTCACCCAGGTAACAAATCAGGTGCTTAAATTCAGTTATTACGGCACTGTTTTGATTAACTTCTTTTCTACTTAAGTTCTTGCTCTACGTGGTTTATATCCATGTTAGCATTTTTCAGGAAATGGTGTGAGCAGGATCTCTTGAAGGCCACGAGAAGACAGAGGTTGCCAGTGTGTTGCTCACTGACATACCACCTAGCCTTATGCAACTCCGTTTCCATCTTACTACTCATTGTGTTTACCAAGTGTCATGCATACTGTATGTGAAGTTGGGGATCTTAATTATATAGCAGTAAAGTGCTTAGCAGCCCTGAATAGCATCTAAAAAAGTAGTGTTGCTTTGCAAACATACTAAGTGGCTGTCTTCACTATTTTCTTTCTCAAACTCTGCATTACTTCAATGTCTAGCCAACCATTATTTGGAAAAATAATACAAAATTAACTGGGAACCAAATGTACTAGAATTAATAGAGAGTGCGGAATTGAAAAGAGGAAAATTTAATCTGGCACACTAGCACCTAGTTATAAGTAGACAAAAATGTTAATGTACATGTGCATTTAATTTTTGTAGTGGAAGATTTTTTTTTTTAAAGATTACAGTCATAAGAAACTGCTAACAATTACAACTAAGAAATAGTTTAAATGATTTTACAAGTGATTGTGATTACATAGCCTGGTTCCTCAATTTATTTTCTTGGCTTGATTGCCTGCAGCTTTAAAATGTGGACCTAATTTCTGTATGTTCCTCAGGCTTTCTTCATTTACTAAACTTTATCAGAAGGTAGACCGCTCTAAGTGTGTTTTTACCCTTTGAATCGCTGTCATAATTATGTTGAAGTACAAGAACACATTACTCCGTAATGTGAAATTTCTGTTAAATTTAGCATAGGGCAATTTTATGCTTGGCATACACATAAAAAGCTGGGTTTTTACAGACGAATGACTAACAAAGCCTTAAAAAAAAAAAAACTCATGCATTTTAAAGATCTACTGATGGCTCATGGAAAACTTGGTAAAATATTTAGATACAGTTCAGTTGATAATATCTTTTTTGTACTCCCAATCCATGTTTCTTATTAATGCAGGGTTTTACTTAAAAACGGGTTCGTTGTTTCTTAAGGGTGAACCCCAGCTTAATTCAAAATTGGACTGAGCTCAAAGGTGCTCTCTGGAATGTGCCAAATCCATCCACTAAAAGATTATTTTGAGGCATTTTTTTTTTCACATTTTCTGTTAACCTTTACAAAAGTTTTCCTCAGCTCTGTGAAGTCCGTGGCCTTCTTAGTTCGTTAAGGATGATGGTCCTTTGGGACAGGGCTAGGTCCTGACCGGCCTTTCCCTGTCTTAACTGAGTTACACGTTTTTATTACTTGTGTCCTCTGCACGCCATATTAAACACTCCACATCCTGAAGCCAGTAGGCCACACCATCCCAGTGATTCCGCGGAACAGACCGTTAGCTCCGCACGTGCTGTGCACTGTATTTAGAACCTCTGCTTTTCTCTTTTTCATAATCTTTATTTTTTTTAATGTAAAGTTTTACTATTTGGAAACACTACTTTGCATCTTTTCCAGTTTCATTACTTTTTCTCTACTGACTGGTCAGAGTAGGACTTCTAGTGCTATTTTTTTAAGTTTATTGTTTGAGGATTTTGTACATGGTATATTAATGTATTTTGATCAAATTGCCTCTCATTCCCCTCCTCCTATTTCCTCCCCTATCTCCATGTCATGATTTTCTTTGCTCTGATAAAACACTGACAAAAACCAACTCGGAGAAGAAAGGGTTTATTTTAACTTGTAGATTATAGTCCCTCATTAACAGAAGCCAGGACAGGAGCTTAAGGCAGGAACAGAAGAAGAAAACATGGAGGAACACAGCTTACTGGCTTGCTCTCTGGTGTCTGCTCAGTTAACTTTCTTATACACAATCCAGAACCAGCTGCCCAGGGCACAGTTACAATCAGATCAAAGCAAAACCAGAATTCAACAGTGAAAACAGCCCAGTGTTCAGAGTCTGGTACTCAATCGTAATCTTCTGGGCTCCAGAGGGTTTGGGTAGCTCCACCGCTTCGATCTGGGCACACTCAGCTTTTCTCATAGGCTCAGCCCGGCTCTCCCCCATACCTACTGCTGTTCCTGGTGTTCATTCCCAAGTCCAGCATCGCCAACATACTGGGGTCTCCAAAAGTACCGAGGCTGCACCTTCACCCATGCCTTCTCCTGACCTTACACGGTGCCAAGCCTCAGCTGCTCTCCATGGCCCTTTCGTGCATTCAAAACCAGTGCCATCTGGGAACCATCACCCAGTTCTGCTTCCAGCGTGAGATGCAGCCCTGGTCCTCTGCTGGACCACAGCTCGTGCTGACCCTAAGGAAATAATTCACAAAAGATGTTTGCCTCAATAATGCAATTGGTCTCCTGTCAATCACAGCTGATTTTTCAGCCCCAGCAAATCAGTAACCACAGATTCTTAAATCAGTATATCACATGAATGGCCCTGATTGATGTCTTCACTTCCCTCAGAAACCTTACAAGCCACGCCTCCCCCGTCATCTGTGTCTCTCTTACACGCTTATCTTCCAAGCTCCTACCAAACAGCTCATTAAGTTTTGAGCACTCAGTGACTTTTCTAGTCCAAAGTTCCAAACACTTTCACATTCTTCCCCCAGACAACACGGTCAGGCCTGTCACAGCAGTAGCCCACTTTCTGGTACCAACTTCCGTCCTAGTTAGGTTTCTGTTGCTGTGATAAGACATTCTGACCAAACTGACTTAAAAGGGTTTATTTGGTTTCCACATTCCGATTACGGTCCATCACTGAGGGAAGTCAGAGCAGGAACTCACCTGGGAGCAGAGGCAGGAGCCGTGGATGAAAGCTCAGACTCACATTCAGCTACCTTTCTTATAATTCCCAGGACCCCAGTGGACTAGGCCCTCTCTCACCAAACATTAACTAGGAAAATGCCCCCCAGGCACGCCCTCCAAGCCAGTCTTTTGGAGGCAGTTTCTCAGTTGAAGCTGAGGTTTTTTTCTTCCTAGATACGTCTAAGTTTGTGTCAAGTGACAAAAACTAATGAGCACAGATTTTAAACAAGGAAAATTTAAAATTTAAGAAATGTGGTGTGGGGGTGGGAAGGGTTTTTTACCTCATTAGCATAGTTTCTCTCCTGACTTCTAAGTAACTCATTGCAGATTCTTATATATTGTTTTAGAATCTTCTTATACATATAGAAGCAAATATAAATATTTCAGTCATTTAGTTTCTCAGATCTATTTTTTAAAATATTTTTTTTCATATAACGTGTTATATCCTGTAGGTTCTTTCATATATATATATATATATATATATATGCATTTGTTATTTAATTGGTGGGCAGTTAGATTGTTCACAATATTTTGTTAAAGTAATCCTATGGAATGATAACTTCATATACAAACTGTTTTACATATGCCGATAAATGGAGTTAGTAAGTTAAAGAGTATGTGTACTTTTGTGTACACATGTACCCTTAGCTCCAGAAAGCAACTGGGAAGCTATCCCTGAGTTCTCCTGGGCTTGCTGAGGTTCTTATGAGGCAGCCAGGTGATTCTGCCCACTTATCTGCCTCTCCAGGAAACAGTTGCTTAGCACTCTCCTTCCCAGCTTCAGGACACAGCAAGGGAGTCTGCCTTGAGTAGCTTGGTCCAGAGAGTCTGTTTCTATCCCCCTGACCAGCAACCCTGGGTAGAAATTGATTGGGTTTTCCATACCACAGACTCCAAAGAAGCAACTATAGCCTTCAGAAGCAGTTGAATACCATTTTAAAAAGCTAGACCCACTAAGGCCCTAAGAAGTAGATTCTTGGCCTTGTCTACCCATCCTAGATCCAGAAAGCATCTGGACGGATCTTCCTGAGCAGGTAGGTCCCCAGATACCACATAGTTACCTCTGTAGCTCTTAGACACCATCATAAAACTTAGCTGCCACTAGGCATGCTGCGTCACACCCAACTAGACCCACTGGGTGGCCCTACCCTCACACAGCCCTTAGAAACGGATGGTTGGTTGCCTTACAAGCTGTGGTTGGTGCACTGTACCCAGAATGATCATCAGATCGTCCCTAACTAAGGCAGTGTATCCCCCTGGTAGTTTGGTGCTGCAGCCCCTTTGGCTTAGGCCATCACGATGCCCTCAGAGATCACCAGTGTGGACTGTAGTTAGAGAACAGCGTGGACACTGCATCCAGTTGTAACCAAAGCCAGTGCAGCATATCTTCCAGCGCCGTGGGTACATTGCCAACAGAAAGTTTGTCACCATGGAAAGCATTCTATAGAGCTAGTTGAAGTAAGTGGCCCACCACACGTACAAGTACCAGTGTGGGGACACAAGATGTCCGAGACAAATGAGAAAGCATCATGGCCTGCAGACGAATACAAAAACAGTAACTCTGATCTAAAAGGAAAGGTCATTAGTGAATTGTTCGGCAGAGAATTAGCACGCATGATTTTAAGGAAACTAAATGTGACTTGAAGAGAATACAGACAGACAAATTGGTGAAAATATTAATACAATTCATTGGATAATGAGAAATTCAGCAAATATTACAAAACAGAAGTCAGACGTCGTAGGTAAAGAATATAAAGAAAAAGGGGGAGAGGGAAAGAGATTAAAATAATCTTCAGGAATTATGAGGCACATTAAGTGAACAAACATTTGTCAAATGTATATCCCTAAAAAAAAAAAAAAATAGGAAAAGTCATCTAAAAGCCTGTCCCACAAAACAGTTGCTGGAATTTCCTAGAGCTTTGTGAAGATACAGGCATACGTGTTTCAGAAGCCCAAAGGACCCCCACAAATTAAGACAGAAAAGTCCCAGACCAACCAGCTAACAAGCAAAAATAGAAGGAAAGAACAAGATGAGACTTCTAAAAGTGACCAAGAGAAAAGGATCAAGCCAGGAATGACGGACTCCGCGGTAGACCGGTGGCAGCAGCACAGCAGATCCCTTGTAAGCCAGGAAGAAACAGAAGAAAAAAATCCTGAAAGGAAAAAAAAAAGGCCAACCAAGAACATTGTGCCCAGTGAATGTATCCTTCGGAAATGAAGGGATGAGGGAGAAATAAAGGCTTCCTAAGATAAACAGAGTCTGAGGGAACGCCCCACCGCTAGACCAGCCCTATACATAGTGCCTGTGGGAGTCCTGTACTAGCAGCAGAAGAATGATAACCACTCCAGCTAGGATGTAAACCTCAGCGATAGAGAGGTTTCTGTTCAGAAAGGACAAAAGAGAAAGTGTCAGACTCCACCGGGGCAGAAAACTACCAACCCTCAAAGATGAATCTGAGGAGCAGAGGATATACATAACAATCAGAAAAATTAAGAGGATAGTAGGGGTACGTCTGTCCTTACCAGTGCTAGCATTTAATAGACGCAAACTACTCCCCTTTAAGGGGTATAAACTAACTGAATGAATAACAAAATAGCAGAACAAAAGCTAGACCTAAAAATATGCAGCCTGTAAAGAATTCATTTCACCAGTAAAGGCGTGGCCTGATAGGGAAAGAATGGCAGATAGACGAGCACATGGACGTCAAAGCTGAGTGGGAGCAGCTCGGCTAATATCAAGTAAGGTAGAGCTCAAATTAAAACCTTTCAAAAGATCACAAGGTCACTATCTCTCCCATGATAAAAGATGCAGTCAACAAAAGGAGACAGCAGTTGTAAATGTATATTTTCCCAGTGCTGGCATAACCAATTTTAAAGCAAACATTGTTAGATTTAAAAGAAGAGCTACACTCTGATACAGTAGTGGTTGGTGACTTGACCCCACTTTTATTAATTGACTGGTTATAAAAAAAAAAAGTCAGCAAAGAAACATCAGAGTTAAAATATATACTATAGGCTAGATGGATATAACATTCATATGTATAACATTTACTCCAACAGCTGCAGACACACACTCTTCTCATCTGCCTGTGGAACTTTCTCCGGGATCAACCATATGTCAGGCTACAAAACAAGTCTCAACAAATGAAAAACAAAACGAAACAAAAAACCAACAACAGCTAACATGTATCTGTTATGACCATAGTGGAATAAAGCCAAAAATCAACAAGATAAATGTTAGCAATTGTATAAATGCATCAAAATTAGAACAACCAATGTTAAAAGAAAACATCAAAAAGAAGAGTTTAAATATCTGTTGAAACAGATAGTGAAAACACAACATAGCAAAGCAGGACTGTGAAAGAGGTTTATTAGTGATAATTGCTTATATTAAAAAACAAAACAACAACAAAAACAAAGATCAGACAGAAAGAAACAAAATACCTAAAATGCAAATGGCCAATGACATTAAATATTTTAAAAGATAAAGTTTTAACTAGACTCTGCAAGAAAAAAAGAGAAAATCAGAGGTGATAAAATAACCTTACTATGATAGCACAGAAATGTGGAGAATCAGTGGAGAGACTGTTGTGAGCAGCTGTGCATCAAGAAAGTAGACAACCTAGAAGAGAAATGAGTCAAGTCTAGAAACAAAACCTATCAAACTTGAACCTCATGAATTGCAATGTCTGGACAGACCAATAGAAATAAGTAAAAGATACATCAGTGATAACAACTTCCCCAAGAAGTCTGAATAGGTAGTGCAGAGGTAGAATGCTTACATAGCACTTACAAAACCTTCAAGCCCCAGCACTACCAGTGCCAAAAAGAACAACAATTTTTGAAGAAAAGCCCCCAAGGGGCTGGAGAAACGGCCCAGCAGTTAAGAGCACTGGCTGTTCTGGCTTACAGGTAAACATGCAGCTAGAACACTCATATACATACATAAAATCTTTTTTAAAAAAAGTTCCCTAGCCAAATGAATTCACAGCTGAATGTCACCAAACATTTAAAGGAAGACTAACACTAAATTCTTCTCAAACTACCCCAAAATATTGAAGTGGAGATGATATTCTTCCAAACTGGTTTATGAGGCTAGCATTACTTTAAAAACAAACTTAAGAACACACAAGCAAAAACAATAGACAAATATCCCTTGTGAGGATATATGCAGAAATTATTAGTATATTAGTTGATTGTATTGAAGAGCACATGAGAAAGAAGATAAGCCATGATCAAGTAGGATTTATCCAAAGACGGAAGAATGGCTCAATATATGCAAGTCAATAAATATCTTAATAGTATGGCTGAAAGTTGTATAATATTTAAACCAGAAAATATAAGGAATATCTCAACTATAGGGCTGACTGGAACATCCACAACCTGTATTTTACAGAATAGGGAAAGGCTAGAATCGTTTTCACAACAGTAAGAAGAAAGCAAGGATTTCTGTTTTCAGCACCTTTGTTGTTGTTGTTGTTACTGTTTTTGAGACAGGGTTTCTCTGTTGTAACCCTGGCTGTCCTGGAACTCACTCTGTAGACCAGGCTGGCCTCCAACTCACAGGGAACTGCCTGTCTCTGCCTCCCCAGTGCTAGGATTAAAGGCGTGCACCACCACCGCCTGGCTGTTTTCAGCACTCTTATTCAATGAAGTATTTGAAGTCTTAGCCAGAGCATTAACATAGTAGACACACTGGGCACTTAGAGCAGGCCACATTGTCTTTGTTTGCAGATGACATGATTTATATATAGGAAGCCTTATTTTATTCTCTACTCATCTGTCAGTGGACTCTAGGTTGAATCTATATCTCAGCTAATGTAAACACTGTTCAAATTAACTTTTAAGTGCAAAAATATCTCTTCAACATACTGATTTCCTTTGGGTATATATCCTCTAATGGGATTGCTAAAATGAGGCATCTGTACACACAAGAGCCCTAAAAAATGAAGTTTTGTCATATGCAACCTCATGGATTGAACTGGGGAACATCGTGTTGTGCGATGTGGCACAGAAAGACAAATACAGCATCTCATTGGTAATAGGATCACAGATCCCTGGGTCACTTACCCTTGTCCTTACTGAATTTTATTGAAAAATATACCTACACTACTAAGAAAAATAGCTTGATACCTAACATATGCACAACAGAGAATTAATAGTATTAACTTACGATTTTTGTATTTAAATTTCAGATTTAGCCAGGTGGTGGTGGCACATTGCTTTAATCCCAGCATTTGGGAAGCAGAGGCTGGCAGATCTTTTGAGTTCAAGGCCAGCCTGGTCTACAGAGTGAATTCCAGGACAGCCAGGGCTACACAGAGAAACCCTGTCTCAAAAACTGTGGGGTGGGCATTCAAAAATTGTGGCTTAAAATAGTCGTACAGATTTTGAAATTTGTAAGAATAAATTTATCATCTTAAAATAATTTGTATAACTTAGAAATAAAAATTAAGAAAACATTTTTTTTAAGTTGATCTGAAAGAAGTAATAGAATAGTAGTTCTGAGGGCCTGGAAAAGGTTAGGACGGAGATGGATGGTTAATGCCTACAGTGGATAATTCCTAACATTCGGTACCCAGTAAAATCACTGGTCGACGCATTTCAGAGTAGCTGGAAGAGAGATTTTGAATGTATCTGAGGTATACATTCTGTATCTGAATGTATCTGAGGTAGCAAATCAGCTACACTAATCTCATCTTATACATTGTATACATACATTGAATATAGCATAGGGCCCCAATAATGTATACAGTTACAGCATTTCAATTAAGGTGAATATGTATAAATACTTCTAATTTAGACATGCAAATCACTACAAACAGACTCCCCCCACTGGCTGTATCAGATTTCTTGTTTCCTGTAGCCTCCCTGTGATTATCAGACTTCTGGATTTTTGCAAATCTTTTAACTTGAGATAGGCTATTTCATGGTGTTTACCTTGATTTTTTTTTCTGTTGAAAGTAAGACTATCACATTTCTTGAGTAAGAAAAGATGGGGAAACTTTTAAAAAATGGACTGGGCTATTTGAAAGTAAAATGGAATCCTTTACTCTTAAAAACCGTATCTCATACTTCCTGTTGTTGGTGCTCAGTATTAGAACAACAACAACGAAACACAAGGTGCTTTCACTCCCCCCCACCCCCCGCACTATGATAATCATACAAATGGACTTCTCCAAGCATATTTGAAATAGTCTTAGGAATTTAGATATGATCTAGACCTGTGCATTTCAACATGGTGGATGTGTTGTTAGTGTCTCACCAGCCTCATAGAAATAATGCATTTATGTGTGTCAGGGTGTTCTGATTTTCAGGGTGGCAATCTTTGGAAGGTTTTTTTTTTTTAAAGATGAGATCTCCCTGGAACTCACTGTATAGCCCAGGCTGGTCTTAAACTCACAGCAGTCCTCTTGCCTTAGGACCCCCCCCCACCCCCCAAGACTGGATATAGCCATCATTTCTTACTAAGTGCTGTCTCTCTGAAAGACATTCTTGCAACGAGAAATGCATACACATAGGACAGCACCCCGAGTCCTGAGTGTGAAAGGTTAGGAGAATGCCCAGTTTCTCACAGCACAAACAGGGAAACTGAGGCTTGGGCGACTGTATAATGTGCTCAGTGATAGAAGTGAAGACTTGAAATCACATTTTCATTTGCTACCAGATGACCTAATTGTTTCTAGATATACTACATGCTGATAATGGAGGGGAAAAAAAAAACAGTAAAGTTTTTAAGAAATTCCTCTGAGGTTAGGTATTCATGTTTTGAAAGAATGTTTTATATATCATGTACCAGAATCTCTTTTTTAAACCACTTAGGATGTTTTATAACATGGAAAATGTCCAAACTATTGTTTTAGATAGCTCATTTATATTTGGGTGGATAGCGTAAAAACATTAACTGGCTGAGAAACTACATGAAGTGTTTGTTTAACTATTATTACATCAGTGGGACAGATAATCTGCATTACTTGATTTTTCTAAGATTTAAAAAAAAATTTAATATTAGTCCCTTTTCAGAAACACCAGGCTTTTAGGGGAATGCTGTTCAAGTCTATTTTATAGTCCAAGCTTTCTGGTTTGTGTTAAGATGATTCATAGGCTATTAGAGCTGAAATAAATTCAGGTTTCTCTAGCCTAGTTCATTTTACAGATGAAAAAAAAATCAGGATTAAAGAGAGTATATGCTGCCCCAACTCAAGCTCAAACTACTGGCTCCAGTCTAGCGCATATACCTCTGTAATATTGTTGTCTTTGCTTTGACTTTGTCACAGTCCGTGCTAACACTGGATGTCAGACTTTTTCTTAATTAACATTTTAATTATGTATTTTAATTGTGATAAAACAAGTTTTTAAATGGACACTGCAGTGTTAAAGTAAGCACAGGTTATGCAGCAGATTCTTAGAATCTTTCACTCTGTGTGGCTGGAACTCCTTCCCACTGACAGCACCTTCCCACTCCCTCTGCCTAGCTCCTAGCAAGCACTGCTGTACTGTGTTTCTGTGGATTTATCAGATTAGGTAATTCTTGTAATGGGTTCGTGAGGTATATGTGCTTCTGTGACAGACTTAATTATTTCACATAATGTCCTCCGGGTTTATCATGTTACAGCATATGACAGTGTTTCTTTAAAAGAGCGTCTGGGTGGTATTCTCTCGTACCAGTTTCTTTACCCTCTCATCCAGCAAGGGGCATAAGTTGTTTCTATTTCTTGGCTATTAAAAAGAATACCTCTAGCAGGGTGGTGGTGGTGCGCTTGGGAGGCAGAGGCAGGTCTGTGAGTTTGAGGCTGGCCTGGTCTACAGAGTGAGTTCCAGAATAGCTCTGTAACTATCTCTTCTAGATTCTATTTTCAATATTTTGGGACAAATACTCAAGAGTGGAATTACAGGTGTATTTTATTTTATTATTTTTTTGAGAAACTCCCACAGTGGGTTCCACACACAGCCGCTGTATCTCTGCACTGTCAGCAGTAGTGCACACTTGTTGAAATGACTCCACGTGCTTGCCAACACTTGCTATTCCTGGTATCGTTGTTATTGTTGGGTTAGGGTATTTGTTGGTTGTTTATTTGTTTAGCTTTTGTAATAACCGTCTCTACACGTGTGTCTCTGCCTCATCGTGGTTTTGAGTCATTTCGCCAATGGTTACAGATGGTGAGCATCTCCTCGTGCATCTTTTGCTTATCTTATATGCAGGGATGTCTGTGCAAGACTGTTGTTAGTTTTTAATTAGGTTTGTTTGTTAGTTTGATTATGATAGTGACTTGTAGGTGTTCTCTTTTTTTGAGATTTTATTTATTTTTATGTGTATGGGTCTTTTGCCTACATATATATCTGTGCACCTCATGCATGAAGTATCCATGTGGGCCAGGAGAGGGCGTCAGGCCTTCTGAAACTGGAGTTACAAACTGTTGTTAGCTGCTATTTAGGTGCTGGGAACTGAATCCGGTTCCTCTGGAAGAGCAGCCAGTGCTCTTAACCACTGAGCCATCTCTCCAGCCCCATGTAAGCGTTCTTGATACATTTTGGAGATTGATCTTATATCAGACACTTTGTTTACAAGTATTTTCTGATTTTTGCAGCTTCATTGTCCTCCTGTTGATTTCTATCCCTCTTTGTTGTATGGAAGCAATGTGTGTAAGTCTGGGGAGATGGCTCAAGGGTGAAGATGTTTGTGGCCAAGACTGGTGACTGGAGTTTAATCCCTAGGACCTACTTGGGGCAAGAAGAGAATTACAGGACTTACACAAGTACTCCTCTAGCCTCTGTACACATGCCACAGTTAGCATGTGTGTGAACACACACACACACACACACACACACACACACACACACACACACGGCAAATACATGGAACATGATACATTTACAAGTTGCTCTTGTCTGTACTTTTAGCTTCACCCGCAGTAAATCATCGCCAAGATCGTCGCCGTCAAACTTTTCCACGGCATTTCTTCTACTTGTTTTATCATCTCCGGAGTTACACTTAAGTTTTTAATATATTTACATTGGGTCTTTGTATGGTCGATGTCGAGCTTTTCCAACATCATTCGCTGACTGTCCTTTCTCACATGTCCGTTATTGTCCCCCATGTCAAAGACCGTTGCTTCCACTTGGATCTGTTCTTGAAAGTTTCTTCGTCTGAGCCATGATTTCTTGTTTTTTCATGTGTTTCTTAACTTGTGTTGGAGCTGTGCATTTGAAACACCAGCCCCCCTCATAGTGTGTATGTACTGACTTCCACAGAGGAGGACCGCGTACAGTCAACCTGGGCATGGTTTGGTCTGATGTCGAAACCTTGATTGGTAAGATTGTGACTGTTCTGGACCCATGCGCCCATTTTTTTTTTTTTTTTAATTTAAAGAGAGGCCCATTAGTCTCTGATGCTGCAACTTTAACTCTTTTGCTCTTTTGGAGTCATGTCTGCTGTTTTGTAGATTCTCTGGCTCTGTCACAGCTAACAACTCGGCTTTTCCCATCCTCTGTAGCCAAACAGATACCCAAAGTCTACTCGCTCCTCTTCAGAACCTGATTAAGTACTCTGCTCCAGTCCCCCAGGCCACCCTTCAGAGAACTTCAGTGCATAATTCCTCCCATGAGGGGAAGCCCCAGGCTGCGTATCGTGATGAGCTGTGTCAGGGGACTCCCTTCTCTCCTGCACTCAGGATCCAGACTGTGAGAGTTCTCGAGTGAGACTTACAAACAAAAAGCTAGGTATTTGCTGAGCTCTTTACAAATTCCGAATGCTGGAAGCATGCTGCAGTGTTTACCTACGGGGATTGTTTTGTGATCTGGAGTGCCCCTCCTGGAACTGGGTCCACCGGGGTAAAGTGGAACACTCCTTCCTCCTGGTTCGTTGTATCTGCTCTAGGTTTTGTGCTTACTTGGTGTACCGTAGCAGATCTGGAATTCTCTTACTGCAGTTGTAATCTATATGATTTTAAGTGATGTTTGGGGTGTGGAGACCAGGGCCTCTTATTTCCCCATCTTTTCATGTTACCCAAACTTCTTTTTTCATTCAACTTCTTATTTTTAGGTAGTTGTAGCTTCACATGCAGTTAAAATACATACAAAGGTGTTCTTGCCATGCTGCCCAGTTCTTTTCTGGTGACTTCTTATATTCTGTACAGTGCGGTATGACAGCTGAGACACTGGTGCAGAGAGACACAGGACAGCCCTTCACTGCAGAGACCTTTCCTAGTTCCCTGTTAGGACCAGACCATACTGGCTCTTCTGCCTACATAATTTTGCCATTCCAAGAATGCTGTGAAAATGGGACTTAAGAACAGTTTACTGATAGCATGCTAGCCTAGAATATGCAAGGTCCCAGGTTCAATTACAGGCACTAAAAAACAAAACCAAACAAAAGCCACCAAGCTAAATTGAAAAACTTTCAAAGTAAAAGCAAAGTCAGGAGAGTGACTCGTAACTGGCTTTAGGGAATAAAATTTCCGTACGTAACTTTTTTCCCACTCAGTAACTCTCTGGAGAGTCCATTTCTATCGCCGTGTATTGGTTTGGTCCCTTTGCATTTGTCAGTTCTGTTCCATAGTATAGGGTGGTCGGGGCATTTGCCCATCGGAGGATAGCGGTAACTTTCAGTTTTCAGCCTTTACTGATAAAATTGCTTTGCTAATATGTGCAGATTTGTGTGTGGCGTAAGCTGTCATTTGTGTATGCTGCGAACCCAGGGGTACAGTCATCAGATTATGTGGTAGTTGCATCTTTGTCATAGAAACTGTCAGTCTGTTTTCTAGAATACCATTTTTCATGCTCACCAATAACATATGCGTGGTCCAGTTTTCTCTGTATGCTCCCTAGCGTCCAGTATAGTTCCATCAGTGTGTCCCACATTATCCAGCCCTGTCAGTAGCTATGCAGTGACATCTCATTGTGATTTTAGGCTTGTGTCTTTCTGAGGCTAGTGATGTCGATGAGAATCTTCCCATGTGGTTGTTGCCAGCTGCATATCCTCTTTAGTGAAGTGTGTCCTCCGCCCATTTTCTAATTGGAGTCCTTGTCTTCTGCCGAGGTGTGAGGGTTCCCTATATAACACTGATACTTGAGTTTTCAGCTGGACACACTCCTGATATGGAGTTTGTATTTTCATTCTCTATGTAGGGTTTTTTGCAGAGGGGAAAATTACTCTTTAAGTTCTATTAGTTTTTCTTCTTGTGGATGTGTTTGTAGTAGCAAACTACTTAGCCCAAGGTCTTATGGCTTTCCTCCTAATTTTACATTGAAATTTGAGGTCCTATTTTGAGACAGAGGTTTAGATTGGGATTCCTTGTCCGTAGTGCCTGTGGTTGTCTGTCTGTGTCGCCTCCGCTGGCTTTGGTTTGCACCTTGTGGCTTTTAGTCTGTGCTCGCTGTTACTGGTGTTTATCATTTTGCTAGTGCGTTTTTGTCGCTGTGATGGTAAGTTGAGTCTTTCAGTTGGGTCATCTGCTCTACCATCGTATGCTTTTTACAAATTGTTTTAGGTAGGCTGCTTCCTTTGCTTTTCCAAATAAGTGTTAAAATCATCTCACTCTCTCTCTTTCTGTCTTCAAAGAAATGCTGCTGAGAATTAATCTAGGCGTCACATTACACCTGTGCGCTAAATCTGAGGCATAGCAACATCTGCTTTACTGGCTCTCCCTCCTCAGCCGGCAGTGGGTGCAGTTTTATTTCTTTGCATGTTCCAAAATGTGATGTTGAAAACTGGATATTTTAGGTAATGCAAGCTCTCTGGATAGATTCCTCCCCTCTCCTGGGCTCATTTTTGTTGCTGTTTGTTTGTCCATTTAATTAATGACTTGGCTGGACTGTTTTCTGTGAAGCCTGTTTCTCTTACATCATGAAGCCTGTAACATTGTTCCTCAGAGGGTGCATTCCTGAGTGTGTGCGTGGTCACCTGGGATTACAGTGGATTTATTAGGGCTCTTGAGCTGTGTCTCTTTCTGGTTTTTGTTAGACTTTCTGCCTCCTCTAGTGTCTAATACAGCTGTTCGGCTCTGTAAGTTGCTGATGGAATAGAGGTGTGTGTGTGTGTGTGTGTGTGTGTGTGTGTGTGTGTGTGTATGTGTTTAATTTTTCTTGATGTGATCCAGTTAAATTTGAGACCATTTGTAACAGTTTTTGAGGCTGATCTTTGAGATTTGTTCTCACCCCAAAGGGGCTCCCTTTTTTTATACTGAAGATAATTTTTTCAAACAGTATATTCTGATCATTTTCCCCTCTTCCAGTTCCTCCCAGAACCTCCCACCTCCTCACCCACCCAACTTTATGTCCTTTCCTCCTCCTTCCTTTCTTAAATAAAGACCCCCTCCCCAAAAAAAAACCCAAACAACAAAACGAGACAAAAAATTTATAAAATACCATTGAGTTCATTTTATGTTGGCCAACAACTCCTGGGCACGGCCTGCTGTGAAGTGTGATTAGTATACCCTGAGAAACTCCACTGGAGAAAACTGGTATTGCCTTTCCCGGTAGGTATCCGTTGCAGTGACTTCTTGATTAGGAGTGGGAGCCCATATCCACTTCCCCTGCTCCATGCAAGGACCCTGTCTAGCTGGGAGGGTCTCGTGTGTGCTGCCATCATCCTTTTGAGTTCATGTGTGCGTCAGTCCTGTTGTGTCCGGAAGACACTATTTCCTTGGAGTCGTCCATCACCTCTGGCTCTTCCAGATTTCCCACCTCTTCATAGCTCCCCGAGCCTTGAGGGCAGGGTTTGATGGAGACACCCCATTTAGGACTGAGCGCTCCAAAGTGTTTCACTCTCTGCACACTGCCCAGATGTGGGTTCTGTCCCAAAAGGACCTTTCTGAATTCTGTCTTTTTATGGCTCTTCTGACAAGCTAGATGATGATAGTTTAGCTTTCAGAAATCATGAACTCCCATACTTCCCATGAACTGCTCACAACCAAGTCCATGTTTTCAAGAGTGCCATAGGCTTGAATTTTCCCATAAAGTCACTTTGGAGAGCCGTGATTTCTCTCCTCGTATGGACTGCCTCTCTCCCGGAGCCACTGCCCTGTGGTAGAAATCAGTTGTCCCATTTCTCTTGGGATGCTATTTCTGCTTTGTGATCAAGTTGCCAGGTACAGAAGGGAGTTTCTGATACTCTTGGTTTTTATTTTCTGATGTGGGACTTCTCTTCTAGGAGGAAGAAAGTGTTGATGCTCAAGAATTCTCAGCCTGCTCTGCCTGTGTAGATTACTACTTTATGGGTTACAGCTGTGTGGAAGGAATCTTGCAACATCTTGGCTCCATATACCAGGAATTTGGCTTCTACAGCTTAGAGCCAGGATAAATGAGAAGTTCTGGTAGCCCCTTTCTTCTAGAGGGTATTATGTTATGTTCCTTGCTGGGAGGCTGAGGACCAAGAGAACCACATCATTCTAGCCATCTTGGGGTTGGGGAAGGAGAGCAGTTTGTGGTTTGAAGGCCAAAAGAAGAGAGACATTGGTTTAGACATTAGCACGTGTGAATTGTCTGGTGTTCTCATCCTGAAGCTGACATACATCTGTAACAGAATATATAGGAAATGTCAACCAGAGAATGAATCCCGTCTTCTAGGGTTGTCCACAGAGCTTACTGGGGCTTGATTATGTTGGCATGATTGATTGAATCTCATTGCCTGTCAAGCTGATGCTAACCTTACGCCTTTGGAGGTGAGACTAATCACGTAGTTCAAAACCCCAGCTTTCTAATCACTTGCCTGGTCTCTCTGACATGATGTCCCTGATCCCCACGCCCATCATTCTCCTCCTTCACCTTCTTCTATCTAGAGGACCACCAGTAATTGTCTAATAAGCATAAACTCTTGTGACCTAGTAGAATAACAGAGACACTCTCATCAAGTAAGAAGTTTGAGGGCCTTTAGAAGTTGCTTTCCAGGAGCTGAGAGCAAGGCCATCCAGATTACTTATTTCCGAGGGAAGTAGTTTTTGTTTGCCAGATTTCCTTAGGATGCTTTCCAGACTGTGAGGTTTGTACCTGCTATGGTTGTGTGGGCCTGGACCCAGGCACCCTCTTATCTCACCATCTGGAAGTAGATTCTCTCCTACGTTGTTTCACTCAATGCTTATATGATTTATCTATTTCCTGCGTTCTTCTATTTTTAATTGCCTTTGTCATTGTATTTGACATGAGCTTCTTGTGGATAGCATACAGTTAGTACACCGTATCTTCAAACTTAAAATGCCAGTCTCTTTATTGGCATATTTGGGTAATTTATATTTAATGACATCGGTATACATTAAAACTTAAGCATGCCATTTTATTTTGTTTTCTGTTTTTTTTTTCCTTCTTTATTTTTCTGTGGGTTTCTTGACCACTATTTAGAACTAACTCTGTGTGGAAATTTTAGATTACCTGAAGTGTCTCTTTGATGTCATTTATATAGTAGCCTTTGCAGCGATTGCATCGAGTTTTGTGTTATATAACAGCCTCCCCTTGTAATCAGAAGGTGCATCCCACAAAAACCCATTGAAGCACTGAGCCTTTTATGTACTGTTTTTCTCATGTGACCTGCAGCTTTGTCACAGAATATCAGAGCTAGTCTGCTCTTTGGTTTGATGCCCAGATGTTTCTCTTTGTTTAAATTAAGATGTCATTACATCATTCCCCCCTTCTCTTCCCTCGCTCCAGTCCCTCCCGTGCCCCCTCTGATCTAGCCTCTTTCTCTTCACTCCTGTTATATCATGTGCATGTATGTATATGTAAGTGCAACAAGCTGAGCCCTTCCAGTGTTGCTTGTATGAATATGTTTTCAGGGATGACCACTTGGTTCTGGACAGCTAACCAGGGGACCTCATTCCCAGGAAAGACTAATTTTCCTGCTCTCGGCCTTCCCTCTTTGCCTGGAGTTGTTTGTCCAGGGACGAGGCCCTGTGAGAGCCACCCCTTCCACATTAGCATGTGTGGTGGGGTTGTTTTTGTTCGGGTCTTGTTTAGACAGCCCCGTTGCTGAGGTATCAGGAGTGAAGCTTCCCTGTCATTCTAGAAGGCACAATCTCACAGCAGATTTCCTAGTGCCCTGGCTCTTAATATCTTTAAGCATCTTGTTACGCAATGGTCCTTGAGCCCTGGGTGCAGGAGTTGTGCTGTAGACATACTCCCTGGGCCTGGGTGTCCTGTGAGCAGTTGTTCTCTGCATTTTGAACAGTTGTGGTTTTCTGTAGTAGTCTCCATCTGTTACAAAGAGAGCCTCTTTGATAAGAGGTGAGAGCTGTACTTACCTGTTGAGTATAAGGTTCCGTTTTAGAATGCATTTAGGAATTAGAGTCCGATAAAGTGGTGATAGTAGCCTCTCCTTTAAGGTCCGTGGCCTCACTAGCCTTAGGTGGTCATCTAGGTTTCCAGTTGCAGGCATGATTTCCCTCCTGTTGAGCTGATGGTTACCACCAAGGTGCGTGTGCCACTCCTCACCCTTAGGGAGATCTTGTCATGGTGGTTCATAGGGTCACATGGGAAGGACTGTGGGTTGTTTCCCTCCCTTAGAACCTTGCATGGCACCTTCTAGTACTATGATGTTAGTCCTTAGGGAAGAGGCTTTCAGATCAGATTTAGCTTGGATCCTCCAAGTCCTGTGTCCAAAGTGCCTGATGTCTTCAACCTCTGGGAGGCAACCAAGGGCAATAGCAATAACCTATAATATTTTGGGAAAATCTTGGACTCCCCTGACCAACAACAACTTGACAGGGGTTTCTTATGTCTGGTGCCGAGGTTTCTGTTAGTCTGTGGAGAGGATTGTCTGCCCAAGTGGCAAAACTTCGTGTGTGTGTGTGTGTGTGTGTGTGTGTGTGTGTGTGTGTGTGTACACATATACTTATATGTATTGTATGTAATCTCAAGTAAGTAAGAATGTTTCTTATTGCTTTTCAAACATCCTTAATGTTATTTTTTCTCTCCCTCCCTCCCTCTCCTTCTATATTGACCTGCCTCTTCCCCAGTTAAAGCCCTCCCCCCTCATTTTCCCATTCCCTTTTCATATTGGTAAGGTTCATTATTAAAGAATTGAAGGCTTCTTGAATATAATGATCCGCAACAGTCTAGTAATGGGAGTGGCTAATGAATGACTAAAAATGAGTAGTATGTATACTGTGAATGCAGTGGTGAGGGATAACTCACGTCCTGTGAGCTGGACCCATGTCCCGTGAGCTGGACCCGTGTCCCGTGAGCTGGATCATGTCCCGTGAGCTGGATCATGTCCCGTGAGCTGGACCCGTGTCCCGTGAGCTGGATCCGTGTCTCGTGAGCTGGATCATGTCTCTGGGAGCTGGACCCATGTCCTGTGAGCTGGACCCGTGTCCTGTGAGCTGGATCATGTCCTGTGAGCTGGATCATGTCCCTGTGAGTTGGACCCATGTCCTGTGAGCTGACCCGTATCCTATGAGCTGGACCATGCCCAGTGAGCTGGACCCGTGTCCTGTGAGCTGGACCCATGCCCTGTGAGCTGGACCCATGTCCTGTGAGCTGGACCCATGCCCTGGGAGCTGGACCCATGTCATGTGAGCTGGACCCGTGCCCTGTGAGCTGGACCCGTGCCCTGTGAGCTGGACCCGTGTCCTGTGAGCTGGATCATGTCCTGTGAGCTGGACCCGTGTCCTGTGAGATGGACCCGTGTCCTGTGAGCTGGACCCGTGCCCTGTGAGCTGGACCCATGTCCTGTGAGCTGGACCCATGCCTTGGGAGCTGGACCCATGTCATGTGAGCTGGACCTATGCCCTGTGAGCTGGACCCGTGTCCTGTGAGCTGGATCCGTGTCCTGTGAGCTGGACCCGTGCCCTGTGAGCTGGACCCGTGTCCTGTGAGCTGGACCCGTGTCCTGTGAGCTGGACCCGTGTCCTGTGAGCTGGACCCGTGTCCTGTGAGATGGACCCGTGTCCTGTGAGATGGACCCGTGTCCTGTGAGATGGACCCGTGTCCTGTGAGCTGGACCCGTGTCCTGTGAGCTGGACTGTGTCCTGTGAGCTGGCACAAGCGTTCTTTTCTTTCTTCTACTCAGCTATTGAACTTAATTCATTGTACTTTTTATTTTATTGTAAGTTTTTAAATTTCCATTTGGTTTTTTTAATATCTCTCTCTCTTTCTCTCTCTCTGGCTCTCTCTGGCTCTCTGCCGGTTCCTCCTCCTCCTCCTCTTCCTCCTCCTTCTTCCTTTCTCTCTCTGTCTCCCTCTCCCCCCCCCCACCCTCTGTCTCTTTCTCAGGCTGGCCTTGAACTTGATGTGTCCCTCCACTTCTACCTCCTCAGTGCTTGGATTACAGGCCTGTGCCACCAGCCTGCCTGTCCTTTTCCCTCCTCTGTTAGACCTTTCTATTTGTTGAGGCTCTCATTTTTTCACCATGACTAAGGCAACTTATAGGGTAAGAGTTTATTAGGGCCTACAGTTTCAGAGGGTGATTCCAGGCCCAACATGACAGGAGCACAGCAGCAGGCAGGCAGGCATCACACTGGAGCAGTAGTTGAGAGCTTACATTCAATCCACAAGCATGAGGCAGAGAGAGAGGGAGACCTAACTGGGAATGGCATGAGCTATTAAAACCTCAAACTCCACCCCCAATAACACACCTTCCAACAAGGCCACACCTCCTGATCCTTCCCAAACAGTTCTTCCAGCTGGGGACAAAGCATTAAAATATATGAGCATGTATGGGGGGGGGGTGTATTCTCATTCAAACCACCACATCCAGGTGACTTTGAATGAATTTTCCTAACATCAGTTTTCTCATCTTTTATATTGGAAAATGATAAGCCCTATCTCATGGTGGTGGTGGGAGTTAAGTAATCCTCATGAGATACTAGAACAATGCCAGGGTTATATCAGCAGTGTAGCTGTGCATAGTGGTTACATTCTGAAAGTCCGGCAGTGAGAGTATCAAAGGCAAAATCAGGAACAAAAGGTAGATGGTGGGAGAACAGGTCCAGGACCTCGTAAAACAAAGGGCGAATGTAACAGAATGCAGTAAGCCCTAGCAGGCAAAGGATGTTTAGTTGAAGTTCATAAGCAAAACTGAGTTCAGAGAAGGTGCATACCAGGGTAGTTACTTGAAGGAAAAAAAAAAAAAAAAAAGCTTATCCAAAACAGTAATGAGAAGTTGACTACTGTACAATGGCAGTGACTGTTTAGAATGACTGGGCTCTGCTGCGGCAGAAGTGTGTTTGGTTTGTCCCAATAGAAATGTAAATACAGTTTTCTGGGGAACGTAAATGACAAGTTAAAGATCCTTAAGTGGACATATCTAGATTGTTATTTGGTTGTATTTTAGGTTACTCTATTATTGAAAAACAACTTAATTTTATAGTATGAAAAAACTGAATTTTAACTAATCGTATATAGTTCTCAGTGTTCAAGTTGAAAATCACTCCGAAATTGACCACCAATTACATAAATTCGCATGTCTGTGGCCGCCCTTTCAGGTGGACTCTCGAAAGGAGTCCTTATTCACAATGGCAGCTCGGCTTAGACTTTGCTGCGTGGTAGAAACACATCTCCGCCGGAGTCCTCGCACTGAGCTGCTGCGAGGATCCAGAGCGTCTGTAGTGCTCTGTGGCATTGCTCTTGGCCAGCTGCCCTGTAATACCAGTACGAAAGCCAGTGTTCCATGGGCAGAGGCAGGAGGTTTGCTGCCTTTTGGAGCTAGCCAGGGGTACATAGAGGGATCCTGTCTGGAACACAATTAAAAAATCTTCAATCGGAAGTAATGATGCTAACTTTCTTGATTGCTTTCTCTGTTTTGAATTTATTAGTTTTTTGTTAGTCCTTTGAGAAGTTGTGCTGTGTGTTGATGATATACATCCCTCCTTCGATCCTCCGAGATCCGCTCCCTCTTTCCCTACCTCCCTTGTTTCTTGACTTACTGAATTGAGTATATAATTCAGAGTCATAGAACTTGAACTATTTAGCCGGGAGGTGACGGCACACGCCTTTAATCCCTGCACTCAGGAGGCAGAGGCAGGCTATCTCCGTGAGTTTGAGGCCAGCCTGGTCTACAGAGTGAGTTCCAGGATGGCCAGAGTTACAAAAAAAAAAAAAAAAGGAATTTAAACTATTTAAATAAGAATTATATATAGTGTGCACGTAGATAGTGAAAAAGATAGAGGAATAATAACATTTCACTTATCAAATTTTAAAATGTTTTTAGCTTTAATTGAAGTGTAATAACTGCACGTGGCATGTACATGTTGATCCCTTTTGACGTGTTTATAAGCCTGTGAAGCGAGCACTTGTACCTCCCCTGAGTTTCCCTGTGCCCTTTTGTGATCTGCCACTACTACCAGCTCCATTCCCGGCAGCCACTGACCTGCCCTCTGTCACTGCTAATACATGGCAGCACAATATCCAGTGCCAGAATAAGAAATGAGATGACGCTTGCAGATACTGCTGTGGGAATGTGAAATTAGTCCAGTTTTCTCAGAGGGCACTTCATTAATGAAGAAAACATCTAAAACGCATATACTTTGAGTTAGAATTCTACTTCCATTTAAAGGAAAACAGTGCTCGTGTGAACAAGGATTTAATTACAAGAATGTTAATCACTGTGTTCATAGTTGTCAAAATTAGAAACGAATTCAGTGTGCAGAGATGTAGGGTTTTGTTGTTGTTTGTTTTCTGTTGTGGTGCGAGGGATTGGTCCCAGGCCTCTTTACATACTAGGGATACCTCTCCCACCAAGCTGCTCCCCTAACCCTAATCCTGGCACCACTGTACAACAAACAAAAAGCCACAGTCCCTATAACCAGAATGCAGTGCTTTCAAAAATTAGAGAAGTGTTACTTTGTAAACAGCAGAAGTCATGTTAATAGTCTTGGAGTTTCACTTCTGTTGAAGTTGTAAGAAGTACAAAGGATGAAAAGGACTAAAAACACCCTCAGAGCACAGGACTTGCCTTCCGCCGCAGGGAGACTTCGCTGTGCTTTCTCCGCTGCATTTTTTTCTTCGCATTTTTTTTTTTTAATCAAAATTTCTTTGGGATTAAAAAGTACCAACAGTTGTTAATGTATAGAACTTGAAAACTAACACAAAGGCATAAAGAGCACCATAGAACTGAATACATACATTAAGACGGTTCAGCTGTGTGGACACACAAAGCTTTGCGGTACTTTCTGAATACAAGAGCCCGGCCCCTGCCTTTGCAGCTCCCACACTTTCTTTATGTCCTGGTGGTTAGAAACTGCTGGAGGTTTCTCACCAAACAAACTCTCCAGGACCTTCCTATGCATATGCTGGCCATCTGCTTAGTTCTCTAAGCCCTTGGCTGGATCCCCTCCCTCCGGTACCTAGTGAGACACACACTCCATTTGTATGGTCTTTATTCTCCTGCCCTAACAAGCTGTCCATGACCTCAAGTCATGGTACAATTTTCAGAACATACGAATTAGAATTGAAGTTAGGAGCAGTAAGGGGGTAGAGGAGAATGTGAGTGTGTGTGTGTGTGTGTGTGTGTGTGTGTGTACAACTGAACTAGGAGAAAAGGTGTTCAGGCATCAGTTTGAACAATTAGAAAGTGTGTCTGGAGCATAGGCTCTTCATAAAGAATTTGGGAGACAAGAATGGAGTTGGTAGCCTTTAATCCCAGCACTTGGAGGCAGAGACAGGTGGATCTCTGAGTTCAAGGCTAGCCGGGTCTACAGAGCCTGTTCTACAGTTCCAGGAAATCCAGGGCAGAGACAGAGAAACCCTGTCTCAAAAAAAAAAAAAGAAAAGAAAGAGAGAAAAAAAAAGGAATAGATTGTTAAGGTCTCAGATTATTCAGAGCTCCTGTGTCATCTAAAGGAGTTTGGGTACTGTAGTGTTAGCGATGAGGGACCAGTGCATGATGGGTGTAGAGAGTGACTTAGCCTGGGGAACATGGCAGACTAGAGCCCTGGGCCCTTCATATTTCCACAAACATGCCAACTTACAATACTACACAGGCATATTCCCTGGTCCAAGAGGCTCCTGAACCCCAGGCAAGTGTGAGAACAGACACATGTCACTAGTTACACCAAAAAATTAAACATCTTTGTGCTGTCTTTCTAGCCTGTGGCATTCTCTTGCAGTTGAGGCAACCCTCCTACCAGCTCCCAGATTCTCCCTGAGAAGGGAAGAAGATACTTTGTGTGCCCAGTACCTCAGCTTTTCTGAGGTCTACTCAGATGATTGATTTCTGCTCAGCCTGTCTCAGGATGCTAATGGGTGTGGCATACTCAGCCACGGAGGGCCATTAAGAAGAGAGAAAGATGATGGTTGTAATAGCCGCTTCTCCTAGCCTGCCCCAGAGCCAGCAGTTAAAGGCTTTTGTGGTTCAATGCACTTAGTGCTCTCACGGAAGACCCGAGTCAGGTTCCCGGCACCCCATCCTCTGGCTCGCAGTGGCTGTGACTGCAGTTCTAGGGCTCCAGCACTGTCTTCTGGCCTCCTCTACACACGTCTAACATAAAACAAAATCCTGAAAAAATATACAACAACCTCAGTGCACAGAGCTGTCTGTGGGGTGGCCATGTGAGGCGTTGAGGACCCGTAGGCCACCGGATATTTAGGTTTCTGTCTTTGACGATGATATTTGGACCAAGGCTGCCTTCGTTTTGTTTTCTGTGCCTCATTTGATACTTATTTGGGGATGTTTTCTCTCTTCCATGAGATACAAAATAATGACCTTCAGGATGAAGGTGTTACTCGCTCACTGACGTTTTACATCCAGTGTTGGCTGCTGGATAGATGGCTTAGCTTCCTCTTAAGTCATGAAGAAGAGGCGTGGCGGGGGGATTCCTGGTCCTTTCTCACTACAGCAAAGGAAGCCATTGGCTTATTACATAAGCTGATCACAGCTTAATGATGCTGTAGTATGTTTCTATTTTAACCATTTTAAGTGTATTAACAGTGTGCCTTTATTTTATTCATAGCTCCAAAAGGAATTCTTCATCTTTCTCCTGATGTTTATCAAGAGATGGAAGCCAGCCGCCACAGAGTGACCTCTGGCACAGGTCTAGGCTACTTATCACCCAAAGATATGAACCAACCTTCAAGCTCTTTCTTCAGTATGTCTCCCTCATCGACTAGCTCAGCCACAGTTGCCAGGGAACTCCTTTTGAATGGAACATCTCCTGCAGCTGAAGCCATAGGTTTAAAAGGAAGTTCTCCTCCTCCCCCTTGTTCTCCAGTACAGCCTTCAAAACAACTGGAATATTTAGCAAGGATTCAAGGCTTTCAGGTATGATCTCAAAGAAAAAGCAAAAAGAGAAAGTAAACTCATTAGCCCAAATCCTTCATTTCTGTCCATCAGAAGGCTCATCCTTGCCTGCTAATGTGGCCTCCGTGCCATACGCATTATAAATTATTTAGGAACACAGAAGACAGAAAAAAGAGAGCCAGAGCACATGCACATGCCTTGTTTTCTCTCTCTCTTCTGTCCAGTAATTCTGTTGCTGCCTGGCTCTCTCCCATATTCATATTCATATTCATATTCACTCCTTCTCTCTCTCCCTTTCTCCGTCTCCCTCTTCTCCCCCTCTCTCTATCCCTCATCCTTCCGCTCATCCCTTCCTCCTCTGTCCTGTCTTCCAATTGGTCTTGATTGGGTGCATCTGTCTCCTCACTTTGTTTTCCAAAAACAAAAGTCTGCCTTGAGACATTTGGTGTTAGTGTTTTCCCCCTCTTCTCACAATTACGGTTGAGTTTTTCTGCTGATGATTTGATTTAATAGCAGTTTTGAATTTGCCGTCCTGTGGTTAGTAATAATGCAGGTCCATTTGTAAGGATCAGCATCTTTGAAGTCTGTTCAACCTTAGGAGTCATTAAACATGGCACGGAGCAGTAATGGAATGCTTCTTAGTTGTGCAAGGTCTGATAATGAGTATCTGTCATACTGGATCATGTGCTGAGCCAGCGAGGTTGAGAAGCATCTACCTCTAGTGAAACAACAGCTGTCTTGCTGGTGGTCTAAAACCAGCACACAGCTGGATTGTGTGTACAGATTTGGAAATGAAGCCTCTCCCCTGTTTAGTCTGTGTCCCCTTTTGGAGGAAAAATACCCTACAATCCCAACACTCCTTTATATATGTGAGAGCTTTTGAACGGATTATTAACTGTAGGGAGGGAAGTTGATGTTGCTAACTCTTAGTTGCCTTGGAAGCTATGTAATGAACTGTGCCTGCCAGTAGACTGGATGGAACTGCAGCCTGCTTGTGTGTAGGAAGATACGGCTCCCACATTTCACTGCTTCACCCCTCTCCTTCTTAGTCTTCCTCCTCAAGACCAAAACCTGTACTTTCCTGTAGAAATGTTCTAAAAGACCTGTATTGTGTAAAATGATCATGTATTACAAAGGTCTCATGAGGTCAGTTATACAATGAGAAAGAAGATCGTGTATTGGGAGTATTTTTGCATGTTTGGTTTGGTTTTCTTACAGATCCCTTCTGATTCTTTCAAATCTATTGCCAGGTAGTTGCTAGTGTTTTTAATCAGACTATTAATATGAAGTTGAAGAAGCTGTTACCAATTATTGACTGTCATCTGAAATTTAAATGCTTAATTTCAAGTTATAATTCTAGAATTTGTTGTTTACCTTACGAATTACAATAAATCACTGTTTAAACAAAAGACTTTGATTCATATAGTTAAAGCACTAGACTAATATTTAGTTCTGCCAATAATCTACATAGAATAAATTAAAATAAACTGTGATGAAAAGAAACCCACTGCTCACTCATAAATGTAGTCCTTAGAAATGTCAGAGTTATTCTCCAGTTCTATACACACAGCACAAGCTGCGTTCAGGCTCTGAGTTCGGTTTTCCTTGGTTATATAACAACAGATGCAATTTTACTGCCAGAAGAACTTAAAGTTTTTAAGTTCTTTATACATTAGTTCTTGGCAATGATAACAGCTATCATTTTAAAAGTATCTTTACTTTAACCAAAATGCAGTCTGCTACCCCTGCTGCTGGTCCACTGCTTAGACCTCTCTTAAAAGCCTGTGCTGAGGTAATACACTCCTATTTATGGGCACGTCAAACATCCAGATCTGCGTACCCTGATTTTTACATATTAATGACTACAAGCAGATGGTTTTTAAACGCTGCTGCGGTTCTTCACTGGAATGAGCCGGTGCTGATGGGAAGTGTGCTGTCCTTAGGTCGCAGCCCGCAACCACACAGCAAACAGGCTCTCTGGGAAGTAGCCTCCAGCCTGACACATGCATTCCCATGTCATGTCAAATGTATTTCTTTCTGGGTAATTTTTCTTTTTGGGCAATTTTCTCAGGTAGAAGAACATGCAGAATTTTGTTTCATACATGATTTAATTAGACTGTAGCTAGAAATTATAAGACCAGCTTGTTAGAGGTTATTTGCCCATCTGTTACTTTTATTTCTGGAATTTGAAAACAATAAATTCCTTTGCTTTGTTTCTAGGTCAGTAACTTTTCATGTTGAACAGTTTTCATTCTTACTGAATGCTGTGTAGACTTTTCTTGGGCTTACTTTGCCCATTGCCGTTTGATTTAAGCCTAACTAAGATACTGTATGTGCTAGCTATGTTGTATTGCCAAGTGAAAATACATGAGTCTATGGAAAAAGAAGTTGCTTTAACTTAATTTTATTTTCATTTTCCAGTCTTTAATTGAAATTTACAAATGATGAAAAGCCAATTTACTCAAACAATGTAGTTGTTAAGTTCACATCTTTCTGTTTAAACCTATAAAATAAATGACATTATTATCCAGTGAATGTTCTTAACAAAACGGACTTTACGAAGCAGACTGTGATTGACACTCAGGCATTCCTAACCATTGTTATGTTCTCAGTAATTTCCACTGAAGAATTGTGTGTGTGTGTGTGTGTGTGTGTGTATGTGTGTAGTGCGCACACGCGAGCTTGTTTGTGCAGATGCCCTTGGAAGCCAAAGGCATCAGGTCCTCTGGAGCTGGATCACAGATGGGTGCTGGGACTGGACACAGGTCCTTTATAAGAGCAATCCGTGCTCCTAACTGCTGAGCCATCTTTCTATCCCCTAAAGATTTTTAGAAATAAATCTTTGAATTCTTTCATAAGTGAGTATTTTTTTCTCAGAAATTTTATTGAATGCATTTTTATTATCTTTTAATACCTGAGTGTTCTTACTGATTTATCAGTTTTAGAAAACACTTATGTTGATGGTTTGTGTATCCAGATATCTAACAACCAGTCTGCATCTGTAATCTTTGCACATTTAAAAAAAAAAAAAAGAAAGAAAAAAAAGTTAAGTCATAGTGCCCCAGAGTTTCTTGCAAACCTTGCTAGTCCTTAGTTGTATGTCACGCTGTTTCAAAATTATTCAGTGTTGCAAAGAAAATTATGGCGAAAATAGTCGGCATATTTTATGCACTTGATCCGGAGTAGAAGGTTTTGCACTGTTCTGTTTTTTACCTTTTCCTGCTTTCCTATACTGACATTACTGCTAAGCTGGAAGAATGGCTAGCTGCATGTTTAAAGGAGTCACTAGGAGAATTAAATTTGAAATGAAATGGATAAGTTTAGCAAATGACTTTATATATATATTTAATTTCAGTTTGTTCTTCTCTGTCATGTGATCACCAGTCACTGAACGGTGTTGTATCATTTCATTCCTCACACAAGTGATATAATGAAGCACTTAATTGGTATTAGTTTGTTTTCCAAAATGTGAGTTTTAGATGGTGAACGGTGATACCAGTTTCTAGCAAAAGGAGAATATCATTTAAACAGGAAATGTTTTCAGATAAGACTCACACTTGATGTATTTCAGCTGCCTTGTCTTGAGAAGTGAGTTGGTTTGAGCTCACTATGATGGTTCAGGCTTTGTCGCAGGTCTAGGCTTTTTGGTGTTTACTGGTAACAGTGTGACATTAATGTAGATCACACTACGATGGGGCACAGATAAGTGGGAGAGGCGGGGCACCCTCAGAACCTTCTTTTTCTCTTATATTCTCCACACCGGATACTTCATAATCCACATTTTTATCTACAGAGTGGCTATTTACAGCGGGGTATTTTTTTGTTGGTGGCAGTGTTGTTGTTTTTTTTTTTTTAAATGAGGTATGTGTTTTTAAATGGCCAATAAAAGTACAATTTTGCAAATAGGATTTGGAGAAAGAAGCCATTCATCTACACTCCACATAGACATATACCTTCCATTTTATGTTCTCCTTACAGCATAATCTTTACTGTTGCATCCAAGTGCAGATTTCATCTAAGTTGTCATGCAAATCACAGTCTAGAGTGGCCAGAAAGGCACCCTTGTGCTCTTGGTCTCCATTTAGCATACGCTGCTGTGGTTTGCAGTTACTCTTTGAAAGCACCTCTTGAGTTTGACCTCAGCTGCTTTCCCAAGACTCCAAAAATTAGATATCTACTTGCACCTCCTGTAACGACCTTAAAACTCAGGCGCAGTCTTTGGATGGGCAACTTCAGTTCATGCAGTTTGATTTATTGTGTCAGGTATCGTTAGACTTTACGTTGGCTAAACACCCAGAAGTTTGCAAACTATGCATATAACTATTTGAGAAAAAGGAATTACAGATCACGTCCTCTACAGAATTTCCGATTACCTCATTTTACTGGAACATAAAAGACTGTAAAGAAAAAGCCCATTTTGAAGAAGGAAATCCTGGTGTGTAAGAAAACATATTTTGATGAGTAGCAGTTATACAGGTAAGAAAACAAGGCCTTGAGTGAAGCAGTCCGCAGTTCTGCACCAAAGTGTTCCAAGCTGATCCAATTCTGCAGAGCTGCGGTATGTCTGTTACACAGTATAGTTTGTGTAAACTTTGAGGGTAAAGTAGAATATGTGTTAACATTGAGAATAGGGTACGCTACATTTTCTCACATTAAAAAACACGAAGCACTTCATGTTTTAGAACTCCAAAGCCAAAGACACTCATCTTGAGCCTTTCTGCACCAATACATACAGAGTGAGGCACATAAGACATTTCAAAGGACAGAGTAGCATGCAGGTGAGGTAGAGTCATCCCCATCTCAAGAATGTGGGTATCAAGGAAGACGATGTTGCTGTGTGTCCTCCATAAGCAGAGTGATCTGTGACCCGGTTTGTTTATCAGAAGGCATTTCAACGCAACATGATTTTGCTGTTTGGAATTATTTGAAGGTCAATTATTTGCAAGGAAAACTTTGTATTTTAATGTGGATTATATTTCTTCTCTGATAGAAAGGTTGGCAGTAATGACTTTTTTACCCAGTGACATAAAATTAACCATAGCACCCATTAGAGGTCTGACAGGCACACCATGATGAATGACCCCAGCGTTGCCCTTTTCCCAGCATTCCGTGCTGTCTAAAGATGCCTAAGTCTTCATACGGATTGTTCTCTCCCCACCCAAGACAGCTCTTTAAATTTATTACATTGGTTGGTCGTTTGGATGGTTGGTTGACGTTGGGCTTATGTGTGTATGATTAGTTATGGTTGACTGGTTGGTTAGTTGATTGAGGGTGGGGTTTATGTGTGTACGATTATTTAGATTGGTTGGTTAGTTGGTTGAAGGTGGGTTCATGTGTGTATGATGATTAATTGGTTGATTGGCTGAGGGTGGGTTTGTGTGTGTGGGATTGGTTGCTTGGTTGGTTGGTTGGCTGAGGGTGGGTTTGTGTGTGTATTGTTGGTTGAATGGTTGGTCGATTGGCTGAAGGTAGGTTATGTGTGTATGATTGTGTGTGCACATGGAGGTCAGAAGAGTCAGTTCTATCCATCATGTGAACCCCAAGGATTGGACTCAGGTCATCAGGCTTGGCTGCAGGTGCCTTTGCCATCTCGCCAGCCTCCACCAAAGAAAACACTCCAGAATAATGAATGTAGACGGTTCCACAAACTCAAAAACCCCAAAACCACCACCTACTTTAACACTCAGGGGCATGTACCCATTAGGAGACACAGGATAAACAAGGAAAGGAAACTGGTCTTTATGGACCAGCACATAGTCTTCACTACGATATAGGTGTTATATGTATATTATGTCAGAAGTGCTTGGCACATGTGTGCTTGGAAATCCTTTGTTGTTCAGGGTCTTGTGTAGCCCAAGCTGCCCTTGAATTTACAATGCAGATTTCCTTGAACTCCTGATCCTCCTGTGTGCTGCGGTTATAGGCAGTGCCATCACTCTCGGCAAATCTTTAAACCATGGTAGTTGTATGGTGTTTGAAGGCTTGTCCCTGGAGTAAGGCTAGTGTCCGTGGTGGTGGCCCATGGTCTTACGGATACTAGTTTGTTTTAACCAGAGATCGATGTGTAGCTTTATTTCTGGCCTTAACTTTGCTGGTCTGAACCACCTAAAATTTTTGACTGTTTTGAGCTGAAGGGAATAATTTGGGTTTTATTTTAAAATAAAATTTTATATATAAATACTCATTTAAGGCTATTCGGGTTAAATACAATATCAGTTAAATAATATATTACTTTCCTAATCGTGATTATGTTTTCAACTTTGGCATATTTTAGGTTCTAGAAAGTTCTGCCACCTCAATATGGTCACATCAACAAAAGATTTAGGAACGATGAGATGGCTCACTGGGTAAAGACACTTGCTGCCAGGACTGACAGGCCGAGTTCAGTCCTCAGGACCCACATGGCAGGAGGAGACAGCCTAATGAAATAAATGTAATAGAAAATACTTAACTGTCAGAAATGGAAATTGGAAAAATGTAATTATGTTTAGTTTTTTAAATGTGTGTGTGTGTATATGTATATATGTGTATCCTGAACCAAGTTTATTAACTGGAGTATCTGGGAAACAAGAACTCCTCTGGAAAGTGATACTAGGTCCACAATTAGAACTCTCACTGGGGAAAGAGGTACTAGATAGTATGTGATAAACATGCCAGTTCTGTTAGCTTGTATGTGAAGAATCAGATGGATACAAGCTTAATCTGGCTCTAAAGTTTTGTCTCACTGAACACTGGAATTGGTAGTGCAAAGGACAGGAAACAAACACAACGTTTAACCTTTCTGGGCAAAAAAAGCACTGAGCATAGACATGATGGCAATACATAAGACCAGGAACCGCTGTCACAAAGTAGCCCTATCTCTAGGTGGGAACCAGCATTCAAACATTACACAGTTTGGTAAGAGTTGTTAAAAATCTTTAATATGCTGCATGGTTTTTTTTTTTAATTTTTAATTTTTCTTCTCTCGTATAATATATCCTGATCCCCCTCCTCCTCTCCTTCTACTCATGCATACCAGCTCCCATCTCCCTTCTCTCCCAGATCTACTTCTATACCCCCACCTTCCCCACTCCCACCCACTCCACCCCCCCACTTCTCAGAAAAGAGCAATCCTCCCAGGGTTACTGCTCAAAAAGGGTATAACAAGATGGAACAAGGCCAGGCAGTAATCCTTATATCAAGGGTGGACTAGGCAACCCCGCAGGAGGAAAAGGGCCCCGAGGGCAGGTAAAAGGGTCAGAGACACCTTCAACACACATACTCTTAACTTGTAGGTGTTTTGCAAGAACACCAAGCCAGACAACCATAACATATTTAGGGGACTCTGCAGATTTCGTGTCTGCCACTTCAGTCTCTGTGAACCCCTAAGCACTGGGGCGTGAAGTTACGAAATCTCTGTCCCCACCTAATTAATATGTGTCATCATAAATGTGACCTGGTAAGGTTCAAATTGAGATGTGAACTATGTCAAGAATTATGAATGGAAGTGAACAGTTAACTGAAAGAATATGGAAAAAAAATCATAAAACAGCATTTGGGTTAAGATTTCAAGAGAACGTAGACACTTAAAATGTCTAAGAAGAAAAGCAACTATGGACAGAAGAGGCAAAGTACTGAAGGCATAAAAGGGCCTTGTGTTTGAAAATCAGAGTGGGTGTGGCTGGTGAGGAAACTGAAATGATGTGTGTGTTTTATTGGGAGTTCACCACAGGCAGACCTTAGGAGTACAGACATGGTTGATTTGCAGAAAGATCATCCAATACACGTTGTAAGTGATGGCCAACAGCCAGAAAGACAAGTTAGAGGTTTTTTTGTATACGAATCTAAGAGAAATAGCAAAGTGTGAATTATTACAGAGCCAGTGGACGTAAAAGAATGAGTTTATGATACAGTGGCCTCAGATACAACTGAGAACACTCAACAGTCTCTTGTGCTGACCTCTAAGCAAGTTGCATGTGCTGAAATGTATGTAGAGCCCATTTGATGGCGTTTACGAGTGTGCAGTGTGGTAGGCGAGGTTTTACTTTCAGTGTGGGTAAGATGAATACGCTTGGAGGAAGTGGGAGTCTGACTTTTACACCAGTGGAATTTTTGTTGCCTGCGGGACATTCAGATGGTGCTACTCAGTAGTGAGGCTGGAGAGGGCCATGGAAGATCGAACACACAGATCTGGGTTGTCACTGTAGAGATGGAAATGGATCTGCGAAGGCAAATAGAGTTGGCTGTGGAGAATGGCCGAGCCCTGGCAGATTGCTGATGAACACTAACATGCAAGAGATCCATTTAGTCACTGCTGGAACCAGTGTGTTTTGAGCCCCTACCAGCAGACCAGCCATCACAGCACGCGACACTGAATAGGAACACAGCAGTCAGAGCTCCCTGGTAACGAGCAGAGGGTAGAACACACGGAGAGGAAGGACATCACAGCGGAGTGTATGCTAAAGTCAGCCTTAAGCCGCCAAGGTGACAGTCACTTGGAAGTGCGACATGTCAATAACAACTAGATGCCAGTTACAGTAACTATAGTTGCATCCTTTCAATGTTCTGATCAGCGCTATTGTGAAGAGTTCACATACACTACAATCTGCCCGCTTCAGTTGTACAGTCTGGTTCCTTTCTAAAATGACTACAACCGTGTAACTGCTGCTCTCATTACCATGAAAAATGTGCTGGTGCCTCTTAGTGGCAGGTCCTCCTTGCCTCTCCAGCTGTATAGACAGGTGTGGGGTCCTTTGAGGCACCAAAGGTGCCTGCTTTTGCATAAATGGAATTACACAGGCCTGCAGCTTTGGCTTCATTTCCTACCCGGTGTAGTACTCTTGAGACTCATCCATGTCCTGTGAATTGGGGCTTTGTCCCTTTTCGCTGCTGAGTACTAGTCCATTGTGTGGCCATATGCCAAAAATTGTCTCTCAGTTTACACATTGGTAGTTGTTTGGGTTGTTAGGAGTTTGACACTATGAATGGTGAGATTTATGAACATTTGTATGTAAGAGTTTATACAGACACTTTGCATTTCCCTTGGGAAAAGGGATTGGATCAGATGGTAAGTGTGCACATACTTTAGATTAAGGACACTGGCTACTTCTCAGTGTTGTATCCCTGCACCCGTGTGGGGTTCCAGCCGCTGCTGTGGTTGGTCATCTAACCATAGCCGTTCTATTGAGGGTGTGCTGGTGCCCAGTGACATCCTAGCTTGTAGTTCACTGTCACTTAACTAGTTCTTTGGTTTAGAAACTAGTATTCTTGGACAGTTTCAAAGTGTTTACCATGAGATGCAGTCATGCCCGCCATCACCCCTCGCTTCCTCCTACTAACTGCCCTGGGTCCCTACACACATCCTCCTACCAACTTCATGATCTCTCTCTCTCTCTCTCTCTCTCTCTCTCTCTCTGTGTATACCACTAAGTACAATTTAATTTATGTGTGGATGTGGGCCATCCATGGAGCATGGGGAATGGCCCAGTGGCCACACCTACATGGTTCATTGGCTATTTGTGAAGTACCCATGGTCACTGCTTCTAATCGTGCTATTCTTATTACTGAGTGGTCAGAGTCCTTTGGATTCTCAATGCAGTCGCATTGTATCGATATCATGCTAATCCGCCTAATATAAATGTGCCTGCATCTGGCCTGTCTTTTCATTAATGTGATCTTTTGAAATAGTTTTCTGTTTTGATAAAGTCTTTCAATTCCACCACATGCACACACACCCCCACCAACTATGGATTTTGTCTTTTTGATTTCATCTAAGAAATCCTTGGCCTGCCTGCCTGCCTTCCTTCCTGCCTGCCTTTTTTCCTTCCTTCCTTCCTTCCTTCCTTCCTTCCTTCCTTCCTTCCTTCCTTCCTTCCTTCCTCCCTTCTTTCCTTTTTAAAATATATCTTAAAGAGTGTGTGTGTGTGTGTTTTCAACTAGCATACAAGGTAGTACATAGCGTCAGGATGTTCTCTAAAATATGTGTCAGTAGTTTTTCCTTCCCTATCTTACCTGTTCCTGATTTTCTTTGAATTTGAAAAATGAACTCTGTGTCATCTTTAGTAGATGAGTCTTTGCTTTTTGATCTAGTAACCGTGTTAAGCTTCTTGTACTAAATTCTAAACTGTCTTCCCCATGCTGATGCCCTGGGTGACATCCCACCCAGTTCTTTCTTTAGGATCTGTGGCTTTTCCTCATGTGCTGAATGGTACAGCTGTAAGCCAGTAGTTTGGGCTGTTTGTGTCCAGACTTGGGGGCCCACTCTGTCTTGCTTCTCCTGGCATTTAGGATTTACTCTCTAAATTTCAAGTTAATCTAGTCTCGGGACCACTAATACTTCAGGCTAGTAAGCCCTCACTTGGGTTTCTGTCCCGTGAGCTGTGCAGACTGGAGACTCACAAGTCTCAGCCAGCATGCATTACCTCCTGTGTACTTGCACGTCACGCCCTCCAGGGCGCCTTTGAGCACTGAGCTGAGCCGTCAGCTGGGATTAAGGTAGTTCATGTTCTGATTAGAGGCTGCGTCGCTGGTACAGTTCTGCCAGCCCTGAACTCTTTTTTTTTTTTCCTTCCTCTTCCAGCTGCTAAGACTTCAGTTTTACATCCTTAGACTATGAGAAAAAGACTCCTTGGCCACCATAAAGTTATACTTCCTCCTACACAAGAATTTCAGTCTTTCGTGATCAAACCCTGACTTGGTTACTCCTGACTTTGATCATATTCTAGCCTTTCCGTATTTTTAAAATCTAGGACTTACATCGATACCTGCAAGAGACTTAATGAATTCATTTTTACATTACCAAAAGTTAGAATTCTGCCTATATATATATATATTTTTAATTCCACTGAATTGACTCTTTAATTACTAACTTGTGATTTTGGCATTTACCAAAGAAAATAATGCAGAATATGGAAAAAAACATATATATACAAAGATGTTCAGTATCTAATCTGTTAAGACAATATCTTTAAAAACAAAAGAAATTTATTCTCTCCAAGATTTGGAGACCTGACTTCAGGTCTTGGTGTTGGCAGGAATGACTGTTTCTAGAGGTTCTCAGGAATAATCTATTCTAGATCTCTTCCCTGGCTTCTGTGACTGCGGGTCACAAGCTCCTGGCTGTATAAGTTCGCCATTTCTGTGTCTGCCTTCGTACTGCCTTCTCTGTGCTGTCCTCTTTGTTTTTTGAAGGTCGACCTCAAACCCAAGATGATGTCATCTTGAAATAATTAACTTAATAACATTTGGCAGAGACCCTGTTTTCCAGTAAGATAACATTCAGAAGCGTGAGGACTAAGTACCTGGTTATTTTCGGGGAGCCTCTGTTCATCGAGCTGCGTGAGTATCTCTTGTGTTCTGAAATGTGAATATTTATTACTTTGATCACATTTGGGGGATTCTAGCTGTATTTTCTTAAAATACTTTTTCCACCCACCTTTTTCCATCTCTGCTCTCTTTGGGGACTTTATTTGCTCTCTCTGGGGTTCCCGAGATTCCCCCACCCCTGCTCTGGACCAGAGATTATATCGGTTCTGGTAATAAAGAAGTGTGCTGCTTCTCGTTTGTCTTCTGGGGTTTTCTGTTGTTTGTTTGTTTTGTTGTACACTTGGACTGTGCACTCTTCTGGAATTTCCACACACTTCGTTTTTTGTAGTTTCTGCTCTGAAGAGACTTTCCACCCAGTCATTCTTGACAGGAGAATTTTTCTTCATACTCTTGTTTGCGGTCATGATGAGTACATATGAGCACATCTCAGCTCCTGAGTTTAGCCTCTAGTATCTTGAGTATGAGTCACCTTTCCCTATTTTTTCTGGAACTAATTCCAAGTTGCATCCTTGCTGTTAGGAATGGTGTATTTTAGAGACTGGCTTACATTATTCTGAATAGTTGTGTGTTGTTTTCTGAGGCACAGTTCTGGCTGGAGTCACACCCCAAACCTTGTATTTCCTTTCTGACTTTGTCTTCTGAGTCAGTAGTCTCTCCTGGTTCTACATCAACTTTCTGTATGAAATGCTGCAAAGAAAAGCCTGCTGGTATTGGCATTTGGTGATTGCTGCAGGATAGCATGAGTGTAGATATTTTGTAATAAGTAAAAATGTGCTGGTATTTTTTCTCTGTACAGTAGAGATATATCAGTGGGTTTGGAGATAAGTTATATAATCATCATATAATTTTCAATAAGTGCCAAGGAATTAATGATGACACAGTTATATTAACTAACCTATATGTCTGCTTTCTCGCTGACACCCTTTTTAAGGCTTGGGACCACTGTGTGACCCCATAATGCATTTACTTATAAACTTGCTCCCCTAATCAAGTAACTGTTCTCATGTCTTTCATAATCTTGATACTTTTTGAGGAATACGATCAGTTATTTTGTAAAAAATATTCTTGAATGGTTTGCTTTGTATGATTTTTCATGATTTTGAAAAATAATTTGAAGCTCTATGGGGAGTTTTGCTCATTTTTTTGAGACAGGGTCTCACGTAGCCCAGGCTGGCCTTTTGCCGTATAACCGAGGATAACCTTAACACCTTGATTCCCTTGCCTCTCCCTCCCAAGTGCTGGCTTATAGCCATGTGCCACATGTACTGCTGAGGCTGTACATTTTTTATGAGACTCTCTGAGAAATGATGTACCTGTCTCCATGCTGGAATGCAGCTGAGCTCACACTTGTCTGCCGTATCCCCTAGGCGCACACCGCAAACAGCAGACTGCATTTTACTTTTGCTTCGCGTACCTGACGGTTTAGAAGATTCACCCGGAAGAGCAAAGCCTGTTGTGGTCACCAGCACTTTTACTCTGCTGTTTGTTCTTCCTGGTGGGATTCCAAGATCGCTGCTCTGTCGTTTCTTCTCGCTTCAAAGTAGCTATACCAACCAGAAGCGTTGTTCCCTTTTGCTGGAGAACGTTTTGGGTTCCCCCTCATCCCTCAAGGAGACTTTCACTGTTGGAAACCGTGCCCCCTGGGCCTTCATGGTTTCTGTTCAGAAGTGGCTTCACTTACGTAGGTCCGGAGTTGCTTCTCGCTGCTTCAAGAGCTTTCCTCCTGAATTTTCAGAAATGTGATGCTCATGTGCGATTCCTTTGAGCGTATCCTGTTGGGACTTGCCCTCCTGCTTCTCGGCTCATGCTTTTACCAAAATCTGGTAAAATTTCAGCAGTTGATGTTTAGAATTCTTTCTTAGTCCTACCCATTATCTCTTCAGATAATACACACATCATCACATCATTTCTTACGGTCCTACAGATTCTTAAGGCTCTGACCGTTTATTTCTTTGTCTCCTTTCCATTCTGATTGAGAATTTGTGGGGTTTTGTCCTAAGTTTTTTTGGTTCAGTCTTCCTGTTTTGCTGCTAAGCCCGTCTACTGAGTTACCTTCTGTTTCTCTGGAGAGACTGTTGTTTTTCTTTTCCTTGCTCTAAGTGTGTGCAGTTGATTACTGAAGCATTTAGAGATATGTGTCAGGCAGGTCTGCTTCATCTTGCTGTTGGCATTTGATGTTTGTTTTTCCTTCGCATTGAGATTACCCTGTTCCTTGGTGAGAGCGATGTTCTATTGAATTCTCAACATTTTAAGTACCATATTCCTGAAACTCCTGTTCCTAAGTGCTGCCTCTGACGTTGCACAGCTGGAGCACAGCTGGGCTGTACTGGCGTAGTGGGTCATGGCTGGAGCATGTGGCAGACAAGGGTCTGTTCATCTCATGACAGCAGGGAAACTTATCAGATAGGAGGAAGAAGGGGCTAGTGTCTCTATCACCTTCAAAGACATGTTCCTAGTGACCCAGCTTTCTTCCACTGGGCCCCCCTCCAATGTCATGCCACTGTGTGGCTGTCCTCCATGTAGACTGAGATGACACCCTGATGGGAAGAGGGGTTTGGGTACACCTAGGTAGTGTCAAGGCTTGACTCTCCATGAGGCCTCTCTTGAAATGCCACCTGGCAAGGAGATATGGGACCTCACTGTCACCGATAGGGATAAAAGCTGTGCCCAGTTCAGAATACTGGGGGAGTTGACTCTCCTCCATATAGTCTCACAGATGTGAAACAAACTTCCCAAATGCCTTCTGCTGTTGCCATAGGAGTGGGTTTGCCTTTTGTCCCCACAGTGATAGCCTGGAGTAGCACACTTGCCGTCTAAAGGTTCTCTGTGTTGTTAGTTATTCTTTTTCTGGCCCTTTGGGAAGAGTGCTTGCTTGGAGGGGATTATTTTCTTCCCTTCCTCCCTCCCTTCTTCTCTATACAGCCATTGGCATTTCCAGATTGCTGTGTAGCTCATGCCCAGTCCAGTATATGTAGTACAAAAAGAAAGCCCAGGAGCTAACCACTGTGCTGTTCCTTGAGTGAGTCCTGGCGTCCCTGCCCCAAAATGTTTGTTCTCCCCCCAAAATGTCCTGAGACTTCTTATTTCATGTAGAATACCTGGAGCTTTTACTTGTACAAAGTAGGAAAAAGAGGAATCTGCTTACCCAGTGTGGAAGCAGAAATTCATAAATGCTCTTTTTAGAATGTTTTAAAATCATAAATATAATTATATTTTAAATACAAGTGTATATTACATATTTCTAAAATTCCCAGGTAGAAAGTATCATATTCCTCTAATGTTATATAATAAAAAAGATATAATATCAATATACAATGGAAAGATATAATGTTAGTGTGCATTGGGAAGCTTTATGCAGTCTTGTTTCTGAGACTCATGTTCTTGAAGCGGTACTCAGTTCAATAGACTTCTGAACTGGCTCCACTGCGTGAAGAGCTGAAGAGCTTGTATGAGCTAAACTTCACAGATCAATGACCTTTGAACGACAGTTTTCCTTTGCCTTTGAAAAGCATTCCTTATGAAACAGTTAATTTTGTACGAAGCCCTGTAGATCTTAGTATGATTTATTTTACTTATGTACATGTGTGCGTGCGTGCGTGTGTGTGTGTACGCACGCATGTGTGTGTTTATCAAGCCATGGGCGCTTCCTACAGAAGAAGAAACTCCCTTTCTGGCAGATAGATAATTGCCTTACAGTCACTTAGTGCTGACAGCACAGCTCTTGTTGCCGTTGCCACATAATCTTTCTATCTTTCGACTTCACTGACAGATTCTGAACACCAATACAAACATGTTTTGAAAGCACATGCAAACATATGCTTCCTGCCTCTGCCTTTGTGATGTGATTTCACTCTCTCGCCCCTCTAAGAGATTGAGAAGGAAAACCTCAGAGAAAGTCAGTAACAGACATTGTTCTTATTAATTTTGTTATTAAAATTATACATCTTGTCATATCTTTCATTGTGTGATAAGATGGGCTATAATAGTAATAAAATACATGTTTATTTTATTAAACTATGAACTAGTCAACAGTACAAATGAGTTTCATAAGCAATTTTTATTCGCTTTTAAATTAATTAATTGCATATATGTTTGTGTAATACATACATGGAACTAAAGTAATGTGGATACGTGCTAGTGACAGGTTGGTCCATGTGATAATTTGCATATGATTTACATACCATTAGTGATAATTTGCATGTCATTAGATGAAAATCTACAGAAGTTCATCTGTTTGTTTAGTTCAGAGTTTATGAAGCAGATCTGTTCCATGCTTACTAAGAACATGCTATTTGAATTAGTAAAGATTTAGCCTTTAAACTTTTATACATTACTCCTAGGTCAAGCATGGGTGCAGTGTGATTCTGGCAGATAACAGATATTACATAGTTTGGCACAGTTCCAAGGAAGCCCTTGAATTTAATTGGTATTTAAATTTATGACTCTTGTTTTAGTGGAATAATCTTTACAAATTCAAGAAAAGGAAACAAAATGTCAGTTCTTAGTTGTGAATAGTGCGAAGTTCACAGCTTGGACAGAATTGAGTGCTTCTTTCTCAGGGCATCAAATCAGCAAGAGAGCATCATGTGAAAACACTAAAACTTCAGGAAGACAAGAGGTTGGCTTTTGTCATCTTCCAAAACTGTCTCTACTGACTTTTTTTCTTTCACTAGAATCAAGGTCCTGTGACATTATACGTGAGGGTTTGGGGGCCAATGGTAGAAACCCATTTCTTCATTTTTTAGAAAGATTTTTGTCCAGCTATCTTTAAATATTCATGTATTATAGGACATGACCTAATTATTTCCACGATGTCTGAGAATTCAGACTTAAATTTACTTGAATCATAACAGATGTCACTTTTTGAACTGACAATTTTATGAACATGTCTTTCTATATCCAAGAAAGAATATATACCCAAAGAGAGCCGTACGATACTTACGAATCGTTAGTTAGATATGTAAAGCGTGGCTCTTTCCTTGGTAAGGCCTTTTGTCAGCATGTTACTGTGTTTTGTTCAATTTGAAATCGGGTGGTCCTTAAGTAGTAGTTCCGTTTTGTTTGTTTTGGGGATTTTTATCTGGTTTATTGAGGTGTGTCAGTGCATTGGGGGAAACATGAAATGATTTTCTGTTTTTTCAGTCATAGCTTTTCTCAGTGTGCTATCCCCAAATGTGTTCAGATGTATTACTTTGGCGAGTCCCAAAGTTTTCTATTTACTTTTAGTAAACAGAATGGGAGTCCAGTGGCTAGGGCGTGTAGCTGCGTGGCCTAGCACTTGCCTACAGCTAGGAAGGCACCAGCCAATCTCGTTCAGTTCAGCGTTGGGCTGCAGGCTCACACCTCCCTAATGCGAGCCAATCATGTTGGCTCAAGAGACTGAGAAGATGTTGAGTGCACACCAGTCTCTTTCCTCGCTCCAGCGTCCTTGACTGTGGTGGCTGCTGAGGTGTGGCCTGCTCTGTCTCTGGGACCTGCTAGAAGAGAGAGGGTGGCCGTGTCCACCTGATTTCATCTACTGATGATTTCTACATGGTCAGTGTCCACCGTCTCCGCAGGCATTGGTCAATTCTTTGAGCTCCTCAGGCCTCCAGGGCAGCCTGGGCTCCTTTGTGTGTTTTGAGTCTTAGGGCATGGACCTCCCAGCTGCTCTGTAATCTCAGAGGTTGGATCAATTGTTCTGATTCCTAGAAGTGGGTAGAGAGCATGTTGTCTGCTCTCTGGAGCTCCTTCTTGATAGTCCATCGGTCTTGGTGTTGATATGGAACAACAGGAAAAAAACGCATCGTGTGATTTTACTTTTTTAAAGTGCCATAAGCATTTTCCCCTCCCATTAGAGTTCGTAAGCTATGGTCTAGGGCTGGTGTGACAGTTCTCAGGGCATGAATCTACTTTCGATTTACCCCTCTACGATGTCTAGGTTTTTTTCATGGTCAAAAAAGTTATCATCTACATTCTGAACACTCTAAATAGCAAATTGACAGGCAAAGAGCAACTGGAGACATGCTCCCGAAACCTTTTTTAAGGTTTCCAGGAAGCTGCCACAAGCTTCTTGCATTTGAGTTCTGCTTAGTCATCTGACCAGTCAGGCCTACAGGGAGCTTGGGAAACAGCCTTAACTGTCAGCACCAAGTGCTGGCTAAGTGTCACCATGGGAGGGTGTTAGCAGGCAGCTCCCTGCAGTGCTGTGGCACACTGGAGTCTGGCTGCCGAGTGGGGCCTTCATTTATCGACCACGTGAATTGCCCATGCACAATAACACCGAATGTTCCCTGGACATACTGTAGTTTATTAGGTACTTACAGGCTTGTGGTGAATTGTGAACAGTTCAGGAAGGGTCTTTGGGCAGTGATATCTAAGCCAGTGATGGAAACAACGTTTGAAGCTCATGCTTCCAACCGGAATGGTCTTGTATTTTTGTCCTTTCCAGCTTCCGTTTCTCTAGGAGAAAGAGCAAAGCTGCAGTAAGCTGGCTAACATACAACTGCTCACCCTCACTCTGTATTGGGGAGACTTTTGTGCTGTTCATAGATCTCCACAGGACACAGGCCAGTGGGTGGTATGCTGTCGTAAGCTTAAATGTGCGTGTCTTCTATTAGCATGGTATCAGACTCTACCCTAAGTGCTCTCAGATCGAGCTGTCACGTGTCACCCTTTAGTGCGTCTAGTGTAAACTGTCAGGGGATATGTTTCATTTCTCCCTGTCATGCCCACTGATTCACAGTGAGCAGCACCTGGGCATTCTTGACCTCACAGACACGGATGGAGACACTGCTCAGGAGGCACAGGACAGTGAGTTAAAACTGAGCTTAGATCTCCTCCCCGATGGAGAGTAGGGAAAAGTATGTTTATAGCAAGATCATTATTGTCCTTTGGAAGCAGTGCTTTTACATTGACTTGGTTTGAGCTCTAAACTTTTACAGATTCCCAGGAGGAAATTCCTCTACCTCCAGGGAAATGATCCCCATTTCTCAGCCCTACTGGAAGACTAGGATTCATATTGCTGTGGTTTTCCGTCAGATTGTGACATGTTATAACATTAACGTGGCCCATATTCTGTATTAAAACTACGTAGTCTTTATGCAACAATCAGAATAAAACCTCAGATAAGAAAATAGTGATACATATTTTAGTTTTCTTCCTCACAAATTCAAAAATATCTTTTAAGTATTTGGCAAACTAAGCAAGTGATAGCTAATAAGATGAGTTTTCCTTACTAATTAATTAATAGGAATCTCATTTAATTCTATGTTCATATTCTTACTTATCACACAACCAGTGTTCTTACCGGCTTGCTAGGTTAACACTTAAAAGACACTGACAGGGCTGGAGAGATAGCCCAATGGTTAAGAGCACTCATGCACACACATGAGGGCCTGAGTCTGGGTTCCCAGCACCCACATAAACCCCAGCTATGGCCATGTGTGCCTATAACCCTAGCATGGGGTTCAGGAATGGGGGAGACAGGTGGAGTGTGGGCCTGGCTAGTCCTAGCCAATAAATGGCAAACTCCAGATTCAGTGAGAGACGTGGTCTGAAGGGAGCAAGAGAATGGTGAGGCAGGACACACATGTCCTCTTCTGGTCTCTGTGTGTGTGCGCACAGGGACGTGTGCCTCCATGTGTGCACACTCACGTGCCCCCATGCATATGTGCACGCACAAACCAGTCTCCCTCAAGAGACACTGGCAGACCATTTCTGAGAGTGGATAAATGATGGCAGTTTCCTAGTGAGATGAACTCTCATTCCCCTACCGATACACCCACTCAGACGTGGAGTATCTTACATGTGGTTTTAATAACGGCTACCTTCACAGGATTCTGATAACTTTATTTAGGTCTGAGCTTTGCAAATCATTTCAATTTAATTCAGTCTAGTTATAATGTCAGAATTTTCAACAAAACATGATATAGTGACATTCACCGGTGGGTTTGTAGGGTCTGTAATTTAGAAACAGGAGGATGTTACCTCCAATTAGCGATCACATAAACAGTCAAACATGAGAAAAAACCACATTGGCAAGACTTTATTAGTATCAAGTAAACTCCGACCAGTGCCTGTACGTGAGTCCTGCGTGCATTTGCGTTTAAGTAAGATAGGGCTTACATGTGAGTGTAACACGTGGTTTTTCCTTTTTCACTGGGTATAGTGAAAGGTATTTCCTAAGCTGTAAAATCCAAGAAGACTCCAAATGGAATTAATAGACTTCCCTGAGATGCTGGCGTATTCTAGAAAGCGTTTTCATACTTTACATGTGTTCTGAGTAGACTATTGTAGTTTTCTTGGAATCTACACACTTTGACTTAGAGACCTGATGTGTGTGACTCCCTCTTAAAAATGGGGTTCAGCAGATTGTGTGTGTTCCGTTATAGCTTCGCTGTATGATAGACACATTGGCAAAGAAAAGTGTGACCCGCCTGACCCTAGCCCCCGGCCCGTGCCGAGGACTCTCTGTGCTACAGGACGCTCCACTGAAGCCAGCCGTGACGGGCTATCCTGTGCTGCATGCTGGCCCAGCTGAAAAATCTGAGGCCTTGGCACAGAAGCTTCGCAAGCACACAGTGGCTCTGCTTTCTCTAAGACGTTAGCTATGGCACGACCTGCGAGACTCTTACACGTCAAAATGGCTTGTGCTGGGAGCAGGTATCTTAGGAAATTTAAATTATTTTAGACTTCTTTGTTTGCAGTACATTAGTAACTTCAACATGGAATTTTCCTGTGAGGAAGACATAATTGCTCTTCTGTGTTTTTACCTTCAATACTGCTACCCAGGAGTCTCAATCAGCAAAGCGGTTTGGATAACACCAAAGCATCACCCTGATACGCTCATCTGGCTCTGTCAAAGAGTTCATGTTATGTATAAAATAGCCAGGTGAGCTTTCAGAATGATCGGGGTAGTTGCGTAATATGGGATGATCCTGAAAGAAAGTTCTAGTGTTATTGTTTTTATTTTTAAAGGACTACTTCTGGAATAAAGATAAAATCTGAAAATTTATATTGTTTCTTAATGAACAAATTCCCCAGGCTTGTTTTGCTAATCTCTTGAGACAACATATGTTCAAGATAATGTATACTTTCGATTAAAATAATCACATTAGACTTAAACTGATGATCTAAGGCAGGATTTCTAGCTTACAGCTGTATAGTTTCCAGTCTGACCTGCTATACTTTCTAGCAGCCAGAGAACAGTTACAACCCATTTTCACACTCATTTTTCAATAGACCGAAGTTGCCTTGTAGTCTTCTGTCTGATCTTTGTCCCTTTTGTTTGGGTAGAGCGTCTTGAATGGAGAAAATAAAGGAACACAGGAACACAATAGTGCACCTTCTCAGACAGTAGCGGGACAAGGTTCAGGCCTCTCCTCCCAGTTCACAGTGTCTCTGATTTGATATGTTTGGGGTCATCATTTGTGGCTTGGTGTGTGTCGGGGGTGTGGGGTCTGCAGAATTTAGGAAAGAGCAGATGACTGCTCATCAAATCTGAGTTCTAGGAAATAATCCTGACGTAAATTAGAGATTTCTGAGTGGGTTCTGACACTTCCTTGTGACTCAGTTACCTGGAACATTAAATGGGAGAGTTGAGATGACTTGCAGTATCTACTCCAGTGCTATCATTTCACGATTCTGTAACTGATCTTACTGGTCCTTGAAGAAACTCAGAGAGGCGTAAGCTGCACTGTGCTTCATGTACTGTTGTGGCTTTGCGGATGTGAATCCAGGTGTGTGAGACCACGCTGAGTGGTTCCTGCTCTGGATTTTGAGGAAGGGCTGCCCAGGGCTCTCACTGAAAGGACAACCAGGAGGTGGAGTAATTTGCAAATCAAGTGGGAACTTGGTACCCCAACAGTCTCACTGGTGTAGCCCAGGCTGGCCTCAAATTGGCAATCCTCCTGTCTCAGCCTCCCAAGTGCCAGGGTTATAGGGTGTATGACAGTGCATCTGGCTTCCATTGTGCGACTTCTCATTAAGTTGTGATCAGACACTGTTTCCTTTGTCTTGAGTAATTAAGCCATAAAGTCTTGTAGTCGTATGATATTTTAAAACTAAAAGAGGAAGAAGAAGAAAAAAAAGAAGAGGAGGAAGAGGAAGAAGAGGAAGCCTTCCTATGTCCCAGCAATGATATGCCAATTGATGCTCACACAGGATGCTGGTGCTGCCGGAAGTTTGAAGGATAATGCCTTTGCTCCCCAGCTCCGAGGCCACCATCATCTAAGTGTAGCATCCAGGATGCCTTTGAATAGGAGGAACAGAAAATGTGGCTCAAGCTGTCCTAAGGCATAAGCAGCCTTGTTCTCTCACAGAAAGTTCCCAGAAGAGTGAGCTCTGGGTGGCTGATGTTAGCAAGGACTTGGTTATTCCCACCAGAAGAGTGAGCTCTGGGGCGTGGCTGATGTTAGCAGGGACTTGGTTATTCCCACTCCTTAGCTCTGTCACCCTCCACTTCATCTGAAGCCCGGGAAGGTTAGGTCTCCGGGTCCCAGCAATATAGCCATGGATGCAAAGAGAGGTGTGGCCTGTGACTTGAGCAAATAACATCTGTACCGAAAACATGGCCAGCCATCTTCCCTCATAACTCTAGAGCTGGGCTGTTCTTTCCACTGTCTTTAAACTAGTGACTGGCAGAGGAAATGATGACATCAGCATTGGGAACTTAGCCACCGTGACAAACCGTGGGGGACAGATGTCACATGTGTAATTTAAAGGCTTCTAGTAGCCAAATTTTCTTAATTAAATTTTTAGCAATACATTTTTAAACCAGTGTAGTAGTTAACTTTTCTCATTGTTATACCAGAATGTCCGACAAAAACAGCTTAATGAAGGAAGGGCACATTTAGACTCACAGTCTGCGGGACTCACAGTCCGAGGGAACCCCGCCCCCCCTAATGGGGAAGGCGTGGTGGTGAAGTGTCTCTAGCTGAAGAAACAGGGGTGTGAGACAGCCGGTCCCATTGCAACCATGATCAGGGAGCAGAGAGAGGCCGGTGCCCTGCGCAGCTGCCCGAGTCTTTCCCGTTTTTATTCAGTCTTGGTCCCAGCCAGGGCAAGGGTGCTTCCCACATCCAGGGTGGGTCTTTCCTCCTCAGTTAACCTCTCTACAAACATCCAGACAGACACTCATACTGGTGTGTCTGTCCCTTCGTGAATCCAAGTCCTGGCAAGTGGGCTGTGAAGGCAAGCCAGCGCCCAGTACATCAGAGTACCATTTACCGTGTAACCAGCATTTAAGATTATTGAGGTAGCGTCCTTCTCTCATGCTTGAAGTGTGACGTATGGCGTGTATTTACCCCCGTCTCAAGTTTTGCATGGTCACGTCTCACAGATTCAGTAGTCAGATGTGCGTTTGGTGGTACGGACCCACAGGCTGAAACCCAAGAGCAGGAGCGTCGGTCCGTGTCTGCCTTCAGGCTCATCCTTCCCTGTCCAGCCCATGCTTAATGGAATCTGCGCTCCTGCGCTTTCCATTCTTCCTGGCCCATTCTCTCCTTGCTCACAGAGGAGCGTTGATTTTAATCTTCTTGTTCCCATCACACCTAACCCATGATGTTACTCCGCAATACGCTGTCCTCAAACCTGTGAGGAGGGATAAAACTCTTTTGTATGTTTTTTAAGTTTTAATTTTTTTCAGACATATTCATTTATTATTTTATGTGTATAAGCGTTTTGCCCCCATGTATGTATGTGTACCCTGCCTGCGGAAGTCAAAAGCAACATCCGATGACCTGGCACTGGAGTTACATGGATGGTTGTAAACCACCACGTGGGTGCTGGAAACCAAACCCTGGTCCTCTGCAAGAGTAACAAGTACCCCGGGCCATCTCTCAGCTCCTGTACCATTTGTTATTCCGTGGTTTCACTCTGTCAAACCATTTCCCATTTGCTCTCCCACGGTGGTCTCCTTGAGGTCCAGAGCAGGGTCTTGTGCTTGTGCACCTCAGAGGCATTCAGTACATGTTTATAGGAAGGAAGCAAATTAGATTTCTAAAACTAGGGTGACTTGAATTTTGCAGAATATCTGAAATAAAGTTGATGAGAGAATGTTCGACCCTGTAAACATTCTCTGCTGGTGGCTCTCTACAGACATTTGTTTTGTTTTATTTTTTATGTAGGATTTTCATAATTCCACATGTTGAAGTAACTCTCCTCAGGAATGCATCACATCTCCACTTAATGGCTTTACTGGCTTATTTATGGACTTCAGTTTTTCTAGCCTGTCATTCATATGCATCTGCCCTGCTTAGTGTCCTGAGTTACTTGGTTCAAGTCCTGGGGCTACTTCCCGGGTCTAGCATCTGCCCCATAGGACACTGAGCAGCGTGGCTCATGACTGCCTTCTGTAGAATCTTAACGAGACCATATATCTCAGGTTTCAGCAACATTCAGTCAAGACAATACAGCTCTTTATTAATATGAGATATAGTTCATGACATCACAGCATAAGATAACCCAATAGTCATCAAGGGAACTTCGGTGAGTTCTGTACTCATGACATCACAAAGTCAGTGTAGGCTTTAACCTTTGACCCCTTCACCAGGTCTGCATTGACCAGCCCGTGCTGTATGTTATGGGTGGGAAAGGCCATGTTTGAGCTGTTGCTACCCTTGTCCATTTCTAGGAACTACAGACTCTTAAATGTAAGACTTGTGAGTATAGTTAACTTAAGTTTCTCTTAGTTTGTAATGAACTAGGGCATGAAAGGAGATGCATTTAAAAGGCAAATGCGACAATATTTTGGGAAAATGCTTCGATATTTGTTGATTCTTATATTTAAAAATATTTCCTCTATCTGATACGTATCTCATTGTAGAAATAATTTTTGTTGACCTCTATCTTTCATATATGAAATTTTGATTTAATATAACATAACATAATTAAGGAATTAAGGAATTCAGGAGCTTTAAAAACATGCTACTTCAGGATGCATCATCAGAAACTACTTTTCAACACAGATACTTATTATTTGTTGATATTCTAGATCAGATGTCAGTATATATGACCCAAGGCCAAGTTCAGTCTACTACCCAAACAACAAATGGTTTTAAAACTTTTGGAAGTGGTTGGAAATACAATTTCATGATGTGAAAATTATATGGAATTCAGGCTTAGTACTCATAAATACAGTGAGGGAGGCATACCCACCACCGTGGATGTCAGTCATGTCTGTGAACACTTCCTGTCTCCAAGGCAGAGAAGGAATTCCAAGAGGTCTTACCCGCTGCAGAACCTACAGTGTTGCCTACCTGCCCCTTTGTAGAAAAGCAGGTTCAGTCCTAGGCTTGTAAGGCAGAGACATTGAGCACTCAGCTTTTGAGACTTGAATCAAACGTTATGTTAAATGTGGCCAGAGTGTGTTCTTTCAGAATGAGCCAGCGTCCTGGAAAATACTGCGGGGCAAAGGCACAATGGACTTGACTGTGGGCTTTGGATTTATTTACTCACAGAGGAAACTAATTTTATTCTCTAAAGGAATAATAAACAAGTCTGTCTTCATCAGTATTCGTCAGAGCATTGAAAGAAAGTTTGCCTGTAGCAAAGGTTACTTTTGTCCCCTTGCTCAGATCCCGTTTAGAAATGCTTCAGAACTGGACTTGGTTTTTTTTTGTTGTTTTCTTTTTTTAAAGTAATGAGAGATATTCAGTTGTTTCTATAGCGACCTTTCATTTCAGAGGTATAAGCGGTTTCCAGAACCAACAGTGAGTTATGGGGAAGGCAGTGGAAAAGTGAATATTATGTCCTTTCTAACTGACTCGTAATTTCACTTATGCACTGGGACAGCGCAGCCACGTTTCTGAGAGGTCGAATATATCCAGCGGTATCGTGCACACAAGTGACTTATTAATTGGCGCTGTAAAGTAATTTTGGGTTATAGTCCAAATCCATGAATTTACTCATTGCTTTCTTCTCCCACTATTTTTTCTTCCTTAGGATGAAAAAGAGAAAAAAAACCCACTAATTTTAGTCAGCAAAAAGGATAAAATTTTTTTGGCATAAAAACAGTTTTTTCTCAACTACACTGTAAAGATTGAGTGTGGTTGTGTCATATGTAACTCAGAATGCCTGTGGCTTTGTGTTTTCGTGTACTTTATGTCTATAAAGATAATTTATGACTTTATATCATCAGGAGTTTTCTAGACTTTCTAATAAGTTTTGTCAATTTTTGAGCTGCTTCCATACCCTACATCTGTAATTTCTAATTAAGTATTATAGTTATTAGTGTCCCTCTAAATTAAAAAAGTATTTAACTAAGCACTTAGGTTCTTAACCATTCCATATGTCTCTCTGTATGTTAGATGTTATCTGAAGATCACTGGAGAAATATTAAAAAAAAAAAAACTTTTGTTAACAGTTCACATTGGTACATTTTAAACCAATAAATAGCATATATGTGTAGTTGGCTAAATGGATGTAAAAGTTACAGTGGAGAACTGTTGCCCATATAGTCATTTTAAAAGTGACGATCAATGGAATATAGTTCCCTCGGCCACAGATTTGAGAGCATTACTGCTCGCTGGGGTCACATTTACAACCTGCAGAGGCTTGCCTTCCTAGTAAATTCGGATTACGGTGGTGCACGTGCTTTAGTCCACTATTTTAAAGTGGAAAACCAGAAACCTTCTCTGCCTTAGCAGTACACTTCCAATTAAGTCATGCAGAGTGAAATCAGGGCAGAGCTTTCAAAAAAGCAATAACAAGACAAAAAGAGAAAAGAATAAAATAAAATTTTAAGAATATAAAAAGCAACAATTAAATTGGACAAAGTTGTCAAAACAGTGATTTTAAGATTTTGTAAATAAGTTGAAAAGGTGTGCAGCAAACTGAGAAGCATTCCATTTGAACAAGTGTACTTTGGGTAAGAAAATCTGGACTCTGCAACATCCCAGACTGGGGGTGCTCTACCTCCAGACTTGGCACAGTAGTTTGCCTGGGTCAAGAAAAGCCGTGAAAACTTCAGTTTCTCGGGAGAAGTGGATGTGAAATCCCTCATGCCCGCTAGCATTTTAGTGATAGATCCTAGTGGCAAACTAGGGCCTGAATCTTCAGTTTGGGTTGGTAACAGCAGTTGATCCACAGACCAGCTGGTGATTTGTCAGGGAGATTTGAGCAGTAGCATAGTGATGGGGGCTTAGTAAACTCTCTCTACGTGTTCCCGATTGACTAAAAGGCTTTGTATTTGTGCAGGGAAGAACAGAGAGGGCTCAAGCTAGCTGTGTACCTGGTGACTAGGAAATGACGTACAAATCTATAGACGATACAAGACGTTCTGGCAGAAATTTGGTGCCAGGGAAGAGTTGAAGACAACTTGATCTTGTAATGTGGTCCCCTACCAGAACACAGAGCCATTGGCAGAGGGTGAAAGCGTCCCTGGCTTAGGTGTTGAAGCACCATCAGTAAACAATCCTTTGCTGTCTCTTTAACCATTTAAGCACAGAGATGATCCTGGTAACTGAAGAGAGATTCAGTCAGCCTTGCACTGTGAGGAAAATGGTTCTGGCAGATTTAGTATAAGAAAACTAATAAACATAACTGTAACAGGAACAGCAGCCTTGAGAGGAAAACATTACAGATTGTTCTGCAATGTTATATTAAAATTAAAATTTCAGTAAAAATATATTATCTTTAATATATAATGTTAATATATAAATCTAAAATATGTTTATATAATATATGTGTATGTGTATATACACACACACATGCACCAGTACACACAGTGACCAGTACTCAGAGGAAAAAATGTAGTCAGTAACAGGGAGATGGCTTAGTGGATAAGAACCCTTTTTTTGTCTGAGCCGGAGAGATGGCTCAGCAGTTAAGAGCACTGACTACTCTTCCAGAGGTCCTGAGTTCAATTCCCAGCAACCACATAGTGGCTCACAACCATTTATAATGGGATCAGGTGTCCTCTTCTGGTATGCAGATAGAGTGTTTATATAAATAAAATGAACAAATCATTAAAAAAAAAAAAAAAAAAAAAGCTGGCCTTTAATCCCAGAATTCAGGAGGCAGAGGCAGGTGGATCTCTGTGAGTTCAAGTCCAGCCTGGTCTACAGAGTGAAGACAGCCAGAGTTACAACAAAGAAACCCTGTCTCAAGAAACCAATAAATAAGTAAGTAAGTAAGTAAGTAAATATAAATAAATAAATAAATAAATAAATAAATAAATAAGAACGCTTACTGCTCTAGTCCCCAGCACCCTTGAGGAAAGCCAGGCATAGCCGTGCCTGCCTATTGCCCCAGCATGATGTATAGGGGTAGGGGCTAAGGACAAGAGAATCTCTGGGGATTACTGGATCTGTTCCTAGCTCCAAATTCAGTGAGAGAGCCTGTCTCAAAGAAATAAAGTGGAAGGTGATAGAGCAGAGCATCTGACACCCTCTTCTGGCTTCCACATGGTCTCACACACACACACACACACACACACACATACACTCACACACACACACATACACACACACACACTCACACACTCACACATACACTCACACACACCCTCACATATATACACACACACACATACACACAAACACACACACACACAAAGACAAAATGGCCAGTGGAAACATTTGTGAGTGGGCCCAAGATGTTTGTCTTAGCAGACAAAGACCTCAAAGCAGTTAATAACAAACATGTTCAAGGAATTAAAGGAAGTCATATTTAAAGAATCAAAAGAAAATGTAGTTTGTACTAATGACTCAATAAACAGAGAATCTCAATACTGAGAAATTGTTTAGATTATTACATGGAAAAGTCTAGATTTAAAAAATATAATAACTGAAATAAAAATTCACTACAGTGAGTCAGTAACAGACTCAAAATGGCTGAAGAAAGAACCAATAGGCAACACAGAGAAAAGGGACATGGGAAGCAAACAGAGCCTCAGCCAGGCATGGTGGCACACACCTGTAATCCTAGCACTCAGGAGGATGAGGCAGGAGGATTGCAAGTTTAAGATGTGCCTAGGATATATACCAAAAGCCCTGTCTCAAGAACAAACAAGTAAACAGAGCCTCAGCAGCTCTAGTGCAGCATCAAGTAACATCCAACACCATTGCCAAGGTTGGTTCAGTATCAGAAAATCAGTGACTATTCATGAAGGAGATTAGCTTCTTGATAAACATGAACTAAACGCAACATCCGTTCCTTATTAAGAGCTACACTATTACTCTTTTAAAGAACTGAATATCTCAGAATACGAAAGGATTTCTTTAACTTGATAGCAAGCATCTACCAAAACAAACAAACAAACAAAACTATAGCTAATGCTGGCTTCCTAGGGGGAAACTGAATGCTTTCTTCCTAACAGCGAGAACAAAGCAAGAGTTCACCTACAACACTGTGTTTGAGATTGTAGCCAATGCGATATGACAAACAAAGGGAAAATGAGTAAGGAGAGAAATAAAAAGCCTATGGTTTGGAAAAGAAGAAACAGATCTGTCTTGTTTGCAGATAACAGGATTCTGTATTAGACACTCATATTAGGACTAGTGAGTCCTCCAAACTTACAGCGTCATAAAACCCACCAATTGATATGTAAAGCATACCTGTGTATGTATATATGTATGTATATGTGTGTATATATATACATACACACACATACACACACACACACACACACACACGCAAAATTTAAACAAAAAGGCACAGGACTTGTCTATGGGAAACAGAAGCCATTGCTGAGTGTAATTAAAGAATGTCAAAATATATGGCAGCCATTCACTATTCATAGATTAGAAATTCCTTACTGTTAAGTTGGCATTTCCCCCCCAATTGACTCTTTCAGTACAAGCCCTAACAATATCCAAGTTAGCTGTATTGTGCACAGGCTGGCAAGCTGATCCTGAAATTTGTGTAGCAAAGCGAAGGGCTCAACGTAGGTAAAAGAGTTCTGAAGAGGAAGAATAGAATTGGAAGTGTTACTACTACTCAACTTCAAATTCTATAACACTACAGCAGTCTAGTGGATGCATAAAGACAGAGGTGCCCACTGGTGGAACAGAAGCCAGAGCCTAAAAAACAAACCCTTATGTTAACTCAATTCTCACAGAGTGTTGAGGGGATCCAATGGGGGAGGGGCTGTGTCTTCAATGACTTGCACTAGAGAAATCGAATACCCATTTGAAAAATAGTAATTTAGACTATTGCCACATGCAAAAATAACTCAGAATGGGTAGTGGATTTAGAAGCGCGACCTAAAATTGTCCCGATCGGTAATTGCCTTGGGCAAGGGATAGGCATGGAGGAGCCTTGGCGGTGACGCGTTCTCAGAGTAGATTGTGATGATCGCACAGCCTTACAAAAGCTGCTCACAAAGTTCGTCGTCTAAACAACCCCACGGGACTGTTTTAAAATAACACGGTGAGCTTCCGGTGTAATGCCCTTATGACCACATCCTGGTGAGTGGTCAGATCTTTGTCTTGGAAACCTTAAGAACCTGCCCAGCAGACAAATATCAAACAAAAGAGCAGACGTCACCGTGGGTTTCCCGGGAAGTCCTTGGCCCTGGGCTCTGCTTTCCTTCTCTTGGCTTTGGTTGGGCTGCGTCTACCCAACTCTGGGGCGTTGACTCCTCCTCCTTTTCCCACCCCGCCTGTGGGGTCCTTCCAGATTCGCTAGTTTTTACATACTTAAAACAAAATCACCCCTGCCGTTTTTAGCCCCCAAGCTGCATGCTTGTTGTCTGCCGTGGATGGCATACTGACTTTGAAGGACAGCCACTTGTTTTATTTTGAGTAGTGACATCAATTTCCATCACAGGAAACGTGGTGGTACTCAGTAGGTACCGAAGATTTGACGTGAGATCCATGATGAGAAACTAAGGATAATGATGTCGATTTGTGCTGCTCCCCCATCCCCCCAAAATCAGAAATAGGAGTAAGCTAACCCCTCAGCCTGTGAGGTAAACCAGCCAAGGGGATGGAGAATAAAAACAAGGAAAGTGTAGGGTTGGATTTTTTTTTCTTTAAAAATTACAAATAACAAAACAACAACAAAAAATTAGCTTGAATTCTCTAGGTGAATCATTGTAGTGAAAAGTAGTTTGTGTTTTTATTGTTGTTGTTGTTTTTCAATAGACATGGGACAGGGCAGTTTAAAGAAGTCATTTACACAAAGGAGCAAATGTTAAATCATTTTCTTACCTGAAGCCAATCTCACCCAGAACGCAGAACCTGACCCTGAAACTGCCTCCCCCACTAGGTGGCAAAAGTAAGCTATGGGAGAGATCAGAGCCGGGCTTCTACACCCTGAGGTCATTGCATCCTTCCCGCCCACCGCTGAGGAAAAGGCAAACACTAGACACTGGAAACAGACTGTGTCACCCATGGGTTCCGTAGGGTGCAGAGTGACGGACACCTTCAGGGCCCAGGCATTCTCTGATTCACACACGTGGGGAAGCTGTGAAGAGAACCCCGCTTTTACCAGAGATGCATCTGGGGTCCACAGGGGCATGAAACATGCTAACAAATACAATTGATTTCTAAGACATTGGATGGGAACCCACAGTTCTAGAACATTCTGCTTCGCCACTTAGTATTTTTTACAGGAACAAACTGAGGAGAAAGTCTCAGCTGTTGTTGGCACCTTTGTCCCAAGGTTCTTGGTGCTGCGGAAGACTGTGAGCTAATTCACAAGCCCCATTTTAACTAGAATGGTGTGTCTCTTAGCAGCAGCAAGGAGGCTCTCAGAAGTCATTTCTAACCTAGTGTCTGTCACTTGCCAGCCCACCTGGGCTTTTATAAATATAAACAGTTTCTGTCAGTTTTATCAGTTTCACGGGTCTTAGAATATGCTTAAAAAAATAGCCAGTAACAAATTGGAATTTTATGAGCCGACAAGCGATGCTTTTACTTTTGTGTTAAGATCACCGGCATTTTCCTATTCTTTCTCCGCGTATGTCCTTTGCATTGCTCTGTTTCTAGCTGTCTTGGAAGGGCAGCAGGCTATGCTTTTGTTCTGATGAAAACTGTCTCTTGCTGAGGTTTGCAAGCGGGCCAGGACTGCAGGTTGTGACAGCTTCCCTCCAGCCATCGCCCTATTAGAACACAGCAGTTCAAAACTGAGCGATGTCTCACATCCCAGCCAGCCCACCAGCCTTCAGTTTCTTCCAGGAAGTACAAGCTCAGTACTTGAATTGATTTAACTTAACATTTTCACTTTAAAAAGCAGCTAACCATTATCCATCATTCAATAACTGTTTATTCAGTGTCCCTGGGTGCAAGAAAAAAATTTTTTAGGAACACTTGTAGCTTTTCAAACAAGAGGCAGTATGTTTGGGTATTCTGTGATTGAATGATTTAAAAATTGTTAGTCATTGTTTAGGTCAATTTTATGAAAAGAAGCCCTATTCAATTAATTCTGTTCATTCCGGGCTCTTGTTTATGTAGATGATAGAACTTACGACAGAGACTCGAGTGTCTTCCAGGGAGTGAGCCTTGCTGTTACTTTAAAGCCTCATTGACTTGGAGGTTTTAAAATTTGACCACTTCAATGGAGTAATAACGACATGTTCAGCAAAACTTCTTTATAAAGCTCTTTCATGCGCCATGATATTTCACACCAAGTGGTGCGTCCCTTGAAGATTTTGCTCTGCGTTACATCTTCCTGGAGCTAAGAAGCTTTTCCTTCAAGGCTGCTGTGTGATATTTCATACGCATTGTTGCAGCTTTTGCTCCTAGCCTGCATCCTCTGCTAGTCCAACTTGTAACAGAGATTAGTCATTTGGGTTTTTTTTTTTTTTTAAGATTTATTTATTTTTATTTGCATTGGTGTTTCACCTGCATTTATGTTTGTATGAGGGTCCACGTCCCCTGGAACCAGAGTTACAGACAGTTGTGTGAGCTGCCATGTGGGTGCTGGGAATTGAACCTCGGGGTCCTCTGGAAAAGCAGCCAGTGCTCTTGACTGCTGAGCCATCTCTCCAGCACCTCTGTTGTCTCTTTTTAAAAGATTACACAGTAGCTTTTTTTTTCCTACTCCAGTAACTATTCAAATAAGAGTAATCCAGAGTAAAAGACAACACAGAAGTTAATTCATGCAATAACCCTTTATTAAAGGACCCACAATTACGAGGCACCGGGACAATATGTGTGCATATGAATTTGAAGCCTTTATTTGTCATGGGTCAGTACTGTTACTTGCATTACAGATTTTCTTCTAATCACAGTGTTTGATTTTAGGGGATAACATTCTGCCTCTGAATAACTAGCTATAAAAAGTTTCTAGTTTTAAGAAACATTTTTACAAATTAGTTAATTTAGATTATCTTTTGAACACCCCTGGAAGAAGACCGGAGCAGGGAACCCAGAGTCTTGCTCTTGGATACCCCCCTCAATGGCCAGCAGAAATAGACGCATCCTTCTTGTTCCTCTGTGGGATAACAGGTGCTTTCCCAGCATTCGTTACTCCTAGAGACGAACAACAACATTGAAAATGTCTTAATCTACATTTATATTCCGGGTGACATTTGTGATCCAAACAGCAATGACATATGGTCTTGGTCAACGAACAGTAATCTCATTAAACAGACTGTAGAAATACTTATTAATCTTTATACTCCACCCCTACCTCTGAGGAAGGCCTGAACTTGTGAATTCTGTGATAGTCAAAGAGAAATCTACAGTTCTTCCTTAAAGAACATGAAAGCTCACTGCAGAGTGCTCAGGGAAGGCTGAACTGAGCTTTTACCTTTAAAATTTGGAGTTTAAGAATCATTTGATTTACACATGCCAGGGAAGATGTACCAAGAAGTCTGCTATCAATAAGGCGTCTGGGGGGGCATGAGACATGATGACAAAAGCAATAAATTCTTTTAAAAATTCAAGACATTGACTGTAAACATACAATTCTGAAATAGTGCCATTAATAGTTGGGTGGTTGGGGTTTTTTTGTGTGTTTTCATTTAAAAGCATAATATTTACTTAAGATACAGTTTGAATACCTAGTGTGCTCTGTTCTTTGTTTTAGTAAATAAAGCTTTAATGAGGATTCAGTACTCTTATTTAGTAAATATCTCACTAAGACACTTTTGCCAATTTTTTAAGTAGGAAAGCTTGCACAAAAGAGGCGTTTTGTTATTACCAAGTTGGTTCCTTTGAAGTGTCTGGCGGACGACATCTGTCCGAGTGAGTCCTGCGGAAGACACCCATTGTACATCATTAGTGGTGCAGTAAATTGGTTATTTATGTTTTAAAGTCCAAGCGTAGTGGGATCTTTTGTGTTTGCTTTTGAAGATTGTTGTTACAATAAAACATTTGTGAACTGAGTAAAGTTGTCCTTTTCGTTTAGTTAATGCTTCATTGGAACTTAAAGATTCCCTTCCCACCCACCCATCATCTCGTTAATAGGATGGAAGAAAACTGGGTAAATTACTTCAAAAGTTATGAAAAAAAATCACATATTATTTGTCACTGCTTTATAAGTCACAGGTAAGAAAACTAACAAAAAGAAGGAACCTACAGATTAATCACTGACCTCAAGTTCAGTCTAGAGACATTTGACTACACTACAATGATATGCTACCTTTTAATAGCCATTTTTATAATGCTACTCTATTGTTGCTCAAGTTGGAAACACAACCCGGATTGCGTATATTAGAAACCTCATTTTTGAGCTGCTGTTTAAAATTTTATGCAAGCTTTAAAAAATAGATAGCTATAACATTTTTATTTATTGCTGGCAGAAATAAGCATATTTTCCTAAAGATTTTTCCAATATATATATGACTGCCTAATGTGAATATTTAGCTGCAGAAATGGCTAAAATGTTCTATTTAACAACTAAACATCCTCCATATTACCCGAACAGGTGGGCTGACAGAAAATGGAGCTCATGATTTTTTTCTTTAATCTCATTGTACCAGACATACAAGTCCATGACACGTACACACATTCGTAGTGTAATAAGACTTGGTATTGGCTCCCCACTCTGAATTCCTGAGAAAAATAAAGAATAGCTAAGATAAAGGCAAGGAGCTCCGCTTGCACATGGTTCAAAAAAGAATCTTTTTGCTGTCTAGATTAAGATGTTTCACTTTCTGCCAGGCCCTGGTGGCGCACGCCTTTAATCCCAGCGCTTGGAAGGCAGAGGCAGGAGAATCCCTGTGAGTTCTCTCTGGCCTACAAGCCAGTTCTCAGACAGCCGGGGCTATAAAGAGAAACCCTGTCTTGAAAAGCAACAACGAGAAGAGTTTCAGTTCTACCCAGAGCTACTCTCTACCCTTGTGCTCAAAGTCATTTCCCATCTCGTGGGAAGTCCTCTTTACTGCTAGAATTTGGTTTCCCAGAAGCCACTCCTTCTTTCTCTTCTTCAGTGGCTCCTTCCTTTATATTTCAAGAGTCCCTCTCATCCCAACATTGACCCCCCCCCCACATCTATGCCTCTGCTTAGAACTACTGCGCTGTTTCCTTCTCTTCAGCTGCAAACTTACCCCACCTCTTCTTCCTCACCGGCAGATGGAGCAGCATGGTCTCCTTCCTTACCACCATTGTAACTGTCTTGGCCACAGACTCCACTGCCACATATGAGGCCCCTCTTCAGCTTCCTCCTGTGCAGTGAGCTCTGTAGGATTGCTTCTCTCCTTGTGAACGCTTTCCACTTGATTGACTTCCCTCTTCCTCTGGCTGTTTGTCTTCTCTTGACTCCTTAAGTGCTATGCGATAGCCAGTGGTTTATCCTGGGTGGTTTGGGTTCCTTTTGCATGTTAACCACTTTCATGTGTTACACTGTTGGCCATAGTTTGATGTCTTCACACAATTTTGAATTGCTTACACATGATTCTGCTGAGTCTAGAATCTATAATGCAGGCTGATGTCTGGAAGCAGGCAGAGTTGATGCTGTAGTCTTGAGCATTAAGTCTTCTGGGCAGATCTATAGGATTAGTACGTGCTTGGCTTAAGGTAGAAGTCCTTCCTCTCCTGGAATCCTCAGCTTTTCCTCTGAAAGCCAGAGTGATGGGATGAAGTCCCTGGCTTTAAGGAGGCTGATCTGATCTACCTAACCAGAGGATTGGAAATATTAATCACATCTACAAAATACCTTCATGGGAAGATCTAGTCTAGTGTCTGGCCAAGCAAGCTGGCCACCACAGCCCAGCCACGCTGACACAAAAATTAACTCTCGTACTCTCCCTTAGCATCTCCAGGTTTATATTTTATGAGATTATTGGAAAATATGGGGGTCAAGACTTGATACTTTGTTCTTATACTTATACTTATGCTTTGAGCATTTTTTAATACATGTTTAAAAAGTGTTTTTAATTAATTAGATTTATATTACTTTTTCCCTCCCTCCCATTTACTCTCCCTTGAACCCGTCCCATGCCCCCATCTTAAGTTGATACCTTCTTTTTTTAAAATTATATTTGTTGCACACACACATATATGTGTGTGTTTATGCACAAATATGTATATAAATAGAACCTGCTGTCATAATTACTTTCCTGTTGCTGTGAAGAGACACCATGACCAAAGCAACTTATAAAAGAAAACATTTAATTGGGAGTTTGCTTTCAGTTTCAGAGGGTGTGTCCATGATCATCATGGCAGGGAGCACACAGCCAGCAGGCAGGCATGGTGCTGGAGAAGTAGCTGAGGGCTTACATCTGGTCCACAGGGGAAAGGCAGGGGGCCAGGGGGACCCTGAGAGACTGAGACTGATATTGACTAGAAATGATATGGCTTTTGAAACTTTAAAACCCACCCCTGGTGACACACCTCCTGCAACAAGGCCACACCTCCTAATCCTTCCCAGGCAGTTCCACCAACCACAGATCAGGTATTCAAATATATGAGCCCATGGAGGCCATTCTCATCCAGACCACCACACTTGGACTATGTGTTTCCCTTCCTTAGCAGCTTGCATAGTATTTTCTGCAATCATGAATGCTAGACCTCAGTAAAGTCTTTCAGATCAGATTCAGCTCCAGTCATCTAAGTCCTGTACCCTAAGTGTATAGTGTTTCAGCAATGGGAGCCAACCCTCAACTTCTAAGAGGCAACCAAGGGCTACTTTGAGAATCTGTATTGTTTGAGGAGTCTCTTGGACAACCCTGACCAACCCTTTGAAAGGACGTTTCTCATATCTGGTACTGAAACTTGATCAAGTGGGGTATATTTCTCAGTCTCTCCATAGAGCAGTTTGCTTGCTTATAAAATTCCCGTAAATATTAGTCTATGATCTTCCTGGTTGCCATAGTGCCAGCTATACAAATTCTTGATGAATAAAGCAATCCATGGCACATGAACGCAGGAAGATGATTTGAGTTTTGATGTCACCTGATAGAGGACTCAAATTTAAATTGCATATATATTTTTTTTTCAATATTTGCCAGTGGTTCTTTTTCTCCTTTTGAGATAAAAATGTGAAATGTTAAATGCACCATTTGACAAGGTCTGCCCATCTTGCCTGTGAAGCTCAAGCCCCCAGGGGTGTAAAGCATCACGATGGGATCATCATCTCCCTTTGCAGTGAATCCTAGCCCACACCACCTTCAAAGGCAGCCACCACTCTGATAATTTCCACCACGTATAAATTTTTGGCTAAAACAGAAATTCACAGGCATGAACTTGGAGGGTATGTGTGCTTTTGTGGTGATTACTTTACTTAGCCGAGAGTTTGGGGGGGCTCATCCCTGTTGAGTGTATACATAATTTATCTGTTTCTGTTACCGAGTAGTTTTATAAGTTCCGTTTGCTTGTCTGTCTCTTTTTCATAGACACCCGAGCTGTTTCTCCTTCCCAACGATTGTAAACACAAGTGCTGTGAACATTCTTGCACAATTCTTACACTATGTTTTCATTTCTCTTGGATCGTCTTTAGGAGTGAAACTGCTAGGCCGTATACTGGTTGTGTATTTACATAGGACACTGTTTGACACTCCCACAAGGATGAAGGCAAGTTTCAGTTGCCGGACATCTTTGGCACATCCTTGGCACATTCGGTAGGTTTTTTTTTTGTTTTTTGTTTTTGTTTATTTTTAAGACAGAGTTTCTCTGTTGTAACTCTGGCTATCTTGGACTATCTGGCTATCACTCTGTAGACCAGGCTGGCCTCGAACTCACAGAAATCCACCTGCCTCTACTTCTCAAGTGCTAGGATTAAAGGTGTGTGCCACCACCACCTGGCTGCAGTCTTTTAATCTGGGTAGTCTGGTGAACGTCTAATGGCACTATTTTATGGGATTTTAATTCTTGTTTCCGAGTAACCATTGATTCTGCAAACATTCATGTGTGGGTTTATTGGTCACCTGTATCTTTTTAAATAAAGTCTTTTGTCTAGGTAAGGTCCCTTTTATAAAGTTTTAAGAGTGCCTGGATAACAATCTTGGTCATGTGTTTTAAATGGCAAATATAATTTATGGCTTCCTTATTCATTTTCTTACTGGTCTGTTTTCATAAGCAGAAGTTTTAAATTTCAATGTAATCTAATTTATCCTCTTTTTGTTTTATGATTATTTATCTCTTTTGAAAACCCTTCGCTCACTCCCAAGTTGTGACAATTCGTAGCTCGTGCATTGCTGTTCTTCAGCAGCCCTCAGGCCCTCAGTGTGTGTGTGTGTGGGGGGGGGGTGATGAGGAGACTGAGAATCTTGGGACCCCCCCACAGGTGTTCAGTTATTGGTGCAGGATTGGGTTTCCTTGCATTTTGTTAAAAATCTAGTGACTTAATAAACATGCGTCTGTTTCTGGCCTCTATCGGTTGACCCATATGCTGGTATCGCTTTGGCTCTATGGAGAACGAATCCTGACACTGGGCAGCTGCATGCGTGCCAGTGTATCTGTATGCGTTTATTTCCTGATTTCTTTGACTTCCAGGTTTTTACTGCCATAACGAAAACTGCCAGGAGCAGTTTTCACATACATCTTTCCCTACTTGTTGAATTACCTCCCCAGGGCTAATTTCTCTATGTAGGAATTTTGGGTCAAAGGATGAAAGCATTTTTCATTCTGATATATAAGTCCAATCTGTCTTGTACACTCCTACCAACCTTTCCAGTTCCTGTTTCCTTGCACCACACAAAGGCTTGAGTTTCTAAGAAGTAAATTCTAGTAAGCAAGAATCTGTGGGGGAACAAAAGGAGAAATTATTTTGGGCCTTGAGAGGTTTGTGTGTTCGTATGGGGCTGGAATTTACTTTTCTTCCTGGCTTTTACCTCTGAATCACAGAGGAAGCATTTCCATCAGGGTACTGACGCAGGCAGCATCTCGCCAGTAAGCTGATTTGCCAAACCTCGGGAATTTGGTGCCCTAGTTGACTGGTGATTCCCCGCGTTGCTGGAGTGGCAGGTGAATGCCGGTGCCGGACTGGGTGCCGGTAAGGCTTTGGAGTGCTTCTGAGAACTCTCACTGAACTCTGTGCGTGGGCTCTCCAAAAACAAGTGAAAAGCCCTCGAACAATAGAGGACAGTCTAAGCTAATTTAATGGCTACCTGGTAATTTTCTGACATAATGGTAGCCTGCATGGCCTGGTTCACAGTGTGCATCTGAGCCAGTCACAATGAGATGCTTCATTGTTTTTGTACTCTATATTTGTACTAAACTCTTAAATGGTAAAGTTGAAAACAGAGCTTGATCCTGGGCCCCCACCACCACCACACACACCGTAATTTTTTTGGTGGTATGTGGAAGGAATTTTCCATTAATTCTGTTTCTCTGTGGCCAGTTTAAAGAGAAAGAACAAAACAAAACATGCCCATTTAGAAAATAAATGAGAATTTGCTTAGTTTACTGATTTCTAGCCTTGACTATTTTTACATTGCTACGAGAAACCGTACACTGATTTCATAAAGACAGAATGGAAGTACAAGAAAACATTTGTTGGCTGCGTGGTAGTGGCGCAGGCCTTTAATCCCAGCACTCGGGAGGCAGAGGCAGGCAGATCTCAGTGAGTTCGAGGCCAGCCTGATCTACAGAGCGAGCCAAAGAGCAAAAAAAGAAAACCTTTGTCCTGATCTCAAGACATCTGTCAGTGAACACGTGACTTCGGCAGGCACCCGAAGTCACTATCGGCCTGTTTCCTCTTAAGGTCGGAGGTCTGATCATTGCTCTCTGTAAGGCTCTGTGCTCTTCTCTGAATTCTTCGTTGACTCTGCTCCACACTTCCAATTTAGGATCAGGCTGTGCTTGAAAACCAGTAGATTTTAAAATATAACCCAGCTAGTTTTTTGTTGTTGTTGTTGTTGTGGTTGTTGTCTTTGTTTTTACTAGCAAAAAGGAAAAGTACAAAAATTTTAAATGTAGCTAAACCTCAGAGCTGCCATTTCCCAGGCCTGCAGACCGTGCGTGCTCCGCGCAGAGCCGGAGCGGGAGCCCACACACAGAAACGGCAGGGGCCGGACTGCGCCTGTCCCAGTCACCTGTTGGGAAAATAGGCAACTATTGACAAGCCTGATTCATGGCTGAGTGACTGCTCTGCTAGCCTTCACATGATCCCCACTGAGCGAAATCTTTGACCGCCTGCTAAACAAGGTCTGTTTGAAGTCCCTTTTTAACATTTCCAAAACGTTAATTCAGCAGGATGTCTCCTCCGGGGCTCTCCGAGTCACCATGTCGGCAGCTGTTGAAGTCCATTCGCTTCAGCATGTGGTGTTTTCATACGTGCTTTTTTTTTTTCTTCTTTATTTGTGACAACAACAAAGTAAAAACAAGACTGAAGCTCAGTCCCATTCAACACTTACATGTGTTAAAGCCGCTTCGATGGCGCTTCACTTCCCGACGTCTGTTGGGGAGCATTCTTAACCAGCAGGCGGTGTGGGGGTCAGCCTCAACTAAAGAGCATGCTGCCCTGCGAATTTCTTTTTTAAGTGGTTGGTTTGAACGTCATACTTGGAATGAGAAGTCATACTATGACTGTAAAGCAGGAGATTTCCCGATTCTTAAGAAGCTCTAATTTTTATTTTTGTTTCATAGATGCTCGAGATCCTAGGTGTGTTTAAATCTCTTGATGCGATTGGTAACTCTGCATAGTAGCTAAAATTCTTTAAAAATTCCCACTCTAAAAAAGGAAAAGCGCTCATCTTCCTGGGAAATCTTTTAATAGGACAAAGTAACAGAAATCTTTGGTATAGACCTGAAGCCCGTCGACAACGACGATAAGGCACAGCAGGGTCTGAGAGCTCAAACATTGACTCCTCAGATGCGCCTCAGAGCTGGGATCCGTAAGGAAAAGCCATATATCTTTGACGTGAGAACGGCTACATCTCAACATGGCTGAGCTGTCCCCTTTCTGTGTTTATTCAGGTTTTTTAAAAGACCTAAGTGTAGTTTTACAAGTTCATTAGCTGGCTTCATCCTTTGCGATGCATTTCACAAGCATATTATCAGATTTCATTACATGCAAAGAATTATCAGATGAACCCATTGTACAGCCCAGCAGCATGAAGTCTTCTCCGTATATAGGGAGAACATTGTATAAATCAGGCTCTCGGGTTTCAGTGGGAGGCAGAGGGTTGCGCGGTGTCCATTTGTCAAGTTGACGGCACCACAGTGAGGTTACATTAGCTTGTCTTTGAACAGAAGTGAAGTCTTACACGGAGCTACCCTGGCTGTCATTTACACTAACATCCACCCTCTTAAAGCCAGGCCTCTGAGAAAAACAAAGTGATGGCACAATATAATCAGTCACTCAAGTTGTCTGTCATCTGTTTTCTTAAGGAAATGACTTTCAAGTTCCTGGAGCAGAGAACTGTAGAAAATTAACAAAGGTTGTAGTAGTAAAAGTAAGTGGATTTTTTTTTTTTTTTAAATTACCAGTGTCTCTTTTTGAGAAGATTTTATATGCAGAATGCCAAAAAAATGATCTCCCATCTTCATAATGAATCACATGAATTTATTTCTTCTTGAACAATAGACCCACTGCTGTTAACAACCGGGGGGGGGGTCTTTCTTGCTTAATGTGAGCACATGTTAATTCTCCTAAAAACTTTCCGTAAAATTCCAGGGCTCAGGAGGTCCTGACAGTCGGCTCACTGTCTTTAGCCAGAGCTATCTGCACTTCAGTTATATAATCCTGCTCACATTCAGCGGACTAAATGGTACCTTCGATGTAAATTATTGAGATTTCATGACTTAAGCATTACACTTTAAAACCCACACTACATTTGCCCGAGATGGCCAATCTAAGGCCGGTGATCAGATTTGCAGGTTTTATTTCCCTAAGCCTGTTTTATGGGCTGAAACAGTCAGGTCATTTGCACCCTGTCTCATTCATCATGAGGTAGTTAAGCTCAGAGTGTTAAACTAGGAGAGATCAGCTGACACTGGTGGGACTCTGCACGCAGGCCTCCTTCCCGTGCACTTTACTGCTAGCCATCCACTTTGTGTGGCTTTTATAGTAAACTATGTTTTGGGGTGCAACTTAGAAGAAGCAGGGGGAGCGCTTTTAAACGAGAGGACATTGTGCAAGTTGTGTATTTTGTCATTTTTCATTTTCTTGATAATATCAAAGACCTTAAGAAGCCACTGGTCGGCGTGCTTAAATAGAATGGAAGTGTCCCTTTTCCTTGCTTTGAGGACACGCTAACTGCATATGTTGTTGGGTTTTTAAAAATAATGAATTTGAAAAAAAGAAATCGGTTTCTTCTACGGAAAACATTGCTAAGAACAACCTACCCAAACTTTTCTTAAAAGCTGTTGACCCAGAACTCTTAGTATCTGGCAAAGACAAACGTAAACTTTTTTTTTTTTAAAGGAAAGAAATAAATTAGCATCCACTTTTAATAATAATTAAATGTATTTTATAAAATATCGCTGTCACTAACCCTGGTGCACCCCACAATGAATGATTAAGAATTAGATTGAGGGAAACTTTGTTGTTTTCTTCCCTTTTGGAACTTATGTGAACATTTGGAATTGGTGAACTCCTGAGAGACCCAGGAGATCAATCTTGATTAGTTTATTTTTCTTAGAAAAGATTTTGATAGCCTGGTATAAGCTTTTTCGTCCCTCCTTCTTTTAAAGAATCCTTTATTTCCTCTGTTGAGGGATGAGATATTATTAAAAGCAGCCCTCAAATGAAATCGTGAAAGAGTTTAGGAAACTGAGTCTTTCATGCTGAGTGAGGGGGCCCCAGGTTGAGAACACGGGTCTTTAATTACTCCTTTCCTCAGATTTCTTCCCACTTTAACCTCAAGGTGATTTTTAAAGTTATGGCTTAATTGAATGGCCGGTCTACCTTTGCTGTGGAGCAATTTATTATCGCTTTATTTCCTTTATTACAACTTTATTTCCTTGAGGCCCGTATGATCAAAGGCTACATTATGATAAATGTATTTTTCTAAACAGGAAACCTGAATCCTTTTTTTTTTTTTTTTTTGCCTTTGAACATTTGCAACTAGATATGTGGTCAAAAGGACTGTAAAGATATAGGAATGCTTACTTTGATTTTTGATTTGAGTCATGTAATTTTATTAGGAATTTGAAAAGATATATAAATTTAGGTAATTTAAAAATTTGCTGTATAAGACACTGAGATTATCCTACTTTCCCAAGGGGTTAAAAAAATGTTTATGGTAAAATTTGTGTTCATTCACATATTTATTGAGTACACGTGGTTTGTTGAGAAGCTGAAGTTGGTTAGATTGGGTTAAATATTTGTGCCATACATTTTTTCTTTCTTGCTGCTTATGGTAAGCTGATATTTTCCAGACAAATTATATAAGAAAGTTTATATTTCAGAATCACTGATTTCTCTGAAATATTTCATCATAATCACTTAATATAGATTATGATCTATTACACGACACTTATTTTTGTGCCAGACATTGTGTTATACTTTGTACCTAATAAAACTTTATATATTTTTGTTTGTTGGTTGGTTTGTTTTTGTTTTTCAAGACAGGGTTTCTTTGTTGTAACTCTGGCTGTCCTGGAACTCACCCTGTAGACTAGGCTGGCCTCGAACTCACAGAGATCCGCTGGCCTCTGTTCCTGAGTGCTGGGATTAAAGGCGTGCACCACCGCTGCCCAGCTATATTTTACTTTTAAAGGGAACTTTAGTTCCTGCTTCCTTGGATCCCAAATTCCAGGGTTCTGTTTTGTTTTTGCATTATCGCACGTTAGCCTATGACAAGCTAATTTTTTCCCTTTGATTATCAATCCAGTGTTCAGCATCACTAGTAAAGCTCAAAATTGCCTTGAACGGATATGTGTACGGTTTTTAAGACGTGCCAAGATGCCTTTTGTGGGCAATTTACAAGAAACACATTCCCTTTCAAAGTGCAGCAGGATCAGGCAGGCACGGCTGAAGCATTAGGCAAATAAACCAGACACTGCCTCGTCACTCTTTCTATCAAATAAGACGCTTTGGAGTGTTACTGTGAAGAAAAGAGAAAGAAGTCATTCTTTGCCTCGAGGCTGCGGAAATCTCCTCAGGTGGAAAACGCGCCAGGTGCTCCTCAGTCTCTTCCGTATTTCCAATGGCTGTTGATTTGCCCTGGCAGCCAGATCACCCCTTTCCACCCCTTCCACACCCATCAAGACTCACTGACTGAACTCCACTTCGCCCACCCACCAGAGTTTATCTCGGGCCTTGAGATCCCAAGCTCTTTTCCGGAGGTAGTTTCTGCAGAATTCTTTCCAGAAAAAAAGTTCTTTGCATTATTTCCACAGGCGTACAGAAAGTTTCGGAAACCTAAGGGACACTGGTCGATGTCCTCGGGAGGCAGGCGAGAGCTTACTGCTGTTGCCACCATATCCAATGAGAAAGGGCCGATGTGAAGTTTCAGATACAGCTCTCGGTGGCCATTTTTAGTTTCTTGTATTTATTTCATTCAAACACCCTTTTATTTGGATGTTTGCATTGCCCAAGTTTGAACCTGCGGCTTCATCTGTGCTAAGCCCATGCATGCTTTACTACCAACATGCAACCCCAGGCCTTTAAAAAGAATATACGGATGATTGAGTTGTGATTTTTTTTTTTTTTCTGAAACAGAGTTTCTCTGTTGTATCTCTGGCTGTCCTGGAACTCACTCTGTAGACCAGGCTGGCCTCGAACTCACAGAGATCTGCCTGCCTCTGCTTCCCAAGTGCTGGAATTAAAGGCGTGGGCCGCCACTGCCTGGCATGATGGATTTTTTAAGAAATAATTTTCTAAAACTGGATGCTGTGTTTGAAGAAATGGCTTTTCTTTTATGTAAAATAGCTAGTTGCTAGTTGAAAATAGGCGAAGCCAGTCTCTCCTACTTTTCTAGTTTGTGACATGATCCCCTTGCATGTAGTTTGTTATTATTTTTCCAATTATATGACATTTTGAGTGACAAGGAAGGAAGGATTGCATTGGGTTATTAGAGTGTTCATTTATTTGAGATATATCAAACAGGTACTAGCTTTTTACATAGATTAGTGGTTCTCAACCTTTCCTAATGCTGAAACCCTTTGATACATGTTGTGGTGACCCAGCAGTCATAAAGCTATTTTTATTGCTACTTCATAACTAATATTGATACTGTTATGAATCATACTATAAATATCTGATATGCAGAGGGTCTTAGTTGACCCCTGTGAAAGGGTTGTTTGACTCCCAAAGGGGTCATGACCCACAGGTTGAGAACCACTGCCATAACTATACTAATAACAAAGTTTGAATTTTCCTATTTAACCTTTAATGAGTCCATTTGGCTATTTTTCACACACACTCACACACACACACACACACACACACACACACACACACGTTTACTATGTCAGGCCCCGGAGATGAATTAGTAAGAAAGCATACCTTGTGCTTTGAATTCAAACATCATGCAGGAGGAAGGGAGTTGCTTTACGTGCATGATTGGCACAGATGGTTTACTAATTATAGAAAGTGGTCTGGCCTCTCTTACATTTGCCCCTCCCTCATCTTAAAAAGCCACAATCTTGAGCAATATATCCCAAATTCCATCAACCTTTTTCACTGCCCAACACAGTCATTGTCCTTGTCCGAACCACCTCGTTTCCCCTTGGCTTTTCCAGTTGCCTCTTCTGTTCTTGCTTTTCGTATTTGGACATTTCTCTCCTATCGTCGTGTAGCACAGCCACACTCGTGAAATACTGTCGCTGTGGCCACTTTTGTTCACGTCACGCTTCCCAATCTCCTCTTTGGTTGTCGGGTAGTTCCGCTCTCGTCCATTGTTGACCCTCCATGTCTGTGCATGTGGCTCATGACGCCCCTCGGTAATTGGGTTATAAACTCCTTGAGGGAAGAATGTCATCTTCTGTTGTTGTGTTTTGAAAGTCTTATGGAATAGGGAGCCCCCAACTCCAGATTCCCCTGCCTTAGCCTCCTGCTTACTGGAATCATAGGTGTTTGCCACCACACCGAACCCAGCTTGTCAGCTTTTAAGTACACAAAATTTTTCTTGTGCTAGAATAGAACCCAGGCTTCTGTGCTATCTTAAATGTAGTCATTTTAGAGCAAATAATTGACCTTAAAATGGCAGACACCTTGTTGGTGGAAAGGATGGGGCTATAACCTCAGCACCGGAAAGGCTGGCACAAAGGATTGCTTAGAGTTCCCTGCTATCCCAGGCTATATAGTGAACACCAAGCCATCCAGCAAACATTATATGGCAACACACACACACACACACACACACACACATACACACACACACAAGCACAATAGGCATTTAAAACAGTGCCCATAATTCCAGATGCGAGGGCTGAGAAGTCACTGTGGAATTCAGCTATTAGGTAGTTCTGATTCTGCTTGCTGCCGTGCCACTGTTTTGCCTGTAAGGTTAGGGTGTGTGTAGCTAAATTTGGTCTTGGACAAAGACCAGGAAATTATGGTATGGAAAAACTAAATCCTGTAAGGCTATTTCTCTTAACATGTGTCGTGGTCAGTTGTTAACCCTTGTTTTTGTTATTGTTTTGTGTGGCACATGGCTGTTATTCCAGTTCCCAGGAGGCTGATGAAGGAGGTTGATGATGAAGTTGAGTATAAGACCTCAAAGAAAGAATTATTAACAAGTCCTACTCTGCAAGACTTCTAGGGTTTCATTTCTATTTTTAAAAAGAATGTTTAAAGACTAAGACTACCCTATCCATTCATCTGACTTTTTCTCTCAGTGTAATCACTCACAATAGATATATGAAGACCAACACATAGCATCCCAGGGATGCTAAAGTCTTACCGTTTGCTAGAAATATCTGAGAGACCCGCCAGTGTGAGCTGGTGGAGCCGTTGAGGTCATTATCTTTGTCTGAAATGTCCCGTGCTAAATTGTTGACACTAGATGTGAGCAATGTTTACTTCCCAACAAGAGACTAACTCCTTCACTTTCTGACATTAGGCCAGAGGCACAGCCCTTAGTATCCAAGAGAAAGGAGCTCTCCATTGCAAGGACCTTCTAAACAGCCTTTCAGAGCTCCGTGAGACCCCCCCCCCCCCCCCCCCCCCCCCGTGTGGAGGGCCTCCAGTGTACCCCATGGCTAATCTCCATGTCAGTCACACCTCCTGGCATACCTGGCTGGAGCCTTGCTGGAATGCCTCCTCATTACTCCAGCAACAGCTTCTTCCTTCCTCTCCCTCTCCAATCAGCTCCTCCTTGTGCCGACATCTCCCGGGCTCGTTTTCTAAGCTAAGCAACACTGTAATGTTCTAATACACGCTGACAGTTCGTTTATACAGCTCTTCCTGTTCCAAATGTTTTTATGTTCAATTACTGAAACTTAATCGTCATCACAAGTGATTGGATTTTTCTCTAGATCATGCAGCTTTGCTTGAATGCTAATAGTACATGGCTGAAGTGTAAGATTTCAAAGGCGAAAAAAATTCAATATCAAGAAAATTTATTAAGCTTTGGACCGATCACCTTTGAAAGCTGTATGTATGGTCTCATATAAATTATATTTTAAGGAGAGTTCATTTGAATGGTAACAAACCAGTCAGTGATTGCTCATGGCTGTCTAAAGCAGTTTGTGAGGCTTTTGTTTTCCCGATTTTGGGTTTTATTTTTCAGCCTCCTCTTAATGTTCTATTGTTTGTTTGTTTGTTTTCAAGCCAAGTGAAGCTTTTGAACCTGTTACCGGCATTGTTGAAAATTACTTTATAAATCCGTCTTCTCTCTACTAGAAAGAGACCGGACAAGGAACTCCAACCACTCTGTCCTCCAGAGAGTCTCTTGCTTTAGGCTTTCACGTTCTTTTTTTCTGGCCGCTGGCTCCACTGTGTGTGAAGCTTAAACAAAATTCTTGCGGAAGGTATAAAGTAAACATTAAATATTGTTTTTGGTTCTGATACAAGGAACTTTCGAAAGGTATGGGAGCTCCGCTTAGGCTTCTTTGTAGAGAAAGTCAGCCATTTGAGTTATCTCATGTGGTTAGATAGCTTCCCTGCTACCACCTGCCTCTGTGCAGGCCCGCAGTCAGCAGAGCCCCAAGGTGACCCCGCACGTGAGGGGGTTAACTTTTACTTTTGGATAGTTCCGATCGACTAATTAGCTAAAAAGTAAATTTCCATGTCACAATGAGACATCCTTAATTTTTTTCTGGCTGGGAAAATGCTTTTTTTTTTTTTTTAACTAGTATTTTTACCTTATGTCTCAAATAAAAGATCACTGTCTTTAAAAAAAAAAAAGAAAGAAAGAAAGAAAAAATTAAGGAGGTTGAAGGTGTAGCCCAGTGGTAGCGTGCATGCCTAGCATGGTAAAGGCCCTGAGTTCAATCCCCAGCACAGTCAGTCACTGGATAAATAAGTACATAAATACAACTTGTGTGACTGGAGGTGGAGCTTAGTGGTTAAGCACTTGCCCGCACACAGGAGGGCCTGGGTTCTGTCTCACAAAATCCAGTAACAATTATAACCGTCAGCCCGTTTTAGCACAAGTAGTCTGTATTTGATGAAATGTGCCCTGCTAAGTGACTTACTGAACCTGTGAAGGGTGTCCTTGTCGCCATATGTTTGTAGTAGAGAATGCTTGCATGAAATCAATGTACAAAGTATTTATGCAAAGACCTTTTCTGCCCTTGGGTTCTTGTCATACCAAGAACTATGTCGTGTGTACTAAATACACAATCTTGTTTAGTTTTAGATGTGTGCCATTTCAACTAAAAGGGAGCTCTCTCTGTCATGAATCTCTTCTTAATACTTAATTTTCTGAAGTTGTGACCAGTGGTTAGGGGATAACAGGGAATTCTCCAGGTTGGGGTTCACGTGGTTAATCTGCCAGCTCATGCATAATCCCTGCAGAGTGAGCACAGCCCTGAACCTCTACCTGCCCCGGGTTGAGGCATGCAACACCCACCTGTCAGGGTGCCGTGGGGATTAACGAAATGCAGGACACCTGAGGAGCCGGCACAGCCCCACCCGAGAGACGCTAAGCACGCCAGAGAGCCGAGGCAGCAAGAGCATCCTTTATCCCACCTGCCCGGAGAGTCTCCACACAGACTAGCAGCACAGTAGGGAGACTGCTGTGCAAGTGGCCACCTACTGTGCTAGACTCAAAGGAAAATAAAGGCTCCGCCCCACCGAGTTGTTCTAAGAGGAGAGAATTTCTGAGAGAGGCCCAACTCTGATTTATCCCCAGACTCCCTCGTCACACGCAGTGAAAATTCATTACAATGTTTCCACAGCAGTATTTCCTACCTTTAAAAAAAATCACAGCTGAAAATTCAAAACACTGGACGTTGTCCCATCTTCCCAAACTACAGCTCCACTTCAAACAAATTTTACTTCTTCGTGTGTGTGCAGAGTCTGCTGTTTAGTCAACAGGACAAGTGTACAACTGACACAGAAACTGGCCTTCGGGTGGGGTGGCATTACTTTAATACAGGGCTGCAGAAATACCTGCCTGACTAGAGAGAGTTATTGGTGCATCCTCCCAAGAAGTATTCCTTTGGCTTATTTTGACACAGATATTTATTCTAGCACTGGAAGTTGGGACTCCAGGCAGTGACTTTCACTGGGCATCCCTCAGATTCCCCCATGTGCTGTGGATTGCTAGGGAGAACATAAAGATGTGTGTTTCTAGCAACCTCTCAGGGAACGCTGAGGCCGTCGGTCCAAGGAAGCAGCACACAGCCCTTGCAGTCATCTTTTCAATCACCTCGAGTATTTCTTGTACAGTGCTGGAGACTGTACACAGGGCCTCAGGCACAGTGGGCAAATGTTCTCCCATTGAGGCCTATCCCTAGCCCTGCTCAGAACCCTGTTACTATCGTTTGTTTTTGAGATGGCAGGGTCACACTTCTTCCAGTCTGGCTTTCAACTTGACATATCCTTGCACTTTTGATCCTCCTACCTTACAGGTGTGCACCATGACACCTTTTATGTGGTTTATCTACTGTCTATGTGGTTTATGTGGTGCTAAGGCTCCAAAGCAGGGCTTCATGCATGCCAGACCAGAACTTTATCAACTGAACTGTGTTCTCAACCATTCTGAGAACCTTTTAATACCTGAACTGTATGATTCTTTTTGTTTGTTTATTTGTTTGTTGTTATTGTTCTGTTTTTCATGACAGGGTTTCTCAGTTGTAACTCTGGCTGTCCTAGAACTCATTCTGTAGACCAGGCTGGCCTCAAACTCACGAAAATCCCCCTGCCTCTACCTCTCAAGTGCTGGGGTTAAAGGCGTGTGCCACCACCGCCTAGCAACTATATGATTCTTATTGGAGTTTTCATAGAAATGACCATCTATTCTACCCACATTATTTGCACTCAAAGACACTTATGGAAAATCAAGAGACAGTAGATTTCAGAGAAAAAAAAATTATCCCAGCTAAAATAATTTCATAAGAAAAGTACTGATTTCTCAAGAATGGACAGTCCTAAATCTTTATAGACCCGATATTAGCTTCAAAACATAGAAGGCAAAACTCAGTAGTACAGCAAGGAAAAATGAACACATTTACTGACATAGACAGAGATTTCAACTCTCTTTACTGGATATAACATGTAGAGAGAAAAATCAGCAAACATCTTAAAACCGTGCACAACACTGTTGACCAGTTTGGCACAAGTACTGCTTATAGAAGTTTCCACTGAAAGGCATTATGCACATTGTATTCAAGCACACGTGGTGTGTCCCACACAGACTACGTTCTAGGCCAACACAAGCTTCGAAAAATCTTAGATTCACTCTTACAAGGAATGTTCTCTGCCACACTGTAATTATTAAAAAATCATTAAAAGAGAGGCTCCTCCCCACCCCAAAAAAAAAAAAAAAAAAAAACTGAAACCACAACTGTGATCCAGCTGTTCCAATTCTGTGGATACTGTACCTAAAAGAACTGAAAATCGGAACTTGACTGGTTATCTGGTGACGTATTCAGAGCAGCGATATCCACAGGAGCCGGGAGGTAGGAGTTTATTCACCCTATGCGTCCATAAATGCATACCAGAATGTAGTTCATACATACAATGAAATATTCGTGCTAAAAATGAAAATTCTGCCACACTCTATAGCACGGATGAGCCTTGAGGACATTTGGCGAAATGGAAAAAGCCAGCCACAACAGACAGTACGGTCCTCAGAGGAGTCAGATCTCTAAAGGCAGAAGGTAGCACAGTGAGTTAGTGCTCGCCGGATGTAAAACTCTGGTTCTGAAAGATGAGCGAAGTGCTGGGAGAATGGATGGTAGCCAACACTATGAGTGTGCTTCACTCGAGTTGTGTACTTACGGCGGCTATAATGGCAAATTTCCCACGATGGGTATTTTACCACAATAAAAACTAAAACAGAAGGTTCAGAACGGCCCACACCTGACCGCAGCCCTTTGAGATATGGGCTTCTGGTTCATAACCACAGACCCGACAAAGGCTCTCACGCACTGGGAGGTCTATTGCAAATCTAGGAGAACCTGAGCCCCGTGGGCTCTTCCCTCCATCCACTGACGGCTCTGTTGCAGTACTGTGCTTGCCTTCAACTCCAAGATCTGGCTTGCAACGCCGTTTTCAAAACTGAAGTGCATCATGTAGAACGATGAAGGAAAGCAAAAGGTAGTCAACACAAAATGCGATCAGTTATTACCACTCTTAGGGCGCGGAGGGCAGCAACAGGGGCACAGGGGCAGGGGTTGTTGAAGCCTGCTAAGCAATCATGTTTGATTTCTTAACCTAAGAGGCGTGTGTGTGTGTGTGTATGTGTGTGTGAATTTTAAATAAAATTATGTATGCACCCACTACTACATAGTATCCCCGTTAATAAGGAGAATTTCAAAATGTTTTCAGATGCAGGGGTCTAACTCTTAATGTGTGGCAGCTGCTTCTTGCTCTGAGCAAACACGTTGCAGTGCTCTGCGCCTGACTGAGCGGCTGGTCAGTTCCGATCCCTCTTCTCCGAGTCATGTCACTCAGTCTCTGGTTGCCCGCCAGTACTTCCGATTGGTTCCCACGGGTTTTGTGTCGATCCGGTAACAAAGACTGCTGGAGGCACACCGGTTACATTTGCCGCTGTAATTCTGGCCTCTCGGAGGCATCGCCTGTAACGCGCAGCCAATGCTTTCCAACTGATCTCTCTACTGTGTAGCCACCCACAGCTGTGTATCACTCCTCCGTGTGTAATTCGGAACTTTTAGAGCATAGATGGGGCTCTCCTTTCTCCATACATTTATGACTGTCGTATTTCCAAATTCTAACTAATGGTCTTGTGTCCACAACAAAATCCCTCCGAGCCATCACTAAACCGAATACATAATACTACGTCTGTGCTTACCAGACCCTATTGAAATTCATTACTTATCTACAGTTCAGAGGTGAGCTCCCCCAAACCAGTGACCATGTCTTATTCTTTAATGTTCTGTCTTCATTGCCAGTTGCCACTCATTAGATATTAGATTTGAAAAAAAAAACACTGCTTCTGGCAGAAGGAACGTGAACAAAATCACAGTGGCATGAGGAAGACAGTGAGACTGTGCCAGCACAGCCAGGGCACCGACGGCATTGGGGCGGAGGCTCGCGGATGTGAGTCTGCGCAGTGGTGTGGATATGAGTCTGCAGAGGGTATCCAGTGAGTCTGCAGAGAGCATCTGCATGTTGAGTGTGGTGCAGGAGAGAGGGGTCCAAGACAAGGAAGCCGTGAAAAGGTGACTGGGACAAAAGCAAGTACCCAGTGATGGTTCAGGTGTCTTTTTCTGGAGCCATTCATTTTCATTTTGAAACATGTAACAGGATATAAAATGGAAAGACCACTCCAAGGTTGGGAGCACCGGCTGCTCTTTCAGAGGACTTGGGGTTCCAGTCTCAGCATCCACATGGCAGCTCACAGTTGTCTGTAACTCCAGTCTGAGGGGAATCCAATGCCCTCTTCTGGCCTCCTCGGGCACTACACACACACACACACACACACACACACACACACACACATTTGTGTACAGACATACATGCATGCAAAAACACTCATACATTTATTTACATGTCAGAACCTAAACCGGGTGGTGGTGGCACACTCCTTTAATCCTAGCACTAGGGAGGCAGAGGCAGAGGCAGAAGCAGAGGAGGCAGAGGCAGACAGAGGCAGAAGCAGAGAGGCAGAGGCAGAGGCAGAGGCAGAAGCAGAGGAAGCAGAGGCAGGGGCAGGGGCAGGGGCAGAGAGGCAGAGGAGGCAGAGGTGGCAGAGGCAGAGGAGGCAGAGGCAGAGGAGGCAGAGGCAGAGGCAGAGGCAGAGAGGCAGAGGCAGAGGCAGAGGCAGAGGCAGAAGCAGGCGATCTCTGTGAGTTTGAGGCCAGCCTGGTCTACAGAATGAGTTCCAGGACAGCCAGAGTTACAATAGAGAAACCCTGTCTCAAAAAAGAGTCAGAACTTTTGGAGTATGATCTTTTATTCTAAACATTCACAGTAAAGTGTCCCTTTGGGGCACAGTAGGTCTTCAGTAGTATTTAAGTACGCCCTTATTGAAAGATGTCTTGCCCAAAGTTTCAATTCTTGCCATTGATTACAATTGTTGATTATTCTTTTTTTTTAAATATTTATTTGTTCATTCTTATCTCATGTGCATTGGTGTGAGGGTGTCAGATCCCCTGGAACTGGAGTTACAAACAGTTGTGAATTTCCATGTGGGTTCTGGGAATTGAGCCCTGATTCTCTGGAAGAGCAGCCAGTGCTCTTCACAATGTAATCCAGCTCTACTACATTACAGTTTGTTTTTCTATCAAATGTTTATTCTCACACAATGGGAGAGAGACAGAGACAGAGAGACAGCCACAGAAATTCCAGCCTCGATAAGAACCTGGAATCTCCTTGGGAAACTTCCTGTTCAGCCTAGAGTTTAATTTTTAAGCTGACACAAAAATGTGTCTAAAATACAAACAAATTTTTAAAAAATGGTTTAAAAAAATCTAAAAACAGCACTTGTAATCCCAGCACTCAAGAGGCAGAGGCAGAGGCAGGGGAGGGAGCTGCAAGTACGAAGCCAACCAGGACTAAATAACAAGTTCAAGGTCAGCCAGGGAGGGATACATAGAGACCGAATGTCAACCATAGACAGTTGGGCAATTTGAATGGGCTGATGTCTAGTGGCATTAAGGAACTTTAGTTAATCTTTCTTAGGTGTAACAGTGTGGTAGTGGTGTTGTTCTTAGTTTTAAAATTTCTCTCTCTCTCTCTCTCTCTGTCTCTCTCTCTCTCTCCCTCTCTCATTCTGTGTCTGTGTGTCTGTGTGTCTGTGTGTGTCCATCCACCCAGGTACATATATGATGTCTAGGTCAGAGGACAACTTTTGAGAGCCGGTTCTCTCCCTGTCCTGTCAGGTCTGGGGTGGAACCCAGGTCCACAGGTTTGCACAGTCCCTTTACCTACTGAGAAATCTTGCTAGCTCAGGTTCTGCTTTTTGATGGCCTCTTTTGGAGAGAAATACAGTGAAATAGTATAGTTGCTGGGATCAGCTTTACGTTAACCAAGGACTTGGAACTGTGCTGAGGGCGGAGATGAACAAGATTGATTGCAGTTGTCAGCTGTTGAAGGTGGGCCTGAGTTCACGTGGCTTCATTACCCATCCTCTGGACAACCCTGGGTTTGAAATTTTTCATATTTATTATATGCGCTTTAAGCAAAGGAAGGAAACAAGGTTTAAGGAATTGATTCAGCTAACGTCTTTCATCAGTAATAACGAACACCGTGGCCATCCATCTGTCCCAGCCAGCTGCCTATCACCTGTGCACGTGCTCCCCTTGAACCAGCCCAGTTCACCGCTGCAGCTCCTGCATCAGTCTCTTCTATTCATCCATCTGCCCACCCCCGGTAGGATCGGCCTCTCGTAAAAGGAAAGACTTACAGTGACATTTAAGAAAAGTAATTTGTTTTAGGTGAAGAAATTGAAAGGAAGGCTTAAAACTGAGGCTGTGGGATACACAGCGTGGATACGAGCTTCTGTACACTGACTTGAGACATGACATGACTTTGAGCAGTAACTTCTTGCCAGCCCTCAGAAAGCAGCATGATTGGTTTTATGAATCATGGCACCGTCTATTAAATCTCCTATCCCCTGCCTTGAAGTGAATAGTTACCTTAAAATCTGTTGAGAATGTAAAGGAAAGTGGAGGGAAAGATGACTTCACTGATTTAGAGCATCGGTCTGTGCTAGGTATGGAGGTGGATGCTCACGCATGTCATTCTGCTAACAATGATTCTCCTTGAACTCTGAGCACTTGCACATCTCTATGGGCACTTGGATAGCTCTGGCTTCTTATGTCCCCTGGGCTTCGGGCCAGCAGATCAGCCATGCGTATGAGTGTCATGAGAGAGGCAACCATTCCTCCAGATTTGAAAGGAAAGCACAGTCTAGAGCCACTCACCCCAGAGCGTTCGGATGAGAATTGAACTTGATACCACGCTCTGTCCCTTCGTTTTCACAGATGGGTGCTTGGAAGGCCTGAGTGTAATATTTCATTTCCTATGATTAGAAATATATTGAATCAGATCATAAATGCCCTGCCACTGTGATCAAGGAAATGTGTTCTTTAGTCTGAATAAAGTGCCTGTACCAAGTCACAGGCATTAACCATTGCTCAACGCTAGAAGGTGGAGTGGTTGAAAACTCCCATCTGCAAGAAAGTGAAAGCTAGATGGCTTCCGAGGAACAGAGAGGCCATGAGTAAATACGGTTTCAATTTCAGGCGATTATTTGTATTTGCAAATCGAAATGACCCATAGCAGGCAAATAGCCCTCGGAAGAGAATTAAGTGGTATGAAAGACCAGGTGTTCTCAAGGTGAATTCTAGAGCATGACCAAATGTGTCCCAGGCCTGTGTCCTGAGGCACCGGGGCCTGATGGATTCTGCTCTGCCTGCCTCAAGATTTCTCTGTACCGTTCTGAAAATACGTGTTAGTGTTTTTATTTTTCTGAGACAGGTCCCACGATGTTTTGAAGGATCCTGGAACTCAGGGTCCTCTTGACTCAGCTTTTGCCTCCCAAGTGCTAGGATTTGTAGGTATGCAGCATCCGATGCTAATGTGTGTTCCTGAATAAGAAAATAAAATAATCCCCAGAGCTCCGTTAGTAACAATAAACCATTTCCAGCTTGAGAGAACCAGTGTTTTTCAGCGATACTGCTAACATGTGAGACCCTAAACCATGAGCCAGTTTCTAAAACTCAATAATCAGTCAGGAACACATAGTTTGTTGGCTCTGCTCATTAGAATATGTGAATCTCACAGTGACTGAAAGCTTTAGTTTCACATCACTATTTCATATCATCCCTTTAGTTGTCTGGTTTTATGAATCACCAATAAAATGAAAGCCAGGAGGCAGAGCTGGGAAGTGGAATCTTAGACTAGTCTTAGTCTTAGACACTAATGCAGTCTGTTCCTGAGAACCTGTGTGGCCCATGCACGTCGCTTAACTGCCTTGGGCATCTGTTAGGCTTGTCTACAAGATGGAATTAAAATCATACCCTCGTCATTTCAAAAGAATCTTCCTTGGCTCCAGGTTAGCATTAAATCAGAGCCAATGACATATCAGTGAAAAAATCCTTTGTCAATTAAAATAAGATTCAATTTTATTATTTTTTATGTGTGTGATGTGTGCACATAGGCCGTGGCCTGTGGTCTGTGTGACGGGTAGAGGACAACGTTCAAGTTCTTACCTCCTATTACATGGGTTCCAGGGAGCAAACTCAAGATTGTGCAGCAAACGTCTCCACCGGCTGAGCCATCTTGCTGGCCGTAAATAAATTTAAGGCATAGTTCTAATTCACTTTTCTAGTGGCTTTTCATATAGAGGACATGAGACCTCCACAGAGTTTTTAAGGGTTTTTCAAACAAGGAACAGAGTCCAGATTTTGAGATTATCATCCAGTGAATTTCTGTGGCTCTGGAAATCCATTGGGTTTCCAGATGTTTGTTGAACCCACAATAAGGCAGACACAGTTCCATCCTCTGAGTTGTGTCTCAGCCCCTCAGCCTCTGAAACAAATGGAGTTCCTCCTCATTGTTTGCATCCTCATCTAGGGGGGCGAGATCTTAAAACCAGGTGGAATCTGAAAGCCAGCAAAGCAAACCTACCTGAATCCCGTCAACGGGGAGACTGGACCAGTCCCACCGAAATAGAATGTGGAGCAGAAAAGCAGATGTGCACACGCTCTATTTCACATCTGTATAGTCAGTATGGATGAGGAGGCACATTAGCATCCCAGATTGCACTCCCCAAGGGTGTTTACTCTTCTGTCTTCAATGAGATCATTTAGCTCAGCTTGATTTCAGACTTTACGTAAGTGGAATCTAGCACTGTTTTGTGCTTTTTTTTTCCCCCCATTCAATATTATTTCTGTAGATATTGTGTCATCAAGGTCATTCTTGTCTCCGTATATTATTCCTTATATGATTACTTCATAATTTACTTAGCTTTACTACTTGCTAGCTCATGGGTGGTGTTGCCCTGTGCCTTCTATGTCTTTGGTGACTGTCTGCACCCTTGTCAGTTAGGGAAATTTCACAGCATGATGGAACATTTCCAGGATGTAGAATTACTTCCCTCTTGGAAGATTAGTGGGATTTAGCTTTAATAATTTCAAAAGGCGTGGGTTAATTTATACGTGAGCCATCCTGTTTCTCTCTTTCCCCCACAACAAACACACAAGAGGTGTGAAGGGTGCACACCTCTTGTGTGTGGACAGGACCAGAACTAAGTTGCAGAGCGCCTCGCCCCACTGACTAGAGGCACAGAAAGTGCCAGCTCTGCTTAGGCTTTTGTATGTTGTAGAGAGATTCTGTGGGTAGAGGCTGTTGGATGTATTTCCATCCTCCAGGTAAGGTAAGTTTCAGAGTTTTCAAAAAAAGTCTCCCTTGCTGAGCTGGAGAGATGGTTCCGTGGTCAAGAGCAATGACTGCTCTTCCAAGGATCAGGGTTCAATTCCCAGCACCCACATGGCAGCTCACAACTGTCTGTTAATCCAGTTCCGGGGGAATCTGACACCCTCCACATCAATGCACATAAAATAAAAAATTAAATAAATTATTTTTTTAAAAAAAGAAGTTTCAATTAAAAAAAAATCTCCCTGGTACCCTTTCCTCAGATATCGCGCTAAATTGATGGTAATTAGACCAGGACATAATTTATCCCCCAAATGTGGTCACCTAGCTTTTACTTTTTAAAGATAATATATCCTTTTTACTGCTCCAAAATATGCAGTTCTGGCAAAGATGAGCAGATATGCGTGGGTGTTCTGAGAGAAAAAAGCCTGCGGCCTCCATGGGCTGGATGAAGACTTCCCTGTCTTAGCTGCTGCCTCCTCTTCAGGTTTCTCAGGTGGTTTTATTTATTCATTTATAACTATTTAAACCACACATCACAATAAATTACTAAAAGATAGATAGCTCGTAAATTACATTTTATTTGTACATTGCATATTGTAGCATATAATTACAACTATTTAGTTCATAAATGACAATATTTCATTCGCTCAGGTTAGCGACTCTCCAAGGCAGGCAAAGAAGGTTGTGTGATCACTGTGTATGGAAGAATCCCTTCCAGTTTATAGCTGCTCTTACTATGAGTTACTGTTCTCGGGCTGGAAACTTTTATCACTTTCATAAATGTTCTTCTCCACTGGGCCCCCCCCCCCTTTCTGCCTGATGTCCCTGTCACTGGGGTGAGGCTTAGCACACCTTCAGATACACCTTATGATTTTATTTTCCAAATAGTAAGCACTTAGTCCTTCTGATGGTGTTATATTGAGGCTTAGATCTGGCCGTGGCTCAGCAACCCAACATCATTAGCAAACCCAAAGCCAAGGCTGCTCTGTCCTCCATACATAGTTAAAATCTCAAGTCCGCACTGAGCCTCTGAGGCTCCTCACCCAAACCAGCCCCTCCCCTTCCCTCCAGTGGGCTGTTTCCTCCCAGAATTCCCCTGTAGCCGAGGATATGTATGATCTTCACCTCTTGAGCATCTGGATATTGGCCTCATATTCAAATCAGGCAACAAAGGCCACCTTGGATAGGATGATTCCTGTGAGAAGCCACCTTCCACAGCCACGCTGCCGACCTTCACAGCGTGCATGTCTCGTCTCGTGAATAACATGTGTTTCCCCCCACAGACTACCTTTGATGTGGGTTTTTGAGTTTTCTGTGTATTTTCTCTAGTATGCTGCTTTACGAATTCGGCAAAGTGTGTGTGTGTGATATTCTGGTGTACACTGCTGCACCAGACAATTTTCATGAAAATCACCTCTAGCCATCTGCAGCACGACAGCCTGAGTCATAGGCTTTCTCCTCGTCCCCTCTGACAGATGCCAGGGCTGCCAGCACTGCCGACGCCGTAATTCACCATTATTGGGAGAATGGCGGTTTTACACGGGCATCTCTTCCTGAATCGTGCTGCCATCCACCTTGGCGATCACAAATTACGTAGCATACCATGCCCCCGTCCCCACCCACGCGCCAGCGTAAAGCTGGGAGAAGATTCTATAGCATGTGGTTTCATTTCTTAAGGTTGCTGCCGAGTCACTTCCCCTTCATCACAGGCTGGTTCCCACCAATACCTTTAATCACACCAGTTCTTCTTAATAAAGCTCATTTTTATTGACTTGCTCTGTACTTAATGAATTCTTCCTGGTGAAACAGGAGCCTACTGGCACGGCGGATGCTGTGATCCTGGATGAGAGCTGGAGGTGGGCTGTATTTTTCCATCTCCTTTGTCTCTTAGGGGTGTATGCCTCCTGCTTCCACTCTCTCTCTCTCTCTCTCTCTCTCTCTCTCTCTCTCTCTCTTTCATGCTGAACCAACTTGGTTGAAAACTTTATCTATTAAATAGATTGCCCTCACACATATGGTACAGAATCGATAAAAAGTTTGATTTATACATTTAAAAAGAATAGCGCATCGAATCATATTTTAAGTGGCCGTTACAGAAACTCCAAGAATTCTTTCAGCGAAGCCAGCAGTTGTTTCGCATTGTGAACAAAGATTCCCTACTTTACACATATGTATGCTTTTGTTGATAGCTTTACAGAATGTTTTTATAGCTAAACACATGGGACCAAAGAAAGCATATATTTCACTGAAAAAAATAAACAGACTTTTTTTTTTTTTTTTAATTTGGCCTGACTTCTGCTTCGGTGTGAGCCCGGTGCTTTATTTACCTTTGGTTAAGCCTCTGAAGTCCTGGTTCACCTCAGTCCATCCTCCTCCCTCGGCTGCGGTACGCAGCTGCAGCCTCAGTCATGTCTGCACGCCGGTCCATCAGCGACACTTCTGATTGTGTGCTGCACACAGCTGCGACGCTTTATTTTCAACCCAGTGGCATCTCTTCTTAGCACATCAGTTTTCTTCTCGTGTTTTGACAGGTCTGTCCTTCCCCACCCGATTGGGGTACACCACCACCCTGCCCTCTACGCCACACTCTGATAACAGCCAGCCCAACCCACATCCCCCCACTGCACCCCCACCCCTCAGTCCAAGGGGCGGCCTGCTGCTGAAGCAGGGCAGACATGTGACGTGGACAGACTTGATTTGAGGCCTCTCCTCTCCTGCCATCTCCAGACAGTCGGGGTGCTTTGCCTTCTGGCAAACAGAGCACCATAACTCACCTACACCTCGGCTTGAAAGTCTTGCATCCGTTTTTCTTTCTTCTCAAACCCAGAGCCTTGTGCATGCTAGGCAAATGCTCCACACTCAGCCACACCCACAGCATCTTCTTATTTAGTCACAGAAGTAGCAGTCAAGGGTTGGGAATCTGAGAAAATTAAACAACAGGTTTGAGCTATTGGAAGAAAGAGAAAGAAAAAGGAACCCCTGGAAAATGGCCACTACACTAAAATAGCATTAGGGACCAATGAGAGAAGCTGAAAGCCATTAGGGTTTGGGGATGGATGGTGGAGAAGTAAAAAGCAGAGAGTGACACCAAGACTCTCAAAGTAACTCAGCCTCCAGCTTTGCTGGAAACCGTCATGATCCGAGCACTCAGGAGGCTGAGGCAGGACTGTGCATTCAAGCCCAGCATGAGCAATGTAGCAAGAGCCTGTCTCAAAAAAAAATAATTGAACAAAAGTGGTAGCTATTTCCCAGACTCCCTTGCAGCCACAGCAGCCACTATGACCTGGTCTTGCTTTGGGGACATAAGGTAATACCTGCTGCCCAACAATTTGATCCTGAATGCCCTCATTTGTAAAACAAAGCTGAATTTATTAGTGACAAGGAGAATCGATCCTGGCAACATTCCTGTAACCATGAAGCATCACATGTTCTTGTCCAGGAGAAACGGAAGTTTAGAGAAGCAAAGCCAGAGTCTGCCTGACTGTTTCACTTTTTCCCTGGGTGATAACTCTTCCAATCCGGCTTTAGACTGGCCCTTTGGGGAGCCTTGCTTTGAATATTTCTAGGTGTGAGCTCTGCATAGCGGAAGCCATAACTTGCTGATCTACTGCCCCTCTGCTGTCCTCAGCTCCTGTTCTCTGTTCTGTTTCTTAACCTGACCTTGGACGGAATCCATGCAGCCTCACCAGCTCCCACCTTCACCTTCGACCGTCCCTTCCTCCTTCCGCCTCAGCTCCTGCTCCCCCTTACCTTCCAATTCTTCACCTCTGTCAAACACTCTCCCTAGGAGAACGCAGAGGAAGCAGACAACCTTTTTCTTTTTCTTTGCAGCACTGGGGGCCAAACTTAGGCCCTCACACAGGCTGGCAGCACTGCTGAGCTGTGTCCCCAGTTCATCCGTACTTTCTCTAACTCTAAAACAAGTCCGTTGGGCTTCAGAACAGAGCAGAAAGGGCTTCTTGCCCAGCTCCGCAGTCGTTCAAACCTGGGGACAGGTCACTGACCCTCTCTGCCTCTTGCATCCCTACCCGTTCAAAGATAAATGCTATCTTTCCTACCATGCTATGGTGGGACATTTTAAGGAAAACTAGTTTTTGATTCAGCTAACTTTGGTTTGTACCGTTATCTAGGCACGGCCTTTGAGCTGGGGAAAACAGATCAGAAGGCAAGGTTTCCTTCCCAAATCCACTAGCAGATACACACTTGTACATGAAAGATTTCAATTAGTAGAATGCTCTAGAAGTTTGCATGTGCAGCAGGAGCTCACATCTAGCAGTCCAGAAAAGGCCTGGATCCCAAAAGGTAGCCTTTCCTTTGGGTTGTGCCTGAGGTTTGAAAGACAAAAAAAGGAAGGAAAGGAAGGAAAGCTTGATACTCGGGGATCGCGATGACACAGACAAGTGGGAATGTGAAGACACCCCCTTCCGGAGCCAGGCTGTACCAGGGGCCATTGGGCACAGGCTGTGCTACACTCATCCTGTATTGCCGGCATCCAGCAAGCTGCCCGGCCTCTGGGAGGTCTTGAGCACAGGGAATCACAGGCTGAGTGAGAGAGGTCACAGAAAGAGCCTTAACGCAGAGAAGCAACGGCAGGGCCCGGAGTGAGATAGCCCGTAACCAGGCCGGAAGACAGACAACACTGAAATGTTCAAAGGAGAGGGTGGGAAAGGCCGGGTGGTCCAGTGTGGGGCGGTGACGCTGGAAGGGGCCTTCGAGCAAGGATGGTTCGGGTTGCCAGAGTGGCTTCTCTTTTCCCTCTTCTGTGTCACATTCTTCCATTCGACAACCTCTTGACACTGGCTTAAGTTTCCCTCCACCCCCTTTCCTCCTGGCTTCCTTCCTGGATTATTTCTTTCATCCTGCTCAGAAGCCTTCATCCTCTAATAAGCCAGAGGGAGGAGGGCGTTGCTTGGGGCCCTTTCAGGTCTCCTCTGGAGGAATTTTATTACAAAGACTAGAGATATAATAGCTGGATAGGGAACCAGGACTCAGCAAGGAGGAGGCCAAGTACATATTCGGTAGTCATTGTTAAAATGAACAGAACGTGAATTTAATAAAAAACTAGTGAATAGCTCATGGGACTGGACCTCAAGAACCTAGCGAGGAGACTGCGGCTTGGTATTGTTCGAAGAAACGTGATACACAGATGGCTCATGGGTTGTGAGGTCGGACAGTGTCCTCAAGGGCAGGATATTAAATGTTATTCTCAGGGTGTATCTGGATGCGGGATGGTTTGGTCAAGAGTTTTAGGTGAGAGAGTCTTGGTGATGTCCAGAGGGTTTGCTGGTTAAGAGCACAGTCAGGGTACAACTGCAGAGGGTCAGTTGGCTCCCAGCACCCATTCTAACTGCCTGAGATTCTGGCATCCAAGCATGAGATGTATTTCATTGCCATCCTGGTATCCATAGCAAGTTCCAGCCAGCCAGAACTACCTGGTGAGACCCTGTCTCAAAAAAAATGAACTCATTATAATACAGAATAAAGATGTGCTTAACATACTTTCCAGCCAAAATATTTTTACTGAGTGTAGAAATTAAGTAAGGAGAATGAGCTAATTTCTGAGATACCGTAAAAAAAAAGTATTCCATTAAAAAACAAAGGAACATTAACATTAAAGCCAGAAGTTTTATGATGCCAGCACTCAGGAGACAGGGCAAAGGGCTTGATGTTCCCTGGCTACATAATGAGATCCCTGCCTCAAAAGACAAAGTATACAAAAATTTAAGAGATTACTAAATAATTAGTAAGCTATTATTATCACAAGTCCTGCATGCACGAAGTAATTAAAATGTTTACCATGTGTCTAAATGATTTAACATCTGGACTGAGGGTGTAGCTCAGTGGTAGAACACTTGCCCAGCATGTGCAAAGTCCCTGGGTTCTATCCCGGTATGTAGGAAAAATAACATCAAGGTATAAGCCACAGTGCTGGTCTTCCTTCCCAATGGGATGGAGATGGAGGGGTCGGACTGATTCTGTGTGCTCTTTGGGCTCAGCTCTTTCTCCTGACTTCTCTGTTCAGGTCTCTGGCTTTTGGTGAGCAATACTGTGCAAAAAGTCAAAAGGACAGAAAGAGTTTTACCATCAGGAGTAGAAAGCATAGTGTTGCATGTACTCCCCGTAAATCTTCATCTCACTCATAAGTGATGTCAAGAAATTAGAAGTATCCCAATAGAAGCATCCTTCAACAGGCAGTGACATCACGTTAGCTGAATCTCCATAACATAATGTCAGACACATAAATCCACACCTCCTTCATTTCTCATGAAGAGCTGGCCTTTTTTTATTCTAAAAGAAGTAATTCTCACCTACAAATTGTAGGATTCATCCAACTTCCCAACTTCCTGTTAATATTATTATAAGCCATGCTCAACTTAAAATTTTTTTCTAAATGTTTTATGTGATTCTTCTGTCTCCCTATTTTTTGTAGGTTTTATTTTTGGAAAGTTTCCTTGCATTTCCTGAAGCTCTTAGAATGTTTTAGGAGAAGCATTGAGCTATGTAGGCAGGGGTGTGTGTGTGGGGGTGTGTGTGTGTGAACAAATGTTGCATTGTATATTATGAGGAGCTGCCTCCTTGCTTCTGGAACAGAGCACCTGGTGTTACTGGTTTCAAAGACTATTTCAAGATTGGCAGTTGGAGTCTCTTCATAGAAGTGTAACGGCGCTTCCCAGAAAGCTTGAAAAACGATATGCAAAGAGAAGCCGAATAGAGAGTAGGTGTCACCCCCTGAAAGCACAGTAAGCAGCCGCAAGGACCTCCATTCAAAGAGGATTCCAGGAGAAATGGAGAAGTCTGAGAACCAGGTTTACAGCTGGATGGTAGTGCAGAAGACTGAGGAGTCTCTCTGGGCACCGGTCTGCCTGCTCTGCCTGCCAACCTGGTTCTCATGAACTTGTACGCAGCAAGACAAAATACAGGAGCCTGGGCCTTGTGCTTCAGGCAGAATCCTGCAAAACGTTCATCCAAAAGCTAGAAATTATTACCTGTTTTCTGAGAGTGCGGTAAGTCTCAAAAAATACCAGCTCTTGGTCAAAAGGAGAAAAAGAAAATCTGGCCCTCATTGGGAAGAATCACGATACATCAGTTTGAAGTCTGGGTTGCATAGCCCCCACCCCCCACTGCCTGATCTCTTCATACACAAGGTTAATGAACCTGCTTAGAAGGTTAAGATGAAAAATGCCCAGAGTCAATCCCCGGAGACATAAGGTACATCCCTTATCTTGCCTGGCGTCCTATGGCTGTGAGGGCTCCTGCAGCTGCTCGCTGAGCCGAGATCATTTTGCAGGAGCCAAATTCTTATTCACCCCAGATACGGGATAAATCAGAACCAGAGGAAATGTCCTTCTCAAGAGTTTCTCTCCCAAATGGAGTCAATGTCTCAACTCCTCTTCCTGAGCATGCACCGACCCCAAAGCCTGCTTTGCACATCCATAAATAAACGTTCAGCATAGTCATGGGAAGAGTATAAACTGAGAGAAGCCTAGAAACTTGAAATGTGAGTGTTTGTTTTATGTCATCAGCCTTCACAGTAATTACAGTGACTTATCTTTCCGTAGTCTTCCTTACGAAGCCATGCCCTCTACATGGAGAACTCACAAATTCATTCATAGACCACATTCACTCTTCAGGACAGGCCCATGGAAGATGAAATAAGCACACACACACAAAAAATCTGTTTTTGTTTTTTTTTCCTGGAAAATGTTGTGATGAAAGTCACTTTTCATTGGTATTTCACCGGTTTGAGGAAGTTCATAAGAGTTAACGTGAACCAGTGCAAGTCCAGCATGTGTATACTCTATACATAGGCCTGTGGCCATTTTCATAACCTGTCCGAGATCACACCCCTGGAAGTCAAGCCAACGAGACTACCAACTTGTCCATTCTGCCCCCGGCAAACGCTGGTAGGAGAGGAGATGGCCGACCAGCACCTGGAAGGAAGAAAAACAAACTTCCCATCGCCTCTCAGTATGGCTGCCTTCAAGGCCACACCATCTAGTCCACCAAAAGCTTCTGGAGAAAGTTCCTCTGCAGTTCCTTCACACTCTGGAACCCACGGTGTCTGAAGCACTCAAATGAGTTGTCTGCTTTCATATTGGTATTATCAAGTTTCATAGCAACTTGGCCTTAAATTATTGTGTTTGTTTGAATGAGAATGGTCCCCATAGGCTCATATATTTGAATGCCTAGTCCTAAGGGTGTGGCACTATTTGAGAAGGATTAGGAGGTGTGTCCTTGTTGTTGGAGGTGTGCCCTTGTTGTTGGAGGTGTGTCCTTGTTGTTGGAGGTGTGTCCTTGTTGTTGGAGGCGTGTCCTTGTTGTAGGAAGTGTGTCCCCGGGGCTGGGCTCTGACGTTTCAAAAGCTCACACCAAGCTCAGTGTCTCTCTTGTCCTGTGGATCAGGATGTGGCTCTCAGCTCCTGCTCCAGTACCATGTGTGCTGTCAAGCTCCCCACCATGACGACAATGGACTAAACCTCTGAAACTGTAAGCACGTAAATGCTTTCTCTTATAACAAGAGTTCCCTTGGTCATGGTGTCTCTTCACAGCGATAGAACGACTAAGACAACTATAAACACTTAGACTGTAGATGTCACCCTGTAGGCGAGGTGTGGGGGTCAGAAATGCCTCACAAATAAGGAAAGCCATTTACATATTCTCTAAGTTTAAATGTTTGCTCTTTATTGGTTGATGGGGGCAGAGAGTTTAATGTGATCGGGGATCAGTGAGAAAAGATGGAGGGAGGAAGTGGGAATGGCTCACACATCCCCAAGGGTAGAGCTGCAGCAGAACGATGGGGTGGGCAGTGGAGCTAGGATCCCCTTTGGTGTGATCTCAAGGCTGGGTGGAGTCCTGGACACATGTTCTAGGCCATGGTCCAAAGCCCTCCTCCAGGATGCTGAGGCTGAGTCCCCTGCATGCTGCAGGTGGAAAGCCTGCAGCTATGCCTGATTGACTTCTGCCACCCCCCCATACTGCCTCCCACATGCTCTGCCAGTGCACCACCAGCATGACATAGGCAGACTCCTTTCCTTAGCTCACAATGCATTGATAAATCCATGCAGGGCATGGTATGCAGTGTCTGCCCACATCGGCCATGTTATTTTCCAGACCAGAGAGATAGTCTGCCTTCTACCTCTTACTTACACAAGAGGTATCATGAGGTACCCATTCCTGTCCTTCTCCAAGGCTCTTCTTCCACCTGACTGCCTACCACTGCATAGGTATTTAAAACCAGCCCTTACCAGGAAATTACGAAACCGTCTGTATGGGAGATTTGTGCTCTGCCATGCGTATCTATCTGTATGTGGTATCTCATGTGGGGAGCACGCTGGGTCTCAGAGAAGTAAGGTAACTTCCTCAAAACACCCCAGCCAGATTCTGACACCGTAGCCCAAATAAATCACTCACTCCCTGATACATACTGAAGAACCTGGGCCATAGACCACCCCAGAGTGTTTGTCCAGCTCAACCGAAAGGAAGGAAAGAGTTGGTGGGTCTCGGGGGCAGCAGGCACACCCAAAACCCAATCTGAGAGCTGTGTTTTGACCTCTCAATTAAGATGGTTCTAGGGGAAATGGGCTGTTCTCAGGAGTGTGTTGGAAGTGGCACGTGACCCACATGTCCTTGGATCATGTTAGGACACTGTCACTCCTTGTAACCTTGCTGTGGAGAACATGAAAATGAAGCTATACGCAGACCAAAACTGCCCTACTGAACCGCTGGGGAATCCATGGGGCCTTTAATGCCAGTCAGTACTCAGGAGGCAGAAGTAGGTGGATCTCTATGAGTTCAAAGTCAGCCTGGTCTACCTAATAAGTTCCGGGACAGCCAGAGCTATACAGAGAAACCCTGTCTCAAAAAGAAGAGGAGGAGGAGAAGGAGGAAGAGGAGAAGAAGGAGAAGGAGGAAGGGGGAGAGGGAAATGGGGGGAGGGGAGATTGGGGAAGAAATTACTTACTACCCCTTCCCCCTGCAGGAACATTCTCCTCAAAAACCCTGTCTACTTGGTGTATGGCCAGCCTCGCCTGCAATGATTACATATGTCATCCACTGGAGTAAAGGAAATAGTTCTCAAGGTAGCAGTCATCAAATCCTGTCTCTCTTCTAAGGGGATAACAGTGACCTTCCCCAAACTACTTCATCAAAAGAACAGCTGTGCTGTAGGATTTTATGTCAACATGACACAAATTAAAGTCATCTGCGAACCTCAATTAAGAAAATGCCTCCATAAGATGGGGCTGTAGGCAAGTGTTTAGAGCATTTTCTTAGTGATTGGTGGGAGAGGGCCCAGCCCATTGCGGATGGTGCCCACCCTTGGCTGGTGGTCTTGGCTTCTATAAGAGAGCAGACAGAGCAAGCTGTGGTGAGCAAGCCAGTAAGCAGCACCCCCTCTGTGGCCTCTGCATCAGCTCCTGCCTCTAGGTTCCTTTCCTGTTTGAGTTCCTGTCCTGGCTTCCTTCAGTGATGGACTACAATATGGAAGCATAAGCCAAATAAACCCTTTCCTCTCCAACTTGCTTTTTGGTCATGGTGTTTCGTCACAGCAATAGAAAACCTAACTAAGACAACAATTCTCCCTGCTCCCACTCCTTTCTAGTTCTCATTTGATTAAATATAGGGACAACAATTATTCCAAACACTAAAGAGGACAGAGGAGTATTTTCCAGACACAGAGCTCTTCAGATACCTTTGACTAAGACGCTGAGAACACGATCATACAAAATGCACTTGGAAGGAGTCTGGGTTGGCAGCGCTTCTGAGACAAGGACCAAGGTGGTGCACACCACGCTGGCCTCTGTGAATGATCTCGTAGGAGAAAAGTCCCATTGGGGGGCCCCAGACTCTTGTGGCATTTCTCCGTTCTTCTCTGTGCGCTCAGGCTTGGGGCCAGCATGGGAGCCTCACAGAGGAATTGCTTGTTGGAAGCTGCTCCTCTGAGATTCACAGCCCACACCGAGCAGCGCAGACACGGAGCCGAGGAAGAGTATTCCCCAATCATGTTTGGGAAATTCCTACTGATGCTTAGATTTGGCAGCATACCAGGGCCCTTAGTAACAACCCAATGGGCGTTGTGACGCTTGGTGTAGGTGTGATGTCAGCAGCCTCTGTGGGATGTGGCAGTGTGTCGGGGCAGAGCTGCAAGAGTATGAGGTTCGGTTTGGATTCCAGTGGGGGCCCTGCACATGGTAGGACGGCTGTTTGAGGTATCCTCCTATCAGGAGCTGACTTGCTAGGGGTAGCCCTGCTTCCTGGCAGAGGGGAAGCTGGAGCTCCAAAAACAGCAACTGCTCACAGTTCCCTTTGAAAAAGCCTGGACATCCAAGATGGCTTTCAGGGTCAATGTCAGACATTTGGATTTCTGTATGGAAAACGTCTTCTCTAAAAATGATTTCCATAGACTGGGAGGCACGATTTTTACACAAATATAATAATAAGCCTATCACCAACAGCTCATATTCTCTGTGTTTGTTGTGAGTAAAAACTTCCACCTCAGATGAGAATTTCTACTTGCCAAGTCAAAGCATTATGTGTGCACGCAGTTACTTTTGTCAGAGGTTATCTCTGACTCCACCTTAGTAATCTAATAACCTTGCCAGGTTAACAGTAAGTCGGCTGCCCTTAGAGATTAGAGAAAATTAATTTTGGAAATTTCTTCCTTAAAGTTTAAAAAACACTCAAAATCAGATTACTTTAGCAAAAGGTGGCTTTGGTTCACTCAAACCGTTTTGTTAGGTTTGCAGTCACTGCAGGGAGCTGGTGACCAGCACATTTTAGAACACATTGTTGTTTTCCATGAAACTCTAGTGTGGCCCTGTTCCCCAGCCACAGGAATGTAAGAACTTGGCAAATGCCCTGACCAGGATCGGATGGGATGATGTATAATTAATGTCGTGTTACTGCCCTTCTCCGATGCCACCCACCCACTGACCAGCATCAACTTCCTGCTGCTCTTTGCACTCAGAGCTCGCTTTATACCACTTTGGTTCTGAACTTGTCTGGATAAAGCTCTCATTTCCCCCTTGGACAACCGACAAGAGCCAGGTTTGTGCATCCAGGAACAACTTTCTTGTGTCTTTGTTCAGGAGGTTCAGAATGAGTCAGTATTTCGATAACTCAGATAATAGGCAAGTTAGTGTTTTGATGATGATGATGATGATGATGATGTTTTTACAGAACACTCTATAGCTGCTTTCTCAAGCAGCTTATTGCTGCTCTCAGTTTTTTTTTTTCACTTTCTCCTCGGGGTGGTAGGGGCTATTCAGGAGACCACACACCCTCTTCATTTCTATAAGCTTAACAGACAGGATCAAGCCCGAAGAACCGATAAAGTGATATTTGCATATCGAGAAGAAAGAAGTAAAATTACCTCTTCTGAGTATTACAGGATATTATCGAACTGGAATCAAAGTAGAGACTATGAGACTCAAGTCCATTATCGTGAAGTTGGATTGTCTAACCTGGTAAACCAAATCCCCAAGTCACACCTAGGGCCAATCTTAGTGTATGGAAATAAAGTGGAAAATTTTGATTACACAGTAGCTCCTCCTATGAGGTTCCCAGAAAAGAAATTTATAAAGCAAATTTAGAAATGAAATGCAAAGGGTGGCTGCGAGTTGGGTGTGATACTCAGCAGCCTGGCACCCTAGTGTGCCCGCTGGCTCTCAGAGTACAAAAAGCTTAGTTCATCGGTAAATAGTACCCAACACCACCTCTGCCAAGCTACCCTTCCTCTTCTCTTTAGACCTAGCTGCTGTCGGAGTAAAACCCACTGCAACTGGTGCTATGGAGACCCTCCCAGGCCTAGTGCTCCTTGGTCAGGACTGAGGCCTTGGTGTACTGTCTATCCTGATGGAAATATTAACAGAAACCGATCAAATGAGGCCACTTCCGTGGGGAAGAAAGTCAAACAGATACAAATATTATGCCAGTGAGAAAACTAAGAAAAACCTTTAAAACTCAGGTTGAAGGAATTGTATCTGAAACCTGAGAGTCACAGGCATATGACTTAGACAAAACCACCTGCAGTTTTTCTAGGCCTGATTTTTTTAAAATATCTGTTTATTTATGTATGAGCACTCTAGCTGCACGTACACCTGCATGCCAGAAGAGGGCATTAGGACCCACTATAGATGGTTGTGAGCCAACATGTGGCTGCTGGGAATTGAACTCAGGAACCTCTATAAGAGCAGCCAGTGCTTTTAACCGCTGAGCCATGTCTCCAGCCCTCTAGGCCCGTTTTCTTGCTCATTTACCTAAAACTCTCCAAGACCGCTTGTGCTGCTCGTCCTCTCAACAGGTCTGCACACCCTTTTTCACACTGAATCGCTTAGGCTGGGAAGCATAAGTTAAATTCCTCGATGATGATGTCCGTCCAGGTGGAGAGGTAAGGGTGCCGGGATGTGATTGGCTCACTTGAGAGAGGTCTGCTGCTCAATGGGAGTCACGTGATAGTAAGGCCCGGAGCTCGGGGCTCAGCACCAGACCTGCAGCGCTGGGACAAGATCTCCGCCTCTGGGGCTACTGGCCCGCATTTAGAGGGCGATTTCCTTCTGTGCGCTTATAGGTTTGGTTAGATCCCTGGACGTTCTTGCCTCTTTCATTGGAAAACAGGTATCAGATCACATGGTGATCAAGTTTATGCCTGTCAGTGTCCTTGGTGAGCAAAACAAGGACAAAGTTATTTAAAATCTTAGTTCATGGATATAATGTACCCGGGGGAGGTCGGGGGCGAATCACAGAACTTTGGAGAGTTCTCAGTGTAAATTAAAAGAAAGACGTCAGGGTCATCCTGTGTATTCATTACGCCAGAGAGCCTGGTTTTGGGAGCAGTGAGGTTCGGTTTCACTGGGCAAGTACATACAGTAAACCACAGGATCCATTCCTAAATACAATTTCTGTACCATGAATTTTAATTTTAATTTTAATTCAGCAGCCCTCTACAGTATCCATTGAGGAAGAGAAGTCTGTGTTTGTGTTTGATTTCTTCCCCCCCCCCCACATTTAAAAATACAAGTGTGTCAGGCATGGTAGCTAAAACATGAAAGTGAGCACTTGTGAAGTCGAAGTAGGGATTGCCCTGAGTTCAAGTCCAGCCTTGGATGTATAGTAAGTTCCAGACTAGCCTGGGCTACACAGTGAGAGTCTGCCTCCCCAAAGCCAAACTAAATGTGTGTGTGTGTGTGTGTGAGTGTGTGAGAGAGAGAGAAACTATAAAACATAAGTGCCACTGTCTCTAAAAATGTGGAATTTTAGCTAGATGTACTAACCTACAGGCCTATGACCCCAGCACTTACGAAGCTGAGGCAGGAGGATTGCTGTAAGTTCAAAGCCAGCTTGGATTACATAGTAAGACCCTGCCTCAAAAACACACAAAAAATTAAAAGCCCAAAGTGCAGAATTGTGTCAATGCAGGTAATGCACATAGGCGTGGTGGGAAGAAGGACAGAACCGAAAGCCCCACGCTCCCACAATCCTCTGGATACCCATCCCTGCCTCTAGCTAGGCCCCCCAAGCCCCTTCCATTCCCACTGTGAAGAGTGCTGCCCTCTCCCTCCCACCTCTCACCTGAAAATCCTCCCCCTTTCTCATTATTTTTGAGCAGAGACTGTATTGTGCACTTAGGAGGTACTCAGAAGATCCCCGGCTGAATAGATGATTGATAACTCGGGCAGATTTCAGTGATTCTTTCTCCACATAATGCAAGATGAGCGCTTCCATTTCTTATCCTGGGTTAATTTAGGTTCACCTATTTAAAGTAGGTCCTATTTAAAGTCCTGTGCATCACCGACTGGGGCCTATTTTAAATAGACCACACGGCATTTCAGGCTGTCCTTTGTGTATAATCTCAGGTAGTGAGTTTATTTACAATCTACTCAGCTTCGGCATTTTAAGTGAGCCATGCTGTAGGGCCACAGACTGTTGTCCATGCTGTCCACAGAACAGACTATTGAGAGGGTAGTATTCATCTTACTGTGGAATTATATTCTTCTTGCCAGGTTCCTTTGTGCCAGCCCATGGATTCCAGTCTGAATTGGACCTAGATATTGATCCCATCTAATTAGACTTTAAAAAAAAGTAGATCCAGGGGCTTTGACTTGGCTAACACTCAGATCCGAGTCCTAGGTTTTCATCTATCCATTCACCCACCCATCCAGTCAATATTTATTGAATGCACAGTATGCTTTGGGTTCATGTTGAAGCTGGGAATATAATGCTCCCTTTCATTCCACTGGCCAGGTGACACACAGGCATGTGTAGCCTCACATTAAGAAGCTGTGGCTGATACATAGGTAATGATTTCTGAAAACACGAAGGACAGAATGACTTACCCGGGGGAATTGAAGAGCATTTCAGGGAGGAAATGACAGCTTAGCTGAATCTTAAATCACAGGTAGTGGTTTTTCTCTTCAGGCAAAGACTGAGGGAAAGAGCCATCTAGGTGAGGTTGTAGCCAAAGAAAAGTCCTAGAGCACCTTGGTCTGTCACTGGGTTCAGGGGTGACTGTGAGAAGAACTCTCAATCCTGGTTTGGCTTGTTCCAGTCCGTCCTGAATAGAGGCTATCCTAAAATCCACCAGGGACATTTTCCACTCTCTCTCCAAGCCAATGTAGAGCTGTTTGAAAATATTAGATTCCGTTGTCACTGCACTAAGTCCACTGGACACACCGGCCATTGACACCTGTCCTGTCTTCCTGGCTCCTGGAGCCTCCTTCCCTTATCACAGGTCCCTAAGACAGTCGTAGTGTGACCAAAGACCGCAGCTGCTCAGTTGCCTAAACGGATGCCACAACTCCGTTTCCTGAGCTTTGCAAGGGTTAGCGTCACAGTGGATTGCAGAGCTGGCCCAAGTATCAAGGATCGAGTAGTAAGTTGTGACCTACAGCTCTGTAGAAAAGCTTGAGCTAGAAGGGCCAATTTCCTTACAGCAGGCGTGCATTCTAAGGGGTTTCGTGCAGTAGAATTCCACAGTGTCGAACTGCAAGCTCTGTGTGGCTGTTTCCATCTTCAGCTGCAGCTGAATCCTATGTTTACGTGTAAACCGGCCTGTGGACCCTACCCCACCCCTCTTCTAGCCTGGGGACACCATCCTTCGCTTTCCACAGCTACCCACTTCAGTACCACAAACAGACATGTGTAGTCAGCAACTCTCACTGGGTGTCACTACCCACTGGGGGACACAGCCCCACTGCTGGACAGGCTGCACCTCTGTAACCCACAGTGTAACAAGGCTGAGTATCCTTGACTCACCTTCCAAAGTCCTTCTCTGCCACTACCACTGATCCAGGATTTGAGGGGTAAAAGTCATCAGTTGTCCTGCTTAGCTTTAACTGTTGACTTGACACAGCCTACAGTGATCTGAGGAGGGGTCTCACTTGAGAGATTGCTCAGATCAGATTGGCCTGTGGGCATGTCTGTGAGGGATGGTCCTGATCATTAACTCAGGAGGGCCCAGCCCATTGTGGGCGGTACCATCCTCTAGGAAAGTGGTCCTGAGCTGTTATAAGAAAGTTAGTGAAGCACAGGCCTGTGAGCAAGCCAGCCATGGTTTCTGCTTGAAGTTCCTGCCTTGACTTCCCTCAATTATGAACTCAAAACTTTCATCGGAAAGAAACTCTTTCCTCCCCTAAATTGCTTTTTTTGTCAAAAGTGTTTTTATCACAGCAACAGAATGAAAACTAGAACAGAAATCAGTTCATTTCATGTTTTCATCTAGAAATGTTTCTTTGATGGTGTTGGGGTTGGAGACAAGCTCCCCGACATGCTAGGCCAGTACCATACGGCTGAGCTGTACCTCACCCAGAAATACTACTCTTCCGGGCTCTGCAAAATTAAGTTTTTCCGATGGCTGTCACTTCATAGTCAACCGTTTAGGGTTTTGGCATGTGTAATAAAATGAATTTTATGAATGTGTAGCATTTTAAGAGCTGAGCAGAAGAAGTGTTAAAGGTCAGCTGGGATATGTGTTGAATTTGTAGCTACTAACAGAATGGTGAAGAGAATTCCAACTTCAGGTCTTTACTGAGAAATATTTTCTGTTCCCTTTATTTTTTTAAAGAGATTTAAAAAAAAAAAAGTGTGAGTTCACGTAACTGTGAGGGCAGAAGAGGGCATTGGCGTTTCTGGAGCAGGGATGAAGGATTGTGAGCCACCTGACGTGGGTCCTGGACCCCAAACTCAGGTCCTCTGCGTGTTTAGTGCATACTCTTAACCACTAAGCTACTCCAGCAGCCTGAGAAGTATTTTTAATAATCCTTATTTCATAGGAAATGTGACTTACTTATTTTGGCTGCCTTTTTTTTTTTTTTTTTAATTCTCCCATAGTCTAGACTGGCACTGAATTCACTATGTAGCTAAGGATGATCTTGAACTTCTGATCCTTTTGTCTCCATTTTCCAAGTGCAAGATTACAGGCCTGTGCCCTCAGAACCGAATGGGTTTGTTTTTCTGGATATTTATGCCATAGGTGCAGGTGTAGAACATAGAGATAGGAAGCCAAGCAAGGAAATGTGAATGCACAGAGCTGCAGGGAACGCACACTGCTGCAGGGAACACACAGTGCTGCAGGGAATGCACAGAGATGCATGGAACTCACAGTGCTGAGGGAACACACACTGCTGCATGGAAGGCATAGAGCTGCAGGAAACACACAGAGCTGCAGGGAACAGACAGAGTTGCAGGGAATACGCAGAGCTGCAGGGAACACACAGAGCTTCAGGGAACAGACAGAGTTGCAGGGAACACACAGAGCTTCAGGGAACAGACAGAGTTGCAGGGAATACACAGAGCTGCAGGGAACACACAGAGCTGCAGGGAACACAGAGAGCTGCAGGGAATGCATACTGCTGCAGGGAATGCACAGAGATGCAGGGAACACACAGAGCTGCAGGGAATGCACACTGCTGCAGGGAATGCACAGAGATGCAGGGAACACACAGAGCTGCAGGGAACACACAGAGCTGCATAGAACTCACAGTCCTGAGGGAACGCACACTGCTGCATGGAAGGCATAGAGCTGCAGGGAACACACAGAGCTTCAGGAAATGCAGAGAGCTGCAGGGAATGCACACTGCTGCAGGGAACCCACAGAGCTGCAGTCACAGGAAGACATTTAATGAGAGGGCTACTCTCTGACTTAGGAATAAGTGTCCATGTTTAATAATTGCCAACAACAGTCCATGGCTACTGTATTTTATATGGCGTCACAGGTAACTTTTTCCTCCATGGAGAGGTGACTCCATTTCTTATCATAATTGCTAGCTTCTTAAAAAATATTTTTGAACTTTTCTGCTTTTCTGATCCTACTTTAAAGACACAGGTATTACATTTTTAGCACGGTTGCCGGCGCCTGTGATTCTTACCTTGGGGAATTAGTCCTGCTCTTTTGCAGTTTTCTTTTAAAGACAACCAGAGAGAGTCACTTGCTAACCACAAATACGAAATGCATTATTATGTTTTAACAGCAAATCTAAATTAAAAACCCAGTAACGCGGAACAAATGGACCCCTCAGCTCATTTCCCACCTAAAACTCTGGTTACATTTTACTGTCTCTAACCCTTTCTCACCGCAAGCCATCAATCCACTAACTTCTTCCGGCTCCTCTGAGCTTTGAACTGCACCTTTACGGAGCTATAAATTAGCATTTCACTGAACTGCACTATAATTTGCATTAATTTCTTTAGAGTCAAAGTTGTCTATCTGTGAAGACATCTTTATAGTCCTTAGAATTTGCTCAGGAAAGTCGTGCCCGACTGAAAGATGTAAAACATAAATTTTAAAAACATGCGTGGCTTTTATCTCAAGATGAGAAAATAAAAGTATGTGTGTGTGTGTGTTGGCCTCTGTGATCCCCAACTCTCTTTGCTGCCTCTTTGGTTCTAGTGTGGTAGATGGGAATCAGAGGAAGAGCTGAGCACTGCTCTCATCTACCCAAGGCAGGGTCAGGGGTGGGGGTAAGGTGCCAAGGGTGTACAATTACTAATGAAATGCATCCTCATCAGATTTCTTTGGGACACTGTCAGAAGAATGGTCTACGCCCAGAGGGGATAGAGCGTCTGGCTGGACCCGTTCAAGCTCAGGAGAGTGGCCCTGACCAGGTGTTGCAAATGGTCCCTGGGAAGTGGCTCAGATCAGCCCCTCTGTCCTATCACACAGCCAGAGATGGAAGAGGGCTTAGAGAAGACACTATGCATCATTCTGGGATGTTGTCAAAGGGAAAGGGCCCCAGCTGCTCCTCTGTGAACCGAGGTCGCAAGAGCGCAGGCCTTCTGGATTCATCTGAGTGGCTGACTGACACACCTTGGCACCTGTCTGTCAGAGCGCCTGTGTGCTCCTGCCCGGGTTCAGCCCCCAACACACACCACACACACACACACACTTTCACTGCCCGACCTACCCTTCTCCACACTGCATCCTGCAGAAGTTGATCCTCTGGTGGGATTTGTTTTCCAAGCTTTAAAAACAAAATTACTGGGAGGATAAAAGAAAACTAAGGCCCCCAGTCCTTGGGCTTTGTGCCACCAAACTCCTTTTATTCTAGCCTTGTTTTTTATTTTGTTTTGTTTTTCCGTTTTGTTTTTTGTTTTTTGTTTTTGTTTTGTTTTGTTTTGGTTTATTTTTGTGTGTGTGTCCCTTTGAAATAGACACGGTTTGGGTTGAACCTGCACTTTCTAGCATCTGGAGAAGAGGAGGAAGAATATACTATTTTTAAAAGGAGCTTTCTGGAAACTATACAAGACCTGATAATTAAAAAAATAAAGGCCAAACCCTCAGCTGCACAAACAGCCCTTGTTCTGCTCCAGCAAAGGTCTGTCAGGAGTGCCCACCTTCCCCTCCCTGAGAAGAGCAATTAAGGGGAGCCAGGAAGCATCAGTTCTGGTCTGATTTTTAGCAGCCTGCTCAGTCAGTCACCCCTTTGATCTAGCAGCTAGCACGAGGGGAGCCTCTCCAGCCAGGCCCTCGCCCCGCTGAAGGTTTGTAGGCGCTGTGTTCACCAGGCTCCCTCTCGGAAAGTATTTTTTTGAATCAGAGTGTACACATCTGTCTTTATAACCAGCCGCTTTTCTGGCCCCAAACAAGTTCTCTGTGAGTTTCCCCAACCGAGCTCAGTGGGATCTCTGTCAGCTGCAAGATTTATGTCATCTTGTCCAGTCCTGAGAACTGTTCCTTCGGCTTCTCACATCTGGATCTAATTGGAAAGACATTAAGTACACTGGAAAAGCAGATTTGGGGGGCCGTTCTTTATAGATACCCCCGTTAAAGGAGCTGATGGCCGTAGGTTTGTGTAGGATGAGCCAAGGCAAATTCTCGAAGAAGGAGAAGCACAAAATTATGAACGAGCTGCCGGAACTGAGAAAGCCCTGGGCCAGGGTGACATACCTTCAGGAGGAACATGGGTACGAATGCTGCCAAGTGCAGTCTTTGTCCCACAGTGCGTGGGACACGCACGAGAGATGAGTGAGGCCTTTGGTGTCGTCCTGACCTTTGTGTGCTGGCATTTGGGTGTGTTTACACAAACATTTTAGAGAAGGGGGGAGGTGGCTGGTAACTACAAACCCCTGCAGTCACCTTCTTGCTTCACCGTCCCCCCTTTAGGGCCACCACACCCTGTGGCATCTGGATACATAACAATAGAAGCATCTACTGACACCCTGTGTGACTCTTAGCCTTCACCTTCTGGTTGAGCAAATTATGAGAGACCCATCCAGGTAGAAAGAAGGCTGAGGGCCCTGATAAGATCAGCGTTGTGCCAGTGTTCACAAAGATACCCCAAAGCAGTTGTTGGAGCTTGGGAAATAACTTAGTGGGTAAGAGGGGACTTGAGTTCAGATCTGCAGCACCTTTGCAAAAGTTGGATATGCACACCCACCAGTAACCCAGTATGGGGGAGGGGAGGGCAGGAAATGATGGAGCTGGCTAATTCTCTGAGCTAGCTGGCTAGGAATCTAGCCAAAATGGCAGTCATGGAGAGAACCTGTATCAAAACAAACAAACCAATGGAGAGCCATAGAGAAAGACACCCAAAGCCTCCACATGTCCACACGTGTATGCGCAGGCAAGTACACCTATACACAGCATTCAACACACACACACACACACACACACACACACACACACACACACAGGCCCAGCTGTTACCAGAGTACTGATATGTTCTTTTATTTGTGTTAAAAAATTAAAGCCCTGACCTTTCTAGTCACTCAGGAGCAGCCTACCGTCTCTGTCCTGATCTCAAATGTTTTACTAGAGGGTGAAGTGGGTATTCTCACTTGAACTCACCTAATCTTACTCACAGCCTTGATAGTCAGAGTGGTTCTGGCTTTTTGTGAGCCGTATGGGCCCTTTTGGCACACCGGTGAAGCTTACACACCTCTCCTTAGAATGCTTTTAAAACACCAAAGATTTCAAGCTGGGTGGTGATGGCTCACACATTACGGAGGCAGAGGCAGGTGAGACTCTAGGTTCAAGGCCAGCTTGGTCTACAGAGCAAGTTCTAAGACAGCCAGGGTTTCACAGAGAGACCCTGTCTCAAAACTAACTAACTAACTAACTAACTAAACGGCCAACCAAATATTTCATAAAATCATGTTAACAAACAGTCATCAAAACACTCTGAAGGAGTGCTAGCATGGTAAGCCAGTTTAGGATGTTGGCTAAGGTCTGGTTGGTGGGCCCAGGGGTTATACTGGTTTTCCTCAAGAGGTGCTAAGTTCCTGTTGCAGTTAGTATACCCCGAGAGTCCTTAACCTCAAAATCTGAAATCTGAAAAACTTCAGAGTTCAAAACTTGGAGCATTTAAGTTTCAGTTTTCAAAGTATTTCTGATTTGGGCTTTGGGGGGTCCCGATGCTCAACCAGGAAAGTCTATGAAAATCTATGTCCAAATCCACAGCCTCCAAGACCTGAAACACTTCAGACAAAGGATTCTCGGCCCGAATGTGTAAACACTTTACCCTTCTCCATCACTCATAAAGCTCCCCAGTACAGCCATCTCAGCACTGAGCACGCTGCGGGGAAGGCTGCGGATTGTCACTGTTGCTGCCCCCGGCCTGTGGAAGCTTTGCCCAGGTCTACGTCAGAGAAGGTATCCGGCCTTCTCTGCAGCCTGCTGGGAAGCTGCTGGGGCTTTCTCTGTGTGTGGAGGAATCCCACGGGCACAGTGGGCATTGAGGAGGCTGAGAGGCCCCACCACAAGCTGCTGACTCCACTTATCTGAGTCTCTAGCGGGATGGAACTCAGAGAAAGTGGCTAGTGTGTGAGAGTGTCAGAAGGAGCCAGAGAGCCAATAGAAAGGCCTGGCCCACCCTCCAGCTTCCTGATTGGCTTTCCTGCTGCCTCTGCTGCTTTCACGCTCCTGGATGGGGCAGGCAGCTCTGAGCACATACTAGTCCATTAAAATTCCCATGTGGCTAGTCTATGCTCTTTGACCTGTTACAAAGGTCCTTCTTACGGACTGAGCTGTGTCTGCAGGAGGGTTGTCTACTGAACTCCCGAGTCTCAGTGCCTCAGAATGTGGCGTAGCGGTACCCACCCATGTGTCTTTGCATTGTGTTCTGTGGGAGGTACGGCGTGGGATGGACATTCACTACAGTGGCCTTCCTCTCCACACCCTGGAGATGGGCCAACTTCCTGTTCTCTTTGAAGTACCTGTCCCATGTACCTTGTTACGACTTTATGAGAAAGCAATTTGACAATTCTCCGAATGTTCCTCATCTCATATATGTAATTTACATGAAATGTTTTAGAAGATCGCCATTGCAACATTATCTGTAAGAATTACGAGCAACCTAATTATCTATCAGTGGGGAAGGGGACGACTCTATAAATTGCGGTATAGCTACACAGTGAAGTACTATGCAGCCATAAAGAAAACAAAACAGAGTTGTTTGGCAAGAAGAGTTTTCTGAGGTATATCATTGCTTGGATAATAAAGTTGTTCAAACATACTAGCTTTTTTTTTCCCCACTCAGCTTCATGCCCTTCAGGCTCCTCCAAACCATTGTGTTTCAGAAGTTCACTCCGTGGTATGAATGTACCACATTAGTTCAACAAGCCACCTACTGCGGAAGAGTTTGCTCATTTCTCGTCTCTGACTATTACAAATGAAGCTACTGTGAACACCTGCATGGACATAAATTTCCATTTGTTTACAATAAATACCCAGGAGTGTGATTCCTGCTAATGTTTATGTTCAATTTTTTGCAGAAGACTATTTTCCAGAGGGGCTGAGCCTTTTTACAGTCTGATCAGAAATGCAGGAGCCGGCCCGTTTCCCTGGGTCATCTGCAGCACTTGGTGTTGCTCCAACTTTCTGTTTCAGGTAGCATGCTAGTATGATGTGCTCAGCACAGTCTCCATAGCGAGAGGTCGATCATCTTTTCCTGTGTTGATTGGCCACCCCTGCAAGTCTTCACACCTCTTCCCTGTTTTCTGATTGGACAGTTTGGTTTTTGCTGTTGAGTCTGAGTTCCAGATATATTCTGAACACTAGTCCTCTGTCCTAGAAGTGGTCTGTAGACAAGTCTGTCCAGTTGTAGCTTGAGTTTGTTGTTGTTTTATTTTTCCAGTCTTCTCCCAGGGTCTTTTACAGAACAGAAGTTGCTGTGGTCCAATTTATCAGCTTGTGTTTTTAATGATGATGATGATGATGATGATGATGATGAAGAAGCTGCTTGCAGTTGCCATCAGTTCCAAAGGATTTCTCTTGTCCTGGCTTGTTGGCCAAATGAGATGCAAGCCCTGGGGAATGTCCTTTCTTTGTTGTCTGCGAAAATTCACACTGGACCAGCCACTGCTCTTAGTGAACGCCAAAGGGAGACAGAACAAGGCTCTGGATTTTTCTGAGGTTCTATGGTCCTTCATAATCACTTGGAACTTCTCAGGTTCTCAGTTGGCAGGGAAGAAGCTCAATTTGCTGCTTTTAGTTTTAGGTTGGAGTTCACTAGAAACTTCACCATTGTCTCCCAACAAATCCCTCTCCTCCCTGCCATGGGTCTCCACCTAAGGATGGATGAGGACCTTCTCCTCTGAAAGCTTTTCCTTACATGACAACACAGAATTGAGAAGTGTCTGCTCTCGGCCTGTAGGTCTCTGCATCCTCTAGAGATGTCTTCGCAGAGAAGCCACATCGAGGACAAGAGAGTGAGCCAACTGTTTCTTGGGAATATCAGAACACAGAGCAGCCATTTTAACAGTCCCAAGCCAGTCTCCTGGGCCTTTTGGCTAGGCACCCACTTCTACCAAGATCAAGGGGTCATTAGCTATAGGCCACTGTTGACGCTGTGTGCCCAGCAGGTCTGCCCTATTGAGGGAGAGAGCGCTTAGCTAGCACTTCCCACCTGCTTGCCTGGGGTTCTCCTTTGGGGAAATTTGCAGCTAGGCTACCATACCCAACATCCCATGGCATTAAGTGTGGTCATGTCACTAGGTTCCGGACAGTGGATATGAAGGATTTTGTCCCTGTTCATAATCCTACCCTGTTCATCATCTTCCACCTTGTTTTTCTTTCCTTTGGCTGAACAGAATAGACCAGCAGTTCTCAAATGACCCTTTCACAGGGGTCGCCTAAGACCATTTGCATATCAGATATTTACATTACAACTTATAACAGTAGCAAAATTATAGTTACAAAGTAGCAACAAAAATAATTTTATGGTTGGGGGTCACCACAACATGAGGAGCGGTATTAAAGGGTAGCAGCATTAGGAAGGCTGAGAACCACTGAAATAGACAGACCATAATGCCAGACAAAAGGGCAGAGCCACATGGCAGACTGAGGAACTGGGTTCCGCTCCCAGGAGCACCATTCCAGACTTCAGGCAGTTAGTTTTCTTTGGCAGTGCACAAGGCACAGCATTTACAAGTCAGCCCTCCCTTCCCGAATAGAAAGGCTTCATAGAGTGGTGCCCAATTTCCTTGGGGCACATCCCAGATTGCATCTGATACCGTAAGCACCACTTACTTTTGGAAGTCAAGGTATTGCCTGTGCCTTTTATGTTTGTACGCATTCACTGACTTGCTTCCTTTGAAATATCATCCTATCCTTATTTGGCTCCTAATGCTAGCTATACAAAGAACTAAAGTCTCGCACTGTCAAATTCCAAATAACTTACTGCTTTTAGAAACCACCCCCTCTTCAGCAAATTCTTCTAGCATTTTGATAACTTAATCCATATCCTTTCCGCATATTTATCTAACCAGGCAGATTTTAATTCTGGCAGTGGTCACCCCCTTTCCCTCTTGGGTTTTGATGCTACCAGATGCTGCAGGCAAAACATTTGCAATACGCCTACCATCCATTTCAACGTACAATTCCATCCAACTGAATGTCAGGCATTTCTAAAGAACACTGTTGGTTGATATAATGCCCCTTGCCTAAGTTAGAGTTTTGATTTGAAATTACATATTGGAATGTCTTGTGTTACATTTTGCCCCCAAATTTCTAAGTCTGTCACAGATACTCCCCTTCTAGCTATATTGTTTCCTTAAACAATTAACCATCAAAAGTGGAGCTGTTTGACACGGTGTCTTTAGAAAGAGAGAAAGAAGAAAAAAAAAGAATGTTCTGCTTTTGAAAGGGAATTTATATTGTGGGGGGAGGGGCAGCCTGTCAGTAGACATTAGGGACTAGTTGTCAGTAGGGAGCCACCACTGACAAGCATGAACCCTTACTCTTGGAGCCTTAGACCTTCGTTTTTTGCCCACGAGCAATCAGAGACCACCATGTTTGGGTGTGTTAGCCTGTGTCTGTTGAAGTGGAGTACTAGTTGTTTCAACAGACACCAGGGGAAATTTTTACAAATGCAGTTAGCAGACTTAACCTGTGCTTCTCAAAGTATTCTAAATTACTTCTCATTTAGGGCTACAGGTGGGTGAGAAAGAACAGTGGGGTGATGCTGTTTCAATACGAAGTAAATCCCTTTGTTTGATTATTTTGTCTTAATAATGTGTTTTTTGGGGTTTTTTTTTTGTTTTGTTTTTGTTTTGTTTTTTTAAGGAAACCAGGTTAGCAGCTTTCCTTTGGTATGACATTGGGTTAGAAATTGCTTTTAGTGGAGAGTCTAAAATTATCAAACCAAGTGTTGCATCTTGGAGATGTGCTTTTCTTCCAGTTATTATATATATATATATATATATATATATATATATATATATATATATATATATATATATATATATATATTTCTTGAATTTTACAGTCGCTTTGCATTTGTGTGAATCAACAGAGAAAGAAAGGAAGGAGGAAAGAAAGAAAAGAAGAGCATCTAGAAGAAATTGAAGTGAATTACAATAAAATTTCTTCCAAATTTGCAATAATATAATCACCACACGGTTTACCACTCAGGAACAGGGTATGAGAATCCGCGAAGCGGGAGGGAACGGAGGAGTTTCCAGAAGGAGAGGCTGGTGGTGGAGCCCGCAATGGGCTCCACACATGATGAGATGCAGGTGGGACACACTCACGCTCGGGACCATGGTAAGGACCTGGGAGTTGTTCTAAGAGAAAGGAGGAGTCTCTAGAAGGTTCTGAGCCAGGTTGTTTCCGTTTCAGCAGATGTACGGAGGGTATGCTTTTAGCATGAAGGCAGAGACTGGGAGAGTGGGAGAGCCATGCCCTGACGGTGCAGTGTGCTGACTGCGCAGGACAGGTGTGAGAACCGGATTCCGGAGGGATTCCCGGGAAGACTCCGCTGAGCTGGTTAATGGGCAGGTGTAGGAAGCGAGGGGGAGGAAGTGATGAGCTGAATCCTGGGGGCTTTGTCTGAGCAACTGGCTGAGGACGGTGACCTTTCTGGGAGAAGAGTGGCGTGGGATTGGGACTGAACACTTCAGTTTGGGGCAAGAGCGACTTGCCATGTATCAGAGAACTCCAGCAGGCATGCGATCGCTGAGGCCAGGGTATCCATAGGAACGGGAGCTGTCTATGTTTGTAAGGGACTGAAGCCGCCAGCCTCAGTGAGATCGTATCGAGGGAGTATTTGATGGAGACGGTAGGAAGTCCAAGAACAGACTTCCAAAGTCAGGAAGAAGGGAAAACCAACTCCACAGAAAGCAGAAAGAGATGAAAAAGAGGAAAAATAAGAATACAGAAAGTCCAGGAAGTCAAGCTGAATTTAGCCTTTCTTCTTCTTTTTTTTTTTTTTTTAATTTTGTGTGCATTGGTGTGAGGGTGTCAAATCCCCTGGAACTGGATTTACAGACAGTTGTAAGCTGCCATGTGGGTGCTGGGATTTGAACCCAGGTCCTCGGGAAGAACAGCCAGTGCTCTTAACCTCTGAGCCATCTCTCCAGCCCCTAGCCTTTCACTTTTAAGATAAAATATTCATTTATAGGTTCTGGTTAACCCAGTGAGTATCTGGTCACCACTTCCTTGGGTTCTCAGTCTACAGAGGTCTCCAAATGAACCAAGCTGCAAATCTCCTCCTCATGCTAAAGGCCCCACTGTTGAGGTCAGCCTTGCTTACCCCAAGTCCACCTGCCTAGACAAGTCCTGTAGCCTTTGCTACCGCTCTGCACCTTCTCAAGTCACACCCCAAGTGGCCACTGCTCGTGACCACAAGCACAGTAAGGGAGTAGATTGCAGAGAGAACCCGTGGCTTAGGCTCCGGCATCCAGACCATTGTTTTCATAGGGCTCAGCGTTTGGGTCTGGTCATGCTTTGGTGTGGGCACTCAAATGAGAGTCTCTTATGGCTCATTCCAGAGCCAGGGTGTTTAGGTCCAAGTTCCACATGTACCTGGAACATGCCACGTGACCATGTGATTGTTTCATCTCTCTCTGCAGCTGCATCTTTTCTAGAGTGGAAGTCAAGTTGTTGAGGTTATGGGTGAAGATTTCAAGAATTTGGAAGTGAGAAGTCCTTAGCACTAAGCAAGGCTTCGTCAGTGTCACGCACTGTGTCATTTGGTAGATGGGATTTTTACTTGCCCTAGAACGTGGCTAATAAGGGGGAGGGGGGAGCCAGCTGTTCAGCCCAAGTTTGTTCAGCTGCAAATCCCAGGTGTCTAACCCACTTTGCTGCAGGATTCAGGGAGCTGGCTCAACTGCATGACCGTCATATGCAGTGTGGTAGGTGCTGGAACTAGATCCTATGGTTGTATATTTACCACCTAGGTACACATCTGGAAGCTTGACATTGGCCGTGGTTATGCTGTGATCAGCATTCTCTCTCTCTCTCTCTCTCTCTCTCTCTCTCTGACACACACACACACACACACACACACACACACACACACACACACACCACTTATATGTGTTTTTGCAGGAGTCAGTTCTCTCCTTCTACCATGTGGGTTATGGGGATTGAACTCAGGTCATCAGGCTTGGCAGCAAGTGCCTTTACTTGCTGAGCCATCTCAATGACCCAGCATTTTCTTTACCTTGGAGAATCAGTTGAACATTTGTCAGCACTGCTTATACATGGCGGAACCCTCCGGAGACTCTAGATCTCCCGGCAGCGAATCCCTATGCTAGAATGGTTTTACTGGTCTTGTTTCCTCGGCGGTGGTGCTGAGGAGGATGTGGGATAGATCCTTTCTCACGGGGCAGATGGTGAAGCTCAGCCACATTTGCCCCTCTCTGGGGGAACTCAGTATACTGTACTCATCACAACGCTTACTAGTTTTACCTCTCCAATACCCTTGTTGGGCTGCACAGGTACCGAGGATCTCCACACGTGCAACCTTGTCTTTGTTAGAGAGCTAAGAGACAAGCCTTCCCAGCCACTTCTGTCTGATAGTGTGCACAAGCTACTGGGCCTCAACGAGTCTCCCCTCAGGGTCCTCCTGCCCTCCGTGGACACAAGGCCTTTTTAGAGCCCACATTCTTTGCCTGTGGCTTCTGGCCCTGGAGCTTGGCCTAATCTTTCCCACTCTAAGGCTTCTTCCCTTTTGGAACGATAGCTTCAGCATTGCCCCCAACACATGCCTGGCTCCCAGTCCTGCTTATGCTCCTAGCCATGCCCAAGGGCTTTAGGCTGAGAGGGGCACTCTTTCCTAAACCTTATCCCCTACGCAGCTCCTGCTTGACTTTTGCCTTTCTTGGTGTTAGCCTTGCCTAACCCTCATTACCACACTTGTCATACCGCAGGGCCAAGGTTCTCTCACGCCTCACATCCGACTTTGAGATACGTGTGCCGGTGTGGGTTTTCCTAGTGCTGAGCACAGCACTGGGTTCTCAATAGGTATTTGTTAAATGAGTGGCCACACCTAGAGGTAGTCATTCACACCAGGGCCTGACAGGTGCTGTGAGGGAAATAGACAAGGGTACGGGATGGGCATGGAGTGTGGGGGAGGCCTCTCCACAGTAAGACCTAAAGGCAGGCAAGCAACTATTGCAGAAGAATAAGTAGAGGCACCTCTGTGGGGAGAAACTTGTCCTGGGGAGGAACAGAATGGAGCCGAGTCTAGAGATGAGTAAGGGGAGAGGCGAATAGATCCGTAGGAAAAGCTTGGATTCTATACTAGAAGCGGGAAGCCATGAAAGGGTTGAAGTAGAGAATGACTTGGTCATGATGTAAAGACTTAGGTTGAGAACCAGGCGCTGGTGGTACATGCCTTTAATCCTAGCACTCGGGAGGCAGAGCCAGGTGATCTCTGTGAGTTCGAGGCCAGCCTGGTCTACAGAGTGACTTCCAAGACAGCCAGAGTTTCAGGACAATTGGATTGGGGAGGTCTGGTTTGTAAGGACTGGGTACCACCACCCTATTCTCTTTCAGGCCCCAGCCTCCTTCTGTGCAGGCATCTTAGACTCTCATGGTCTCCTTCTTGGACTCAGCACCGACTTTGTTCCAGGAGAGACTCTGACATCAACTGACTTGCACTAAGAGTTATAAATGTGGTCGCTTGTAGCTTATATACATTACCTTCTGTAGGTAGGCTACAGTGAACTCCCTTGCCTTCCCGGCTTCTAGAAGCTGCTTGAATTTCTTGGTTCATGGTCTTTCCTTTATATTTAGAGCTGATGATGTCACCTCCTCCAACCTCCACCCCCATCTGACCACAGCTGGGAATTGTTCTTTAATCTGAAGCACTCCTGTGAGTCTATTGGGCCCACCTGCAAAATTCAAGCTAAGCATCTGGTTTCAAGGTCCTTAACTAATCCTACCTCAAAGCCCTGTTCACCACGTGAAGCAAAATACTCACAGGTACCATGAGGTCATGGGCAGCCTGGTTCCAGTACCATAGGACTCCTGGGGCTTAAGCTAGCAACCGATTGAATACTACATGTAAACTATAGATTGAAGAAGATATTTTTTTTGAGACTATGAGGAAACTTTAACGTGGGATTAGATGCATAATATGACTGAAGAGAAAGCAAAAGAAAGAAGCAAATGTGGGCCATACTCATCTTATTTAAATGCCTCTAGAGTCTGGGCACTAACTTCTCAAATAGGAGTCATAGTGTCCGATTTGCAGATAATGAGCAGGTAATTTATGGAGAGACACACAGATGACCCTCAATAGAGCTGGAATTTTAGCCTAAATCTGACAGACACTATGTCAATTACTTTTCCATCACTGTTACAATCAACTTAGAGACAATCAACCTAGAAAGAGAGAAGATGTATTTGAGCTCATATTTTTGTATCTTTCCGTCCATAATTCATTCGCCATGATGTTTGGGGCAAGGCAGCATATCACAATAGGAGCACAGGTAGACCCAAATTGCTCATCTTATAGCCAGCAAACAGAAAGGAAGAGGAGAAAGGGGTCCCACAGTCCCTGTGGGGCGTGCCCTGCAATGGTCTAAGGACCTCACAGAGGCCCCATCTCTTGAAATAAGAGGCCCCATTTCTATCATCACCTCATAGCACCACCTTAAGGACAATTCATATAACACTGTCCCAAGCTCCCAAAGGTTCGCCTCTACTTGCATTTGGTCTGTCCCTGGGAGTCTCTAAGTCTTCTTCAAAACTCTAATTCCAAAGGCTCCTCTAAGACTCTCAGCTGTAAGCTTGGCAAAGTTAAGCAAGAGTTACGTATCTCCGAGATGCTATGGTCAGAGGCACAGGGTAAATATCCCTACAGGTCACCAGGTCGAGAATATACTTATACTTATTATACTTATAATAACAATAAGTAGTAAATATTATTATTATTTGGTTTTTTCAACACAGGGTTTCTCTGTTGTAACTCTGGCCATCCTGGAACACACTCTGTAGACCAGGCTGGCCTCAAACTCACAGAGATCCACCTGTCTCCGCCTCCCGTATGCTGGACGAAAAGCGTACGTCACCATTGCCAGGAGAGAATTTACATTTTTAAGTGCTTGAGATGCCCACGGCAGCAGGAACATTACATGTCACTGGCGTATTTTTCTGGGGTCTCCACTGCAGTGTAGGTCTCACTCCCACAGCTCCCTGTGCCGCCTGTCAGGAAGTGTCTGTGGAGACAGTCACGAAGCACACTGTCTGACACCCCCAGCTTTCCTCTGAGGTCCTGGCCAAAGCTGTCATGACCTCATAAGGCCTGCATTTTGCATGTCTGCAGAAACAGCGTCAAATGGATGATGCCAAAGTCTGCCAACAGCACCTGCTCCACCTGGACCCTCTTGAGCCGTAGCTACTACCATGGCGTTTGGATGTCCTGATGGCCGAGCACAGAAGGAAAAAAAAAATCCACGAAATGACTCTCTGTGTGGTTCCGGGCAGTTGGTAAATACTGGGACTCTTTTCTAAAATAGATGAATAAACAAACCAATTTTTGATTCTACGTTTTTGGTCCTCTCGTGAGTGAGGTGGCTTGCGGATTCCTGAGACACCCCTTTAAAAGGGGACTTTACCGAGCCAGGTCTGGTAGCACACACCTTTGATCCCAGCACTCAGGAAGGGCAGAGACAGGTGGCTCTGTGGGAGTTCAAGGCCAGCCAGGGCTACATAGTGAGAGCCTGTCTCAAAATAACAACAAACAAGCAAACAAACAAGGGACTTGGTACTGAACTGAAATCAAAAATAATCAAATCAGGACAAAACGAGGATAACATTGGGAAAACAATGAGCATATTAGAGGAAAACATGGCAGAGTGGATGCCGTCGCTCAGGTGTGTTCAGAACACATGAAAAGCATCCCTCAGTCAGTTCTGCGCTGAGCTCAGCTTTGCATGGTCTGGGCTGCAGCTACGTGGGTCCCTCATCTTATCCTAACCACAAGTGATGGAAAAGTCTCTACCGTAAATGCTTTTCTTTAAAATAATTCCCCAGATTCTAGAGTCCAAACACCTGTTTTAGGAGGCTCTGATCACCTACCCTCTAATTATTTTTTCCCCAACAAGTAATGTTCACCTTTGCAAGCTGACATTCCTTTTTTTTAATCAGGGGCAAGTCATCTTATAAAGTGCCAATTTTATGGAAATTACCTGAACAAATAGGTTTGTGGAAGCATGAATGAAAAGTACAGGCTAGGGTGAAATCCTTGGCAGGCAGGGTAGTGAGGGCCTTCACTGAAGTGCTGGTTTTTTGAGACAGGGTTTCTCTGTTGTAACTCTGGCTGGCCTCGAACTCACGAAGATTACGCCTGCCTCTGCCTTCCGAGAGAGCTGGGATTAAAGGTGTATACCACCACCTCCTGGCTCAGGATAATCCTTTTAGTAAAAAAGTCACATCTGAAATGGAGAAGCTAAAGAGCCTACCTCAGTGTGATACAGTCAGAAACACTGGTCTAAGTTTCTCTGGTTTTCCATAAAGAGAGACTTGGTATGCAATGCAGGCCTTTTAAAGTAAGAGAAGCTGCTGGGCTGTCTTTATGTTAACTGAAGAAACTTCTGGTTGTTTGTTTGTTTGTTTCAGTTATTTAGATGAGACGGTAGGAGTCTTCTTCCCCTGAGGATGCTGGCTTTTAAAAAAAACACTATCATTCCCTTCTGACAGGAGCCCGATTTCATTAACTGTGGGCTCTCTGAGCAGAATCCAACAATTAGGTCTGCTTCCCCCGCACCCCCCACAAGAACTCACCAGGAGCAGACACTTAGGGGAGACAAAGCAAAACAAACCCTGAATGCTTACTGAAATAGGAAGCCACATTCAGATATGCGGTTACCATTGACTTCGATAGGAGCAGCCTGTTTCTGGGAATTGGGACATGGAGTTGGTGGGAAAAATGGGACAGAAGGGAAGGAAATAAAAGGATCCATTGGGCATCTTGTTCAACGCTGCACAGGAGACTGCTGTTCAGAAGGGATGAGTTAAAATTCACGTTTTGCCCGTAAAGACCATTGTGGTCTCTCAGAAAGTGACCGAACGCTGTTCCGTAATGATTAGACACTAATCCCTGGAGAAGGAAGCAGGAAGGATAAATGCTGGCGTCGACAATATTTGCTAACTGTTAATTGACAAGAGGACAGTTAAAGATTGCAAAAATAAAATATGGCTCTCCATTCTGTTTTTTTGCACGTGTATACACACACACACACACACACACACACACACACACGCACGCACGCGTCCAGCAAACAGGCATGGAAAACATCTCCTTGGCATCATGTTTCTGGCTTTGCTATAACGACATCCAAAACAAGGGACACGTGAAATGTCACCGACATCTATTCTAGGACTGTGGGGCTTTAGTCACAAAACAGTTGTAAAACCTTTTGGGAACAAAAATATTTCTATGTAGCTATGCAGATGCTTTTCTCTAAAGGAAACGTACACACACACACACATCCGTGTACCCCCTCACATACTTATCTACGCATAATGTATATGTATATCATGTATTTCCACTACCTATACCCCCCACTACACCCTATTCACCTCGATACACTTACCACTCAGCTACTCCCCTCCCCCACCACACACACACACACACACACACACACACACACACACACACACACACAGGTAAAGCTGAAAAGAAAAGAATGAAAACTGGGAACATTTCCTCAATTTCCTTCGAAACAATGCAGCAGTGGCCCCTTGAATGTGCCTTTCCTCTCCTTTGCTTCTGTGTTTTGAGTCGCAGGACAGGTTTGCTGACACGAAGCTGAGGTCTGAGACTGTAGTGGGTAGGCTGTGGTCACATCCATCAGATGCTGAGTGTGTTTGTTTTGATTTGCTAGGAAAACATCTTCTGACCTTGGAAATGAAATCATCGAGTTGTCTGTTTGTTTGTGGCCAAAGGCTTATGGAGGACTCTGGTCCTTATGTTAGTGTATCTTTGAAATTCTGGAATCCGCAGTGAGTGGGAAGTGACCCAACTTGGGCTAGCATCATGCAGGATGTGCCTCATTAGGGGCCCAGATTCGCTTCTTCCCACGACTCCCCAAGATTAGTTTACAGGCATTACACAGCAGATCCTCCATGCTGAGAGGGTGGGCTGCAGACAGTGGGAGCGGAACATCTTGTTATCTATTTACTCTCAGTCGGGAGACAATTTAGAACTTGCTTCTTCACCAGGCTTGATAATGAAGCCCAAATAAAGGTGGTTTTCTTCTCCTCTACTTCTAAGTGTCTTTCAGTATTATGGCCATATTTATAACAAGTTTTGTTTGTTTGTCTTTTTTGTTTTGTTTTTGGTTTTGGTTTTTTCAAGACAGTGTAACTCTGGCTGTCCTGACTCACTCTGTAGACCAGGCTGGCCTCGAACTCACAGAGATCACCTGCCTCTGTCTCCCAAGTGCTAGGGATTAAACGTGTGCACCACTACTTCCTGGCTATATTTGGAATTTTTAAAAGCAGCTACCTCTAACAAGTTAACGATATATTCAGATGAAATTGCTCAAACACGAGGATTTTATTTTATCCTCTGAACAAATTTCGGAAGTGTTTAGTTAAACATGTTTGCGGACTGCTCAATTTTAGTATTTGTTCATAAAGCCATGGGTCTGCTTAGCAGAGGCTCATTTTGCTTGTTGGGCTCAGCATGAGGCTGAGGCTTGCTGAGCATAATGTGGCTTCTCAGGCACTGTTCCATGATCTGACTCTATCTAGAAACAGAAGCACGCCTATCTCCTTCCGTGGGTTTCTTTCATCTGCGAATGTCCTTTCTCGGAAGAGAGGGAGTGAAGAACTGGGCAGGGCTGGGGTGGGGCGGAGTAGAACCTTGTGACCAGTCTGGGGCTGGATTGCAACTGTCAGGCTAGCTTGGGCTAAATGGTGAGATCCTGTCTAAATAAATAAAAATAAAAATAAATATAAGGACTATGACAGGAAATGTCATGACTCAGACTCCGCAGTGAATGTCACACAAGTGCAGGAGGAAGCAGCTTCGAGAGTGTTCCTTGAGTGCCCTGTAAGAAGAGACACCCCTACTCTGTGGTCTGTACATCACAGTCCACCCTTGTCCGGTCACCTTTGTAATCCTGGCCTCTTATTTACTGTAGTATTCTGCATCCCACAAGCCCAGCAAAACCCCAAAAGCTCCTTTCTCCCTCTTGCAGGCAATCACAGGTAAGGAATGAGAAGGTTTGCTTGTTTTTCTGAAAAAAAAAAAATGAAGAAAGGAGCAAGATTTGTTACCTTCACAATGTTAAGGAAAAGGAGAATTAAGTCATCTCCTTTGTGGTCCCTGAGTAATTGTAAGTGGCAGAATAAGGGCTGTAGGCATTTGGTGTTAGCCCAAACTGAGACGATGCAGAGGTGTCCCGTGCAGCTTTGGAAAGCAACCTGGGGACTGCCAGAGGACTGTGGGACACCCACAGGACAGTATTGTGAGAAGCGACGGATAGGATGGGCACAGAGGAGGATTTCAAAGGATGCTGGCGTTGAGAGAAGCGATGCTGGTTCTGGGTTGCCGAACGTGAACAGTTTAAAGTTCAGGGTAAATACCTGAATGTGATGTGGCGAAGAACTCAGTTTCGGTTCAGACCCCTACCTTTGCGCTTCCTGGCTGATTGACCAGAGGCAGGTTACTAAATTCTTTGGGGTCTCTGTGTGTTTATGAATAAGACCTACTCGGTGGCTATAAGACCTGAGGTCACGCAGGTACAAGGCCCCATCCTATGACTGCAGCCTAATGATGTTCACTAAATGGTAGCTATTACTGTTTACACAGGCTAAGATAAATCATCACCTTTGCTCTTTTTAAATTAGAAAGAAACCCTCTCATATTTATGAGCTATTGTATTCTGGGGTTATCAGTTAACTGTGGGATGCATGAGCTCATTGGGGAGATAAGGGAATGTTACTTGGAAGCCATAGAGCATACCTGTGGTGGGAAGAAGTCACGCAAGAGCTCTGAGAGACCGTTTGTGGCCCGGATTGAAAGAGCACACCACCATTCCAGCCCGCAGGACATTCTGGAAGTGACGACAGGGTGCCGAAGACCTAAATGACATGGGGATAACATCATCTGGAGGATTTTTCAAGTTCTTAAACACTAAACCTGCTCCCCAAGCCCTGGCCTTCATCTCTGCATCTCTCTTCTGATGAGAGAGGCAGATGCCTCTGTGCTGGGCTTGGAGAAGCCGGTCATGTGGTTCCTAGGTTCCAGATAGCACTGTGCCAAGTATTAAAAGAGCAGACGATGGAAACAGGCTACAGCTAGCCTGTAAGTGACTCTTTTGATGAGAGTGGGGTTGAGCAGGTAGCTAATATGGTGAGGCCCAAGGTTTATTCCCAACTCTGACTAAACCAAAAGTATAGAAATTTGTATCTGTATGTTGTGCTGGTCCTGTGAGCAAAACAGGACCAAAAGGCAGACATTCTCAGAATTTCATTCGGCAAGGTCATATTGCAAATTAAGACTCCCTGGCATACGATGGCATACGTACCATCCATTTGGTAGAAATGGTTTAAAAAAAAACTAGCATTCTTAACGATAATGTACCTAATTAACAAATCTGATCAAGGTAGCTGATCGTTTGTTCAAATTTCTTGCATCTACAAGCTCCTCTGCATTCATCGGGCTGTTCCACGAAGCCGGGCCGTTTTAAGGTCAGCATGACTTGGTCTTTTGAATGTGGCAGGGCATGCGGGAGATGGAAAGTAGCTTGGAGTAAAGGAACAAGCCCAGGAGAGGACACATACCCACAGGGCTGTGCTTAGCATGGCCACCCAGCACATCGGGACTGCATGGGGTCTCCAAGGTCCCCTAGACCAAGTGAAGTGACCGTCAGACTCCTCCGTGGACACCCCATCCCTGGAGCAGGAGGAGAACTGTCCAAATCTGGGTCTCTAGAGTATGAGAGCAGCCACCATGTCGCTAACTCCAAGTGCAACAGGGAGATATACGATGAAGATGAGTCAACCCTAGACAAAATGGGCCCTTGAAACCACAACACCTGGGGCAGATGGAGAAGACACGCCAAACTCTCTAAAAATCAGCATAGTCTAGCTGGGTGGGCATGATGATACACGCCCTTCAACCCAGCACTTGGGAGGTGGTGACAGGAAGTTTAGAAAGCTCAAAGTAAGCCATGGGTTCATCACTGGTTGGAGGGCCAGCCTGAGATATCTAAGACCCCAACACAAACAACAAACAAACAAACACACAGCAACAATAACAAAACCATATCATCTTAGGCCTAAAATAGTCTAAGAACTTGTAATATAGAAACTATGGAAATGATTAAACAATGATTAGTTTACTAGAAGGAAGCATGGTGCAGAGATAATAGCAGCTAAAACTATATATATATATTCATGTAGGTATAGATATGTATGTATATATACATGTGTATATATATATATGTCTATGTGTATATATATAACAAAAACAAACTCAGCAGGTTGAATTTATGTATTTATACATACTTTTATATACATATAAATGTAACAATAATAGTCAAAGATAAAAAGGCTATCAATTTTGAGAGGTAGGGGTGCAGAGGAGTTGGAGGGAGGAGCCTTAAGGGGGGGTTGCTGGAGAGGAGAAAGGAAGAGGGAAAGTGATATAATAACATTTTAACTCAAAATGTATTATTATTATTATTTTGTTTTGTTTTGTTTTTTTTTTTTTCGAGACAGAGTTTCTCTGTTGTAACTCTGGCTGTCCTGGAACTCTGTAGACCAGGCTGGCCTCGAACTCACAGACATCCGCCGACCTCTGCTTCCTGAATGCCAGTGCTGGGATTAAAGGCATGCACCACCACCACCTGCCATATTAAATTTTTTTTAAAGGAAAGAAGAAATGGGACCTGGCGTACACTCCAGGAGGGAGAGGTTGGCCCACACAGGAAGGCTTATAAAGTCAAGGCTCCCGAAACACTGCTGTTGGAATGGAAAACTGCCCGTTCTGGTTGCATATTGGAATTGCAATTTACAAAACAAAAGAGAGAGACTAAAAAAGCAGGGAAACAGATACTTAAGTTCCACACGAAGACCTTCACAGACTTTTATAGCAGTCTTATTCACCATCTGCCCTAACTAGACACCATCAAGATGACTCTCAAAAGCGAAGGGGTAAAACAGGCTGTGGTGTATGCATGCGATGGGATATTATCCGGCTATAACGAGAAACGAGCACTGGAAAGGCATAGCAGAGCCTGAAATAGGTTGCAGAGTGGAGCGTTTCAACCTCATGACATTCTGGAAAAAGTAAAGCCACTGAGGCAGAGGAGAAAAAAAAGTGTGTGTGTGGGGGGTTGTCAGGTATTGGGAGGGAGAGAGGAATAAGTGGGCAGGGCTCAGGATTTTTAGAACAGCATAACTTCTCAATGTAATACTGTAACGGTGAATACGTGTCATTACGCATTCGACAAAACTCATAGCAACCAGCACAGCGGTGCATGCTCACCTGTAATGCCAGCATTGTGAGGGACAGGCAAGAAAATATGAAGTTCAAGGTCATCCTTAGCTATGTATAGAATTTGAGACTAGCCTGGGACGGAGTGGGGAGGGCGGGGACTGTGTGTAGGCTACCTGCTCAGCTCCTGTAAACCCAAAACTGTGCCCCATTACAAAAAAAAAACCAACCCATTAATTTAAACTTAGCCCACCCCCCAAATAATTTCAAAGAGCCCATGAGCCTAGTCAGCTATTTGGGAAACCGCACGGGTGAGCTCCTTTTTCAAAGGCAGCTGAGAAAACCCAGATGCCCCCAGTGTGAAGCAGCGGGCCTCTCCAAGGTTCAGACAGCCCCGCCTGCTGACACCTATCTCAGACTCAACAAAACCCTTCTAATGGGGCTTAGGAGGAGGGGTGGGGAAGGGGAAGAGGAACCAGATTCCTACTCAGAGAATTAGTAATTTGGAGCGTGCACAAGAGTGTCAACGAGTTATGTAGATCTTATCAGCGTTGCATTTTTGGTGCCTCCCAGCTATCCAGCCAGGTTCAACAGCAGCCCACGCCTGCGCCTGCGAGGGGCCTATCAACACCTCTGGAGGCTCTGCTGGTCCAACCCTGCCTCCCCAGAGCCCCCAGGAGCTGAGAGTCTGGCTTTCCCTCTCTCAGTGCTGTCCTATTCTGTGGCCTGGTTGGATAGCTGGGAGGCATTGTCCACCAACCCTGAAAAGAGGATCGAGGGTAGAAAGTCCAGTGCCCTCGTGTCTCCACTAAGAGAATGTACTCAATTTCAGCCACGCGAGGAGTTAGGCGAAGTCATCACGTTTGAAGCATTTCAGGTTTCTGTATCTGCAGACGAAACTTCATGGTCTCGCAAAGTTATGAATTAGGAGAAAGAAGGACATGTCCTTGAGTTCTTTTCCCCACCCTCTGACAACGATCAGAGCACATCGGCTGAGTCTACGTGCACAAGCGTGCACACGGATGCACACGCACTCACACAGACAGAGGTACCTGTGCCTGCAGTGCGCTTACACCTTGCTCCACAATAACGCAAACTTTTTTAAGTGTAACTTTGCCAGGGAGCATTCAGAAGCACCGACGAGAGCAATAGCCTTTGTACAATCACCTGTTCGTTTTTTACGAAAGTCTGTGAACGGTTCTCCCTGTCTGTTTTCTCTTTTAGGCAGCTTTAAGTGCCTTGAAACAGTTTTCTGAACAAGGACTGGAATCAATCGATGGTGCCACGAATGTAGAGAAAGGTTCTCTTGAAAAGTGAGTAAATCCTTGGCCAGTATTTATACCTTTATATCTCTCAAAAGATGAGACGTGATCGTTGTAAGGTTAAAAAGCATCTAGACCGTGATACCTAAATCTTACAAAATTTTTCAATTAAATACAGATGAATGGAAACCCTGTATGTGGTCATAATCAATTCTACTAAAGTTGTCCGTGGTGGTTCCAATCCTTTGAGTTGGCCATTGTCTCTGTGTTTTAATGCCACACAGGAAAATCCTTACAGTCCTGTTGACTGTAGGTAGCCGCAGAGCTGACAGAGGACTTTTTTTTACTGAATATTGTCAAGCATTCTCTCCCAACTCAGTTTTTGAGGGAAAAAAATGCACTCACATTTCTTCAAAGTATAACTGAGAGAAAACAAAGCAGGATTGAAAGCACCCCCACCCCTCTTTTTTCTGCATTTGGTTTTTTTATTCTGTTCTATGGAATATTAGCACACCCCGCCACAGGATCAGAACCCTGCAGGAACCTCAGCAGACGTGTGAGTATAATCACTCCTGAAAGCCAGCTTCTAGCTCTTTATGACATTTGAACAGAAGGTGCTACGGAAGGGACTGAGTTTTGGGTTTCTCTTGAGACCCAATTTATACTGGCAAAACGGAAAGTCAATTTTATTTACATAAGAGAGCCTAAACACTTTCAAAGCAATAATAATAGCTGGTGTGATCTCAGAACACACACATACACATACACACACAGAAGATACCACTGGAATTAAAATTAAAATACAGAAACCGGGAAGTAAAAAGCAGATATGCAGATCCCACAGTTAATGAACATACTAAGGGGCAGAAGACGACAGCAACAAAACGGACAACAGCAACAAAACGGCATTTGGTCGTTTATATGAAAAGGTAAGAAGGGCGTGAGAAGAAAACATTTGGTAAACAGGCATGTCATTTTAGGTTGTCTACAGATTGGCAACCATTTATAAGCTAATTTAATCAAAACCATTTCCACATGATCTCATCAGCAGACTATCTGAGCATAAATATTGTTGCTTCACTTTAAAATGTCACTTTGGTGGTGACCTTTGAACCCTGTGTGCCATCTGCTAATAAACATGTCTGAAGATGTGCAGCCCCAGACCTCAGCTCTTGTAAATGTATTAATCTTTCAGACAAGCCAAGCATCTGCGAGAGAAATCGGACAATAACCAGGCGAACCCGGGCTCCATCACTCAGGACTGCAAGAAATCAAAGTCGGCCATCTAGCAGCTCCCAGAACCCAAGGCTGCCACCGCGTCCTTATAAAACTGTCAGCACGCATGAGGGTGTCTGTGTTCAAGGAAATGAATGACTAATACCATTATCTGAGTCTTTTGTGAAGACAACACTATTCTAACACGAGAGATAATGTACACGGTACTGTTTATCCAACTGGGGGAAAATAAAGCTTTGAGCATTTCCCTTGGAACTTGAGATCAGATCGTAACTCATTTTGCCCAGAGGCAGCAGAAATCTGATCCCACTACTGGAGCTTAAAAATAACAATTAATGAGAAGTGTTAGAAACAAAGCTAACGTTTAAAAAAAAAAAAAAAAATCCTTCCTAGAGAAGTTGGGTTTGGTTCTGTCCTTAACAATTGTTTGTGGTGGCGTTTGTCTTGTTGTACTCTCTCTTGTTTGAAATGATGCTTGACAATTCAGAAATTAACCGATGACGTGCTGTGGAATGTGATGGTCGTCTCCATATAGTCGCAGATATTTGTGATCATCTTGCACACCCACACACACACACACACACACCTGTGAATTACTTTAAGGCACATTGCACAAAGATGTATGCAAATAACTATGTTTTAAATCAGGTCAGATGATTGATTTAAAATATAAAGTAACACTAGGAACAGGTAGTTTCCATCTATTTCAGGACTTTAAAAAAAAAAAAAAAAAAGACAAAAAACGAAACAAAACCGGGCAGTTGCGGGTTTTGTGCTCCATGATGCCATTAGCCATCGAGGGGGCGTCTTGCCTCTGCACATTCGCTCCAGAGTCCGCTCTGCTGTGGGAATCGTGCCCACCCCATCTGTGTATTGTAGCCACTCACTGTTTGCAAACGAGGGTCTTTAGTAACTGCCTCTGGCCTTGGGACGGTGAGTAGGATCCCAATGATACTGTATATGCTGGGAAGGGAAAGCCTGTTGGAGAAGCTTCTAGCCAACCACGCTCTGGACCAGCATGTTGGTATCCAGCGTGAAGCAAATGCAGTAAAGATTTGGTCCGTTTCTGTATGGATTGTTGTTCTTTCTTTCCCTCCCTCACACCTTCTAAACGTCAGGGCTGTGAAACCCCGTGGGGAAGGAAGGTCACCACCCAGCCTCCCTGTCCTGCCCAGCCTCGGAATTAAAAGTGGCTGTATCTGTGAAACTTGCAGGCAGCCTCCTGGGTGACTGGGGCCTGACTAGGGCCTGATCCAGCCAGCCACCGGCATCTCATTGTTCAGGCTTTCTCCTTATTGATTTGCAAACATTGTGCAATGAGAAAACACTATATGGTCTAACTGCTCTGGCTCAACCTGACAACAGTAATAGAATTATGTAAGATTTCACAAGCAAAACCACTACACATCACCGATCTGGCTGACTCACACGCGACTGGAGGATAAACAAACAGCGCCATAAGGAAATAACTCCAGGGTTGTTGTTAATGATTCCCATGTGGGGAAATCCGACAGTATTGGGAGGGCTGGGTGCCCTTGGAGGAAGTAGGCCTCGTTACATAAGACTGGGTCCCAGTGAAAAGAACAACACGTTTGTGAAATTGGGGTTCTCAGGGGTGTTTGTTTGAGCCACAGTCCCGCTGCCAAACCAAGGACACAAGGGGCCCCTAACTCATTCCCTTGGCGGGAGGTAGGCTCCTACTTCAGCTAGGGCTCAGGCTACCTGGGGCTCCCTCAGGGCCCCTGAAGTGACGAGGTTTTCCCAGCACAATAAACACCACAGCCTTCTACAACAACAGTGAGCTGGGCAGGTCTGTGGGAAGGTGGCATGTTCTAGGGACACAGAGCTCCTCAGTTCTCACGACCCAGGTATCTCAGACATTTGACCAGAGCTGTCTGAGGAGGAGTCACCTCCGGAGATGAATCATTACCAAACCCACAGAGCAGCAGCTGACGATGGCCACCGGAGACTGGACATTTGTGTGAATTCTGGTTCCTCATCCAAAATCCTGCCTCCACCTTCCAGAACCGCCCAGGAAGCCACTGGAGCCCGTTCCGGAACAGTGACACTTCCTGCAAATCTACTGGTTTTTCTGTCTTTTTTTTTTTTTTTTTTTTTTTACTTTTACTTTTTTGTTGTTGTTGCTGAATTACCAATGCAAATGATGGGTGGCCCCAGTCCCTGGCAAGGCCCTCTGCAGAGCTCAGCTCCGCAGCGCAATGTTATATATCATTAGAGGGGAAACCATTAAGTAGATTTATTGAAAGAATGTTTCTTCAGCACAAGGAGATCTTTTTGATGAAAAATGGAACTCATTATTCTTTAAAGGACGCAGATTGACTTATCTCCTTTATCAATTACGGTGTCTCCTTTCAGCCTGTCTCAATCAGCACAGAGCTCTGTAGTCATTTCCTAGGGCTGAGGCCAACGTGCTGCATGAAAAAGGTTTGTTTTCACATTTTAATTGGAAATATAATATTGCGCTCTGGAACTCTGACTATCTTTTCCACTACCACTTGCCAAAGATCAATGGCAAGACACCACCCATCAGGCTGTGACAGCTATTCCTCCCCTTTCCTGGGGTGACCCCTCTGAGAAGCTGTCTGGTCTCCTTCTCCCCAGTACGCATTCTCAGTTCTGATTCCCCCCCCAAAGTTTCAACCGATTTGGGCGCACCATAGAGTGACAATAATAGCTGAAAATGTTAACCTTGGGGCTGTGTGTGTGCGTGTGTGTGTGTGTGTGTGTGTGTATGTGTGTGTGTGTATGTGTGTGTGTATGTGTATGTGTGTGTATGTGTGTATGTGTGTGTACGTGTGTGTGTATGTGTATATGTGTGTGTGTGTGTGTATTTGTGTGTGTGTATGTGTATGTGTGTGTATATGTGTGTGTATGTGTGTGTGTATTTGTGTGTGTGTATGTGTGTGTACGTGTGTGTACGTGTGTGTGTACGTGTGTGTATGTGTGTGTATGTGTGTGTGTATGTGTATATGTGTGTGTATGTGTGTGTGTATTTGTGTGTGTGTGTATGTGTGTGTACATGTGTGTGTATATGTGTGTGTGTATGTGTGTGTGTATTTGTGTGTGCGTATGTGTGTGTACGTGTGTGTGTACGTGTGTGTACGTGTGTGTATGTGTGTGTGTATGTATGTGTGTGTATGTGTGTGTGTATGTGTGTGTATGTGTGTGTGTGTGTGTGTCTTTCTGTACAATACCTGCTGCACAGATGTGAAGACTTGAGTTCTGATCCCCAGCACCCACAGAAGAGTGGGGTGAAGGGGCATGCTCTGTAACCCCTGATCTTGGGAAGCAGAAGCAGGCAGGTGAATGAAACCCTCAGCAGGACTCTCTAGCTGAATTGCTGAGCTCCCAGGTCCAATGAGAGACTTTGTTTCAAAATCAGGTGGAGATTGCTTGAAAATGACATAGCAACCTCTGGCCTTCGTGTGCAAATACCTGCATAAACACATACACAGGCAAAGAAACACACACACACACACACACACACACACACACACACACACACATATACATGCACACAAAGAGAAAGAGACAGAGGGAGACAGAGAGACAGAGACAGAGACTTAGCTTATTAGCCAGAGGCTCTCAGGCCGCCTTGGTGGTTTGGGAAATGTGTGCAGACCTACATACTGATGTTTAAACCCTGCTGGAGTGAGGGCAGTAACTGCCCAGAGCTTGTTCTGTATCTTTCATTTTTCAGGTTTATGAGCTTATGATCCTCCCTTTTGGGCCTCGTGCATGCTGGGATTATAGGCCACCACACCTAGGTTTCTAGAAATGTACCCTATCTCACCCAACTCTCTTCCACTTCCCCCATGCACAATTACTAGACTGGAAGCTCTTAATCCAGTACTTCATTCAGTAAGTACTTCATATGGAAAGTTGGATACTTAATATAGTAAGCCCTCAATAAATGTTGACTGGGTGAACAAGATGGAAAGCTCTGCCTCAATAGGCTCTCTCCCTGACTGTGTGAGTGGTGACCCGGATGGAGAAGTCTGGCCTACTTGCCTTAGAGAATAAACTTCTAGTTGTCTTAACATACAGCATCATTTAACAGTCAACTTTCAGCTTTTCATATAAAACCCGAGGATCAGAATATGCAGGAAGCAAGGTGGTGGTGTACACCTTTAATCCCATCACTCAGGAGGCAGAGGCAGGCAAATCTCTGGGAGTCTGAGGCCAGCCTTGTCTACAGAGTAAGTTTCAGGACAGCCAGAGTTACAACAAAGGAACCCTGTCTCGAAAAACTAGAAAGAAAAGAAAAGAAAAGAAAGAATATGTCAGAGTCTAGAGTTGTTAAGGATGGACACATGGCTCTTGGGCAGATGACCCAGGGGGTAAAGGCCCTTGCCACCAAGTCTGGTGACCTGAGTTTAATCCAAGAACTAACTCCTGAAAGTTGTTTTCTGAGACAAATGTAAAAAGTAAACATGGTATTCAGCCCATTAGTGAACACTAGAGAAAGAGCAATAGTTTATTGACCTTCTGTGGGAATCTGGCTTCAGACATTGAATGAACCTCCTGGACCTCATTTTCACATGCGTAAAATGAGGTTCCCTGAGGAAACTGTACCTCTAAACTTATCTTCCATAGTCACTCACATTTAGTCTCTAAAAGCTATGGATATTTTATCAAACACTTGAAAGGAAAATGCATCTTGTACGTCAGTTAGGATTCTTCCCAATGCGTTTAGGAAAGGCAACGAAAACCAGCAATGGGAGGTTTGGTTCGAAGCCAGAGGGCTGTTGCGCAGAATCCAAGGGCAGAAATCCAGATGCCAACTGGAGCCAGGAAGTGGAACGCTAGGTGGAAACTAGGAAGCGCTCTGTCTCTCTCAACTTCCCCTTTTCTCTCCCTAAACCAGGTCCTGCTTCCTACATGCACACATGGGAAAACATGGCCAGCCACAGAATCCAAGTGTACAGACACCTGAAGAAACACTGCCTTTCTCTTTTGACTTCGTTCCAGAGTCTTAGGAAGCTGCTACCCTGGCTGGCCCCACTTGGGCCAGAAGCTTCCCCTCAGTTCCCACTGTACGACTAAGACCGCCCCCTAGGTGGAGTAGTCATTTGAGAAGACAGAACCAGTGTTTGGCGACACAACCCCACAGTTAGCTGCCTCAGCTACCTCCCACATGCCCTAGGGAGGTAAAGCTCATTGTAATCATGGGCTCGGCGGCCTTACTCTCAAGGGAGTCGGCAGCGGAGCTTACGTAACCGAATAACATTCTCCCAGATGTCACAGACGGATCCCGAGTGTGTAAAGTTTGTGATAGCTGTAGTATTTTACTTGGTCGTATTGGATCCCTTCAGCCTTTAGTTTCGAGGCTCTCATGAACCGCAAGAGTATCCCGAAGGAGTCGTAAAACTACCTAGAGCAAAGAAGAAAACATTCCCAGCCATCCTAAATTAGCATATTTTAAATAAGCCTCCTTTCCTTCAGGTCGAACAATAATGAGGGTATGGGGCTTGGCAGTAGCATGTAGGCCATCCTGGTCTCTACACATCCGAAACTGCAAGGCAACCCCCCTGCCTCTGTCATCCTGATAGGTTTTAACCAGAAGAGAAGTTTGAGTCAGGAACTGAGAGGGGCAGGAGACACAGAGGCAATCTTAAGTCCTATTTTCTTGCAACCTTTGCTCAGAGGTGTTCAAAGAAGGGGAGAGACTTGGTTGTTTGGGTGAGTGGGAGACAGACAATAGAAGGAATCGGAAATTTGGACTGCAAACTAAAGTGCCTGCCTTGGAGAAGAATGAGGGAACCTGGTGTTCTGGAGGAGGCTGGAAACACAAAAAAGAATTCTTCCTCCTCTTGAGCCTCCCCCAAACCTCCTACGTGGAGCCATTTTCCAGAATGATCCTTAACCGCTCATTCTCTGAATGAAGAGCAAGAAACAAGGGCCGCCTTTATCAACCCAATGTGATTCATAAGCTCCCACCTTTGGCAAAGACCCAGCCTGGATGTAGCCTCCAAAGAGAGCCTTGTCTCTGGAGTTCTGATGGTATAGAAGTCAGAGTCGCTTCTACCCAATACAATACTCGGTAGCATCATAATCAGCTCCACCACAGCTACCCTCTGTCATGGACTGAAGGCCAGAACCCGGAAATCTGGCGAATATACCATGCCCTCTATTACATTCCCAGACTTCACTACACCCTATTTATTGACTCACAAATATGGACGGAGGCTCCATCCATCCTTGAGTTCGTCCCAGTGACGACCCAAATGAAGTCTAAAGTCCCTGCCCCAAACGTTTCCAACTGGGACAATAAAATAGAAGCAAGACAAGGGGAGAAAACGAAAGAGGCTGGAAACAGACACAACTTAGGAAGAACACATTTCAGCTTCTGCTCCTACAATATTTACGGGAAGCAGTGGGGAGACTCAAGCCAATGACCACGAATTTAGTGCTGAAGACATTCTGCCATTGATGCCTGCTTTTCTTAAAGTAGTGTTTGGCTTGGCCAGCTGTAACCATGCTAGGGAGATTTTGACCCCTCTGTTACCACCACCCCTCTAACCTGTCCAACCGTTGATATATTTCTTCTTCATCCACCACCAAAAAAGCAGCTGGAGGTCTGGAGTTCAATTCCTAGCATCTACATCAGGCGGCTCAACTGCCTGTAACTTCAACTCTTCTGGCCTCCGCAGGTGTCTGCCCTCCATGTGCACAAACCTACACACTCGCATACACATAATAAAAAAATAAAATAAAAAAGACTTGAGTTGGGAGTCTGGATTCAGATCGCCTCTACTCAACCCTTGGCCTTCCCGCTCAGCGTATGTGTAAAGTAACCTTAACTCCTCCGAACCTCACTTTCCTCGGCTATAAAATCAGGGTAGCAGTGTAGTTATATAGATTAAATTAATTAATTCTGCGAGTCAATACATCTAAAGTGTTTTGAGCTATCTGTGCACAGAGTAAGCACTCATAAACATGACTTATGATTGACCAAAAGACATCAGTGAATTAATCAATAAGTATTGATCAACCACTGTGTGCCAGAAATTATAACTAGGTACTCAGAAGAGAAAGGACAGGAAGAATAAGGACCAGCACCATTTTGTATCGTAGGATTTTGGTCTCTTAAACATAAAACACCCACACGAAATAGATATTAAAACAAATTTAATGTTCTCAAAGACCCAGGGCAGGGAGACTTTTTAGAAGACTCCGTTGGGCCTCTCACACTTTAAGGAGATCTTCCCATGCTCTCTCCACCGAGTCAACAGCGGGTTCTCAGGGTCTCTCAGATGAGTGTGAGAACCGCCCACAGGTGAGATAAATTTCTCTCACAGAGATCCACATTCTCCACACACCTGTTCTAACTCGGCTCTCTAGGCCCCTGGAGGAGGCCAGGGAAGATGGTAAAAACTAACAAAAGACCTAGGAAGACATGCATAGTCCCCCAGAGTCCAGGAAGATGCCTCTGAGATGTCAGGTCTAAGCTGCCCATGGTACTGGTGGTATATGGCCTTAGAGAGCAGAGGTGACCGGCATTAAGGCTGTATATCCGCATAGGGTAGGACAGGCCATCCAGGCTCCCGATTTGGAGAGCTGAGCACATAGCAGTGAGTTTAGTTCTGGACTTACTGAGACTAATGTTGAGTGTGGGACATTCAACTGGCAACAGAGGCTGGATTATTCATGCCCTGGAGAGAGCATATTTGTTAGCAGTGAACACCTGGGTGATGGTCGGTGACGTCTGGCTTACTAAATAAACATCCTCTAGATGATTTCAGACTCAAGGAAAGCAAAGGGCTGAGGACAGAGCCTTGGGAAGCAGCAGCATTTAGTAGGTGGGTTGGGGAGAAGTGCTCGTGAAGCTCCCCCGCCCTCAGAAGGAACGGGGATGGGGGGGTAGCAGGGTGGGGATGGCAGGAGAGGGCAGGACGATCAAATGTGGAGTGAGTGGCTGGAGCAGGGAGGAAGACAGCCCGTCAGGACCAGCATCAGGAGCCGTGGACCGTGTTCTTTTATTGTTCATTTTTTAAGTTGGCATACAAACTAATTATAATACGGCATCCCATACACATGCACCAGTGTACATCGCTCACAGTCACCATCCCCACCAACCATCCGCACCGCCTCTCCTCCCTCTGCAGACCCCTCCCTTTCCCTAATGTGTTTGTTTGTTTGTTTGTTTGTTTGTGACAGGGTCTCGCTGCGTAGCCCTGCCTGGCTTGAAACTCGTGATCCTTCTGTCTCTACCTGGTAGACCACTTTTGACATGGCTGCTTGGGAAAGCGGAAAGGGAGAGGAGTCTGAATCTCGTTTTGAAGAACTAGACAGCTCCCCCATCACAGTCCTAACTCCATTCTCTGCTAAGGACTGCATACCCTGGCGGGGCAGATAGAAAGAGCTTTATCGTGTAGCTATCTCTTCCGAACTGGACCCTTTCTCTCGTGGGGGTAGCAGGGTGGCTCAGAAGACGTAGGAAACTAACAAAAACTAATTCTCAGAACTCATGTGAAAAACTAGGACTGGTGAAACATGTCTGTAACGCCAGCCTTGGGAGGGATGGATGGTGGAAGTCCTTGAAGTTCACTGACCAGGTTCAATGAATGACCCTATATATAAAAATTAAAAAAAAATACAGGTAAAGAGGGATGAAGAAAGACATTTGATATCAGCCTTGCTGCCCCCAAAACACACAGACATGCATACACAACACATACACAGTTAGGCCGTTCAGGAAGCTCACAGTAGTTATAAAGCCCACCAGGCTCCTCTTTGAGGTTACGTGAGCGTAAACAATTGCTGGGGCATGGGGGCACTCTTGGAATACCCCGGGGATGTAGCTTTCATCCATGCAGGGTGGGGTTTGGTGATGCAGATGCCTGAGAGTCACCAGGATCCTGTAGGTAACACCAAGGATCTAATGGGCTCACCAGGTTGGAGTTGGGTAGATTTGTTCCTTTGAGGTGCCATCAGTGTCTTTTCTACAGTGAATAACTGTTCACATCACTTTAAGTTAGATGACAACTACAATGTCCGGCTGTACTAGTTCACTACACATACAGACGGAAGGCAGGCGAAGTTTTCTAGAGCGCGTTGTAGCAATGTGCGCCAGATTGTTCAATAAAGCAATTGTACTGCTGTCAGTAGCTCTGCCCCTTGCCGCTCAGGGATGGATGCCTGCTCCAGCATGGTCAATGAGGTAGACAGGGCTCCTATGCACAGGAACATGGACAGCCAGAAAAGCTCAGATCAGCATCTTTCCTAAGCCTCAGGCCCTCGGGAGGTAGCAACTGCCCCGGAGCACTGGGACACCCAGCCTGCAGGTGGCACTGGGGAAATGCTCTGAGGTGGAGAGCCTTCTCACCTTGACACTAAACTAGGCTTTGCTCTGGGTGGGCTCCTAGTTTTAACTCTCTCTGTTTCAGTTGCCACCTGAGGGTAGAGTTTCTGCTTCAAGAGAAGAGTCGTGAGCAGAGGGTAGAAATTTCGCTGGAAGACAGCTTACCTAGAGATGCTTGGCACGGGCTACAGAGGCTGTGGGCATGGGTTTTGTATGATATGCTGTCTAATACGGGAGCTCCACATTATGCTATTGCGGTGTGTTAAGGATTGTTGTAAAGGATCACTCTCCCCATTCAGAAGTAGGTTTACTTCTCCCTTTTAATATGGGCTGGCCTTGTATTGATAAATCAATAGAATCCAATGGGAGCCACATGCCAGTTCCAGGTTTTCCTGGGTCTAGCCTGTTGCTTCTCTATGGGGCCATTTCCCGTTCTGAGTCTCTCAGCACTCAGACACTATTGTGTGAGGATCCCGAGCCTGATACATGAAAAGGCTTCATTCAACAGCTTCAGCTCATGGTCAGCATCAATAGCTGATGGAATGAGTGGTCCATCCCAGTATTCCAGCGTCAAAACTCCCCCGATAATCTCAGATCCGACGGAGATCACAAGAAGCAGGAACACCACCTTGCGGAGCCCGGCCAACCCATGGCCTGTGAGGTGCATCACAACTGTTGCTGTTCCTGCAACTCTGGGTGGCTTGTTACATAACAGTGGGGAACCAGACCGGTTCCCTTTCACGGTTTCCACTCGACTTTAACCTAAATGCTAGAGTAATTGACACATGCAAACCTTAAGTTAGGCACTAACTTCCTTCTCAGCGGCAAGGACTTTTTCCTGTGACCCCTTTCAGTTCCATTTTAAAGTTCCGTTTGCCTCAGCTCCTTACCTGTGCTTGCTGTGAAGGCCTCGGGTGAGAAGCCAAGGCAGAGCGGAACTGGGGAAACTCCCCAGGTAAGGAGATCACCTTTGCCAAGGGAGCTGTGAGAAGCTCGTGGAGTAGATCCATTTTTACACGGACAGTTGAACACAGAGGTCATTTCTTCCTCAAGCATGAAAGAAGGCTGAAAACCGAGGCAGCTCACATGGCTGTGTTCCCGTTCTCTCTAATACCGAGAGTCCATTTTAGTGATACGGTATGATGCTTGATCATCGTAACTATGCCGTCATGACTGTGTGTATGTGTGTTCATTCATGTGTGCATGTGTGTATGAGTGTGTGTGTGTGTACACCCGTGTGTACAATGTGTGTGCTCATTCATGTATGTCTGTTGCGTAAATTCACCCCGGACATGGAATGTGTCTGTAAATCAGGGGATACCTTGATTGTCTTGCTTTCCACCTTGTTTAAGACAGGACATCATTATTTTTTCCACTGGGGACACCAGGCTAGCAGTGACCCGAGCTCTGGGGGATTCCCCTATTTCTGCCTTTTATCATTCTGAGATTGATACAATCATCACTGAGATTACAGATGCTGGCACTACTCACTTAGCTAAAAAAAAAATAAAAATCTGTTTTGTTTTTATTTCTTTGTTTAATTAATTAATTAATTTTATTTATTTATTATTTTTATTATTTATTTGCGTGTCTGTATGTGGGTATGTGTGTTTGTGAGTGCATATGCCCAGGAGGCCAAAAGAGGGCATCAGATCTTCTTGGAATTCCAGGCAGTAGTGTGCTGGGAACTGAACTCAGGTCCTCTGAAAGAGCAGCAAGTGCTCTTAACTGCTGAGTCATCTCTCCAGCCCCTCACATAGCTTTTATGAGGGTTCTAGAGATCGGAACTCGTCTTCCTGCTTTGATGGTAAGTGCTTTACCACTGACCCATCTCCTCAGCACATGGCTATACCTTTATGACCTTGTAGCTCCTGTCACTGTGAGCCCTGCTCAGCCTGGAACCTACTCCACATACCCTCAAAATCTCAGAGATTTGCTTCTCTGGGGAAGGATCATCAATTCCTTTATATTCCATACCCTCCTTCGCAAACCAGGAAGGGATTAGGAAAGCCTAAAGCACCTTCCTCCTTGCCCCATGGGAATCAAAACAAAACGAAAAGCTGGTTTGGTGGAGAGTGTGGTCCTAGGACTGAAGCTTTGAGCTGCAAAGCGTGCTTCAGAAAATTGTGCTTTACTTACTCTGGCCCAAATTCCACCTTTCTTTCTGTGTTGCAATAATAGTTAATAAACATGCTTAGACTCTTCAATAGAGTAAATTAATTAATGCAAGAATAATTTGGTTAATGCTCATATACCATTGTTATAACTCTTAACATTTCAGACATAAAGGAGCTTCTAGCATAATGCTTGCATTGTTTTTCTGTTGTCTGGATCATAAATGATAGCAGGAAGACTCCATTACTAGGAAAAATAAAATTCAACAAGGTGATCTGTGGTGAATTATTGTGTTATGGAATTCATTCCACTTCCAGGCTTGGATGACCTCATAAATTGTTCTTTGGGTTGGCAATGTCGCCCTAGCCCGCTAGAACGAATTATTTCCTTGTAACTCAGACCCCCGGTCTAGTCTGTAATGAAGAACACCTTGTGTGTCTTGGCTGGCATGGGTGGTAGAGTCAGATACCCACAACTGTCTGCGTTGTGGGCACTGAGCTCAGCCATAGGTCCCGAAGGGACAATCGGTGGTATTGTTCACAGTGCATTGCCACGAAAGACAGATGGGAAAGCGTCCAGAATACTGCATCTGGCCCAGGGGTGACTAGAATATGAGATCTGATCCAGGCTTTAGAACTATTATATTAGCCATAGGACAATGGGATTTCCCCCCAATTCTAAGCAACTCAGAAAGACGGTGGCCCAAGACTTGATCATGCAGAGCCCTACCTGTGAGCGCTTCTGGGAACGCTCTTCTTGGAAGAGCAGCGGCACATCCTTGGAGGGTGACAACAGCTACTTTAAAGGAAAGAACTTCAGATCTCTCTGATCCCAAGGTGACAAACAGGCTGGCAAGAGGATATAGCCCTGGAGAAAGGAAAGCTGTGTTTCTGCGGACGCTCCCTTTAACCCTGCAGGGTACAACAAATCACTCTCAAAGCCATGTCCTCTTTCTTCTAAGTGGGAGAGGGGACACATTTTCCTACTCGACACAGAACCAAACCCTCCAAAGGCTTGCAATGACCTGACCTCCAACCTCCAGGTCAGAGCCAGGCTTGCTGACTGTATATCACTTGCTCTCTCTTAAATCCTCAAACAAAACAGCTGTGGAAGATCTATTGTCTCATTACGGACCATGGAAACTGATCCAGAAATGATATTTGCAGCTAAAACCAATGGCCTTAGCTATCCCTCCAACCCCCACCCCCACATCCACTCTCAACTGGCCATATCTGCAAGAACTACAGGAAACCTGGATAGTAGACTTTTCTTTTTTCTTTTTTCTTTTTTTCTTTTTTTTCATTCTACTTGGCCTCTCCTGCTGACTGGCAAGGTGACTCAGAATTTGGGCTGGTGCCTTTCAACACTTTCAACACATGCTTCTGTTGTGAGTGACCGTCCGCTGAGCCAATCAGCTCCCGTCTTGAGGCACTCAGCGGCATCCCCCTTGCAAAAAATCATCCCAACTGAATTTGTTGAAGGTTTATATCCTCATATAGAGGGGTGGAGAGGGACACCCAACTATCCAGCCACCCCTTAACACCTGTAGTATGCAACTCTACTTTGGTTGCCCGAAGCCTGGGGGAGGGGTTAGAGAATAAAAGCTGGGGAAGACTAGAGAGGGAGCTCCCTCTAAGGAGTTATAGGGAAGCCTTCTTCCCGACTAGGTAAAGACTTCCCAGGTGCAGCCTGTTATGGGGAAGGAAATCCCATACTCCTGTAAGTAAACCCTCACCTAAGTCCCGTAGAGAAGCCCAATAATCTCGATGGTTCCTAGAATAAACTTAGGCCACAGTGTGCCTCTGTTTGTCATTGGGACATTAGGAGATGAGGTAGGTGTTGTTTATGTCTCTTCCAGGGAAGGAATTTTAGCAACAGCCTCTAAAATTTCTTCTTTTGACTAGTACTTTAGAAAACCAAATTGCATTTAGAGAGAAATGCTCCCCAGGCAACTGCTATGGATACAGTGACCCTCCGTCTCTGTTTGGGGGATTCTGGGACACATGACTTTCAGCACTCAAACTGGAAATGTCAAGCATATTGGAGCAGGAGTGGATGGAAGAGCTGGGTTCCCATAATCCCACACAGGCTACTCTGCAAACACAGACTGCTAACCTAGGAAATTTAGGCGATTTCTCTCTCATTACCCATCATGAATGAATATGAGCTCTAGGCCCACGGACCTATCAGAGACCTTCCTGCATGCTATGCCTGCTAAAGGAAACCAGCCATGTGCAAATGGCCCGTCAGAGCGTAGGTTATCCTCGCCGAGAGCCTCCATTTCTTTTTAGAGTGTGTTCTGCGTTATATGACCTGGAAAATCACATCAAAGGGCTAATTCAGGAACTCGGCCATCTAAATGTGTTGCAAGAATGGTTGACAGATTTTCTCTTCCCCGAGGCCATCTGAGTATCTTTACAGGATTCTGAGTCAGAGACCAGAATCCCTTAGTGGAGGGCAGTTCCTTTGCTAAGTCTGGAAAAGATACACATGTTATAAAGAGTGGAGACATTTGCCTTAACCCAGAAATGGTTCGTCTTACCGAGAAAAAAAAAATGCAAAAAGCACAAAGGAAAGTCTTGTTCTATCACATGGAAGTCCCATGATAACGCCAGCCCAGTGGAGCAGGTTATTGATAGACTAACAAGATGAAGATGGAATTCGATCATCAAACTGTTAAAAATTTAACCACCCTGACCAAAACACTGCTTTCTAACTTTCAGAAGTGTAGGATCATTGGGGAGACTACGAGACAGTAAGTCACAACGTTGAGAGGATCCGGATATAGTAGTAATAGCCATTTATCCCTAAGGTATTCTCCACTCCGCACAGTTCTGTGACACAGCCACTTAACTGGGCAACTAGGCCCTAGAGATGAGATGTCGCTAGAGCAGGGTGAAAATGACTTTCAGTTCTCTGCAGCTAGAAATGTAAAGGCACTTTAAAATTCTGTAGCCAGGCCTGGGATCTTTGGAGTATTGTTTTGGAACCAAAGTTACTGCTATCCCAGAAGAGGAAAGAGGAGGGTCTGTGAAAATGGAAGCTTTGGGCCGGATACAGAGTGAGCCTTGAACACCCAGCATCCCAATCGCATCTTGGTCTTCCCTGGCCCTTCTAGACCAGGGCAGTGGCCTGCCTTTAGTCTTCTAGTCCGTGTCTAGTCACTAGTCCTCTCCTATGTCTGCATATTCTCGTCTCACTTAATGCTAGTGTGTTCTCTCCCTCTCCCACCCATACTTGCAGGTGTGGTTCGAGACTCGCCTCCAGCAAGAAGGCTTGATTAGAGCAGGAAGCCCTTTCCAATGCTCAGATCACCTCAGCTTGGAACACAGGGAGCTTCACTCATTGTCCCCTTAGTAGATGACAGTCTCATGCCCAGATGTTCTCATTTTTATGGTCATCACCTCACTAGACTGCAAACTCCTGGAGAAAAATGTTTGTCTTCCGTTCTCTAGATATATCCAGCCAGATCTGGCCAGTAGCAGGAACTCAATTGTGACTGCTAGCATCTTTTTTGAGACAGAGCGTCATTCTGCAGCCCAGGTTGGCTTTGAACACATGATCCTCCTGCCTCAGGCTCCTAAGCGTGGTGTTACAGGTACTGAACCACCACACTGATATTATTCCATACAACATTCAAAGTTCAATGACACAGACATCTGCTTACCCTGCGACCTTGCAATTTCATACCTAACTATTCAGCCAAGAATAAAGAAAATAAAATAACTATACAAGAATGTTCAGTTTATTCACAATTTCCCCCCACGTCTGCCAAAACCAAAACAAAACAAGCCCCTGGAAACAGGCCATATGTCCACAAGCATAACAATAGAAATAGTCGGGACTGGAGAGATGGCTCAGCAGGTAAGAGTACCTGCTGCTCTTCCAGAGGAGCTGGGCTCAGTTCTCAGCACCCACATGACAGCTCACAACTGTCTGTAACTCCAGTTCCGGGGATTGGACACCCTCACATCAATTGCACATAAAATGAAATAAATTATTAACATTATTATCTTTTTTTTTTTTTTTTTTTTTGGTATTTTGAGACAGGGTTTCTCTGTTGTAACTCTAGCTGTCCTGGAACTCACTCTGTAGACCAGGCTGGCCTCAAACTCACAGAGATCCGCCTGCCTCTGCCTCCCGAGTGCTGGGATTAAAGGTGTGGGCCACCACCACCCAGCAAATAAATTATTTTTTCAAAAAGAATAGAATTACTCAATGAAATATCACTTGGCAATAAATACTATAAGCCCACCAAAAATCCAATACTGTGATGCATCTCAAGTAAACTACACTGTGTGAAGCCTCTTGCAGAATAGCAAGTCTGCAGGATTTTATCTGGATGAAGTTTTGGAACAAATAAAACTCAGACTTGTGCTGGATTTTTTTGGGGGGTTGGGGGTAAGGTGGAGACAGTGCCTGGAAAGGGGCTCCAGAAAACTCTCGCAGATGCCCTACTATTTGACACGGATTGGATTTTCCCACAAGCATGCATTCCCCAAAGCTCCCCAGCTGTTTACTCAAGATTTGTGCATTTCATTGAAGACAAATTTTATCTTAAAAGAAAAAACAAAACAAAACAAAACTGTAATGGGTCTCAAATGTTAATAATATACATGTGGAAGAGAACTAATTTTTACAATGTACTTTGAAGCGCATTAGAAAAAAAACAGTGCGTTCAGGGGGACGAGCAGGTACGTGGTGAAGATTCACAGACATTAAAGCAAGCAAAGAAACAAACAATAGCTTGTATGGACAGTACCGTGGTCACTGGGCTGACCCTTCCTGCTTTGGGCAGGAAGGGGGGAACTCACGAAAAGCCCCTCTGACAAGGCTGTACCAGAGAGGGTAGTACCTTTTGTGTCCTCGGGGTGGTCAGGTTTCCAGGAAGCCAGGGAAGGGGTTGGTGTGGAAGAGGCTGTGAGGCCTGCTGCCCGTGGAATGGACAGAATCCAGATAGAAGCTGGGTGCCAAGGGGACCGGGTAGGAGGCAGGGCCCGGCGGGGGGACTGGGTGGGGGTGCCGCACGGCTTAAGTCTTTGATCTCCCGCCACTGCCTAGAGGGCTGCCCTATTCCTGGCGCTGCCAGGTCCAAAGGAATGCTTGCTGTGTGACAGCCTAGCTGAGCTCCCTCTGTCCTGGGGCCAGCCTTGAAGTCCAGCATCAAATCTGGGTTCAAAGGACGATCTTTTCTTAGGAAACACTGATAATCCAAACCACATCTGACCCTGCCCCTCCTTTGATAGGGTAAGTGGGCTGGTAGATCAGAGGACAGCTTCAGATTCCATCCATCTGGATCTCGGCAGAGGTTGCAAACTGGCAGCCCTGGGGCTGGATCCAGCACACAGATGTGTGATGTGTTTTGTTTGGCCTCTCAAAGGGCTGTTTTTTAAAGTTTGGTTCGGTTGCCAGAATTTTAAATCACATAAAATCTGGATGGCCTGCATTTCCAGAACAACACCGGCCGCGCGACAGGGCAGTTGGCAGCTGCCCCTAGGGGCCTGGCCCTCATTTACTCCTGTCTTGCAGCACCCTGTGGCTGTGGGTGCTCAGGGTTAGTCAGTCCCTGCATGCCATTGTCCTTTGTATGATGAGAGAAAAGTCAAGGTCAGCTATAGTCATGCTGAAAGAGCCTCATGCAGCAAGCCCAGCGTTCAGTTCTAGGGACACAACCGAGAACCAAATGGCTTGGTCTCTGTTCACAGGCATTTGGACTCTGGGGTGGAAGTCAGAGAGAAAGAACAATTTAGAACCATGAAAGGGATACATGTCTGGATTTGTCTGTAAAGGCATTCCCAGAGAGGTCTCACCCTGAATTGGCAGCACTGCTGCATGGGTTGGGGACCAAGACTGAACAAAAGGGGGAAGATGGTAGAGCAGCAGCATTCAACTTTCCCTGCTCCCCAACTAAAGATGAGGTGAGTGACGGGCTCCCCGTGTGGCCAGAGCTGCTCTCACTGCCTCCCCTCCCCATTCTGAAGGACTGTACCCTAAAACTGTAAGCCACAGTCCATTCTTCCTGCTTCAAGTTGCGTTATTCAGGCGCTTGGTCACAGTTACAACAGAAACGCAGTAACTGATACGGAAGGGAGGGAAGGAAGGGATGAAAGACAAAGGGGAACGAAAGAAGAAAGAAAGAGAAGAAAAGGAAGGAAGGAAAAGAAGGAAGGGGGAGAAAGAACAGGAGAACGAGGAAGAGGTGGAGAGAGTCAAACATGGAAAACCAGTTTGTCCTATCAGACAAGAGAAGACTGGACAATGTGACCGGGGTGGGAGATTTGTCACAGACAAGATGGTGAGAAGGCTCACTGGGGGTGACAATTTTAGACAAAGTCCGTTAGGTTGAGAAGACTGAGGAGAGAGCGCTGGTGTGAGAGGAAAACCCCGCTGTGGAGAAGTCCTTTTGACGCTGAGGGAAGCCGCTGTCAGTGGCAGGCTGGTAGAACAAGCTCAGGGTGGAGGAAGTGGCCCTTAGAGCTCAGATCTTATTGTGGGTGCAGTAGGGAGACACTGAGGGTTCGGGGCCGTGAAGAGGTATGCTCAACTCCATAGCTCCATAAGACTGTCCTCGTTATCAGTGTAGTTCAGCTAACAGTCTCATTAGGAGTCCGTTGTAAATTACAGGTAATGAGGATGGTGGGGGGAGGGGCAGAGAACTAGCAGCAAGTACAATTCAGAGCAAGTCAAGGCAGCTGGATAGGAGAGGAAAAACCCTGAAGACCGTGAAGCTGACCACATCGGAAACTTCGAAACTGACTGCACTAGATGTTGTATTAATCACTCTTCCCATCGTTGTGACAAAGTACCCAACACAGTGCAACTTCAGGAAGAAGTTTTACCTTGGCTCACAGTTTGAGGGTGTGTCTGTCATGGTGGGAAAAGGGTGCAGCAAGAATAGCTCTATCTGTGGCAACAGGAGCTTGAGGCAACTGGTTCCACTGTGTCCTCAGTCAGGACGCAGAGAGAGATGTAGAGGAACACTTGGAATTTTTATGTTAAGAAAAGCTTTTTGGTTTAACTGACTAGTCACTGGAGGTCCGTGCTCCCCCAGCTGTGGTCGGAATTGGAGTGATTGATGCAGGTGGCTATAATTTGGTTGGGTGCAATTGTTCTGGCACCTGTAGCTTGTCTTTGGGATTGCATGCCACATGGGTTTATGGGAACTTTTGGCTTAGGGCATAAAGGTCTGAAGCCCCAAAAGTGGAGGTGGGCATTTGTTGCTGGTTCTTGGTTGGGTTGTTGTCATTAGTTAGCATGAGAACAAAGGTTGGAGAGATGAGAGCTTAGGACAGCCTAAAAAGAGGCTGTGAAGATTTCCACCTTTCTCTCTTTCTGTATGAAGGCCACTTGTAAAAGCAGTGAAGATTTCTATCTGTCCTTTCTCCTTCCCTAAATCGAGGGTAAAAGATTGTAGCTACCTTTACAGAGAGACCTAGCTTTCTCCTTTTCCCTTTTCATTCAGCCTGCGATCCCAGGCAAAGGAGTAGAGCAATTCAGTCAGCATTCATGGTGGGCCTCTCTCCTCAGCTAACCAGTTAACACTCCCTAGAAATAAGCACGGACACACTTGCAAGTGTCTCTCTGTCTTGATCCCAAACCCAGTCAGGTTGACAACGAAAATTAACTATTACATATGTAAATTTGTGGGAGGAGGAAGACAAAATTGTTCAGAACTTTGTTGCTTTCAGCCTCTTCTAGAACACGTTTTCAGCCACATGACCGCCGTCTTTGGTCACAGGGCGAAACCATTTAGTACAAACAGAAAATGCTGCGACCCCCACAGATTTTGTAATCTCTTCCATAACAGATGAGTGTCATAAGTTTTCAACAGTGTATATGGCATAGCACTGAACAAGAAAAAGAACCAGAGACTCCTCCACATGTCACCGGCTAACACTCTCCTTAACGAACCTCTTCTGGGTGCTGGAGTCACTCTGGAAGCCCCAGGCCTCCCAGAGGTTCTGGTTTCATTGCTCTGCACCGTGATCTGGGGACCTAGAGTTTTAAAGCTCCCTGGAGGCTCTTAGGTACAGCCTTGGTGGAGAACCACTTCCTAGAGCAGAAATTCTCGATGTAGGGAAAGTCACAACAGCAGTGGCCGTAAAACATGGACTCTTACAAATGTCAGTTTTCCTTAGTGCCAACGAAATATGCATTTCTGCGAAGGGTGCCCAGCTTTCTGCTTCTGGTGATCCCAGGTAGTCCTGATCCTCTGAAACTTGAGAGCTGCTGCTCTGGACTCTGCTTTTCAGTTTGAGAAGATAGGACAGACAGACAGACAGATAGACAGTTCTCACCAGATCCTTATCAGGTGAGCAGAGATTGTCTTTTGGACACATGAAGCAGGGAACAATTCCATGATGGGTGAGGGAGGGGCACAGCACACACTCAAACAAAACCCAGGGCAGTTGAAGTCTAAGGTAATAACATGAATTAAAGCCCCTACTTTGTGACATTTCTTAAGCCTTGTCAACTGACAATTCTGACAATGAGCAGTCCTGTCCCCACCAGAAGCCTGGAGAGAGGTCCAGAGGGTTAACAAGCTGAGTCTTTAAAGGCCAGATGGGAAATGGCTTTGGACCATTGCAACAGGAATGTAGCCACAGGCGATGCATGAATGAACAAGTATGTCTGTGCTCTAACAAAACCTGACTTACAAAAACAGGCAGAGGGGCAGTGTGGACCGCTCACTTGGTAAGGTGCTTGCCCTGCAAGCATGAAGACCCGGGTTCAATCTTCAGCACTTGTGTTGAAAGCCCAACTTAAGCCCGGTGCTGGGAGGTAGAGACAGGGGATGTCAGGAGCTTGCTGGCTAGTCTAGCCCAACCTGTGAACTTCAGGTTTTCTGAGAGATTCTGTCTTAAAAAATAAGATTGAAAGGGATGAGAAAGACACTTGACATTGACTTCCACACCACCCCCACGTGCATGACTACCACATAAACATATGCACATGCAGGAACAGATACACACACACACACACACACACACACACACACACACACATAGATTAAGGGTCATATTTGGAGTGGGACAGGAGTCCTGTTCTGGAATAAGGCTCAGGCTAGGATTCAGTACTGACTAGGCCTCTGTCGAGTATACCCACTCACTCTTCACAGGAATCATGTGGGGAGTCCTAGAAAGCCCAACTGTATAGTTGTTCATTGAGATTTGAGTCTTAATTGTCCCCCAGGTACCGTATACTTGGTCACTGTATATTGGGCATAGGCTTGGCCACTGGCTTATCCTGGGGAGAGGTGGAGGAACCTTTAGAAGATAGGGCCTACTGTGAGGAATTTAGGTCATTGGGTCTTTGTGGGCATGCCTTTGAAGGGGATGCTGGGGCCATTCCTTCCTTTCTCCTCTGCTTCTCAGCCACCACAAGGTAAGAAAGTTTCCACCATGATACCCTACCTTGGGCAGGCCTCAAAACAATTAAAGCCAAGCAACCATGAGCTTAAGCCTCTGAAACAGAGGGTCCAACGAAATCTTTCCCTCTTTCGGGTGACTTTCTCGGGAGTTTTGTCAAAATGAAGGAAAGCTGACTACCATGTTGCCCCAGGGGTATAAAGTGGAGAGGGCTAAGACCAGTTGGAGGAAGTGAGCAGGCTTGCTAGCTAAACCCAGCGGCAGTGCTCCTGGAAATTACCTTCATGGAAAAGTGTGGAACATTATTAAGAAGTCACTTGAGTCCGGAAAGGAAAAAATAACAGCTATTATTTGTGAGGAAGAGCCAGCCGAGAACCAGAAGGCAAGTACTTGACTAGGAAAAACAATCTCTATTTCAAACCCACAGAATAATTGCAGGATTCAAACTCTGTGAGCACTTAATGGGGATTGCCGAGAAATGAAGCTCAGCGCGACAGAGAGTGAGAGCAACCCTTAGAGTGAGGAGTCATAACACCAGGGAACTTTGTCTTATTTTAAAATTTATCTTAAGGGCTGGAGAAGTGGTTAAGAGGGATTGCTGCTCAGTCATGAGGACCAGAGTTCAGATCCCAGCACACACATCAGGTAATTCACAAATGTCTGTAGTTCCACCTCTAAGTGATCTAACGCTCTTTTTCTGTCTCTGCTGGGCATCCACATGTGTGCATATGCTCCCATCCACGTGCATCCAGACACATCCAAACATATACACATCAATAACAAAAATTCATCTTAAGGTACTTGTTTGGGAGCTGGAGAGGTGATTCAGTGGGTAAGGGTACTTGCTCTGCAAGCATGGGGACTCAAGTTTGAGTCACCAGCCTCTACATAAAAAGCCAGGCATGAGACAGGTGGATCCTAGGGGCTTATCGGCTAGCCTGCCTAGCCAGAATGGTGAGCTTCCTGTTCAGTGAGAGACCCTGTTTTAAGATAATAAGGCAGAGAAAGACAGAGGATGCTTAGTAGCCTGCTCTAGACTCTGTGCAAGCAGAGGAACACACTCACAGGTGTGTACCACACACATACACTATACTTGCCCCCAAACAAGGAATATTTGTGTATGTAACTAAGCAATATATATAATAGATTATATATATATATAAATATTTATGTGTATATGTACACACACACATACACATACACATGCATACGTTGTCTTAGTCTCTTCTCCTGTCTAACAAAAGGGAACAAGCTTAAGGGAGAACGGGTTTCTTTTAGCTCACAATTCCAGATTACAGTCTGTCGTAGGAAAGTCAAGGTGGCAGATACTTGAAGCAGCTGGTTACATTGCATGCGTAGCCGAGCGCAGAGAGGGATGAATTAAAGCACACATGCTTACTGCTCAGCTCCCTTCGCCCGCTCTTACATAGTCCAGGGCCAAAGCCAGGGAATGGTGCTGCCTACAGCCAGCTAGATCCTCCCACACCAATGAACATAATCAAGATAATACTCTACAGACATGTCTACAGGTCAACCTGGTCCAGACAATCCCTCATTTAGACCCTCTTTTTAGTGTCAAGTTGACGTTAAAACTATTATGTCACGTGCATTTGCATTATGAAGCTTGGAGGATGACGGAAACTCATTATCCAATGAGATACGACATCATCAATAATACACGCACCTAATGCTTTTTCCCCAACCAGGGGCCCTCCGTCTTCAACACAGAAGTAATAATTATTTGGCGTGTATCACTCCATTCACATGTGTGGTTGTCATGGTTTGAACATAAAATGTACCCACGTATGTTGAGGGATTGATTGGTGTCCAGCTAAAGGAGGAAGTTCCAGATGTGGGCCCTGGCTGTTAGAAGTAGGTCCCAGGAGGTATGACTTGGTAAGTTGTACCTGGTACCCAGTCCCTTTCTAGTCTCTGCTTCCTGTTTACCATGATGTTAAGAAACACCTTGGATCTGGAAATGTGGCTCAGTGATCAAGAGCTTGTACTTTCCGAGGACCCAAGTTCAATTCCTAGGACCCACATCGTGTGGCTCATAACCACCTATTACTCCAGTTTCAAGGGATCCAAGGCCCTCATCCTGAGCATACATGCACATACACATGCTCAAACATACAGAAATAATAAAACAAATCTTTAAAAAAAATTACCTCTTGTGTTTCACCAGGGGCCCAGAATCAACTCAGCCAAGGACTATGGGCTGAAGCCTCTAAAACAGTGATCTTTATTCTTCCTTTTCAGTTGCTTAGACCAGAAGTAGTGTCACGGAGACTAGAAAAGTAACTATCGCCTGCTGCCCAATGGCTAGCCCCGAGAACATATACATACAAGTAACATACATGGACTTAGCAGATTGTATTCTGTATTTAGAAACACAGACACACATCTAACGGCAATTAAAAAAAAAGAGGCCATGGATTTGAAAGAGAGAGGGAAGAAGTACAAGGGAGTATTTGGAGGGAATAAAGAGAAAGGGGAAATGATATATTTATAACCCCCGAATAAAAACAAAATTTAAAAGTAACGTGATCCCTGTTGCTGTATGAATTGGTGTCTGTACCTGTGTCTGCTTGTTCTGTTCCGTCATTCCACTACTCGGAACCACTCTTTGATTTTGACCACTGTTCATGACCAGTAGAATTGTTTCTTTATTTGTTGTTGTTGCTATTATTAATATGATGCTGTTCATACAAACCTGTATGGACACGTTTTTCTTGAATAGATAGTAGCGAGTTTTCTGGGTTATACGCTCAATGTATGTTTACGTTTTTAAAAATCATCAAGCCCAATAATTCTATATTTCTCCTAGCAATATACGGAAACACCAGTCTCTCTCCATTCTCACTGATGCTGGGCATCTCTAATCAGTTGATATCTCCGTTTTGATCTCTGTCTCTAGATGAGTAATTATGTTCAACCTCTTTCCCAGTACCTGTTGGTCATCTGTATACCTTTGATAAATGTCTACTTAAATGTCTAATAATTGTAAAATTATTGGGTTATTCATTCTCAGATTCTTTTTCTTTTCAATTTAAAAAAATACACAATAGCCACAGCATGCAACTTACCATTTATCCATTTCTAACTGTACCGTTCTGTGTCACTAAGTACATCCATGTTGTTATAGGACCATTACCACCAACCATCTCCAAAACATTCCTGCCATCCACAAATGAAATCCCATAGTAGTAAACTACAATCTTTTAACCTCAATTTAGGGAAAGAGAAAGGAAGGATAGAAAGAAATTTTCACCGCTTTTGCAGGCAGCCTTGATAGAGAAAGAGAGAAAGGTAGAAAATTCCTCATCTATATTTAGGCAGTCCTAAGCTTGGAGAGGACTAGCTGACAGTGAGTCAGACTCACGCCTCAGTTAACTATCTGCAAACCCAATCTCTCCAACAGATGTTCTTCTATGCAAGAATCAACACACTAACGATGGACAAACCAACCAATGAATCACCAACCAACACCCACTCTGGCTCTTGGGGCTTCAAACCTTTTATACTCTAAGCAAAATTTCCCATAAACCCAAGGGGCACGCAATCCCAAGAACAAGCTACACGAACCAAAACAACTGCACCTAACCAAATTATAGCCACCAGCATCAAGCATTCCAAATCCAACTCATAACCATCCACCACACCTGGGATGGGAACACAAACCTAGTCCAAATGCCGTTTTGTGTTTTTAAAGAACCAAAATAACAAAAAGTTTTTCCAATGTCCCGCAATAAAATCCCATGCCTATTAAACATCATTTTCCCATTACCCCTGCCTATTTTACAGTTGTGAGAACATTTAAGTTTACGTTCATCAGAGGTACACAGGTGACCAGCAAGTACAGACTTGGGCCTGGAGAGATGGCTCCGTGGCTAAGAGCACTGGCTGCTCTTGCAGAGGACCTGGATGTGGTTGCCAGCACCCACATGGTGGCCACAGCCCCCTGTAAATCCCATTCCAGGGGATCTGATGCCGTGTTCTGGTCTCCACCAGCCCCAGGCATGCACGCGGTGCACATGCGCACATGCAGGCAATCGCTCATCTATAAAAAATAAACATAAATGAACAGTGCTTTTCCTATGATGTCTTTTTCTGATGCCCAGTTAGTGTTGCTGCCAACGAATTGGAAACTGGTCTTACTACATTTTTGAAAGATTTTGTGTAGGACTGATACTTTTTAAGTGTTTAAAAAAAAAAAAAGTGTACCAATAAAGCCATCTAGACTTTTGCAGGATGTTTTGTTGTTGTTGTTTTGTTTTCTTTTGAGGGTTTTTAAACAGCCAAGTCAATGTCTTTATTTTTAATTTTACCAAGGTTAATTTTTTTCTCTTCAATTTGTTTTAGTAATGTGTCCGTTTAGAAATCTGACCATTTCATCTAAATCGTCTCATTTGTTTAAAAGAAATTGTCCATTTCCTCACAAGCTTTTTGCCTTCAACAGGTTCTCAGTTTTCTCTTTTTGAATCTTCTATTTTTTTCCCCTTTGTCATTTATTGAAAATTTTATATATTTTCTTGCTCTTTTTGAAAAGTTAACTTTTAAAAGTTTTATTGATTTGTCCTGTTATGTTTCTCTTCTTTGTTGGTTTCTACTTCATACTTTATTATTTTCTACCTTGTATTTATTTTATGTTTAAATTGGTCTCTTTTTTTTTCCTGTCCATTTGAGGCAAAAATTATACTGTTGATTTTATATTTTCAGTATAAGCGTTCAAAGCCATAAATTATCCTTTCTGCCAACCTGAGCTGCAACCAAAATTTTGGATGTTGTCTGTTGCCATTTGGTTCAGTTCAAGATACTTTCCAACACAGTCATGATTTCCTCTTCAGTTCACAGTGTGTGTTTACTTTACAAATACTAGAAAGCTGGTTTTTTTTTCTATTGTCAATTTCTAATTTAATTCTTCTTTGACCAGCAATATCTTTTATGGCTTAAAGTGTTTAAAATGTATTGAAATGCATTTTTTGTCTATCATAAAATACATGGAGTATTTTACACGTGCATTAAAAGGTCGGGTCCATCCCTCTGCTGTTGGTTGAATGATGCCGTGTGTATTGGATCAAGTTGGCCAGATCCATATCCTCTGTATCCTTACAGATTCTCTGTCTAGATACTCAGCTAACGGAAGGATTTTCTTTTTTAAATATATTTTTATTTATTTTTTTAATTTATGCACATTGGTATTTTGCCTGCATTTGTGTCTGTGTGAGGGTGTCAGATCCTCTGGAACTGGACTTGGAGAGAGTGTGAGCTGCCATCTGGGAGCTGGAATCCAGCACCCGGGTCCTCTGGAAGAGCAGCCAGTGCTCTTAACTGCTGAGACATCGCTCCAGTCCAAAATTATTTCTTTATTTGTCTTTTATTCTCTGTGTGTGTGTGGGGGGGGGGTATGTGTGAGGTTTGTGTTCCCATGCATGGAGGATCTGTGGAACAGACAGGGCATCCAGTCCTCTGGAACTGGGGTTATGGAGAGCTGTGAGCTGCCATGTGGGGTGCTGGGAATTGAACCTGGGTTTTCTGGAAGAGCAGCCAGTACTCTTAACCACTGTCTCTATCTCTCCAGCCCCGGAAGGATATTCTTAAAATCTGCAAATATAATGGATAACGCCTGTTTTTCTTCTCAGTTCTGTCAATAGCATTCCCTTTTTGTCTTCTCACATTTGTTGCTCATGCTGCAAAACCACTCTAATTCTTTTATGTCACTCTTCGCAGTTACATGTATTTCCTTCTATTTACTGTCAATGTATTTATATTTTCATATCTAAAGTTTGTCCTTTGTAGACAGGACTTTGTCCTGGGTAGATCTTCCTTTTTCAGTCCAATCTGACTATCTTTTTTTGCTTTGTAGTCTCAGAATTTCTTCCCACATGCCTTCCATTTTACAAATCGTTTCTTCAGCTCTACCTAACCTGACACCTAATCCCCTATTACATTTTATAGTTCAATTTTCATGTTTTTTACTTCTAGTAGTCCTATATTTATTTTGTTCTTGATAACTATTTTCCTTACTCATTTTTGTGACCGTGTTCTTTATTTTTTAAAGCATTTTATACGTTGTTCTGGCTAGTTTTTATTGTCAATTTAACACAACCTAAAGCCATTTGGGTAGAGAGAATCTTACTTGGATAATCGTCCCAATCAAATTGATCTGTAGCTACATCTGTGTGGGCTCATTTCGATGACTTATAGGGGAGAAAGAAGAAACGATGTCATCTCTGGTGCTACACATATGGATGCACAGAGCACACACACACGCAAAGGCATACAGTGTGCACAGGTACATGCACACAGCCCTCACAGGGACACACGAGCACATAGCACACAGACACATGCACATGCACATGTACACAAACACATGTACTATCTTGCCCATACTTTATAACATGATTAATCTAATGAAAATCCAAAGCACTGAGTCAGTTGCAATTTCCCTGTGTGATGTCACCCAGTGTTTAAGTATTCCTTCCTCCTGACTCTTAACCATCATGATACTTACTCTAATCGGCCATGTGTCTGTTTCACCACCAGACTGTAAATTATTTAAGAGCAGAGACTATAGCTTTTCATCAGCACCTTGGAGATTGTATATACTCAATAAATATTTGTTAAATTAATTCATGGATGTAAATGAGTCAATAGTTACAGTGAGCAAATTCCAGGGGCAGGGGTATGCTCCTTTGGGCCTGGGTTTTCTTTCTCCCTGTTTCTTGGAGTAGTCAGTGAGGGAGGTTTTTTTGTTTTTTTTGTTTTTTTTCATAAGGTAGAAGTGGTCAGTGCTGATTTAGAGGATGAGGTAATTATCTGTGAGCCTTTGAAATGTATGAACCATGCTGTGGTATCTGGAAGAAAAATCATTTTCCAAAAGCAAGCTCCCATTATAAGTAAAGGATCCAGGATGGTGGCTACCTAAAGTCTGTTTGGCCATGATGACTAGTCTAAGCCTCTTAGCCTTATTCCATGCTCCTTGCCAATAATCTGCAGCTAGTTATGTGGAAGAGGACAGCTGCCTGGATGCTTCCAGAGAAGCTGCCTCTCCATTCAAGAGAACTGGGTGACAGTGTTCCAATGCTCTATGCGCCTTGTGTCATCTAGATTCACACCGTGTCATCCTCAATAGCCGCGTCTGCAGCGGAGGAAGCCAGGTGAGCAGATGGAATAGAGGGAGACAGCCCGCCTTGCTGATGTCAGAGAAATCACATGGGATCCCTGTCTGCCCAGCTTTTCTCCTCTGTGAGATGATTGTTTCCGGAGCTACTGTGTGTGTGTTGGGGTGGGGGTGGGGAACACGCCCCTAGTGCTAACTAAGCACATGGTGAGCTGGAGCAGGCAGACTATGTGAGTCGGTGAGTCCAAGATCAGCCTGAGAAAGAGTGAGACTCTGGCTCAGAAAAGAAAAATAATAAGAATCCCAATGGTTTAAGCTAGTTTAAATTAGAGATTTTGTGCACTTCAGACTTCCCCTCCCCCACAAAGTTGTACAATTACAGATCTATTACTAGAGGAGGACTTGGGATAATACAGCTTGAATTTCTCATTTTCACATTGAAGAAACACAGACTGACCAGGAGAGGTGGAGTAGTTTGTACAAAATTGTATAGAACAGGAAAACCAAACCGGAACTGACTCCAGAGTGCAGTCTGTTTAACCAGTCTTTCTTTGATACTGGCCATTGTCACTTCAAAGGAAGAGATGATTAGAAACCAGACATATTTTGAGCATAATTATCTGTAACTTTATTGCAAAGGCTTCTGGGACAGCTTTCCCTTTTCTTCTATCTTTACTCAGCCCCCTTTCCCCCTGGAAAGGAGTCATGATATCTGGAAGCGATGCAGCCCTCAAGTCTCTATGGGACATGGAGCCAATTTATTAAAAACTCTGGAGAGGAATTTCCTCCCCAGCTCTAGACTGGATGGTTTGGTTGGAGAACTGCAGGCCTCTTCTTGTTCATGGTGGAGGTGTGAGAACTTAGGTATCCATTTGTACATGTTGGTGGGCATGAAAGTCAAAGTTAAAAGCATTCCCAGTGTATGCTCATTGAAGCATTTCTTTCATCTCTCTCTCTCTCTCTGATAGGTTGACTGACTACAACAACAGGAATTCAGGCAGGGCTTCTTCTGTTTCAAGAATGACATGTATTTTTCTTCCTGCATTGACTATTTTTAAACTACATCTAATTTTGGCATTTTGCTTGATTTTGTTACCTTGTTTGTTTGTTTGTTTGAGACAGAGTTTCACTGTTGTAATTCTGGCTGCCCTGGAACTCACTCTGTAGTCTAGGCTGGCTATAGAGATCTGCCTGCCTGTGCCTCCCGAGTGCTGGGATTAAAGGCGTGTGCCATCACCACCCAGCTAGGTTTTGTTACTTTTTATTTTGAAACGTACACACAAGCTGTAACATTAGCACAATTAATCCCTAGGCATTTTCTGTCCAATCTAACAAATGCTTAGTACATATTTTGCTGTATTTCTCACCCTTTTTGTATGTGATGGTTAATGTTGACTGTCAGCTTGATTGAACTTGTCTGGTTCCTGAGAGAACTGTAAATTACGCTTCTGAGTGTGTCTATGGAGGTGTTTCCCCAAGAGAATCAACTCCCCTGAATTCAAGCAGCTCCATCCCAGGGGCTCGGGGGCCTGGATGGAATAAAAGGGTAAAGGGAGGTAAAGCAAGGACAGACATCTCACTGCCTGCGTCCTGGTCCCATTGGGTGTCTTCCTCAAACACACTCCCTCTCAGTTTTTGGGATAGCTCTCTCACCAAACATGAACCACTCTAACTAGCTAGATTGGTTGGCTAGTAAGCCCCAGGGGGGCTCACCTGTCTCCACTTCCCATCATGGGGACTCCAGGCATGTGCCCCCTCTGGCTTTTTACTGTGGCTAATCAGAGCTCAGGTCCTCCTCCAGCTTATGCAGCAAGCACCTTACCCACTGGGCTCTCTGCTCCCCACCCCATGAGCCTTTTGGGTCTCCGTTGCAGACACCATCCATGCTAACCCCAAATATTTCCATGTGCATTCCATACAAACTAGAATGGCATCTCCAGGGCTGGGGCTGTAGCTCAATAGGAGAATGTTGGCCAAGCAAGCATGAGGCCCAGGTTCAATTCTCACAACAAAAAGCAATCAACAACTGACATCCATAATATATAATAATACATGAGAATTCTCTTATATAACTGCTATACTGTTATGAAATGTAGGAAATTTAAGACCGAAGACCTTCCCAATACTTCCCAGCTCATAAGGCAGGTACATGTGTCCTGCTTTTCCACCCTCATTAAGGCAGTACTTTCACTGTGATGAGGCTCCAGTCTAGCTGGGTTCTCATAGCTTTTTGGTCTTTCTTAATCCAAAATGGTCGTTAAGCCTCTGTATTTATTATATAAGATGGGCATTTTTCTTATAAAAAAAAGAGAGAGAGAGAGAGAACAAGCCTGTTGCTTCAAGGAATGAACCTCTATCTGGTAGCCTCTTCATGATGAGATTTGAGTCACGATGCCTGGACAGGAGCATGGCGTCGGTGATATGTTTTCAGAGCATCACATCAATGGGTTACGCCTCGGTCTGCAATGTGGAGTCAATACAATCAGTTAGTTATAAAGTGAAGCTCATCTCTGGCTCATCCTAGTCTGACCTGTTTTCCCTGGGAGGAGTAGAGAAGTGTCCTTCTTATGTGGCTGTTGGTCTGAGTAGAGTCATTGCCATGGTCTGAGAGACTGACCTACAGCGCAGGCGATAGCTTCAGAATGGACTCTGCGCACCACATTTTGAGCAAGCAGGAATGAGTCTCTCCCAGACACAATGGGCTGGCTGCCAGGCATCCTGGAAGCCACTGGGAAAGGGTTAATATGGACGGAGGACATCTGGCTTTCTTTAAGGACTGCTCAGCCTCCCTAAATACACCTGAAAAACTTGAAGTCCCAATTTCCATGGAACCCACAACCAGAGAGCCCTAACCTGTGATTTATATAAAAAGTAGCCATTCCTTAATTTCCCCCCACAAGGGTCGCATTCTTACCTTATGAACCTGTTGTGTCAGTGCGCCCTTTGATTTGTGGAGGAATTCCAACCCCCTGAATCCCTTTTCTTTTCATTAAAGTTAATCCCCACAAAGACACTTTCATCCACTGATTAGTCATGCCCCAGTGAGCCCCCACTAACCAGGGGCTAAGTTATTGATGTGTTAAAGATGTAATCTCTAAGTCTTGGGACCACTGAAGAAACCCTAACATGTTACTTGACAGTCAGCCCTGCACAATGTATTACCTCCTTTGAGCAGCCCTGGTCACACACGTTCCTTGAGGCTCATAAATTTCCGTGGCCCGACCGCCTGTGAGGGCTGAATTTATTGTGGAGCCGAGATGCAGCTGCCAACACGCATTGCCTGGCACCCCAGGATTCAGTGGTGCCTTCTCCAGACTCAGATTTCCATTCCCAAGAATCAGTGTCCAGCACGTATCTATCATCCCAGCAGCCACCGCCCAGGGTCTCGGGCTCTGCCTGCAGCCTCTCTCACAGTGTCTCACCATCTCACAAATCAACAAGACTATGACGTGGGCCAGCAGAGGCAGTGTCCCTTCCTCCTCCCCATTGATTCAGAGCATGTGTAAGCTGGGTTCAGCCATAAATGAGTCTATCAGATGATGACTGGTCTATTCTGCGCAGAAGAGAGCCCTCTGCGGAAACGTGTGGTAGTCTCTCATCAACCAAGTTCAAACTTGTAGGTTTTAAAAAGAATGTTATGTATTTTTTTAAATTTTAAATTATTTATTTAATATGTACCGGTGTTTGCCTGAGTGTATGTCTGTGCACCGTGTGCATGCTTGATGTCCACTGAGGCCCGAAGAGGGCATCAGATCCCCTGGGAGTGGGGTTTCAGATTTTGTTTTTAAGTGAGTGAATGTTTGCCACACATACATGAGGATGAAAGGGTCCCAAATCCTAACCACTAGACAACTAGGGAAACTACTAAGATGAGAATTCAATCCCCTAATCCCACATTTTAAAAAGCTGGCATGTTTGTAATCCTAGCTCTAGGGAGGCTGAAACAGGCAGGTCCCGGGGGCTCGCTGACCAGCCAGCCCAGCCTACTTGGTGAGCCCCAGGATGGAGCTGAAAAGCAAGTTGTGTAGTGTTCAGAGAAGTGAACATGAAGCTGACCCTTACAGACGTACACATGCACACACACACACACACACACACAGAATGAGAAAGATGTTGTTTGTTTGGGTTTGTGGAAGCCCAGTGTTTCTCAGTGGCTGACAGTTCATGGACAACAAAATCCATGTATGGTGTGACATCTAGGGTTATCATCTTCAGTGCTCACATTAAATGGCAGGGGGAATGTCTGGGCATTGTGATACTCTCAAGTGCCAGTATTTGATTTTCCAGCGTATGTTTTTAACTGTCTCTGGGAAGGCAGCAGCAATCTGCTGACACACGGGTAAAACTCAAAATAAAAAGTCACAAACAGCAAGAGTGGGTCCCTATGGCCTAAAATATGGTGTAAGTCTGATCCCAGGAAGTACACAGCCTTGTCCCATAGCATTTTACTTATGTTTTGTGATTTTAGTTTTTAAAGGACACCCATTTACCAGCATACAGTTCTGTGGCTCAAAGGACCAGGTGGCCCGCAGTGGGTATCATAGGTGGAAATAGAGACCTTACCTGGGCTTATCCAGAACTTAGAGAAGAAACTGCTTCAGACACAGCTATCTGCTAGGAGAATTCGGCTCCTTGTGGTTACTGGTCTGAAGTGATGGGGACCTCCTCGGCATCCAGAGGCCGTTCACTCTCTTCCCACTGGACATTTGCAGTGCATGAAATCTTTCTATTATTTGAAATAATTTCTATGCCTTTCTCTTCTACCCCAGTTGGACAAAATGCTTGCTGAGCTGAGCAGCTGGCCCACACTCTCTTGCGACGAGCACTGTTCATGAGCTTGGATGCAGGGCGATAACAAATCGCTGCACAATCAAGTAGTTTCCTTCCATTCCATCAATGAAGCTAGTCTCTAAAATGACGATGATTGTTTGCATTTAAAATATATTTTATTTTGTGCATGTGTGCGTGTGAGTGTGGGTTTTGTGTGTGCCTTGGCACACAGGTGGAGGTCAGAGAACAAATTTTGGGGGTCATTTCTCAACATCCACCTTGTTGAGGCTGGATCTTGATCGTTTCTGTTGCACAATGTATTCCATGCTGGCTCTGGAGCTCCGGGCTGACTCGAGTTCCTACCTCCCTTCTCTCTGTAGGGGTGCTGGGGTTACAGATATATTCCACCACATCTAGCTTATTACAGGAGTCTTGAGGACTGAATTTAGGTCATCGGGTTTGCATGGCAATCACTTTTATGAACTGAGCCATCGCCCTAGCCTGAAAATTATTATTTTGCTGGCACCAGAGACAGATGGATACATCCTTTCAAGTGTGCAAGGCACTACAGATGTTGAATACTTCACAGGTACCTGCCACAAGCTTTCACTCTTCTTTTTTCTCCAGAAGGAACCATGGTTAGGAATGGATGGGCAGTCGGCCAGGCTCTGTTTACATAAATGAGACAGACAGACAGACAGATGATAGATAGATAGATAGATAGATAGATAGATAGATAGATAGATAGATGTTAAGTGCAACTGCTGAATCACAACTATGAACTCCAGAATTATAACACTTAAATTGCTTCCCCTGAAGGAACAGCCTACACTAATTTATCATAATGTAAAAAATGACCTTGTTCCTATTTTATTTTATTTTTTTTGCAGGGGGAAGGAAAGGGTTTATTTCAGTTTACAGCTGTAGTCCATTGTGAGGGGAGTCAGGGCAAGAACTCAAAGCAAGATTCTGGAGCCAGGAACTGAAGCAGAGGCCGTAGAGGATGCTATATACTGGTTTGTTCTCCCTGGGTTGCTTGTCCTGCCTTCTTATTCAACCCAGGACCGGGGGTGGCACTGCCCACAGTGATCTGGACCCCCTCAAATCGGTCATTAATTAAGGAAATGCTCACAGACTTGCCTATGGGCCAAGCTGATAGAAGCAACTGAAGTTTCATATTCCCAGAGGACCCTGGCTTGTGTCAACTTGACAAAAATCTAGCCAGGACAGGTTCCATGCCTACCACCATGAGTGGGGGGAAGTAATGTATTGCCGGGCACTGTCAAGATGACTTTAGACTTATGACTTCCTGTGTTTGCTTCCTTTCCTTCTTCAAAACCCTTCCATATCCCCCTTTAAATTTATGGCCTCTTTTTTTCATTAATTATTCTTGCATGCATATATGCATACACATATACATTCCTAAATATAACTGTTCCAAACATACACTGTTACTTACACATATGTTTTCAGGGATGAGCGCTGGCACTGGACAGCCAATCGGTGTGCTCTGCTCTGGGGGGGGGGGTCACCTGGCCCACTCTTGTTTTCCTCGATTGCCTATAGTTCTTTATGGAGGGCTGAGGCTTTTCTCCATCCAGTTTGACATGTCCATTGGTGTCATCTTGTTCAGCTCATGCTTGGGCAGTCATGTTGATGAGACTTCATGGGTAAGACTTCTAGCGTTATTAGGAGACACAATCTCACAGCAAACTCCTTGAACCTTTGGATCTTACAATATTTCCTTTCCTGAAATGTTCCCTAAGCCTTATCTGTGGGAGTTTTGTAAATGTATCCACTAAGATTGGGCTCCACAGCTCTGCACTTTGATTGGCTGTGGTTTCTGTCATGCTCTCCATGTATTGCAGGAGAAATTTGTTTGGTGAGGGGTGAAGACTAGACTCATCTGTGGGTATCAGGACACATGTTTATAGATTGCTATTAGGGTCATGCTGCTTTGGTGAATTAGCGGTTGTGGATTCTCCTCCAATAGCCGTGACTTCAGTAGCACTGACTTAGGTTTCCATTACCAGGAACGTTTTCCTTCTGGTTGAGTGGGTCTTAAGTCCAATTAGAGAGACGTTGGTTATTGACCAGGTGTGCATGTCACTACTGCTCCTTTAGGTTATCCAACCATGCTGGCCATTGACGTGGTTCATAGGGGTCATATGACTGCTGTCTGGCTCCTCCTTTGGAAAGCTGGTCCTTAGGGAGAGGACATTCAGGTCAGTTCCAGCTCAGCGGGCTCTGGGTCCTGTTTCTGAAGTGCATGGTGTCTTCAGCCATGGGGATTTACCTTCCATCTTTGGGAGGAACCAAAGGCAGAAAAAAATGGCCTGCACGATTTGGGGGTCTCTTGGATAGGCCTGGCCAATAACTCAAATGAGAACATCTTATGTTCAGTATTGGGGTTTTTGCTAGGTGTCTTCGGTTCTTGGAGGGAGCACCGTCGGCCTGACCTTGTTCTTTCATTTGCATTTCCCTCTTTACTAACAATGTTGGGTAACTCTATTTTATCTTTGTGAGGTGGGCTATATAGGCCAGTCTGGTCTTAAATTTGTGATCTATTTCCTTGCCTCCTTAGTACTGGGATTACCACCATGCCTGGCTGAGACAAAAGCTTCTCATGTCTAGCGTTCATTTGTAGGTCCCTCTTTGGAAAACAAGCTGGGTATATGCTTTGACTATTTTTCACTTGGAATGCTTAACTCTTACTAATTTATAAGCATTCTGTCTATATTTTAACTAATCTTTTGCTACATAAAATGTAATTGGTTTCTTACTTTTTTATTTTGCTAAAAGTTTAGCATTGATAGTGTCTTACAGTAGAGGAGACCTTATCTTTATGTCACACTTACGTTTTTTAGATCCTAGGTTGACAAGCTTTCTCTACCGTAAATTAAGAGGGTACTTTCTATGTTTGCTTTTAATTTTTATGACTTTTTCTTAACATTTGTGTTATAAGCTATCTGGTGAGTGTGTGTATGCGTGTGTGTGTGTCTGTCTGTCTGTCTGTCTGTCTTCTGCAAAATGTTGAACTCAGCTTCTCTCACATAATCTGCCCTTTCTCCACTGATTTGAAATACCAGCTCTACTTTGCCCTGAAACTTCATGTCTGTATACCAAGCTATTTTTTTTCAAATCTGTCCCTGAGTCAATACCATGCCCTTTTAATTACCTTAGGTTTCTGATAAATCCCCTTCTCAAGTGAGAGAAATCTTGCCTGCTCCGTCTCCCCTTGGGACAATTATCTTGGTTATTCTTAAACATGTTCTTTGTGAATTTTACAATCAGCTTGTCAAGTGCCAAGGAAAATCATGTTAAGATTTTGGTTGAAATTATTTTAAACTCACCAATTACTTTTGGGAACTTTACACAGCCATTGTCAAAGATTTGTAAAAATTGAGATAAAACCAAATGTAAGTGCAAAGATTTGAAGTTGTGGAGCTGGAGGTACCTGTGATAGAGTACAGGTCTCTTCATGTCCAGAAGCGTGGACACGGGGTTCTCCATTTCTGGGCCTTATTTGCCCCTGTTTTCCTGGAGGGTTGATGTTTTATCATACTCTGTCAGCTGTTTTAATTTCACTGAAATCTTGTGTTTCTGGTCCATTAGAACAAATTGGTCACTCACATTCATTTTTTTTTTCAAAGTAGGAAAGATTGATTTTCAAACCTTAAAAAGGGGGCCAGCAAGATGATGCCTCAGCCGCCAGGTGAAAGGATTGTAGCCAAGCCTGGCAATGTGAGTTTGATCCCTGGAGCCCATGGAGGAGAAGGAAAAAGCAACTTCTGCTAGTTGTCCTCAGATCTCCACACTTGCCTCTGCACATGCATGCTACATAATACACAATAGATGAATAAATGTAATTAAAGAATAGATGTTACAAAAAGTGGGAGGGGAGGCTTCTAATGTGAAACGGAGAAGGAAAGACCCATCCGTCATTTATGGGTTTCCTTTTTCTTCTTTTGCAATAGTTATTTTTTTAAGATTTTATTTTGATTTTATGTATGTGTCCATGTGTGGTCACATTCGCATGTTGTTGGTATTCCTGGAGGCCAGAAGAAGATGTCAGGTCCCTTGGAGCTGGAGTTACAGGTGGTTGTGAGCTGTCTGATGTGGGTGCTAGGCACTAAACTCAGTTCCTCTGCAAGAGCAGCCAGCACTCCTGTCTGCCGCTATCTCTCTAGCCCTTCCAACAATAATTTTTGAATGCCTCTTATGACCAGGACACCTAACACTTACCTACCCACACGCTTTAAATCATCTCTAGATCACTTCTAATACCTAATACAATGTGATACTGTGTGCATTGTTGTTAAAGGATATTGTTAAGGAATAATGACCTAAAAAATCTTTATGTGTTCAGATAGATGCAATTTTTTTTTACCCAAATATTTTTAATATGCAAATGTTTGAGTCTGTGGAAAACTGAACTCACAGGTAAAGGAAGCAGCTAGCTGTGCTGGGGATGAGAAGGTTGAGGCCATTCCTGGATAGTTTTACTGTCCAGGGAGTAAAACCAAAGCTACCACCTGAGCGGGACCACGGTGAGCAGTGGAGTGCTCCAGACAGAGGCCTGAGGGCTGTCCTGCCCTTGAGGCTCCCAAGGAACCCATTGTGTGGACCATTGGGGATCACACACTGCACTCAGGGCAGGCATTCTACTCTTTGTGAGAAGCAAGGCAGGGAGGAGCCAAGGGAAAGTTAGGCGCTAGAGAAGGTTCTGGAAGAACCTTCAGCATACTGGAAGTGGCTGTCTTCTAGAATTATCATTTACTACATCTTAAGAAATACTTTGCTATTTTCTCCCCTTTTTTTTTTTAAATCTCAATCTTTGCAAGAAAATAATCTCACGCTAGGCAAGACTACACTTGCCTTGCCTTTCTTGAAATAGAAAAACCAAAATCTCAAAACAACAATAATACAAAAAGCAAGCAAAAAAAAACCAAAACAAAACAAAACAAAAACCCGAAACAGCTCTCCCACCAGTCTAGAAGCATTTTGTAACGCTGCTTAGCTGACAGAGGAAAAAAAAGAGTGTTCAGTGGGCTTCCTTTCCCTTCCTCTTTGCTGTGAAACGGATTCAACCTTGAGCTGATGAAAGTCGAGTCTGCTAAAAGTCAGAGGCCTATTGCAACCTTGGGAAGGATTTAGTCTTCTCTCAGACCATGGGGGAGGGTCTGTGATCTGGGCCTTGACTGTACTGCACTTATTTGCTCTAAGCCAGGCTGTCTTCCTCATCAGGCTCTGGACTGTATCCTTTAGTGTGAATGAATTCACAGCAGATGAGGTTGATTTCACTTAGCTTATCAAACTCCTTGGCCAGGCGCCGGAGCGGCTGACAATGAAAATATTCAGTTACCACAGACCGGATTAGGTGTGATGTTTTGTTACGGATTAGAAACTGACTCTGAAACAGGAAGCAAAAGAGAAACAGAAACTGGTAGAAACACCCAAACAATGAACATTCCATTACCTGTAATTGGGAGTGGCCCTTTAAAAGCCATGGTGCAAGCCAGGCAGAGAACACAGTTGATGTCACATCTGCGAAGGCACTGTTAAGACCCCGACTGTGACAGCTAGTTCCTTGGGTGAACTGTTGAGCCTTGTTTCTCTGATCTGCAAAATGGAAGCCATTGCACCTTCTTGGATGGTGAGGGTAAATGAGATAAGGCCTCTTAGCTTAATATCAGTCTAGGACTGCTCTACCGTAGCTGAGTATTAGTTACATTCCCCATCGCTGCGACAGAACACCCTGGGAACCAAGTATTCAGACACATGAGCCAGTGGGGAGACATTTTACATCGAAACCATAACAAACTTAACCTCAGAGGAAATACCAACCCACAGGCTACAGAATACCTCAGTGGGACTGTCTATGAAGTCTGGAGAATATGTAGAATCCAGGTCCCAGATATTAAGCAGCCTTCCAGGACTGCCCACACTGCACTTCTTCAAGCATGGGTCTTAGCTCCTCTCCCCACCTCATTTTACCCAATCTACACTTTAATACTGTCTCTAAGTATCTATCGCTTTCTTTCGTCCCTGCCTTCTGACCCTTGGTTTATACCAGAGGTAGGAAAACTTTTTAGAGCATCACACAGGGGGGTATGAGAGTGTGCATGTGTGCGTGCGAGTGTGTGTGTGTGGGGGGGGTTGTTATTGTTGTTTTTCTAGCCATACAGTTTTTGTCACAAGTTACAGTTATCTCTGGTCTGGAAGAAGAGCCCCTCCCCCCAGCCTCATATCAAGACCTATGACTATTCAAGCCCCTTATACAGGATGGTTTGGTATTTGCATGGAACCTCACTTATCGGGCCGTATACTTTATACCATCCCTGGGTTAATTTGTAATACCAAAGCAATTCAAATGCGGTGTCAATGGTTGTTATACTGTATCTTTAGGAAAAAGAAGTCCGCTCATGTTCAGTGTAGAGTCATTGTTTTTCCCAAACACATTTTGAACTGGAGTTAGATGAATCTGTAAATGCAGACCCTATAGGTACACAAGGCTGACTGTCCTTAACTGCACAGTTCTCGTGGGAAAACAGCTACAGACAGTTACACGAAGGAATGAGTCTGGGCCCGGGGTACAGCTTAGTGTCGAGTGACTGTCAAGCATAGGTTCCAGCAGCGGCAGCCAAAGGGTAGAGGCGGGGGTGGGGGGTGGGGGGGGTGTTTGGCCATATTCTGACTAAACTTTATTCCTTCTCAGATGTAATTAGCTGGCCTCTGATTCAGCCTGAGATCTCCCTGATGTTAGGACTATGGACGCCAGGACTCCTGGAATGCTTGCTGTATCCTGTCACTTTTTACCTCTGTGCTAGAGATGGAACTTTCACGAGGCAAGTCTTCTACCACTGAGCTGCGTCTCCAGCCCCGGATTCTGTCACACTTTGTTTAAGGTCTCGCGATAGCTTCTTCTTACTTCTTACACGGTGACTTTGGACCATATCGTTAGAGAGCTGGGAGTCCCACAGTTTTCGGCTCCTCTTCAGGAAGCATGAAAACAGCACTGCTGCTGGAGTCTGAGGGCCAATGGCGGGGTTCTGCCGACAGCTCCAACAAGCTAGGGTCCACTGCGCACCCCACTGAGCTGATTAGAGAGACAAGTGACGGCAAAGAGCAGAGAAAGGAGGCTTAATCAATGTGAGCTGGGAAGAGGAACCGATAAGGGGCCCAGTGACTCGGAATCCATTTTCAGGATATTCTCGTGAGTTTCTGCTGTGAATGGAGCAAGAACTGAGGCAGGAGGGGCATGTGGTGTGCATAATTAAGCAGGTCCTGGTCGAGATGTGGTCTGGCTGATTATTGGTCTGGTTCTGCAAAGTGGTAGAAAGGGGTTGTCATCACTGTCCTTGATCAATCTGCTCCCATGAGATGATTGCTCCTGCTGTAGAGTGCGGCCTTCCCATCATGGACAACTGTTCACATCAGGGGAGTGCTCTGCCTTCCATTTACTGTTCCTTGGAATCCAGGGTAACTGTGGGTGTAGAGGAATATTTAATCAGCTAATCTAGTAACATGGCTGTTCTGGGAAAGGAACACATTGAAAGGCCTGTGTGATAGCTAGGAAGGGATCAAATCTAAAGATCTTTATGAAGGGATCACATCTAGGTGATCTATATATAGGGATTATACCCAGTGGTCTATATGAAGGGATCACATTTAGAGACCTGTGTGGTCTGGATAGAATGTAGAAAGAATATTAGTACATGCCTTTAATCCCAGTATTCAGAAGGCAGTGGTGGTGCACACCTTTAATCCCAGTACTTGGGAGACAGGAAGCTGAGCTCAGAAAGATTCAGTGCCAGACAGGAAGTGATGTCTGAGATAAGTCAGAATGAAGGTGGGCAAAGTAACAAATCAGAGGAAGAGTTGGCATGCCCAACTCTCATGATAGAAAAGCAAGCTTTCTGCTCAGATAGCAAAGAGAGAGGATATGACACAGAGGCTGTCAGTAGCAGTCTGGAGAGAGACACAGAGGATAAGAAACAGAGGCAAAGACACAGGAGCAGTTTGAGGAGTCTGAGGCAGAGACACAGAGGCAGTTCAGCTGAAGAAGTCAGTATCAGATGGGAAGAGTGAGTCAGTTTGAAGTCAAACAGATCAGATCAGTCAGAGAACCTACAGGAGTTAACCAGAGTCTGCCAGAGCCAGAGGATTTAAGTCAGAAACAGTCAGTTGTCTCAGAAGGCCAGTTTGAAACTTCTGAACAGCTTGGAGAAGAGTTTGAGCCAGAACAGCAAGTAAGCTGAGTTGAACCAGAAGAGTCAGAGTTCAGTACAGCCTTCAGTTCAGAAGGAGATAGTCAGAATGGCTCAGTCAGCAGTAAGTCTCAGAGGCTTCAAGGTTCTAGATTGCACACAGAGGCTGAAGCCTTCCAGTTCTAGGCTTAAGATTAGATTACACAGGGGCCAAACCACTCCAGGGCTCCAGGACTAGAACTGATGACTAAATTAGCTAAGGAATAAACTGCCCTTTGCACTGAATCAACAGCTACAGCAGGTTTAGGAAATTACTCATCTTTGTGCTTTCAGTCTTGAAGGGGGACGAGATAGGCAGGTAGATAGTCACTGCCTAGTTAACTACTGTTCCTATTCAGACTCAAGCAGGAGTCTGACCCAAAGTAAGGGTACACACAGAATGGAGGCAGAGTTGCCAGGCTTTCATTCTGCTTTTACTTCACAAGCCCAAGTGAAGAGTCCACTGTTTGAATCAACTTTTAAGTGGCTGTCATGGCTTCCTTTGTGGTGGCTGTGGGGGTTGGATCTTCATGAGATCCCAGGGAATTCGAACGCAGTAGTTCTCAAAGTGGGGTCCTTAGACCTGTGAGGGGTCCCTACATGTTTTAGGGGAGGTGTGCAAAGCAAGAACAAATAATGGAGTCTGGTGGGGACAAAGCCTCACAAAGAGGAACCAGGAAGCATCCTGAGCAGGTGCCTGAGGGAGGGGAGCAGACACTGCAGAGGCCCAGCAAGTTCAAGGCCCCTGAGGCTGATATGATAGGCATCAGACCAGAGTGGCTGATGGGAGGAAGGAGGGATCTTAACAGTGGGGGTGGAGATGGAGAGAGCATGGGGGAGAGAGGCCACAGAGGAAAGGAACCAGGCAGATGGAGCAGGGCCTTCCAGGCCCTTAAAGGACTTTAGCTTTTTCTCAGAGCAAGAGTAGTGTCTTGGCATGTCTGAGCAGGTTGAACTTATGCAAGCTATTCCGGGAATCTAGCCCTTTCTTTCTTCTAGACCTGGTTCTTCCTTCTCTTCAAGGGTTTTAGTCCTCCCATAAGTCCCTGGGAGACCCAGCTTCGTCCTATGCACCACTACCCTCAATACCTACCACAGCAAGGTGCTCATGGGAATTCAGCAAATGCTCACGAGGCTAAGAACACCACTACCCTTTCTGAAGCATGTCTCTGGCTTGAGCTGGTTAGAACTTCTTGGGAAAAATTCAAAGTTTTTTTTGTGTTGTTGTTGTTTTGGTTTTTTAAAATAAAAAATAGAAAAAAAAATTCTATGAGTAACAATAAATGATACATCGTCTTAAAAGAATCCATCATCAAAAACCCAGTACTTCTATAGAAAACCAGACATTAGCAAGCTGTTCCTTTGCAATCATAAGTAAATCTGAATAAAAGATAAGAATTATCTGGATGCAATTCTGAGGCTTTGGGAAAGCAAGTCCCTCTCTTCAGTTCCGGGTCTTCAGAGAGTTTCACATTTCTGTCCCCCGCTCTTCTGAGAACAGGCTGACTTACACTAGTGTGGCACACTTCCCTTATTGGGACCCCAAGGCCCAACTCCAGGTGCTCTGGAGTGTGAGTACCTTTCTCTTTTGTCGGTCAACCTCATCTTTCCTCCAGTGTTGATCCCTGTCACCTCCCTGGCTGCCAGGAGGACTGGAAGTCTGGAAACACCGATGCCTGTGAAAGGCTTCCTCTCCCACGTGCTCGAGAAGGGCACAGGGGAAGCCGGCACCCCAGTTCCTCCCAGGAGCTTGAAGTGCTGGGAACTCCACCGAAGGGCTGCTGTCTGGTCCATGCCGTGTGGCTAAGACAGAGTATCACAGACTGAGTAATCGATAGTTCATTTGGTTCCTGAATCAGGAGGCTGAGAAGTGTCACATCAAGATGCTCATGGAAAGAAAGTCTTGAGAGAGAGAGAGCAGGAGACCCAGTATGCAGCCTCAAAGCCTCTATAGAGGATGTTAAATCCACTCACTCACCAGGGTGGACCCCTCCTGACCTCCTACCAGGCCTCAGCCCCCTACTTGGCTGCCCCAAGGATGAAGTTTCTAACACACACAAGTCACAGGAGGAATTTAAGAAGACAGTCATGGCTTAGAGAAATGGGTGTGTCCCATTAAGTCAGAAGAGCGGCCTCCCTGATGCTCTTCCCCTGCAGGATGTATCTTTTCTAGTTACTTATTTTCTTCTTATGAAGCAGAGCTGGGAATTTATTTTAAAAAATATTTTAATATAGACTTAAGCACAGAGAGAGAAACAGTTGTACACACCCAAGTGTGGGCTTTATTCTTTCTTTCTTTCTTCCTTCCTTTCTCTCTCTCTCTCTCTCTCTTCCTTTCTCTCTTTCTTTCTCTCTTCCTTTCTTTGTCTTTTTGAGATAGAGTCTCACTATGCAGACCTGGCTGGCCTGAAATTTGCTAGTAGACCAGGCTGGCCTTGAACTCACAGAGATCTCCCAGCCTCTGCATCTCTCTCTCGTGCATCACCATGCCCAGCAGGCTTGGATTTCTCATGAAAGACTCACCTAGATGTCTGTCTGTCTGGTCCAGTGGTTTGTCCTGCATGCATTAGCACAGACCACAGGGTTAGTGCGGGAGGAATCATGGCTGCCTTCTCCAACCTGCACACTCTGCCCTGTGTCTTCAGCTCCGCAGAGCAGCAACTGTCACCATTCTGCTTCTGTGGCTGACCCAGCAGCTGTACAGCGACTGTCACAAGCAAGCCACGCTTGGTGGGTATTTGTTAAACCAATGAGATGTGTAACTTAAAAACATCAACCTCTGCTCTCCCCGGCCTTCCCTTCTGCCCCACACCCCTTGCTCCAGCTGGGATAGGCAGCCATGGAGAGGAGGTCACTGCCTTGGAATGAGAACTCAGGACAGAAGCCGCCAACCTGGACAGTGTCTGAGAGTTGTAAAGCAGAGACCGAGGAGAGAATGAAGAAGCCCCTAACCCATGCGCCTCTGACATGATGCCACATCTCAGGTGGAGGCGATGGCAAAGCCCCACAAGTGTTGGAGGAGAGAGGCAGGACCTGAGTCCCAGGTCTCGTTGAGTTCAAGAGAAGGCAGGCGCCAAGACTCCAACGTACACGAAGAGGTGGCGCTGGCTCCCCTGAGCTGTGGAATGCTCCTCCGTGGGCCCAAGGGTGGTAAGCAAGGGTGTCAGACGGCCTCTGTGGAGGGTGAGGTCAGAAAGTAGGGACATTCAACCATAACAGGAGTGAACAGGAGCCACAGAGGATGAGGGTGCTTTAGTAGGGTCCTCGTGGAGACTCAGTGACACACCTGGTCCCCATCTTACACCCCTTCCCCAGTTTCGAACTCTTAATGATCTCCAAAAACTATGGGGAGGTATCCATTGGGTAAAACCCACCATTGGAGTAACTACGCAAGAGCTAAGCAATTTGTTCCAAATGTTACAAAGAGACTCTGACCTCGATAGCCCGAGGCACTTAACTACTTTCACTTGTGAGCTCCATCTTGCGGAAATGGAAGACAAACCTTGAGCTGAGAGTCAGAGTCTCCCACCTGGGCATGTGGAGGCTTGGGATTGAAGCCCTCATCAGCTTTGGGAAAATAAATGCATTTTTTCTCATGACTGCGCCTATAGAAAAAGAGTTGTTATCATCACAAATAAATGAATAAGCAAGCTTTTGCTTCATCCTCTTTCTGCCTGATTCTGGTAAGACACACAAAAGCAGAACTGTGTAGAGGAACCCTTGGAATTTTTATGTTAAGAAAAGCTTTTTGGTTTAACTGACTAGTCACTAGAGGTTTCTGCTCCCACCCCAGCTGTGGTAGAGTTGTTTACGAGTTGGATTTGGAATGCCTGATGCAGGTGGCTATAATTTGGTTGGGTGCAGTCGTTCTAGCACCTGTAGCTTGTCTTTGGGATTGTGTGCCGCATGGATTTTTGGGAACTTTTGGCTTAGGGCATAAAAGGTCTGAAGCCCCAAAAGTCGGGGTGGGCGTTGTTTGCTGGTTTGTTGGTTGGGTTGCTGTCCTTAGTTAGTGAGATAATTCCTAAGAGAACAAAGGTTGGAGAGATGAGAGCTTAGGACAGCCTAAAAAGAGGCTGTGAAGATTTCCACCTTTCTCTCTTTCTGTATTAAGGCCACTTGTAAAAGTGGTGAACATTTCTATCTTTCCTTTCTCCTTCCCTAGATTGAGGGGAAAAGATTGTAGAGTACTACCACAGAACTGAATTAAGAGGATCCCCACCCTTGAACACCTGCTCCTGCCTTAGGAGAGGGCAGAGGTGCTAGAGACTCCGCCCCTGAGTTTCGTAAGATGTTCAGAGGGGGCGGAGCCAGTGAGATGGGAGTAGACATTAAGTCAGTTAGGCTTTGTTCTGGGAGCACAGGCTGTAGGAAGGATGCCTCAGTTTGGGGAGCTAATTCTGTGATTTACGAGGATTAGTTTTTACCCTTGCTGCGAAGTATTTAACCATCCTTGGGATACACTAGGCATTCATGTATCTGTTCAGAGATCTCGAGTCCCTGCCTTCAGCCCTCCAAGGTGAGATTTCTAGGAAGCATAGTAATTCTGTGATTAACTTTTGGAGGGGGAGTGCCTTATTGTTTTTCACAGTGGTGACACCATTCTGTATTCCCACCAGCAAAACACGACTTCTCTCTTGGCATCCTCACCAATATTTCGTATCTTCTCCATAAAATAATCACCATTCTAATGGCTCTGAAGTAATATTTCATTGTGATTTTTCATTCCTACTTTTCTACTGTCTAGTTAGTGTTGACCACTTTCTCATGGGCCTATTGGCCACTCATATATCTCCCTTGAAGAAATGTCTGTTCAAAATTTTTGCCTGCCTGCCCCATAAAGATCAAACTCAGGGCCTTGAACACAACACACAGCACTTTCCCTCTGAGGTCTACCTCCAGCCCTCGGCGCCTAGGTTTGAACTGAGTCATCTGGGCTCTGTTGTTGAATTCGAGGAGTTTATTTATATTCTGAATGCTAATCCTTTGTCATCTTTGAAAATGCTATATTTATATGGTTTGCAAATATTTTCTCTCATACTGAGGAGCGTTATATTTTTTGAAAATTCTGCTACTAGTATCCTTTGCTAGACAAAATTTATTTTTATTTTGATGAAGTATAATTTTTTCCCACTGTCTTGAGTTTTCGATGTCTTTCTCCCCATTTTCCATACGGACAAACCATAGCAAAGAGAGGTTGAGTAGCTCGTACAGGATCGCACTGTTGTTGAGGTTGAAGGTGTCACTGAGCTGAGGCCCATGGCTCTACCCTGTGGCTGTAGATCGCCTATTAGTGAGATACTCACTCTATTAGTAGCCTCTCTATTGCTTGGAGTAGAACAGCGCTTGACACAAAGTAGGCACTTGCTAAGGACTGGGTTAATATAGAAGGTGCTCAATGACAATCTCCAGCTTTCTACACTTCACCTGAGTCGGCCTGAAAGCAATGATGCTGAGTATTCACAGATACTCATCTGTGAAAGTGGAGTCGTCCCAACACTCCCAGTAGAGACAGCAGGGGAAACAGCTGAACTGTTGGTTATCCAACCTTCGTCTGGCAAGGCGTTGTGGCGATGATGCTGACACATGAGGTATGGCCCAAACCCAGATACTTACTGATTGGGAGGACAAAGACTCAGGTAGTAAAAGGAGGTTTATTAGAAAAATAAACATATAAAAGCCAGATGAGGTTGACATCATTGCCAGGGGAACAGAGTGTAGAGCGAGACCGTGGGGGGAGGGGGCGCAAGGACGGTGAAACGTGAACTGGATTGAAAGGAGAGGTAGGAGGAGGCACACTTTATGCGAAGAGTAACCAGCCTTAGCGTCACTGAGTTGGAGATGAGTTCAGGGCCTCAGAAATGGTGAGCTGGCAGCTGCTGATGTGGAAGACAATTCAGAGCTGAGAGAAGTAGTGCATGGGTAACCCTGATGCTCCAGAGGCTAAAACGGGAGGGTTCTTGCGTTTGAGGTCAGCCTGCATGCATAGTGGGTTAGCAACCAGCTAACCAGCCAGCCTGGGCTACGAGGAGACACTGTCTCAAAAGAGAAAAAAGAGGACAGGAGGAGGAGAGGGAGGAGGGGGAGGAGGAGAAAGAGCAGAGGAGGAGGAAGAGGAGGAGGAGGAGGAGGAGAAAGTAGGCTGCAGAATAACAAACCCATTACAATCTTTCGGCACTAAGACACGATTCTGAAAAAGTAACGTCAGAATATTAGTAAAAATGTATCAGCATTAACTGTCAAAAGGCTCTCTTAGCAGGTTCCCGAGCCCCTTCCCTCCCCTCTTCTCACTTTTTAATGATTCATTTATGTTTTGGGCAATTCTTGCAGGAATTTGAAAGTTTCAGCAGGGGTTACAGGGAGAACTAACAGGAAGTGTCTCATCTTTCCAAGTTTATTGTTGAGAGCGCCCAGATGTCATTTGTTTGTGAGTGGGAAATGGGGAGTCAGATCACACAATGTGAAATTTAAAACTGTATTTTTTTTTTTTTTTTAAGAAAGGAGGCGTGGAGCAGAGGAAAACACACAGGGAAGCCACTTTGACTTCTCAGGCTGTGTTAACACTGGAGGGGCAGTGTTCAGGAGGACACCGCTAACGGGGGAAACATGTCTGCTGTCTGCGGTGAACAGCTGGTCTCCGCCTGGCCAAGGCAGGGTATTAGGATCTCTCTGTGGATCTTCTGGAATCATAAGCCCCACAGAGGGCCAGCGATGGATGCCAACGCTCTTAGTGGTCGTCATGCCTCTGAATAAAGAATCAGGACATTAACTTACGAAGAATCCTTTTGACGTGTATTAAGAGAAGTTACAAAAGCAGCTTCTCGATTTTCTTTTTTTTAATTATGTTTTTCATCCTTGTGGTTTAAACTCCGGGTCAAAATACTTCCAAGCTGCTAGAGCCTGCTAGCTGAGATCTGGCCCTTGTCTCTAAATTGCTCTGCTGACAGTCCAGGAAATACCCTCTCCATCCTTCACTGTTGCTATAGTGGGCTTTTGGCATGCTCCTGCTTGGCCAGGTGTTGTCCCCAGTCATCACCATGACAACAATATACAACAAAGACTCCAAGGGGCTTGGAATTGACAGGCCTGGATTCCTGTCTCTAGCTCATGGTTAGCTGATCCATCTGTCAGAGAGAGAGAGAGAGAGAGAGGAAGAGGGAGGAAGAGGGAGAGAGAGAGAGAGATAGTGTAGATTGGGCTTCTCTGGAAGATCATGGGCTCCAGGCCAGGCAAACAGATGAAATCTTGGACTTTGTTACTGGACCACTGGGCCAAACATGCGATCTTCAGCTGAATGCAAGCCACAGAGCAAAGTGAGCCAGGGACAACTATAAGGTTCAGAATTTCTGTCCAGCTTTGCAAATGAAAAGAAAGAAGAAAGCCCCATCTGTAAGCTGGATGTCCAGGGGTAAAGGGAAGGTTCTCTCCAAGCCTATTTCCTCCTCCGTTTCAGCAGCTCCGTGTTCCCCGCGTCCTGTCTAAAACCCTCGAGTCCTCATGTCCGCTGATTCTTGGAGTGAAATTCTCACCGTCTCATTTTGCACAAGCATTGAGCTGAGCGAGCCAACCCTTTACCAGGCTCATACGTTGCACTGCCTTCTTGGCCACTTCCTGTCAGAGTGCTCCAGAATTCTGACAACACAGACACAGGCTGTCTGTCCGTTTGAGGTGGGTTCTCACTATATAGTTCACACTGTCTTCAAAATCGTCGATTCCCCTGCTTCGGATGCTTGAGCTCCTGGATTACATGTATGGGCCAACACTTACAGTTTGAAGCATTTCAAGAGTGCAGTCCAATGTTATTAAATAGCTGTGTTGTGTAGCCATCGCTTCAGTTTACCAAACAAAAACTCCATCTATTAAACAATAGCTCTTCAATTCTCCCTCTCCATCCATGGGTAACCTCTACTATCACCTTGTGAAAACAATGCAGACATGTATATGTACATAGATATTTATATAAAACACAGGTATAAGTATATATACACAAATATTTATGTATATGTATACATATATGTATATATGCATACACACACACACACACACACACACACACACTCAAGGAACATAAGAAACAAATAAAAAGATATAAATAAAAAGAGAACAACATCATAACAACCCAGAGTCAACATTTGCTGAACATTTTCAATGTATTTAGGTGTGTAGAACTGTCATTTAAAAATTCACAGCCGGATCTCTGTTCGAGGACATCCTGGTCTACAGAGTGAGTTTCAGGACAGCCAGAGTTACAACAGAGAAACCCTGAATCAAAAAATTAAAAAATCAAAAAATTTTAAAAAATTTAAAAAAAGCACACAGCCCTCTAGGGAAACCTTACAAGAATGAGCTCATTCGGAACATGGGCTTTTTAAGTTAAGATTTTAATTTGGGGGAATTTAGCCGAAGACAAAGCAATTAAAGCATTGACAAGCTATTGCCAAGTGATTCTTTGCAATAAAAATATTAGCTGTGGAAAACTTCCTCTTTGTTAGCGAGACAATGAAGATGTTTGACGCCCTCATTTGTTGTTGATGGTTTTAGCTTGGCTACAGCAGCCACACCACTTGAGTAAGGGACAGGGACGTTCCAGCTCTCAGCCCAGGAGGCCTGTGGCTTCTTAGCATCCAGACCTCCTTCTCAAAGCCTTCATTTTCAAAGCTAGGCACGATGCCGAGGAAGACGGGTGACTTGAGAATTCCCAAGAGGCCACACGGGATGCTAACTTACCATCTTAAACTCCTCTGTTCGTATTATCAGCTGTGATCAGTGCTGCTGACTAGAGAGAACCTCCTAACTTTACTGTGAGTACAGGCTCAGTGAAGATACGTGGCTGAGGTCCCAAAGCCTGAATGGAGTCCAGGTAGGCTGCCTGCTGAACTCACAGTACCTATCAGAACGAATAGCCATTAGCCCTCCAAGATCAACAGGGGGTTCCCTAGCCGAGTTCACAGGGGTGAGAAAGGGTGGTGTGAGATAGGGAAGGACCACCATAAACAGTGGACAAATGGCAAAGAAGGGTTAGGATGTAGCGTAGTTTGTAGAGTCCTCGCCTAGCGTGCATGAGGTCTAGGTTTAATTCCCAACACTGCGTAAAAACAGGCATTGTGACTGACATCCTTAATCCCTGATCCTAGCACTCCTGAAGTAGAAATGGGAGCATTGGAAATTCAAGGTCATCCTAAACTACCTAATGAGATTGAGACCAGCCCCAGCAACAGGAGACCCTGTCTTTAAAAGGAGAGGGTGGGTAAATTCTTAGCTCCTTTGGATATTTTTAAATTGTATTTTTAATTATGTATGTGTCTGTGTATCTGTATGCACATATGAGTGAAGGTATCCATGGAGACTAGAAGAGGACTTCTTCTAGTTATAGGCAGTTGTGAGCCACCTGATGTGGGTGCTGGGAACTGAACTCTGGTCTTTTTCAAGAACAATATGGCTCTTAACTGCTGAACCATCTTTCCGGCCCTGAATTCTAGGCTCTTAACTGCAATGTGTTAAAAGCATAAAGTGCAAATTTCTTTTGCCTCCAACATTACATTCTCTTAACAGCTCTATCACTAAATACCAGACGAGGCCACAAGGTCAGAATGTTTACGGGCCAGGAGACCCTTGGCGCTGGGCCGAGCTAAAAGCTCAGTTACACAGAGGACTGCAAAAGGTGATGATTACAAGAGAAGAACCTGAACCTAGATCCCCTGCTTAGTCGTCTTAAAAATAACTAATTGTAGAGCCCAGGGAGCTGAGCCACACAGGTTGTTAGCTGGCCACTCATGCTTTACAGTTGTAAAACAACATGTCTGATATGTGAGTTATGATACAACAGGTGTCTAGGTCATTTTACAGAAACGTAAATGTGAAAAACACTGACTCCTTACTGAGGGATGACTACAAAGCATCTCCGTCTTCATATCAAATTTGTTTCCATTCTGTCTCAACCTTTGAGTCAGACTCTGCTCAGCTTTGCGCGTAGACATGCTTCAAAACCGTGTTGTCCAAGACTATAATGGGGGTAAACTTGGCCTGTCACCTGGAGTTGAGTAAGTGTGTTTTTTCCTACCCCACCCTTGTGCTTTCTCAGCAGCCCAAACACCTACAGCCCCTATCATAGGGCCGAGACATTCATGAGAGATGTGATGTCTAAATGGATGGAGTTGACTGCCCTTAGCCCACCGAGTACAAGATCAGGATGTTTGTGCACAAAAAGATGTCCATGATCAGTGGGTGATTACCAAACTTTAGCCTATCACCCCAAAAGAATCATAAGCTTGTCTTTGTCCAATGAGCAAGAACATGGGCCACCTCTGTCCAGCGCCGGTACCTTTCACCTGGAATCAGCTGGCTCAAAGAACCTTGTCTTGGCTTCATCTCGTTTGCACTGTCTCCAAGCTACAAGTTCAAGCGGTCCAGTATCCTCGGGGCCTGGCCAGCCCTGTCTGCTGACACGGTGCATTCCCGTGACTGATCTCATGCTCTTCTCCATTCTACTTCCATCTGGCAGATGACCCAGCACAAAAGTGACTCCTCCAGGCACACAACTCATCAGCTTTAGCCTTTCCTTCTAGAACCATCTCTTTCTGCCCTCTCTCCCTGAATCAGTTGTTGCTTGGCAAACCTTAACTAAAAACAGAACCTTTGAATGAAACATTTCTTGTTGGGTGACACATAGATGAAAATCATGGCTACCCGTAACAGATTTCCAGAGAATGGACGTCTTAGACCAAGCTTATATTCATGTGTGGGTTGGGGATATATGTGAAGAGGGGCGTGTGTAAATAGCACAGGGTGCATCAAGACACAATATCATGCTATGTGCTATCTGACACCGAAACACTGGGACATAGCACACAGAATTGCTCTTTACAGCTCCAGAGACCACACATCCAGATGGGCCTCACTTCCCACGAAGGCTCAAGAGCGAGCCCTTCCCTGTCCGTCCCAACTGTTGGCGGCTTGTGACAATCCCACATCCCCTGGTCTTTTGCTGTACCAGTCAATCTCTACCTTCTTCACATCTGCTTCTCTCTTGTGAGGACATTTTAAATCTGATTTAGGGCCCAGTCTAATTCATCGTAATCTCATCTCTACATGGTTTTTGGTTTGCTTTTGAGACGGGGTCTCTCTACATAGCCCTGGCTGTGCTAGAACTCGCTATGCAGACCAGTCTGGCTTTGAACTCACAGAGATCTGCCTGCCTCTGTACTCCCAAGTACTGAGATTCGAGGCATGTGCCACCACACCTGGCTTCTCACCTCTGGATGTTTAATTACGTTTAACAAATACCCTTCTTCCAAGTAATGTCACAGTCCCGGGTTCCGAGTGGATGTACCTTACATTAAGTGGCTGAATGCTTCAAGACCATCAACGTCGGACAAAAAGCATACATAAACTTAGGTTCAATCACAGGAGATAAATTCCACCTCCCAGAGCCACGGCCTCTGCAAATGTCCCTACATTTTGTCATCTTCATAAAGGAAGAAATGAAAGTGGTAAAGCTCAAAGCCCATGAGGCTGTGTCACTGTCTATATATAGCACTCTCCTGCTGATCATACAAATACGCTACAAAGGAGACTGTATGACTTGAACAGTCTCCAAGTCTATAGGACATGCTGACAAATTATTTTAGGGATATAAACCTGGTCCAGAACATACATTGAAACCTCAAACCTTTTGTCTGACTTCAGGCTGTGCCCTGTGGGTCTGGCCATCTGAAGCCCAAGGGCTACTGCTTTAAAGGAAGTAGACACAAATGGATATAGTTGGATAGATCTTGGCTCCATGCTGGCCAAGAGTCATTGACCATGAGTCTCCTCCAACACCATCTTTCTTTCTATCCTTCTCTCTTCCCTGTCTATAATTAAGATGGTTGAGACAGAGAGATGGATGCTTCTTTGGTCCCAAAGATCTTCCCTAGAAGGGAGACTCATTTCTCATCAGTCTGACTCACAGGCCTCTCCCTCCTTGAAACCTTTCTCACTGTGGCCAGAAGACCTCACGATTCAGGTTTTCCTCTAAAATCCCTAGGGCTTTATTACTGACCTCCCTTATCAGCCGTCACCCTATACCTCTTTGTTGACACTAGAAGGTAGATAACAGCAATTTCTTATCTCTCTTCATCCCCAACTGTGGGATGTCAATGTTGGCTGGCACTGGAAGCCTCTGGTTTTCTAGGAATGTCCCCCAGCTCTATCCCAGGCCAGCAGTAAGACATTCAGTTTCACAGAATTCATGTGCTTTAGAATACTCGTCTTCCATTAATGTTTAGCTAATCTCAGAAGTGATTGCAGAATTTCCCAGCTTTGATCCTTTAAAAAAGACTCATTATTAATTGTATTATTTAGCCAAAAAGGAAAGAAAAGCATTCTATCCAGGATCTGACCATTTCTATCTATGACTAATTCCATCATCAGAGCACCCGTGTAATAAGACTACCAAGCACGAATTCCCCAGGCTCCTTCCCTAGAAAGTGACTCTCCAACAGCTCACTTACTGTCAAGTGCGTGATTCAGAGATAGACAGTCTGGACCACTCCTCTGTGGTCCTGCCTCATAGCTCACACAGGGTCAATATGAGTCAGGCAGCGCCCGTTTGCTTTTCAAAGACCTCAATCATCTTATAGGGCTATGTAGAGAAGAACCCATCCAAGGTCATAGAGTAGACCTGGCTGGGCTCAGTTTGTGTATCTGAACCCTGCTTGTGTCATGGCCATGGCCACAGGTCACACTGCCACCTCTGGGAGGATGCAGGCACCTGGGATGCTTCAATGTGTAGCATTGTTCCGTGTGATAAGACTTGCATGGATAATGTCTTAGGTAGGGTTTCTATTACTGTGATAAAACACCATGGCCAAAAAAAGCAAGTTGGAGAGGAAAGGGTTTATTTGGCTTACACTTTCATCATCAAAGAAAGTCAGGACAGGAACTCAAACAGGGCAGGAACCTGGAGGCAGGCACTGACACAGAGGTCACAGAGGAGTGCTGCTTACTGGCTTGCTCACAATAGCTTACTCAGTTTGCTTTCTTACAGAAACCAGGACCACCAGCCCAGGGATGGCTCCACCCACAATGGGCTGGGCCCTCCCCCATCAATCACTAATTAAGAAAATGCCTTACAGGCTTGCCTGGAACCCATTCTTATGGAGACATTTTCTTAATTGCGCTTTCCTCCTCTCAGATGACTTTAGCTTGTGTCAAGTTGACATAAAAGTATCCAGCACAGGTAAGTATGAGGGCACACTATCTTTAGCTCTATTTTACACATGAGGACACTGAGGGAGAGACAGGTTGAGTCTGGCTCCTCTGGCTCTAAGTCCTAAGCTCCTTCTCCCACTCTTGGCTAGTTCCTAGAAACACACCTTCTCCCCAGAGCTGAGATGACACCTACTGGGTCTGTCCTGCTTCTACTGAGAAAACTCACATCTTGGAAAGCATCTTTTGCCCTTCTTTGCCTCCTTGTCTTCAATCTGTCTACATCTCTGCCTCTCTTGAGCCCAATTCCGCAGGGCGTCCTCCTTTAGTAGAGCTTGGCCGGTTAATTCCCAGTAAGTTTTCCCCAGGACAATTTCAGTTAAAATGCAAATGTGTTGCCTGGCAGAGAGGTGTGGACTCTGTTTATCTTTTGCATCCTGTAGAGTAAGGCTTGGGGAGCTTTGGAAGCTGTGAGACTAGCTAGAGGGCAATGATACAGGGAGGGGAGGGCCTTGGAGGACAATGGTCCTAAAGAATTCAAGTTCAGCTCCAAGAAGGAGAGAAGAGGAAGCAGTTCTGGTCCTGGAGAGCGGCAGGGATGGGACAGGCCCTGCGCTCTTCAGTTTCAACCATAGGCTGTCTGGCTCTTGGGAGCAGTGAGCCTGGTCTTCTCAGACAACTGCTAAATCACTGGTGAAGTTCAGGGCTGTGTATTCCTCCTCAGTCCCAGGAAGAGCAGAAAAGAAGATTCTCCCAAGGGTGCCTCGCTGCCCAGCCATCCTTTCCTATTCATTCTGAGTCCGGCTTTTTCTCACAGAACAGCAAATGGAGAGGAGACACCATCTCTCACGAACCTCCCGGTCAAGTTCACCAAAGAGTCTTCCTCCGCCTTCCCTAAAGGCAAGCTTCTTCCCAGACCTCCTCTGTGCATCAAAACACAGATGTAGATACCGGACTTAATAATGGAGTGAATTCGACCAGGTGGTGGTGGTGGTGCACCTTTAATCCCAGCACTCAGAGGCAGAGGCAGGCAGATGCCTGTGAGTTCGAGGCCAGCCTGGTCTACAGAGTGAGTTCCAGGACAGCCAGAGTTACAACAGAGAAACCCTGCCTTGACAAAAACCGAGAGGGGCTGGGGGAGGATATCACTTAATACTGCGATATCTGTGACTTAAACACATTGGGCATCCCCCTGTCAATTCCAGGAGAAAATCTACAGTTTTAAGATAGCCTCATTGTACCATATACCTCAAACCCAATGTGTCCCAGTAGCCTGAAGTCCCTCCTGAACAACACAGTTGACTCCATCTTTTTTTTTTTTTAATATTGCTGCCCTTAGCATGTGTGTGCCAGTATTTTGTACGTGTGGATCAACTGTATTTTAGAGACTTCACAGACTGCTGTGTTTTATTCCCGTGGTCTGTGCTCAGGAAGAGAGAGAAGAGGACCACATCCCTTCCAGACCGAATCTTAGAAGCTCAGCTCTGGGCTACCCTCCTGACTGCAGGGTAGCCCGTGAATCATTTCACACCACGCCTGAACCAACATCAGGGAGGTGGACCATGAGTGAAAATCTTGACCCCACAGTCACCACCCAGGTGGCCTCTGGCCTCCTGTTCCGGGGAACGGAGGCTCTCCTGCATCATTTTCTGTAATGTCAGAAGAAATCCCCAGAGAAGGTGGACTCCCTCCCTGCCTCCCAGAAGGCACTCCCACGGAGATAACCGGATGAGTGCTTTCCTCATCACCACTAGCTCACAGTTCCCAATGGCCTCTGACTGCCAAAAAAATTGCTCTTTTAGCTCTCTGCTGCTGGTGCCAGACACAGCACTTCCTAGAAAACCCTCACTTCATTTACTGTCTGCTCTCGGGGTGGCTAACCATTTCCCATAAGCTCTTGCAGCCCGAAAGCAAGTTTTTCGTAAATCTCACCAAGTGCCTACATGAAGAGATGCTGTATCTCACATTCTTGATGTTTAACGTTCCAGAGAAAAGGAAACCAAGACTCTATTTTTGGTTTGTGATTAAAGGACGCATTCAACAGTTCTCTACAAAGCCCAATGCTGTTTTAACCAACACTCTCTCTCCCTATCTAGAAAGCCCTTGCACTATGTAGGTACAAAAAAAAGTAAAAGATCATTTGCCCTCTACACGATGGACTGTACAAATATCCCATACTCATCATCGGCCTTTGATTTTTGCCAAATATTCTTGTGAATCACTTATACAACTAATTTCTTATAATGTTTAATGGCACTTTTTTAGTTGATGTAGTTTCATCCTCATTAATATAATGGATTTGGCATGCTAATTGTATCTTTAGTGCATATTAAAATTTAAATTGTTGCCTATCCCCTAAAGTGCTCTGAAGCCCAGCACAGTGGCACTTTGCCAAACACTGCATCACATGAGATCCCAGCCTCAGACTCTCCACAGGGAAGCTGTCTGAGGCTAACATGGGCGGGCTGATTACTATTCAGACATCGAGAGATCTTACCATTTGCCTCTTTGCTTTGTACACCGTGGATCCAGAAGTTGGGTACTGGGAAGAAAGGAGAAATTGCCTCTTTCATTGGAAAGACAGAGAAGCTGAATGGAAAACCACATGGGCTCAGGTACAGATCAAGATACCCGTGTGAGTGAGTGACAGTGGGCAGGGCCACTTCCTAAATTGGAATAAAGATTCTATGCAAGGTATCTGGTTGAGAGAGGTATCCCAGACCCCGGTGAAGGCAGCATGGCCTTCAGGGAAACTGCCAATCTGGCAATCACTCAAGTGCAGACAGGCCTAGCCCATGGTAGGGAAGACCCACTGGCTTCTGGAGGACTCCTGAAAATGAAATGAAAACTCAACAGAAAGAGGTCCCGAGTGATGGGAGAGTAGAGATCTCTGAGAAATGGATCCTCTACTATGGATCTGTCAGGACACCCTGGGATTACTGGAGACGCAGCAGGTAGGCTCTTCCTGGTGGATGGAACAGCTGTACCTCATGATGGAACCAACAAACAATTCAGAGGTTAGAAATTAGGAACTTTCAGGCATGTGTCCTGAAAAACAAAAAAAGAAGTCCAATTTGATGGGTCGCTTAGAATGGGCAAAGGCAGCATGATGTCATGCTGAGCGGGGCGGGGCCCTAGACTGGCACCTGGGCTGGAGGCCAGCATTCACTTCACACCTGTACTAAAGCAAAGGGCCAGCAAATGGCTGAGGAGGCAGGCACAACAGGTGGCTAGGGCAGGCAGGAGGAGGGGCTGATGCAGCCCTTCTGCCCTGCAGTGCTTTTGGGGAACACAGTGCAGGACCCTAACTAGTGCTTTGAGCTGAGAAGGCATTTGAGGGTCTTTGAGCGAAAGTCACCCGAGCTTCTATTCTGCCTCGTTGATAGCGGCCACATCACAGAGCTGATGTCGACTTCTCTGTGTCTCAAACAGAAGCTTAAAACCGTAAGAGCAGTGTTTATCCAAATTCTTGTTTCGAAAAGGAAAAGATATCCTACTTTACAGATATGTTGGCCCCAAGTCAGGGATTTACTCGATGGGGGAGGGGGGACCTGTAATCTGGGGTGAAGGACAATCAAATCTGACCCAGCTCAGGTCTTGGCTCTGCCTCTAGACAGCCACGTGATCATGGCCCAATCACTTAGCCAACAGGGATCCCAGGGTCTTCAACGATACAGTAGATATGAGTATCTAGTCACAGAACCATTTAAAAGATCAAACAAAAGACTTGGCCAAGCACCCCCAAGCCCACAAGTAGGAGCTGGCTGATACTCAATGTTTTAGCCCTTTGCCAGGGTCACCGGGCCCCCTGGTACTGAAAACCCAGGTCTCTTCTTTCCTTGTTTTCTGGAACCAGTGGGCACAGAGAAGGACTCTTGGCCAAAAATAACATTTCTAAAGTTCCAAACATCCATTCTGGACTCATGACCATATCGATGGAGCCATACCGGGTCCTAGGGAAAACTTATCCCGCACATTCCTCACCTGCCTTTGTCCCGGGTCTAGTGGGGCTTAACAGTTCCCGCGTGGTGTGAGGTCCAACCCTCTCCAGCTGATGCCACACAGAGGACAGTGTTGGACCACAAGAAGGCCTGTTGCAGCTGACTTCCTGCGGTGAGATCTCACGCGGTTGGCCTCCCTCGGAAGATGCGCTCAGATGTGCTGCTGAGAAAACAACTCACTTCCTGCGGAGACTTCAAAAGCCCACGCCCGCTCCACCGCTGCACATTTTCGCAGCTGAAGGAGAAACTGCTGGAATAGGAGTTTCCCTGATGTCATCGGTCCGAGGCCGACTGTGTTCTCTGGGAGACACCAGGGAGTTGGCTTGGGAAGGGCTACTTTGCTCAGAGGTGCTGGGTTCTTCCCAAAGGGAGGTGAGGCTGGGCTCAGAGTTGGCTGAACTTTCACCTGCTCCTGGTGGACATCACAGTTCTGATTGTGAACTGGAAGGGGGTGGGGGGAGGGAGGCAGATAGATCATGAAAGATCCTCTGTAATGTTCCAGTCACTCCTAGCCTATCCTCTCCCTAACTCACACCCCCCAAATCTATCTCTTGCTCCTTCTAATTCCTATTCTTTAGGGAGTACTTAGAGGTGCCTGGAGGGCCTGGGGATATAGCTCAGTGATAGTTTGCTCAGCATGTTGGAGGCTCTGAGTTGGATTCTCAGCACTACAACAACCAAAAATTCAGTAGGCCTGATGGCTCAGCAGGTAGGTCTCTGACAGCGCAAGCCTGGATTTGATCCCTGGATGCCACTTGATGGAAGCTGTATGTGGTATGCCTCTTCTCCTCCCTACACACATGATAAGTAAACTTATGAAGAAAAAATTTAAATGTTCGTTATCGTTATAGGTTATTGGGACTATAACACATTTCTCTGAAAACTGACAGGAAAGAACTAACATATGTGCCACTATTCTGTGTGAATTATATTTCGGAATAAACAGAGTTGATAAGGTAGAGTTTATCTTTATGTAAAGAAGCCAAGCTGGGCATGGAAGCTCTACTCACCTGTAATCCCAGCATTCTGGAGACCGAGTCAGGAGGATCTCGAGTTCAAGACCAGCCTAGACTGTATAGCCAGGCCCTGTCTAAAAGACACAAATGTTCTCTAGCAAATGCAGAAGGATCGTGGAACTAGAAAACTATGGTTTTGTAATCTCGGATAAAATGTTGGATTTCAAAGTGATTAGCAATGGGTGTTAGTCATTTGGTGAAGGGAACTTTAAAACAGGAAAGGGTGACAGGGAATTGTGTCTTTTGTTGCTGGTTTTGGTTTGATTGTTTTTTGCAACAGTGTCTCTGTACATTGTCTGGATTGACCTTGAACTTTCAACCCTACTGCCTTCTCCTCCTGACTAGATAGAATTATAATGTGAACCACCACGTCCAGTTTAGAGAACTCCATACAGCACCCTCAGCCAGGTGCTCTGCTGTGTGCCTGGACCCCAGCCACCAGGAGGCCGAAGGAGGAAGATCTTGATTCCCAGATTTCCAGAGTCCAGGCCCAGCCCGGACAGGGTGGTGACAGGCGATGCCTTTCAGAGGAGGTGGTGAGGGACCTCAGTAACAGCAAATGCTGTGAGGCGTTCTTTGTGTAAACAGAGGCCATGAGATGGGTCAGCAGGCAAATCTGATATCCTGAGTTTGATCCCCAGAATCCATGGTGGAAGGAGAGAACCAATGCCTAAGGCTATCTCCTGACCTCCACATGCATTCTGTGGTAAATATGTGACACCCCCCCCCCCAGACACAGACACACACACAGCAATGATAATAATAAAGCTTTAATGGGATCTCTGTGTGATAGTTTGAATGAAAATGTCCCCCACAGGCTCAAGCATTTGGATACTTGGTCCCCAGTGAGTGGCACTGTTCGGGGAGGCAGTGCAGCCTCGCTGGAGGAAGTATATCGTGGAGAGGGCTGGGGGGTGGGGAGTTTTGAGAGTTTATAGCTTCCCCCCACTTCCAATGAACTCTTTCTGTTTCACGTTTGTGGTGGAAGATGTGATCTCTCCACTTCCTGCTCGCTTCTGCTCTCTGCTGCCATCATGCATCATTTCTCACCATTATGGACTCCTGCTCGGAACTGTGAGCTCAAATAAACTCTTCCTTTTACACGTTGCCCGGGTCATGGTGTTTCGTCGGAGCAACAAAAAGTAAGACTACACTGTGCCTCCAGCTCTGCCCTGTTCAGTACGATGGCCGTGGTATCCTTGAGCACTCAAAATGTGATGTCCTCAGCTGAGCAGCACCTTGAACAGCTAAGGCATATCTGATTTTTATAATGTAAAGGGGAAAAAATGTGTTTATAACTTTTATATCAATCACACTTTCAACTGATAACATTTGGCTGTTTTACATTAAATCAAGCCTAGCATTAAGACTAATTTCAAGGGGCTGGAGAGATGGCTCTCCGATTAAGCGCTCAGGCCCTTCTTCCAGAGGTCCTGAGTTCAATTCCCAGGAACTACATGGTTGGAACCACTAGGTTCCAACCTAGTGGAATCAGTGAATTCCAGTGAGAGATATTGTCTAAAAACAAAAACAAAAACAAACAAACAAACAAAATAAGGTAGAAAAATGACAAAGAAGACACCTGAAGTTGACCTCTGGCCTCCACATGTACACACACACACACACACACCACACACACACACATGCCACACACACACACACACACACCGCACATACACATATACACACACATGTATACACACACACACACACACAGACATACACACACACCACACACCACACACACACACCACACACACACACCACACATACACATATACACACACATGTACACACACACACACCACAAACACACACACACACACATATATTTTGCCATTTGCTAAAGATGAGAGGAAATTTGAATACCGGTAAGATGGATGTGCCTATATTTTTCTAGATGAAGAATTAAATTCTAAGTGGTTTTATTAGCATATATCAATCATGCATAATAATGCGTTTCGTTATGACATCCTCACACTTGTGCATGACGTGTTTGATCATGGTCACCATTACCCTCTCTTGCCCTTCTTCTACCTTCGCTGATCCCTTCCTGTTCTCAAATAGCCCCTTTCTACTGTGTGTGTGTGTGTGTGTGTGTGTGTGTGTGTGTACATGTGTGTGTGTGGTGTGTGTGTGTGGTGTATGTGTGTGTGGTGTGTGTGTGTGTGTACATGTGTGTGTGTGGTGTGTGTGGTGTGTGGGTGTGTAAGTGTGTGTGTGGTGTGTGTGTGTGGTGTATGTGTGTGTGGTGTGTGTGTGTGTGTGTGTGTGTGTGTATCAATTAATTGTTCTTTAAATTTTTTTCTTCATAGCTTTTATATCAGTAAATGTTTGAATTGTGCATCTGTTCTGTGATATCTAAATTCTTGGTGTTGCATAAGAATGTCTGGGGCAAAAGATGTACAAGTGGCCAGAGATCAAGAAGCTTTATGTTAGACTAAAATAGATGAAACAGCCAGGTGCACACAGCACATGACCTCTGTTTGCTACCTTGGCAACCAGTTACACAAAGAGACTTCTGGAACAATCTGGAAAACCTGACTATTGGGACTCGCTATTAGATCATATTAAGACTTTAAATTTTTTTAATGATTTATTTATTTTTATTTCATGTACATTGGTATTTTGCCTCTATGTTTGTCTGTGTAAGGGTGTCAGATCCATCTAGAGTTACAGATAGTTATGAGCTGCTATGTGGGGGCTGGGAATTGAACCCAGGTCTTCTAGAAGAACAGCCAGTGTTCTTAACTGCTGAGCCATCTCTCCAGCCCCATATTAAGATTTTATTGCTTACTTTGTTGGAAGTAACAATGGCATTGTGGTTATGTTTTTGAAAATGTGCTTATCTGGAGCTAGGGTGTAGCTCATTGATAAAGCACTTACTTGGGAGTCACAAGAACACACATGTGCGCACGCACACACACACACACACACGTTTTTCTGTTAAGATTGCATGGTGGTTGATTTTAATGTCAATTTGCCACAAATTAGGGTCACTTCAGTGGGGAGCTCCAGCTGAAGAATTTTCCTGATGGCTTTAGTTGATGTAGGACAACATGCCCCAAGTGTGGGCAGCACATTCTTGGTGGCAGCCCAGATGAAAAAGGGCCCTGAGAGGAGAAAATTACTCATCTCCTTTTGCTCCCTCGACCGTCCCTCTTGCCTGCTCGGCCTTCCCTCTGGACCCAGAGTCGTTCCTGTTGTTCCTGCTGCTGCTTCCTTCGCAGCTCTCTATCAGTCAGAACCACCGTTTCCAGACTTGTGTGGTTGACTAAAGACCAGCGGCCCTCCAGGACCTGTTTGGTGTTTTGGTTCTAGATTAGAACTGTTGAGGTCCCCAGCCTTGTGGATTGAGCAACTACGTGGTTCTCAGCTTCTCAGCTTACTACTTTAACATGAGCTGTATTAATAATATATATATAATATAATATGTAATAATATTATATATGTATGGTTATATATGATATATGTATACATCTATCTACCTATCATATAGATGTGCGAATATATATACATATATACATATGTATCCATCCTGTTTGTTTTGTTTCACTAGAGAACCCTGACCAACACAGGGTGTACACACAAGTATTTGCTTTAAATGCTTTTGGAGTCCACAGTGTTCCAGAGAAAGGTCACTAGATGGATACAGTTCTAAGAAGTCAACATCCAGAGTCCAGCACAGAGCAGTGACTTACACCTGAAATCCCAGCACTTTGCGGGGCGGGGGGGTGTTGAGGCAGGAGGATAGCTGTGAGTTTGAGAGCTGCCTGGGTGACATAGTTCTAGGATAGCCTGGATTATAATGACCCTAATTTTTAAAAAAAAGTGGAGAAAAGGGAGAAAAGCCCCACCCTCTCTGGCCTCCAGCCCTGTGGTAACAGGCCATGCCTATGTTATCATGGAGAAGGCAGGCTGCCCCGGGAGCAGTTTGAAAGTCCTGGATTCCTAGAATGGGAGGAGGATTGGCAAAGTCCGAGGTCATCTAAGGAAGGCCTGGAAGGAGCCTAGGGTGAGCCGGGCCAGATCATCACACAGGCGGGCTCCCTGCCCCAGGCACTCATGGGTTGAATCTAGAAGAAGGCAGGTCCTGAGTTCACAGGGAAAAGGTGGTGTTGGGGGGATTACTCACAATTCCAGTTTGTTCATCTACATTGAGCTACAGCCACCAAGGATCAAGTTGATATCCGTGGCCACCGAGCAGCATGCTGTGGGAGAACCACACTCAGAAAAGAGAAGAAGCTAACATAGTGCCGGCTGATGTCATCAGGCTGAGAACGCTCCAATGCACCTGCCTCTGCTAGTGGGCAAACCGCCCCGCGGGCTGCGCATGACTCGCTCTGTAGTGTGAAGAGATGGCCAGAGCAGATGAGTGCACCTGGATTTCGCCTCTGCGATGTCCTGGCTGACTGCCCGGGCATCTTCTTCACGCCACCTTCAATCAGCTCGTGGCCAAGATGCTCCGTTTCTGTAGAGTCACTCCTTTACACTCTTACGAATGCATTCTATTCCTCGAGTTCTGATAGTATCTTAGCCCGTTTGTGTTGCTCTAACAAAATGCCACAGACTAGATAATTTACAACATAGGATGATTTCTCAGAGTCCTGGACGCTGGAAAATCCAAGATCAAGAAGGCACTGGCTGTTCTGCTGTTAGTTTGCTGTTTCCTTTGCTCTGTGTCTTCACGGTGTAGAAGGGGGATAGCAGAAAGAGGTGTGTGTGTGTGTGTGTGTGTAGTATGTCTGTGTGTGTGTGTATGTAGTATGTCTGTGTGTGTGTGTGTGTATGCATGTGTGTATGAGTGTATATACATGTGTAATATGTCTGTGTGTGTATTTGTGTATATGTGTGTGTAGTATGTCCATGTGTATGTATGTGTATGTATGTGTATGTACATGTATGCGTGTGTTTATGTGTTTGTATATGCATGTGTAGTATGTCTGTGTGTGTATAGTATGTCTGTATGCGCATGCATGTGTAGTATGTCTATGTGTATGAGTGTGTGTACACATGTATAGTATGTCTTTGTGTATGTGTATATGTGCATGTGTGTGTATGTGTGTGCATGAGTGTGTAGTATGTGTGTGCATGCATGTGTGTTGCAGAAGTTTATTTTCAGTTATATTTAAAATGATTGTTGTGCATTGTTGGGTGAGGGGCTGCCTAGGTCTTGGCATTTTGTGATCTCTGCAGGTGTTAGATTTATGTGGAAGATGTTCGATTGCTTATGATGCACGTGATATCACTAGAACACCTGAGGAGCTTAGGTATCAATAAAAACCCCTGAGATTAGATGCTTGGAGTTCCACTGTCCAGAACGGTGCTTGCCATGATAGCGGTTCCCCCAGATAAGGTCTGGCAGGGTTTGCAACCTATGTATATGCCTCCTTGTCTCTAGTGAGCTCACACAGTGGCTAACAACTACACACATGTGTGTATGCATGTGTGTGTTTGTGTTGTATGTCTGTGTGTGGTATATGTGTGTGTGTGAGACAGGATCTTACTACGTAGCTGCAGCTGGCTTGGAATTTGCAGTCCTCTTGCCCTAGCCTTCAGAAAATGCTGTAGAAGTCTCTTAGAAGACTCTCACGAAGGCCCCACCCTGGGCTAGTTTGTGATAGGGAATTCAGTTTCTATAGGAATGTTGGAGTGATAGAAACAGTCAAACCATCGCAAATGGGACCCCTCAGTTACCCCTTCAAGTACAGAGAAGGGGCAATGCATCCAGGGTGTGCAAAGCCTAGCTGTGTAGAACATAGGTCCTGGAGACACATGTGTTGGGATTTCATTTAATCCTGTGCATCTGTCGACCAATTGCATGACCTTGAACAAATAGCCCTCTAAGCCTCGGTGCCTTAAACATCGGGGCCTTTAATATTAGTGTGAGAAAAAAAAAATGATTCCATACAACACATGGTACCGTGCTGGCGCCTGGTAGGTACCCGATGAATGACAGCTGTGGCCATGGTGTCGTCACTGCCGAAGCAACAGAGCTGGCCCTGGCTGAGTGAGTTTTGCTCGGGGAGGTCAAAGTCTACGTCCAAACAGGAGCCTAGAACTGCACCCAGCCCCCTCCTCCAAGCCAGGCTCTTCCTTTCCTTCCGCTTTGTTTCATTTTGACTCAGAGTCTTACTCTACTGCCACGGCTTGTCTTGAACTCCAGCCTCCTGCCTCAGCCTCCCCAGTGCTGGGATTATAAGGCTTGCACCACCACATCCCACTTACCCCCCCCCACCCCCCACGCCCCCCCCCCACCCTTGGCAGCCTCCTTGGGGAGAGTGGTGTGAATGACAGATAAGTTGTGGCTTCCCTTCAGGAGAACATTGGCTTTTACTTTTTGTTTGACGTTTGTTTAGTTTCAGGGCGTGTGTGTGAGAGAGAAAGAGAGACAGAGAGAGACAGAGACATAGACATAGACAGAGAGACTCAGTATATACTCCAGGCTGCCCTCAGGCTGCTTAGGCCTGAGTGCTGAAATTACAGGCATATGCTGCAACGCCCAGCTAGTAAATTTGATTCTGAGCTCAGTACAAAGCCCAAGTCAGCTTGAAATCGCAAACCTGTAAGAATTCCTGTGAAATTTCCCAAGTGCTGGCACCCAATAGGTACTTAATAAATATTTATTAAGTGATGAATGGAGTGTTGTGGATGGCTGAGGGGCATCCTTTAAGCCTGGGGACTTTCCTGAGACACTCCTCAGAGGGTGGTTTCCTGTTTGAGTTACCCAGAAGGTCAGTCCTGGACAAGAGCCCCAGACCAGCTCCTGAGGATAACAGCGGTGGGAGCTAGAGCACTTCCCCCTGGCTGTGCCTCTGATCCATTAATGTCTGCTTCTATAGGCTGGCTTCCCGGGGTGGGGGGCTTCCCGGAGGGGGCCGTGGAAGAAAGCTGGCCACTTAACTCATTTCTGCTCTGATGGTCCAGGCCTGAGAAAAAGACCCCTGGGAGCAATCCCGAAGTGCGGGAGGTTGCGTTAAATGGCTTAATAGATCCTGGCAGCTTCGGGGAAGACTAATGGCTCAGCATTAATTGAAGAGGGATTTCAGGTTTGCACGTTCAGCTCTTGCTGGCTTCAAAGCATTGCAGACTCCCAACTCCACAGCGGTTATGACAGAAATAGGAACTCCGGGTTCCCACACCGACCTTCTTCTCTGGACGCCCCCGCTGTCTCCTCAATGGCAGCCTGAGTGCCTGAGTTGTCTCCAGCATGGAGAAGGGTCCTGGAGATGATGAGGAAGCAGACCTTGTCCCCTGGAGCCTCTATTGACGGGGCAGACAGTGGGCATTCGATAGCGTGAGACTGACGATGGTCTGCAGTATTTCAGAGGAAGGCTTTTGGGAAGAGTAGATCATGGCCGTGCCTGGGGCTGGAGGGGGTTGAAGGTGGGTGCTTACTGGTCGGATGGGGATGGGAGGAATGCAACAGGCCCTCTCAGGTGGGCAAACAAAGGCTGTCTGCCAAGGAAGTTCTGCATGACTCATGCTGGGAGCGACACAGGAACACACGGGAGCCAGGGGAAGAGCTTGTGGGCAGATGAAGTTGGCAGGTACCAGGTCCTGAAGGGCCCTGGCGTCCTCAGGAGTGTTTTGCTTACTCTCTGATGTGACCGTGAGTCACAAGAGGATGGGAACATGGCTACAATGTGTGTGGTTACTGGCTGAGGAAAATACACACTGAGGGTGCAGGGAACATGCACCTGGGACCAGAGACTTCTTTCCAGAGTCATGATGGTGGCTGCAGTCTGAAGTAGTGTTGGCAATGTTGCTGCTCTCTCTGTAGCAGCGGGCAGTTTGATTCATTTCCCTGAGCTTCTTCCCCAAGCTAAGCAACACATGAAAAGGAAGATGGACGTGTGTCGTATACACTGGGCAGCAGTAAAAAGTGTTTACATGCCAGGAAGACGAGGATTCTCTGAGAATCACACGCTCCAGCAACTGTATGTCTTAGTGTAGGTTTCTACCGCTTGATGAAACACCAAACCTAAAGCACCTTGAGGAGGAGCGTTCATTTCATCTCACATATCCAGATCACAGGCCATCAGTGAGGGAAGTCAAGGCAGGAACTAAAGCAGAGGCCATGGCGGAATGCTGCTTACTGTTTGCTGGCTTTCCGTGCTCATGACTTACTCAACCTGCTTTTTGATTTCATGCAGGAACCCCAACCCAGGAGTGGCATCGGCCGCAATGGGCTGGGTTCTTCCAGATCAATCCTCAATCCAAAAAGAAAAAAAAAGCCCTATAGGCTTGCCTGCAGCCAGATCTTACGAGGCATTTTCTCAACTGAGAGGCCCTTTTCCAGTCTGGAGAGGTGGCTCAACTGTTAAAAGCTAGGCTCACAACCAAATGACTCCCAAATGACTCTAGCTTGTGTCAAGTTGACATAAAACTAGCCAGCACAGTGTATCTTGGGTTTTTCAGACTCCAGAACCCAGAAACAAAAGTCTATTGTTTATGCCACCCAATACTTGGCATTTTTTGTTATAGTAACCCAAGTTAATATAGCAAGCAACCTTCCCCACCCCCACTCCCCCCCAAAAAAACCTTTGCTATACAGCCCTGAAAATCCTTTACAGGTGTTCAACGTTGTACAGATAGAAGATACTGGTCGCTCTTCCACAGCACTACTGCTTGGGATCCATCGCTCTAGTTCATTGGTTCCCAACCTTCCTAACGCTGCGATCCTTTAATACAGTTCCTCATGTTGTGGAGATCCGCCCCCAACTATAAAATTATTTTCGTTACTACTTCGTAACTACTTTTGCTACTGTTATGAATCCTAATGTAAATATTTGACATGCGGATGGTCTTAGGAGATCCCTGTGAAAGGGTACAGAGTATTTCCCTGAGCATGGTAGGGACTTCATCACATGTGGTGTTGGATTCGTGAACGCCATAGACTGAGTCCGTGGACAGCATAGCACACCAAGGGGATCTAAGTTTCTAAAGTTCTCATGGACATTGGAAGCCTCATAAGTCTGCATGACCCTTGAAACCTCCCCAGGGAATCCACTTTAAGAACCAAGCTGCTGCTATCACTCAGCGAATCTTGCAGAGCCGTGTTTTTTGGGGTGCAACACGTTGCTGTTTCTTTGGTTGAACACGTGGCTCTTATTGGCGTGCAATGCTTTTGAGTTTACATTGAACTCGTGGAACACAATGAGATGTCCGGGAGGGACCAGCTGAGCCCGTCCACCCATCTACATTTACAACATAGATGCTCTCACTGAACAGAGTGTCAGGGGGGTTCTGCTTGCATCCCTTAGTTCCCTTTCTCTTACACTTCCGAGCAGACTATTGAAACCATGTAAGCCCAAGGAGCACTAGTGTCATGATCTCTGGTTTGTTTGTACGGCGCCTGTGTTCATCTCCTAGAATGTGCTCAGTGAGCTCAGTCTATACCAGGCTCCCCAGAGCCCATGGCTGCGCCTAACACATAGTAGGTTCTCCACCACTGTGGACTGAGGGGATGATTTCACGCTTAATAAACCAGGATCGTTGGTGAAGGAGTGGGATAGGGAGACAGGTGAGATCAGCTCTCCTCCTCCTGGGTATGGTCAGCCTATTAAGGGGCATGAATGAAAAGCTTTGAAATCAATAGAAGGACCACATTTCCAAGATGGAGGGGCAGCTATCAGCGACTAACAGAAGAAAGGCTGTGGTGGGCACAGAGAGTGTGTCAATTAGATTCTTGTCTCTGACTAGATGCTGAGATAAGAGGGAAGGTTTACCTTGAGTCATGATTTCCGAGGATGGTACAATGATTGGTCTGCCATATTGCTTTGGGCCATGTAGACCATCATTACAGGAACTCAAGTGAGAGATAGGGACTAGCGACCCAATGTCCCCCTCGAGGGCGTGAGCCCTGGCTTTTAGGTTTTTAAGGAGATAGAGGCATTTCAGAGATACCCAGGATGGGTGGTTCTTCAAGCCAGAGCTCTGTTAGAGAACAATCAACACTACAGGAGAAAGGTGTGTGGTGGGGGGGCATCCTGAAGACAGCGGCTCCAATCACACAGGCAAAGCAAGGAACCTCTCCTTAAAAGTTTCTTAGGGAGGAGGGAAGCCTGCAGCCTCATGGTGGCAGGCATGGTTAATATGTGATCCGTGCTACGAGACAGAAGTCCCGGAGGCGCTAGATAGAGGAAGGGAGTTAATGGGCAACCACAGTCAGGCTACAGTCAGGCTGCGTTGGAACCGTGGAGGCCAGAGGAAAAGGGGACCTGGCTGTGGATAAGAACAGTGGAAGGTCTTCCAGCTCTTCCTTGCAGCCCCCAGAAAGGAGATGACAGAAGGAAATGACAGTCAGATCTGAGAGGCAAGAGGACCTGGCGAGAGGTCTGTACTCCTAATAGTGACCTCAAGGCTCCACTTCCTAAAGGTTCCATGGCTTTCCCATAGTGCCACAGGTTGGAGACCACACCTTCAATACTGGAGCCGTGGACGGTATCTGAGATTTGCATTTAGGATGAGTAGAAGGACACTATTCTCAGAGATGTAGTTGTTCACTGCTGTGATGGCTTTGCAAAGAGACAAGGAGGCATTTTTCATAACTGCAAACCCTGCCAGACCTCAGCAGAGGGAACTGCCATTGTGGCAAGCGCCAGACTCAGACAGTGGAACCCTGAGAGTCTGAGCGCAAGTGTTTTTATTGATTCAAAACTCCTCAGGTGCAGATCATAAGCAATCAAACATCCCTCCCACCCAGAAATCCAACACCTGTAGGCAATACAAAATGCCAAGACCTAGGCAGACCCTCACCCAACAGTGCATAAAGCAATTATTTTAAATATAACTAAAAATAAACTTCTACAACACAGAGACCCTCCTGACTTTCCTCCAAATCCTGCCCTATACATCCAGACGGTTCTCAGTCTTCCCATAGCCTCAGATCTCCTGGTGCCTGACACTCACTTCTCTGTGACTCTTCGCTCCTGACGAAGGTGGTTGGAGAGCTGACTGATATCAAATGATGCCTGAGGTGAGAATATGTTTCTCTTATTTGCTCTAGGGGAATCAGACATCATAAGAACTGGTGTTGGCTGGATGCTCCCTCTCAGGGGAGAAGAGGAATCCTGCACCCATGCTGTCCCAGTGCTATTATGAGTGTGGGGACCCTAACTCCACAGAGTTCAGCCGCTGGGGTCATCTCTCTCTGTGGAGCAGACGAACGCTGTCACAGAAGGGAAGGGAGTGTCCATCGCTTCTCTGCTGCGGACCTTAGACTCATACATCCTGATGAGGACAGAGTACAGGATCTCAGGTCATGGCAGGGTAACCAGGTGCCACAGAGGGAAGCAGTCACCTGATTGACCAGGAGCCAGGTCAGTCACAGCCTACAAGATATACAACATGCATTCTGTTTTGCCGCAGAAAAAAAATAAAAATCACATAAAATGACATCCATTCAAGCTTATTTGGGCTAGTGTAACAAGAAGCTCATAGACTGAATGGCTTACAAATGACAGAAATATTTTTCACAGTTCTGTAGACTTGGAAATCCAATAGCAAATCACAAATAGATTCCATGTCTGTGAGGGCCTACTTTCCCATAGGTGGTGTGTTAATCAGCTTCTGACACTATGACAAAACGCTTGAGAGAAACAACTTATAAAGAAGAAAGGTTTACTTTAGCTCATGGGTGCAGAGAGTTCAGACCCTTGTCACTTAGCTCCTTTTCTTGTAGCTGTGGGGCACAGGACACTATGGGAGGGAGTACAGGGGAGGAAACCTCACCTCACCTCAGGGTTGCTAGGGAGCAAAAGAAGAAGTGGGGAGAGGCCAAGGCCCCAACACCATCTTCAAGGGCTCAGTATAACCATCTATCTCATTCTACGAGGACTTCTAGAATTTTCTCCATCTCCCAGTAGTGTCACTGCCTGGGAACTGAGGGAACACACGGGCCTTCAGGAACATCCAAGAGCCAAATTATATGGCAGAGGTCGTGGTGACGCCACCCTTACTACCATCTTCCAGGGGCCCCATCTCCTATGGTTGTCATGTGGGAGTGAGGGGTTCAGCATATGAACTTGAGCATGAGGGCTATGGAGTCAGCCTACAGCAAATACAAAGATAGAGAGGCACCATTGTATAACCTGATTCCTGCACATATAGTTTTTCCACATCAGGATCACCATCAGTGCTTAGAAATGCAGATTTGTCTCACACACACACACACACACACACACACACCCAAACACACACACACACACACACACTTTTATGTAATATTCTGGTGTATGGATTTGCCATAATTTATTCAATAACACCCTCTTATTACTGGGCATACTGAGTTGCTGGCCATTACCTGCAATTGTTATAGGTAATGCTTACACACAAATGCTCTTGTGCGTAATCACATTTGTTTGATGATTCCTAAGAAGAATTTCCTTGAAGTAAGAGAATACAGCTGAAGGATGTGAATGCTATGACATCCTTCCAGCAATGGACAGAAAGTCTCAATGCATGCCAGGTATGATGGTGCACGCCTTTACTTCCAGTATCCAGGAGGCAGAGACAAGTAGATCCCTGAGTTTGAAGCCAGGTGAGTTCCGGGACAGCAGGGCTGCACAGAGAAACGCTGTCTCCAAATAAATAAATAAATACAACAAGGAATTGTTTTGCCTGCATGTTCAGCTGTGCCCATGTGCATGCCTTGTGCTCAAGGATTCCAGAAAAGGACATTGGATCTCCTGGAACTGGAGTTACAGATGGTTATGAACTGCCATGCAGGTGCTGAGAGTTGAACCTGGGTCCTCTGGAAGAGCAAGTAAAGTCATCTCTCCAGTCCCATATACAGTATATTTTGTCTCTACTGTTCTTGAGATACTTATTTTGTTTTAGTTTTGTGTTTTTCTTTTTAAATTATTTTTTTTTATTTTTAAAATTAGGCATATATGTTTGTATGCTGTATGCGTGGGTTTGCACATGTGAGTGCAGTGCTCATGGAGGCCAGAAGGGGGCATCCGATCCCGGGGGATCTGGTGTTAGAGGAAGTCCTGAGCGGTCAGACAGGAAACTGAACCCTGGTCCTCAGCAAGATCAGCAAGTGCTCTTAAGTGCTGAGCCATTTCTCCAACTCTGTTTAGTTTTCACTTTTGACCTCTCTGGGGTTCCCCTTGTACATATCTAATTATAGTAAAAGTAGCTTATTGTGAGGGGAAAAAAAATTAAAAAAATACACACACACACACACACACACACACACACACACACACATACATAGTCTCGTACTACAAGCTCTGGCTGGCCTGGAGTATGCAATGTAAACCATGCTGGTCTTAAACTCACAGAGTCCTCCTCAGCTCTGCCTCCCAAACACTGACATTAAAAGTGTGCACCACCTCACCTGGCGATTTTTATTTTGTTTTTATCTGTTTGCTATTCGTGTGTGGGTATATGTATATATCATGGTGCATGCATGTAGAGATCATAGAACAACTTATAGGAGTCTGTTCTCTTTCCACCATGTAGGACCTACGCATCAAACTCGGGTAGTCAGCCTTGGCAGCAAGTGCCTTTACGCATCAAGTCATTTTACCGGCCCATTGTGGGAGATTTTTTTTTCCCCCTGAGAAGCAAAATGACTGCAGTTTAGAAGACAAGACCGTGTACAACACGGGAGCTTTGAATTCGCAGTCTCTCCTTCCTGTGCCACCTGCCCTTTCTGAACCGGACCTCCACCGACTGCCTACTGGGCCATGGGGTCCTGGCCACGGCTGCGTCCAGGACGTCTCCCCTCCTGTGTCGCCCCTCAGGTTCGGCTGAGATTTTTCTGGGGTCAGGACCCCCCTCGAGCTCTCAGGCTGGGTCCTGAGAGTTAAACTCGGTGACCCTGAACGCTGCTCCTAGCAGCTGAGCATCTAGCTAGAGATGCCACATGCCGCTGGGCCCCTGGATGGGAGGCACGGGGGTGGGGGTGGGGGGGCAGCAGAGGATTTCTTAGGGTTATGCATTCCAGGCAGCGCATGCGCTGCGATTCTGAGAGCATCTTCCCAAATGACGGTCCTGGGCCAGGTTAATCCCGTCACTGCTCATGCTGGAACATCTCCGTGCCTACTAATGAGAAAAGAGGGTTGTTTAATAGGGCGGGATAGCTGCCCGTGACCTCTGTTACCGTGAGGAAGGAGGTCGGAACCCAGGCTGGGTGAAACAAAAAGCCGACAGTCGGGACAGTCTCCCGGAGGCCCATGGATTGAAGACTTGATCCATAGGGAGGCGCGATGACAAGACGGTGGCCTTGAAGGAGGGGTAGCTCATGTGAAGTCCTCAGACCCCATTCTTCTGCTTCTCCCTGCCTCCCTGCCATGGCTGCCCAGGAGCCCACCAGAGCCTCAAAGTATAGATTGGCTCGCTCTTGCTCTGAAACCTTCAAGTCTGAGCCAGAATAACCCTTTCCTCTTCATGAGTTAACTATGTGGACAGCTATGGTCTGGTGTTTCCTCTGTCTTATGGGGCTCAGGCCGGGCCCCACCTCCTCCAGGAAGCCTTCCCTGACTTCCTGAGGTTATCTAGCCCGTCTAGCACCACTTCTTGGAATAATCCTTTCTCGCTCACTTACTCATTGCATATCACCTGCTACTCATTCGTCTGCCCACCAAACAGTAAGCTCCCTGAGGGTGCGGCTCGTCAGGCCACTCTTGCATTCCCAGTTAGTGAGTAAGAGAATACAAACGTCAGAGGACACTGGGTGTGGGCAAGAGGGAAGCAATGGATGCCAGGCAGCCCCACCACCTTCAGAGATTTAGTGTGGCAGAAGAGGGTGGCGGACAGCCAGACACAGGCAATGTCCTGGGGACAGATGCCCCGGCTAAGGCCTGGGATTATCTGAGTCCAGAGACCAGTTCGCCTTCCTGACTTCATAAAATACTCCGGAAAGCTGTCTGTCCCTCCATCTTCTTCATTGGTAGAAAGGGCTGTCTATCATGGCAGTACCCAGGCTGGGCAGGGCGGGGCCAGGCAGCTGACTAGCCTCCCCACAGGTAGGCCCTGGCCGAAGAGGCTTGTCCCCTCCCACCGCTCCCTGGAAAACGCTGACACATTTTCTGTCCCTGTGAACTAACCTGTTCTGGACCTTTCACACCACAAACTTGTGTGGAGCGTGACAGTTTGTGACTGGCTGTTTTCATTGGTTTGACTTTTGAGACAGGGTCTCACGCTACCCAGGCTGACCTCAAACTTCCTTCTCTGCTGAGGCTGATCCTCCTGCTTCGACCTCCCGGTGCTGGGATTACAGGAGTCACATTACCTGACTCACCTAGCATATTTTTTGAGGATCGTCCACATTGTACCAATTGTAGGTACCTCGGTCCTTTCTTTTGGCTAAATAGTATTCCCGTATATACTATATATGGATAATCCATTTATTCATTCACTGTTACATCTTTTGAGGATCTCCAGGACCTATTCCATGAACTCTGTTTGCACTGTTTTTTTCCTTGTACATGCACATTTGTGCTGAAGTTCAATTAGTAACTTACAATAAGAGATTAGCAATAATAAACTGCTAACTGATGTAGGAGGATCCAGCCTACTGTGGGCAGTACCATTCCCTAGGCAGGTGGGCCTGGACTGTATAGAAAAGGTAGCCGAATATGAGCCTGGGAACAAGCCAGTAAGCAGCATTCTTCCTAGGCTCTGCCTTAGTCCTGCCTCTAGAGTCCTGCCATGAGTTCTGGTCTTGGCTCCCTTTGATGATGTAAGCCAGGTAAATCCTCCCCTCCGCAAGTTCCTTTTGGTCAGTTTTGTCACAGTATCAGAGAGGCAAACTAGGAAAAACAGTAATAAGATGTATGTGAGTATGAGTCTCCTTTTTTGTAAGTACTGCTTGCTCTGGCTCACCCACTTCCCTCGCAAATCAGATGAGAGGTGGCATGCGCCTCTGGTGTAAGATGAGGTGAACAATGTCAGTATCATGCCTTAATATGAGGGTCAAGGGCTATTAAACATGGGCACACCCCATGCCTTGAGAGCCGAGCTAGTAACTGAGATACTGGATATGCTGGGTCAAGGGAAGATTCGTATCCCTGGTCAGACAGAGCAGGATAAAAATGGGAAAACTTCTCAATTGTTTGCTTCTGGAATTTTTCATTCAGAGCTTCCCATCAAGATCCACACTGGGTACCTGAAACCATAGCCAATTCAGACAAAGGAAGGCCACTGTGGATTTTTTTTTTTTCTTTTACTTTAACACCACTCCTTGGATCCTTTGGGACTTGTGTACGAACTTCTGGGTTCTAGGATAACCTGACAGCCTGCTCTCAAATAAGGCTTCTGCATTCACATTCCCACCAGCAATATGGAGAGTTCCCGTCTCTTCGTATTCTGATGATACGTCCTTTCTGGAGTTTTTGTTGGTTTGGATTTTGCCATAGCTGTGACAATCTTATTGTCAACCTGACTGCATTGAGAGACACCCGGAGTAGAGCATATCTCTGGGTGTGTGTGAGAAAGTTTCCAGAGATGCCTGATGGGTAGGATGGTACCTGAGGATGGGGGACCCACCCTGCATGTGGGCAGCATCGCCCAATCAGATGGGGTCCTGGACTGAATAGAAGACGGGGAAAGCCAGAGGGTGAAACTCTGCTCTTCCTGAGTGGGAGCACCGGTAGCTGAAGTTGCCTTTCCCAGAATATGCAACCAGCAGGACTTGAGGGAGCCCCAGGCCCTCAACCTTAGGCTGAGATTGCATCATTGGTGCCTTTATTCTGAGGCTTTAGCTTCCTGGACCAAGCAGCTACATGAATCTCTACTTCTCCAGTGTTCTGACTGCTATCGTTGAACAACCCAGGTTCCAATCATGTAAATCAACTGGATAAATACATTTGATTTCCTATGGGTTCTGTGCCTCTAGAGAACTCTAGCACACACTGCTGTCTAAGGGCGCAGGCCAGCATCTCGCTCCAGTTTGGATTTGCCTTTCCCTAATGATTTAGCTTTTTCTCACACACTGAGGGGTTGAGTCCCAGGTAGATTTTGGTTTGATGACCTCGTACTATACAGGGAAATGTTTAAGAGAATAAAGCTTCCCTTTGCCTTTCCCTTTGTAGCCAGGATGTGGGGTTGCCTGCCTGGGTCCTGTCTGAGTTCCAGGAGTGGCCAGTGTCCTGGGTCAAACAGGGTCAGAGGCACCTGGCTCGGACCGAAGGTGTGTTAGACAGTAGAGCAGCTCAGGGTGAGGACTTTGAAACCAGGCTGTGGTTTATATTGAGCTGTGACCTTGAGTTGCAGCGGACAAAGGCTCTGACCTGACTTGGCTTCTTGTCGGTAGCTGACTTTAATAACAGTGACTGCTCCACAGAGTCGTTAGGTGAGATGAGCCAATCCCAGAAGCCAGCCCTGGGTACAGGCTGGCTGGTGCCACCCTGGACACGCTGTATTTCAGCTCCCTGCGGACATGGCTTTAAGCTCCGGTATGTTCTTCTGCTCTCTTCTCAATGTCCCTGGAGGTCTTTGTGAACCATCTCCATTTGAACTCTGTAAGGACTCTCATCTCTGTTGTTTGTTTGTGCCAGTCTTCAAAGCAGAAGACTGTGTCTTCATGGATAGCGTGCTTGTGTCCGAGCAGACTTTGATGAGAGCTATTAACGGGGCCAGGAACACAAGAGTGGGAGAAGTAGAATTAGAAAGGCCAGCTCTTTCATCACCCCACAGCTGCCAGGCAACGCTGAGGGGTCGACTCTCCTCTTCCCAGCACGCTCCCTCCATCTCTGCACTTACTGAGACTCTGTGGCATGCAGCTCGGCCAGCCTAACAGAACATTCCAGAATCCACCTTGCCCTTGCTCATTTTCAACCGTAATTCCCTCTATTGGTCTGGGATTTCATCATGCTCTCATTGTTGGTCTGAAACATCTTAAGCAGAAAAGCTCTTAATTTGGGGGAAGAGTGTCCCATTGAATTTTGACTTGGACTACCCCTTTGGAGTCTGTTTTCTTCCCTTCTAACTACAATGAACAAAGACCATTAGATTGTGGAAAACGTTCTGTTGTCTTTCTCTGCAGTGCTGGGGGTTGTGTTTAGGTCTTCCTAGTGCTGTGAAGGTTCTACCACAGTGCTGAGACCCAGACCGCTGGAAATCATTCTTTTCTTTCCGGAGGGGTAAGAGATGGTTTATTCTGGAGCTGTTTTGAGTAACCATGGCCTGGGAACACAGATTTAGGTGACCCCGAATTCCATGTTCCAACATGGAAGCAGTATCATGAAGTTTTTCTAGTTTTACAGAACAAAGGAGGTCTCACAAATCAAGGCAAGCTTAAAATGTGTTGGTGCATACGTGTGAAAGGCAGGTACAGCAAAGTGGTGGAAGCTTTTATATAGGCCGAAGATGGAATTTACTCTTGTAGCACAGAAGCGAGGTATTGAATGGACTGTCCAGAGGGCCAGGGCAATGTCATGGCTGTGAGGGCTCTTCCTGCTCACAGAGGGGCAGAACCCTCTTAGCCAGCTGCAGAGGGCCGCCAGGCTCCCACCTGGCTCACCTTTCTTCCTATCCTCATTTACACAGTGGTTCTGATGGCTTTGCCTGTAGTCAACACAGTGTCCGGCCTGCTCAGATTGATCTCATGGCTCTGGAAGCAGATCTTCCCATGCTCCTCCATTCAATAGATTTGGGTGGAAATCCAGACTGCAGCATCCACAGCCAGGGCAGGAGGATTCCTGGGCACATCTTGCAGGCTCAAGCTCCCTGCATTACTGGAAGGCATCCCAGAGCGCTTTCAACACGCCCACCCTTATCTGCGCATGCCCTGTGGGCTGAGTCTGCAAGGCAGAAAGCCCAGAGCTTTCCAGCTTTGGCTACCAGACCTCATCACTGTGTGGGTTACTTTGTCCTCAGCAAGAGTCCACTCACGGGTATCACCCTAGGTGGTTATATTTCTGCTTCCGGTGGGCATTTTTCTCCCCCTCCTTCTGCCCCCCTCCTTCCCTTTCTTCCCTCTCCCTCTCTTATTCTCCAATCTTTCCCCCTCTTTTCTCCTCTCCTTCTCTCTCCCACCATGACAGACTGTGTACTAGGAACTTCTGATGCTAAGAAGCTACAGACTAAATTGGAGCAAATTGACACTGGCCCGGGGTGGTCACTCTGCAGAGAGCAGAGAGACCTGAAGGCCTCAGGGCACTGTGGCCCAGATCCTGTCTATACGGTTGGGCCCAACTACATCTCCTTTGCTCTGCTGGTTTATCTTCGTTCATTTACTCTTTGACCATAATATACCTCCAGAGGGTGGTTTCTCCACGCACCCACCCCCTACCGCCACTACCACTGTGTTTTGTAATCCACCCTTGGGCAGACCTTTCAGACAGGTTAGCTCACACATGTGCCTCTGGCCATGTAAGTGAGGGCCCACACATGACTCTCAAAGAAGCAAAGGAATGTGTCCGTGTATCCACACATCTGCTTGTGGGTTTGCTGCGCTTGGATATCTGTCTCTGTTATGCTCAGGATTGGAGGCTGCAGGACTTGCTCCTCAGAGTACCTCAGATATGCATGGCATGCTTCCACCCCGGAACTATCAGGCTGGCTGTCTCCTGTGCTCGGCGCCTTCTCCTCTCAGAGTTCTCCATGGCTTGCCTTCCTTCTAAGCTCTGGCCAGGTTTTCCTTGAGGACTTGCTTGTCCTTACAGGGTCTGGGACGACACAGGGCCATCTCATAGCAGGCTTTCCTTGAGGGCTTGCTGATCGGACTCCTAAGTGAGCACATGACACATAGGCTACCTTTTAGCTTTAAGAAGGCAGTTTTGGTTAGTGGAAGGAAAGAAGACTGGATGGATACTCAACCAAAGGGTCTGGGTTTGTCCCTCACAGAGCAGGCTACCTGAAGAAGTCGGTTGGAAGTGTGGCCTTTTCTACTCCCTCGCCTGTGAAATGGGGTCAATAGTAGGTGCTACTTATCTGCTGTGTTCTAGACAATTACCAAGTGTCCGCCTCCGTGTCAGGGCAATATGATGCTGTGTGTCTCATGATACAATATGGGTATTCAGTCCACATCTGAAGTTTCCAGATGTTGTTGTTGTTGTTTGTTTGTTTTTTAATTACTAAAATAGTAACCTTAACATAAACAAGCCACTAGGCCTAACATCTAGTTAACAAGAAAATCAGGAACTGGTTAAAATGACCCCATGAAAAAAAAGAAGAAAATCTTCAAGGTACCCAGCCTGACCAATGAAAGCACACTGGTTTTATGAAATGATTATAAAGGTGAAGGTATGTTCTCGTCTCCATAAGGCAATATTAGGAGGCGCGACGGTTAATACCGACGGTCAGTTTGACAGGACCTAGAATCACCCAGAATCACCTCTGATCATTTTATCTAAGGATTATCCAGACTGCGTTGATTGAGATAAGATGGACTTTAACAGGTTGCATTTCCTGGGCTTGGGTCCTACACTGGATTAAAAATGAGAAATATGGGGTCAGCGAGATGGCTCAGTGGTTGGGAGCACTTGCTGCTCTTGTATGGGACCTTGGTTTAGATCCCAGTACCCATACAGTTCCCAGTAACACCCACCCTCTACCCCACAACCCCCCACCCCTGCAGCTCACAATCACGAGTGGCTGCAGTGCCAGGAGATTCAACGCCCTCTCCTGGCCTCTGCAGGTACTGCATGCACGTGGTGCACATAAAAGCATACGGGCAAAATACCCGCACACATAAATTTTAAAATTAATAAATAGAAAAGGAAAAAAACTAGCTGAGCATCAGTGTTCATAACTCTGTGCTTCCTGACTGTGGCTACCATGTGACCAGCTACCCCACGCTCCTGCCGCTGTTCCTTCCCTGCCGTGATGCACTATACCCTTGAACCGCAAGTGGAGACAAACCATTTTTCTGATAATACAAGAGGCGTGAAGTGTGTGGTCCTTGCTTGGAATGTAGTTTTTTAAAAGCATCAATTGGCCAGGCATGATGGCCTGTCATCCCAGTATTTAGGAGGCTGAGGCCAGACGGCTGCTGTGAGCAGGAGGCCATCTGGAGTTGACAGTGAGAGTCTTTCTCCAAACAAAAAAGACAAACAATTCCCTATCATCTACCTAGGCAAAGCCTAGAAATAATAGCAATCTATAAAATGCTCAGTGAACATACAAGCATGCATAGAATACCGAAAACTATCAGGGCATCAAAGCAGCATTGTGCCCCACCTCCACACCTCTGGGGCTGACTTTGACCTTGTGACCCTCCTTCCTCCTTCCTCAGCCTCCCTGTCTGACACAAGAGGATGACCTCCAATGCCTGACCATGCTCGAAGGTAAAAAGACCCAGGCAGGCAATCCCACACCCTGGCTATGGAGGGAAAGATGAGCGGGAAGCTTGTTCTCCAAAATCATTTCCCTGGACAGTGCAGCCTTGGGCATGGCCATCCAACCAAGCCCATCTGGGTTACAGGCTTTCCCTTTTATAAAGAAAACATTTTTCTTTATTTTTAATCGTGTATATGTAGGTCTGTCTGTACTGAATATGTACACGTAAAGTTCAGGTGCCCGCAGAGCCAGGAGTCACAGGCAATTGAGAGCCACCTGTCGTGAGTGCTGGAATCCAAATTCAGGCCCCCCAGAAGAGCAGTAACTACTCTCAGCTGCTGAGCCACGTCTCCAGTACCTCTGCGTTCCAAGAACTTTGATTTGTTCCCTGACAATTTCATATATGTATACAACATGTCTCAATCAACCCCCCTCCAGCTACCCTCTTTCCCTCCACCACCCGATAATCCTCCTAGCTCTCCATTTCCTCGTTTTGTTTTTTTTTTCTCTTAAAATTCACAGGAGTTCATTTAGCAGCCTGCTGGGATGGTGGCTGGATATTACACAGGTAACCATAACAGCCATGAGCTCACGGATGTAGCGGCCACTCGACATTCAGGAGACAGCATTTCACAGAATGCCTTCCCATCCTCTGGCTCTTACAGTCTTTCCACCTGTTTTTACATGATGATCCCGGAGCCCTGGTTGGTGAAGGGGGAAATACAGATCTCCCATTTGAGGCTAAGCGTTCAGAAGTGACTTCTTCTCAGCACGTTGTCAGACGGTGAGTCTCTGTGTTATGACTGCTATAACACCGATCTGCCAGAAAAGACGTACACGCTGGTGGATAGTGCTGTGATTGGATTGGCGGCCCACTTCATAGATCAGAGTGCGTGCCATGGTTATGGAGAGCATAGACCCTAGGGGAGCAACCGCTGTTATTGTACTAAGGGAACACATCAAACGGCCTTCTACATGTTAGGCAAGTACTCTACCAGAGAGCTGCATTCCTAGTCTTCATATCTAAAAGCACAATGCCAACTAAATAAACCAGACTCAGAACAACAACAACAAAAAAAATCTATCATCTGAATGCACTAGAGTGTGGACTTAGATAAAAGTAGTATCAGGAAACTGCTAACAGCACGATATGATATTTTGGCTATGTATTTTAGGAGATTGGAATACTGAAGTGTTTTGAGACATATGCACATTGCTCAGAAGTACTGTGAAATAGGGAGAAACATGGGAAAAGGAGGGTGAGATAGTACTGATCTAGTTAAAGGGAAATGAAATCATCACAGTGGTCAGTTGACAGCTGCAGGATCTAGGTGGTATTCATTGTACTGTATGCTTTTGTCTTTAAAAACGTTATTTTTTATTTTTTAAGTGTGTGTGTGAATGTGAGTGCAGTACCCTCAAAGGCCAGAAGAGGGTGTCAGATCTCCCTGGAGCTGGAGTTAAAGGCAGATGCAATCCACCATCTTGGCTACTAGGCATCAAACTCTGAAGAGCAGCAAGCAGTCTTCCCAGATGAACCATCTCTCCAGCCTCATTATTTTTTTATTTTTGCATATTATAAAACTTTCATAATTGAAAGACACGAAACGTTACTATAGACTGATAGGTATCTTCATGTGTGCCTATAGGTCCAGCTATCAGGAGACTGAGGCAGGAGGATTGTTTGAGCTCAGGAACTGGAGACTAGCCTGAGCAATATAGTGAGAGCCAATTTTAGAAAGGCAAGAGATAGAGGAATGGAGGGAGGGAAGCGAAACTCCATGAGACTCTTTCCTGTGCTTATGCTGCCTGGACGTGAGCAATTCGGGTGCCTCTTGTTTCTCAATCATGGGGCCCTCTCTGCTACACCTAGAAACTGCTACGCTAGCTGGTTTTTTTAAAAACATTTCTTGAGAGGAGCTCCGTGTGCAGAAAAAGAAACACTATTTGAGAAAGATTTTTGAAATTATACTTAGGACCAGGACAGTGGCTCAGTCAGCGAATTGCTTCTCACGCAAGGGTGAGGACCTGCGCCTGGTGATCAGGTGTGGTGGCTTGTAATCCCAGCGCTGGGGAGGCGGAGACAGGTGGAGACCTGGGGCTCTATGGCTAGTCAGTCTAGCCCGAATTGGTAAGTCTCAGGTCCCAGGGAGACCTGTGTCAAAAAAAAAAAAAAAAAAGAAAGAAAGAAAAGAAAAGAAAAAAGAAAGGAAGGAAGGAAGGAAGGAAGGAAGGAAGGAAGGAAGGAAGGAAGGAAACAACAAGAGTGTGACTCAGGAATAAGGAAGACACTTGACATTTACCACATTCGAGCACATATAGCCATGCACAAGTGTGCACGTTTGCACACACAAAAATTGTACTCCATGTATTTAGATACTACATTGGGGGAAAGAACTCTGCGTTTTCTTTAAACTTTCAACTTCAACTGACAACTTTTTTTTTTATTTTTTTTATTTAATGGCCCTAAATCTTAACAATTGCTTTGAGGGGGCATTTTATGTTTCACTTAATTAAATCCCCTATATATTTTAGAATGAATTTATAAATGTGGCATATTTGAGTTTATTTATAAGGACTTCAAATGCTTAACAATCAGAACATTCCCAAACACTTAAACAATTCTAATAAGGATAATAAATTACACTTTAAAATACAGTCCATCCCAAGTACTCATAAACATTCCAATATTGTTTACAAACCTAGTAAAATCACAAATCTAAACAATTACTCAATTACACATTTTAAACTGGAATCATGAGGCTCATATATTAAATTCTTTAATACTGACTCCTTTTAAACATTACAAACACTGAAAATGCCCAGTATACACAGACCGCTGCTAAACCCCTTGGAAAAGTATTCCCCTCTGAACCCTTCCCAAGGTCAACAGACACTTGTGCCCACAGGAAACAATTAGGTCGACCTCGGCAACTTGCAGTTCCTACCTCAGAGATCGAGGCAATGTGGAAGATTCCATTTCTTTCTTGACATTCCCAGTCAAGAGGACTCACTGTAACAGTCTGTGTCTGTGGAGGGGCTGGAATCCCTAGGGCTCGAGATGTTCCAGTGCCTAAGAGCCTCTGTTCTGAGACAAGCTCTCTCTCTTTATTCTCAGATAGCTTTTAAAAACTATTTACTTATTTATTTTTACTTCATGTGCATTGGTGTTTTGCCTGCATGTTTGCCTGTGTGAGGGTGTCGGATCCTCTGGGACCAGAGTTACAGAGAGTTGTGAGCTGCCATGTGGGTGCTGGGAATCGAACCCATGTCCTCTTGGAAGAGCAGTCAGTGCTCTTCACTGCTGAGTCATCTCTCCTGCCCCTCTTAGATAGCTTTGATGCGTTTACTTGTTGCCTAATTCCGGTCAGACTCTTCTGCTCATATCCCCCATGTTATTCCCGTCTGGAGGGACCACAGCTCTTGGCTGTTGGATGACCCCCAGGTAGAATCTGCCTTTCACTAATGGCTTTGTTTAGCTGCACATTCAGAACACAGCACAAGTCACTCTGGAGGGTGACCTGGAGCCCTGAACTCAGACCTTCTCCCTGCCATGCTGAGGGCACAGGTCTCTCCTACACCCCAGTCCTAAGCTGGCTTGGCAGAGCCTCTTTCTTCTCTGTGATCCCCAGATCTGGGAGTGTTTTCCTGGTGTGCAGTGAGGGGAGTAGAGGAGGTCTTCCCAAACCACACAGACCCAAGAACTTTGTCTATACTGCTGTACTGTGCCTTTTCTCAAAGTGTCCCTCCCCACAAAGTGTCCACCCCCTCCAGCTTTATTTATTTTATTTTGTTTCTTTAAGATAAGGTCTCACCGCGGAGCCCAGGGTGGTCCCAGCCTTGCATATGCTGGGGTTACAGGCTTGGATTAGATGCCTGGATTGTTCTATCTTTCCTCCCTCCCTCCCTCCTTCCCTGCCTCCCTCTCTCCCTCCTGCCCTGCCTCCCTCCCTCCCTTCTTCTTTCCCTCCCTCCTACCTTCTTTGTTTCTCTTTTACCTTTTCACTTTCAGAAAACTATAGAGCATTGCAACCATACAAGGAAGGGAGAGTATAATTCCTTTGACTGTGTTTGTCTGTGTATTTTAAAGTAAGGCCTATAGCCAGGAGGATCTCCATAGGGTTACACGGAGAAATCTTATCTCAAAAAACCAAAATAAATAATCAATTAAAAGCCAGACATTTGACAGTCAAAGCCTCTACGCACTCAGCCCTCCTCTGATCTTCCTTTTCCCTCCAAGAGTCTGAACAGTTTTTGGAGCTGGTGCTTAGCGTGCATATATTTTTACTTAATAACTGTATCCATTGTCAACGAAATAGTTCTGCACCTTCCTAATTGTAAGTAAGTACATGATATAATGTAGCCTTTGGCCATTTGCTTTTGGTATTTGGCAGTGTGATGGTTTTCATACAAACAGGGCATTCCTGCTTTCTCGGCATTTCAAATGAGCATGCCACAGTGGGTCCATTCTCCTCCTGATGGACAGGTTGCTTCTACTTTATCTACACAGCATACTAGAGAGACAGTCTTGCCACATCCTCTGGGGCGCACGTGGGAACCCTTCGCTAGCATTCTTGTAGGAGTGGGTGGTTGGATAACGCAGCACATGCGTTTTGCGGAGTGGGAGGTCGGATACTCCCACCAGCAATGATGGGAATGCCTCTCCCTCCACACCCCGGAGAACCATACCGACTGTCAGACTTCGGTAGACATGAAATGATCTCTCTGTGGTTTTAAGTTGCGTGTCTCTGATTGTCAGTGAGGCTGAACAGTAACTCACCGACTCTTCTTCCCCTGCAGGATTTTCAAAGCTGTGGTTTCCATCCCCTGCACTCATGAGCGGAGCTAGTCCGGTTGTTTAAACATGAAGAAAGGGATGGAGAGCTTCAACAGCCCTACAAAGAATATTTTAGTTTTCATCCTGAGGTCCTAGGGATCAAACCCAGCGCCTCCTGCCGGCTAGATAAGTGCGCCATGACTGAGCTCCACCCCCAACTCCCACAATGCCTCTTTTACTATTCTGTGGTTGCCTGTGGTTGCCGGACAGCCATTCTGCAATGCTTGTATTGCTTGTCAGTCAGTCTTCCATAGCCTGGCACTGATTCACCATCAAAGAGTCTTTTTTTTTTTTTCTTTTTCTTGTTCTTTTTCTTTTTTTTTTTTTTTTTTTTTTTTTTTTTGAGACAGGATTTCTCTGTTGTAACTCTGGCTATCCTGGAACTCACTCCATAGACCAGGCTGGCCTCGAACTCAGAGATCCACCTGCCTCTGCCTTCTGAGTGCTAGGATTAAAGGCGTGCACCACAGGATCCTTCAACTGTCCACACAAAGTGGCCAACTCCCCCTAAGGCATGGTGGCTGCAAGGAAACTCTTCCTGCAAAGTGCCCTGTTTGTACCAGCAGCTCAGCCCTTTGTGCAGTAAGCACTGTGGTTTGGAATGTTCTGGCTTTTGATGTCTGGTCATCTCCTCTCTCACTAGTTTCAGGATTCCCAACACATAACGAGTCCCGATATTTCCCAGAAGAACTCAGAAGAGCCCACTGTATTCTAAGGGAATGACCAGCATTGAGCCCTTGATATCTAGGAACTCTAGGAAAAGACTCGTGTTTTTTCACAGGGACAGTAGCATCAGCATCGTTTATTAGAGTTTTTAAAGAACACCCATGCCACCTGTAAAGAAGGCACTGGTTTGCATTTGGTCTCCAGACTGGGCCCAGGGGCTTCCCATGTATGCCCAGCCTCCTGCTTTGTAGGCTTAAAAGTATTGTATGAACATTCTCACCCATTCACGCTAACATTTGACTATTAAAATTTATCAAGAGCTGACAAGATGGCTCAGCCGCTAAAGGCACTTGCCACCAAACCTGATGACTGGAGTTCAATCCCCAGGATCACGTGATGGAAGGCGAAGTGGCAGGAAGGCATACAAGCACACGAACACACACACACAATAAATAAATGTTAGATGTATTTTTAAAGTTTATTAAATATGCCCATTTGTATTTTATTATTTTTCATGTATCCTTTTTTATTTAATAAGCTCTATTAGAATATAATTGACACATTAAACAATGCACCACCTTGAAACTCATGGTTTAACTGTTTTCAATAATCTGAGTTGAGTACACCCACCACCATGGTCAGTTTCAAGTCACTTCATCGCCCCAAGGACAGACTCAGTACCCTTAAACACTCTCCTATTCCTCCACTCACACCCTCAGTCTTAAGCAACTACTGATCTTCCTGTGCCCAGACATCTGCCTCTTCTGGACATTTCATAAAAGTGAAGTCATGCATCTGATGTGTTATGACTGGCTCCCTTCACTTCGTGTGATGTTTTCAAAGCTTGCCTTGTTATATCATGTATACCACTTCACTCCTTTTCAGTGGTCAAATAATATTCCATCACATGGATATACCACATCTGTCGATCCATTGACCCTTTGATAGCCATTTGGATTGTCCCTTCTTAAATATCTGGACCAGGGCTTCTGTGAACATTCACGTATATGTTTTTGTTTGAATACCTATTTTATGTATCTTCATTATGTATTTATCTTGAGATAGGTTCTTATTATGTACTCAGATTCTTGCCTTAGATTCCCGAGGGCTGAGATTACATGTGTGTGCTACCGTACCCAGGTCTAAATTATTTTTAATTCTTTTAGAGTATATACTCACCTAGGAGAGGAATTCATAGTTTGCATGGTAATTCTGGGTTTAATTTTTTGGAGGAGCTTTCCAAGATGTCTTCCAAATTTACAGGCATCAACACTGTCCATCTCTTTTCTGTCCCTGTGAATTTGTCTCTTCTGGACATGTCGTACAAACGAGCCTACAGGAGTGAGGGAGAGTGTTCCAGGGTCCCCGTGTTCTCTACAGCATTTATTTTCTGTTAAAAAATATTAGAGCGTGTGTATGTGTATGTAGGGAACAAGGCAAGACAGTGGAAGAGGCAACGGTGTTACCCTAGCCATCCTAGAGGGTACGAAATGATACCGTGTTGCGGTTTTGGCCTACATTCCTTCAATAACTAAGATGTTGAGGTCTCGATAGGGGGTCGTTGGCCATTTAGGTATCTTCCTTAAAGATTCAGTTCTCCTCTCCTTATTTTAATTGAGTCATTCAGCATTTAAGGGTTGGCTTGCTTGTATTCTTTCAATTAATATTTTCCCAGCACAATTTATGTGCAAGATACTGGGCTCTGGTTTTTGGGGAAGAGAAACGCAAAGGTGAAGCAGGTTAAGAGTCCTCTTAGCTGTCTTGTGACATGGGAGCCTACCCCCCCCCCCCCCCCCCCCCCCCCCCAGGGCTCAGGACAGAGCAGAAGGCGGCACTTTCAGTCAGATAATCCTGGGCCCCGTGGAGAGGCAAAGCCTGAACTCAGCTCGGTGAAGTTGGGAGCCATTACTACTGGAGTTGGGGAAATGGGAAAAATGCCTGGCCAGAGTCCAGGGAGCCCTGGGGAGGTACAGAGTGTAGGAATGCTAAGGGTGGGGGTGGAGGAAGGCATGCAAGTGGGAGCGAAATATGAATGGGGAGATATACAATCCAAAACTGACGAGGTTGGCGGGGGAGGTGGCTCCGTCGGTGAGGTGCTTGCTGATGAAGAAGAAGGACTTGGGCCAGGCCTGGTGGCAGATGCTTGCAATGCCACTGTGAAGGAGGTGGGACACACACATCCCTGGGGTTTGCTACCCAGACAGCCCAGCCAAATAAGTGAGCCCTAGGTCAGTGAGAGATCTTCTGTCAGCAAAAGATGTCCACCAAGATGGACAGACGCCTCCTGAAGAACAGTACTGGAGATTGACCCGGCCTCCACACATACACACACATACGTGTACCTGCACACGCTAACATGCACCTCTCCCATATAAACACACACACACACACACACACACACACGGTAGACTAGATAGATAGGAGATAGCAGTGGTAAAACACTTGCCCAGCATGTTTAATCTCCAGCGCTAGAATAAATACAATAAAACTAAGGTAAATTTTTAAACTTTACAAGATAAAGGCATGATGTAAAAACCAAAAGTCAAGGGAAGTTTCACCCCGTGACTGTTAGTGCCTGGGACATCAGCAGCAACTGTGAACTTCCAAGTGATCACCCTTGTAGGTTCCCAGAAGCAACATACAGGCTTCCGACCGATGAACCCCACAAAGGCAATGAGAGTCCACAGAAGCAGCAAGAGTGAAGTGTTCTGCTCTGTGCTGGGCTGCCTTAGTCAGGTTAAGAGTTACTGAGCACAGAGCCCAGGGTGTCCCAGTTCGCACTAGGGATCATCAGCGTTGACTTCTGGACTGGAACTTAGGGTCTGTGACTATGTGTGGCCTCAGTCCCTGGTCGGGGGTTACCACTTGGCTGTACAGGAGCCACACTGGGCTCTGCAGGCTGCCCACAAGTTCCCGGGGTGCCTGCCAGCAACTTAGCCTGTGGCTTCTCATCATGCCTCAGGGTCATCTGCTATGGAGGGGAGAATCTGAAGAACTATGGAGAATCAAGCTCCATTTCCATCTACTGGAGGCCAGCCAGCTCATGCCCATGAGAGAAACACCTTCCTAAGCATCAGCAAGAAGATATGTAGCGCTGCTGTGCCCTGAGGGCCTATTGGGTGCCAAATACTCAGAAGGAAGCCGAGGTGGAGCCTGACTCAAGGAGACACCTGGTCCAGCCAGCACCAAACCGTGAAGTGTAAAATCAGCCACCTACCTAGCGTTGCTTTGAACCGTGTGCCTCTCAGAACCATATGGTGCTGGGGTCAGTCTCAGGCACTTGAACCCTTTTCAAGCAATGCCCTATGAAGCTAATGTTCACCAGGACACAGCTGGAGACATGTTGCCTATGGTCTCTTGTACGTACTTGACATTATGTCTGGGTGAACCTGAGAATGATTGGAAAAGTCTCAGTAAGCCAGGACCGACTGACACCGCAAGGTCACCTTGGTAGTGCCTGTGTAATACCCCAGAGAGATGATCCCATCCAAATATTTTGAGCCGAGCTGAGGACACTGGTATGCCCTCGCCATCTTCCGTGTCCAAAAAGTGGCATTTGCTTGTGAACTATGCTTTTGTCCCGTGATTCCTTCCTTTCTTGTCATACACAGGCAAGGTGACATTGGATTGGGAGACTGTGGCTCCTTATAGATGCAAATCCACTCTCTTGAATGTGGTCCTAAACAAGCCATGCTGCTCTAGAATTTTACATATACCTGTGGCTGTATCTACAAGAACTTAAAGTCACTTTGTCGGAGCCAGCTGTGGTAGCGGCTGCCTGTAGCTTTTGTTGACGTTGGAGAATCATAGAGTACGGAGTTTAGGGCTATCCAACACAGAGACCTTGTCTCTTAAACTAAAGGTGATATATTGGCAAGCAGAGCAATGCTAGAACATGCACTTAACACACACGAGGCCCTGCATTCAGCACCCCTGAACCAGGAAATAAAAGATGTAGTAAAATTCACATTTTTGTCATCTTGGTAACATTTGTCATCTTAACAATTTAAAATATATGCCACTGTGGAACCAATGTGCAATTATCCTCCATCTTCCGCAGTGGACCACTGCACCCATTAAACAATACTGCTGTCCTCTCCACCAGCTCTCAGAAACCCTTAGTCTACCTCAGTGGTTGCAAAAATTCTAGATGTTTGATACAGATGTGATCACAATGTAGTTTGGTCCTTTTGTGGCTGGTTTATTTATGCAATACACAAGGGCCCTCAAAGTTCATCCATGTTAGAGTATGTATTTTTGCTGCTGCTGCTGCTGCTGCTGCTGCTGCTGCTAATGATGATGATGATGATTTTGAGACATGGTTTTGTTATGTTGCCCGGGCTGCCTCAGACCATGGAACTTAAGTGATCCTCCTGCCTTAGTTTCCCAAATAGTTGAATGGGACCAGGTATACACTATGCAAACCTAACTTCTCCCCTCTGTGTGTGTTTGTGTGTGTGTATATGTGTATATGTGTGTGTATACATTTGTGTACGTGTGTGTACGTGTGTATGTGTGTGTGTGTACATGTGTGTGTATGTATGTGTGTGTATGTGTGTGTGTGTACATGTGTGTATATGTGTATATATGTATGTGTATGTGTGTGTACATGTGTGTGTATATATGTGTGTGTATGTGTGTATATGTATATGTGTGTATATGTGTGTGTAAGTGTGTGTGTACGTGTGTGTATGTACGTGTGTATATGTGCGTGTATGTGTGTGTATGTGCGTACATGTGTGTATGTATGTGTGTGTGTATATGTGTGTATGTGTGTGTATATGTGTGTATGTGTGTGTATGTGTTTGTGTATATATGTATGTGTAAGTGTGTGTGTGTATGTGTGTGTTTGTGTGCGTGTTATTTGTGTGCACATGTAGAGGCCAGAGGTTAGTGTCAGATGTCTTCCTCATTTACTCTCCCCCGATTATTTTTTGAGACAGGATCTCTCGTGGAACCCGGAACTCATAGATTTGACAAGAACAGCTGGCCAGCAAAGCCTAGAGGCCTTTCTGTCTCCACCTCCCATGCTGGAATTAGAAGCACATGCTGCCATGCCTGGCTTTTCACCCTGTCTGGCCTTTTATGTAGGCACTGGGGTTACAAACTCAGGTCTTCATGCTCTCCTGGCTATCTCTCCAGCCCTCATTACCTTACTCTTCCAGGTTGAATAACATTCCTGTGTGTATTTCCTGTTTTGTTTGGGTTGTTTTCACTTTGTAGCTATTGTATATAATATTGCTACAAAAATGGGTATACACATTGAAACTGCTTTAAATTTTGAGAGAGGCATATACACAGAATTGCTGGTTCAAGCTTTATTTTATTTTACTCTTTTTTACTTTTTAGTTTTTGGAGACAGGGTTTCTTTTGTGTAACAGCTTTGGCTGTCCAGGAACTCACTCTGTAGGCCAGGCTGGCCTTGAACTCACAGAGATCCACCTGCCTCTGCCTCTCAAGGGAGGGGATTAAAGGCATTCGCCACCACGTCTGGCTTTTTCTTCGTATTTTTGAGATCACATCTCCCAGGCTGGAATAGTGCAGGCTGGTCTTGATCTCAACATCCCTCTGTTTCTGCGTCCCAAACATTAAGATTATGGGCACGCACCACCATGCCTGGCTTGTTGTAAGTTTTAAAGAACTATCCTACCTTCTGTCCCTGCCTACATGGTGAGTTCTCTAGTCTCTTCCATAGCTCTTTTAACACTGGAGTATGCTCCCTGAATAGGTTTCATCTGAAGTTGAAAATGTAGACCTCCTCCTCCTTCTCCTCCCTCCTCCTTTTCTTTTTTCTTGCCTTTCAGGAGGGGATTTTAGAGGTATGAAACAAAAAGAAAATGCCAGAAGCACTGAGGCTGACTGTGGATCTCCCTGGGTCTGGAAGCCTATGCAGCCAAGGAGCACACAGTAGGCTGACAGATTCTGCTCCAGAACCATGTCCTTTTCGTTTTAGCTGACACCTCATCTAAAGTCACTTAGTGTCCGTTCTGTTCCCGCCCCCTCGCACCCTCCTCCCCCCATCCATAAAACACCTCTTCCTTTCTAAGATAAGTCATTTCAAACTGACACTCCCTTGTGGAGGATTAACAGAAAGGCCTGAAGCATACAAACTGTGGCTCACCGAAACAAACCCTCCGAGGGTTTTATTTGAATGAATGAAATTAGGAATGAATGAAACACCACAGTCCCTCCTCTCCTGAGTTCCCTTGAGCTCCCCGCTGTGCGCACTGCAGGTAAGGAACATGGTTCCTGGGCTTTCTGCTGGCCAGGGGAGGGTCTCCAGAGACACAGTCCAGGTGGTGGAGGACAGGAAGTTGAGCAGCTGGAGGAACTGTGGTTAGAGCATCTCCCCTGGGCTGCAGCTTTTGCTCCATCCAGCTCCTTCTGTGACAGCCATATTCATTTCTTCACTCCCTGGCCACATCGCGCATTTCCTGGCTCTCAGGGCTCCAGGAATGCGAGGGCAGTGACGGGGCTCCAGAGTCCTCAGGAGGAAAGCATGTCAGGTGCAGTTCTGGGGGCTTTTCCAAGACCCTCAGCATCCTGCCTTGCATCTCAGAAAACCTGACAGTGCCCAGCCGGCACGGAAGACAGAGAAAACAGGGAGGAAATGAAGCGGGCTGCAGACACCACAGATCTCCACTCCTTTCCTTTAGAGACAAGCATTTCACCGTCACTTCTGGCCAAGTGACGTTTATAGACCTCTCTGTTGTCCTCGGTGCCTGCCTGGTTAAAACCCTCCAGATGTCTGCTTCCCTCCCTGAAATGCCAGATACTGGGAGGGCTCGAGGAGGCACTCCCTGTTTGATCTGGGTCTGATTGGCCTTGGCAGGACCTCCCCAACTTCTCTTGCTTCCTGTAACTCTATGACTGGCAAGAGCCAAGGCCTCCAGACCCTATAGATCATCAATTTCTTTCTTCTAGCAGTTCTTTGGAAGCAACAGAGCAGAGGAAAACAAGCGCATTCATACGTAGATGTGGGAAGTCTCTTTTAGGCGGATCCTATTTCGAGATGGTAGACTATAGGTGTCTCATGAGCACAGAGGAACCCAGGCCAACGTTTATCGAATACCCTCCTGTGTGTCTGGTTCTATCTATGCAGTGTTAGGACCATGCCCATTGAATAAACGAGGGAGGCCATGTCCTTAGGTGTATAGTAATTAATTCCAGCACAGTGTCTAAAGTGTAATCAAACATATTTGGACATGTATACCATGTTGTGTGCGCGCACACACGCGCGCGCACACACACATAAAAAATTAAATGCCATCGGAACACATTTGGTCTTTGTCTTCAGTTCCCAGCATACAGCTCTTAACACTCAGAATTTCTAAGGAGGTAGGAGTTTTTCTTCTTATGCATATGAGTCAATCATATCTGAGTGTATGCCAATGGAAAGACAGAGAGTGGGTGCTTACAGAGTTTCAAAGTTTCTCTTAGAGCGGTGGTTCTCAAGCTGTGGGTCCTCATCCCCCACCCCCACCCCCACCCCCGGGTAGACCGACCCTTTCACTGGGGGTATCTAAGACCATCTGCACATCAGATATTCACATGATGTTTCATAACAATAGCAAAATTTGTTATGAGTAGCAACAAAAGTAATTTTTTAGGAGGGGGCTCCCTACTCTGGGGAGAGGAGATAGAATTCACTCTGTCTGCCAATGATTTGATTAATTACACCTCCATAACAAAAGCCTGGATAAAACATCTTTATTCTATCTATCTATCTATCTATCTATCTATCTATCTATCTACCTATCTACCTATCTATCTATCCACCTATCTGTTTTTTTAAGAAAGGGTTTCTCTGTTGTAACTCTGGCTGTCCTAGAACTCACTCTAAAGACCAAGTTGGCCTTGAACTCACAGAGATCTGCCTGCCTTTGCCTCCCAAGTGCTGGAATTAAAGGCATGCGCCATCACAGCCTGGCTATTTATTTTATTATGCAGAGTCTCTCTATGTAACCCTGGCTATCCTGGAACTTGCTACATAGACCGGGCTAGCCTCAATCTTAAAAAGACCCACTTGCCTCTGCCTCTGCCTCCTGAGTGCTAGGAATAAAGAAATACACTCCTACACCCAGCTGCATGAAACCTCTTGAACTGCTGGATGTGATCAAGAAGGCTTGTAGTCCTAGCACTCTGGAGGTGGAGGCCTGAGAGTCAGAAGTTCAGGGCCAGGCTTTGCTATCTAGCAAGTTCCAGGCCAGTTTCAGGCTTCAAGAGTCACATGACCATGCCTGTATCAAAATGACAACACAGAACAACAGAACAGAACAAATGAAAATCAATAATCAAAAGATCCCTCCCCCGTTAAACAATCAGGCTTGGAGGGCTCTAGGTAGTTGAGCACACTGGGGTTCACGGGGAGGGTGTGGAGTCCTGCGTCCCCGCCCACACACCTGCCCTATGTATCATCTTGCTGGCTGCTCATCTGTGGCTTTCCATGACAAACCAGAAATTACTGACGTGTTTTCCTGAGTTCTGTGCCACCCTAGGGAATTACTAGTCCTGAGCTTCTGACCTTGCAGTCAGCTAGGTAAGTAGACCGGGGACGTCTTTTGTGGCTGGCATCTGAAGTAGGGGCAGTTTGTGGAACTGAATGTTTACTGTGGCATCTGTGCCTGTTCTGGGGAGTGTCAGAAATTGGTCTGGATTGTAGGGTGCTCAGACAATGCCAGAAGACAGACAAACGCCATCAGAAACAGCAGTGCTGGAAACAGGGACTGCAGTGTAACTCCTGCCACTGCCCCTCCCACCTGCTGTTAAGGTGTATGTGTGCAGTTGCTCTCTTGTAGATACAAAGTTGAGTAAGGGTAGCTCCACGTGTCTCAGCCTAGCTCAACCTAGAGATGGCGTACAAGGACAGGTGTGGTGGTGCAGGTGATCTCTGTTTGAGGCCAGCCTCGTCTACAGAGTGAGATTCTGTCTCATACATTCACCAAAAAAAAAAAAAAAGTTAAAAAAAAAAATGTATGTCCAGTAGTGGTGGTACACACCTTTAATCCCACCACTCAGGGAGGCAGAGGCAGGCGAATCTCTATGTCTGAGGACAGCCTGCTCTACAGAGAAAGTTCCAGGACAGCCAGGGCTATATAGAGAAACCCAGTCTGGAAAAACCTAAACAAGAGGAGGGGTGGGGAGAGGGGGGAAAGAAGGAGGAGGAACTAGAACTGGGCTGGGGATGTAGCCCAGTGATAAGAGTGCCTGCTTCCGCGTGGAATGTCCTGAATTCCATTCCCAGCACTGTAAAACCAAAATAACAGAAATCTGTTCTTTTACAATTCTGGAGGCTGGCCACCTGAAATCAAAGTGTCAGAGTGGGTGGCTCCTGATGCTCATGGAGAATCCTCCTCCTTTCTCCTAGCCCCTGGCACTGGTATAAATCCCTGGTGTCTCTAGCTTTGTAAGTGTCATTGTTGGTTGGAGGGGCTGGCTAGGTCTTGGCATTTTGTATTGTCTACAAGTGTTGGATTTACGTGGGAGATATTTGATTGCTCATGATCTGCATGTGTTATCAGTAGAACACCTGAGGTGTTCTGAATCAGTAAAAACACCTGAGCTCAGAGGCTTGGGGTTCCACTGTCCAGTACGGCACTTGCCATGGTGTTGGTTCCCTCCGCTGAGGTCTGACAGAGTTTGTACCTATTATGATAATGCCTCCATGTCTCTTTGCTGAGCGACACAGCATGTATACAGCTACAGTCCTGCCTCCATGAGATTATAGGTGTATGCCATACCCATTTTATGCTGTGCTAGGGATGGTACCCAGGGCTTTTGTACATGCTAGGCCAACACTCTATCCAAGTGAACTACATCCCTCACCCTCCAAGTCTCTTTTGATAAAAACACCAATGACTGAATTTTAGGGCTACCCTGGTCCAATAAAGTCTCGTGTTGGTTCCATCTGCAGATACTGTATTTCCACGTACGGGTCCATGACATCATTGCATGTTTTTGGAGGGCATGCTTCAGTCCGCTTCTGCACAGCAACTCTACAGGATGCTGTGCTGCTGATACTCATGACGTGTCTCTGTTGGGCCCGAGATGACCACCCGCCTAGTAGCCATTAGACCGCTCAGGCCCTGGATGAGATAGGCTGGCTGAGGACAGCGCAGGCACAGGGGAAGGGCTCGGATGAAGGAGCTGGATTCCCCGCTCTTCCCTAGGGGGAGGAAAGGCCTGTGGTGGAGTCTGGGTGGACCACCCAGGATGTTCGGGCAAGGGAAGGGGGCATTTTTCTTGGCTGCTAGGCATGTACATCTCTCCCCAAAGCATGGATTCAATCACCTTGACATCAAAACCTCAAGCTTCGGATCTGGGCCTAAGATGCTTTGTTTTTCTTGCTAATCAAGACTCTTGCCTTTGGCTCATGGTAACAAAGATTTCAACAGCCACAGCTAAAAAGGTTGTTAGGAGCTCCTGGAAGGCATTATGTTAAGCTCTCTGTGGAAACGGAGCAAGGTAAATGAGAAACAACTCCTGGGAAGCAGGACTTTCCGGAAGGAGGGGCCATGCATCCTTTAGTGTCCTCGGAGAGACAAGTCATGAAATGCTTGAGTGCTTTGCCCTCTCAGCAATGTAACTGCACACCCAGGAAGAACTAAGAGGACAAAGGAGCTGATCTGAGGCCTCAAACTCTCTGCCTTGGCATTTTCTGGAGGGCAGGCACATCCATCTTGATCTGGGCCCCGCCTTCGGCAAGTCTTGGCCCCCAGTGAGTTTAATGCTTCCACACCAGATAGGAGCTCATTGATGGGAGCAGACGGATAGAAACTGGGCCTGTTTCAAGTTTTGTCACGTAAAGAGGATGCATTTAAACTACCATGTATCCATTTAGTGGATCCTGAGATATATTTTTGTTTTCCCTCAGGGTTCTCATGAAACGTTGCCTGCACATTTAAGCAGTTCTTGCTTCTGAGGCCAAGCAAGCAAGACTGCCAGAGAACAACAACTTCCAGGTTTCGCTTAGCCAGAAATTTTCCTTTGGTGTTTTAACAATGGATTCAGTTACTAGAAACCCTAGCAGAAGGTTAAAGACACCATGTGCTCTCTGTTAACACTGCCCTTCACCTTGTGGGCCCCTGCCCCAGGGCTGGCCACACAGACTCTTTTTCTTGGGACAAACTGTGGTTTCTGAAGTGTGACTCAGACTAGAGATTGGGACCTGGCAGGAGGACATTGTTTCTAGTTCAGTTTCACCTTGGGAGAGGAAGTTCTCTTCCCAACTTCAATCTGTCAGCTTTTATGACCTGCTGAGGCTCCCTAGGCTGTGCCCAAATCGGGTCCCTGGGTCTCTTATTCTCCCACTTTCCCCCACCTGGACTTGTCTGTATCACAGCTTCTGTGACTCTGGAATCCCAGCATCAATCTCCTCCTGAAGGGCAGGGAGTCCATGTCCAGCTATAAGTCAGTAAAGATCACCCTACACCCCAAATGTAATTCCCTTTCCTCCTTCCAGCACTGGGATCTGAAACCAGAGCCTTGTCGTGCTAAGGCCAGTAGTACCACTGAGTTATACGCTCAGCCGTTTTTCTACTGAGACATGATCTCACTAAGTCACACAGAATGACCTTGAACTCACTCTGTAGCCGGGGGAGGTCTTGAACTTTTTGCTCCTCCTGCCTCGGTCTCCCTTCGGTGTAGCTGAGATTATAGACCTACACTGCCAAGTCCACTAGAAGTGGATTATAGACCTACACTGCCAAGTCCACTAGTTAGAAATGTAACATTTCTAATGCTGTGTGGAGTCAGCTCTTTACACCGGAAACACCTTGACTCCTGGTGGAGGACATGCCACACTTCAGTCCCCAGAGCTGGTAAGTTAAATCTGTGCGGTTCAGCCCAAGCCCTCCATCCTCATCACTCCTTGACTCACAGCTGTTACCCATCAGCCCCCTTACTGGTCGCATCTGCCCAGTGTTTTCTAGTTTATGGATTCTTCTAGCGTCAGGCTTCTTTACAGCAGCCTCGTGGATTCTACTAGTTGGAGTCTTTTGCTTTCTTCCCATATCAAAAGGAGCTGGTCCTTATCTAGAATGATGGCTACTCTCAAGATGGACAATTCTTAGAGTTCGGGATCCTTTTTTCCTCCTAAGTTCAGTTTTAGCCACAGTGAATATAATTTGTTAACTTCTGGGGCTTCCCTGGGATGCCCCAACAGCCCTATGTCAGCTGCCACATCTCCCCTCCCCACCTGGGTGAGACCTCTCTACAGTCTACAGTCCTAGGCTTTGTGTGAACAAAGATACTGGCACTGAAGCTAACTGAAAACTATCGGAGTTCCATAGATGCTACCCGTGGATACATGTGGCCACCGTGCTCCCTGGCCCCGAGTCCTGGCCACTCCTGGCCCTTACAGCTTTGATTTTGCCCCCCACTCATCTTTGTAAGTGGGTGTGGTGCAGGCAATGCATTTGGAGCAGAAAGGTCTTACCTGCCTTCCCCAGCCCCCACCTATATTAGATTTCGTTGGAAGCAAAAGCAAATCTCCAAGATCCAGGTCAGCACCAATTTAGGATAATTTCTGCTAGTTGGAAAACAATCTTCTGAAAAGGTACTTCACTTTTTTCAATTTGGGAAAAATTAGAAAGGTATATAGCCTTTTGGAGAAACAGGACACACACACACACACACACACACACACACACACACTGGCTTTAAGTAGTTCAAACCTGTCGAGCTAATCTAATCTTACATGACAGAGCAGCAGACTCGGTAGATCAAGGGGATGACAATAGTTGGACTTCATCAGCTCTGAAACTTCTGACTCCTACTCAATATGATTATCATTAAACTGGCTGAAGAGTTAGAGAAGACAGGGCCAGTGCTGGTTAGGGACAGAAGTGAGACTCCCCCCACCCCCACTCCCCCACAGGGGGGTCAGCCTTGAGCCCCGTGGCTCTGAGCACTTACATGAACAGGCCAGATGACAGAAAAGAGAACTCAAGGGTCGGGCATGACTGCCAAGACGCAAGTGGGGGGGGGCGGTTGGAAGAGGGGACTGGCTCGGGCTGGGGCCTGGGTACAGGTGATCAGCCAGGCAGAGAAATGGCCTTGCAATCACAAAAGTGATCAATGCAATTCAAGAATGGAGGCTTAATCGGAAGAGGTTTCACACTGAAGAAGAACAACGCAGATGCACAGGTGCGCAGGCACGCACACACTGGTCATGACTTGAATGGTGGCAGGTGTAGACACACGGCACGTAGGGATCTGTAGTTCTCAACCTGCCTCAACGCTACCCGATTCCAAACTGGATCCCACCGTGAGAAAGACGGGTGGGCAATTTGAGAGAGTCCAGAAAATAAACTGGGATGGGACAGGGAAACGGAAGACCAAAAAGTTAAATGAGTTAGGAAAAAAAGTTAAATTGTTGAACTTGGAGATGGACCTCTTTATCAGGGCCAAACCAAACGAAAATAGAAATAAATTAGATGCCAACACGTGAGAACACAATTAAATGTGACAGGGATCCTCCTTGGCATAAAGGCCATTAAATGAGCAGGGATTTCTCCAGGATGGCTCTGTGCGCCCTAGACAGGCTGGGTAAAGACCCGGACAACTTGAAAATCGCTGTCCCACTGCACAGTGTTAGGACACTACTTCAAGGTGCTCATTTAAACCCGTAATTGAAAATTAAGCAGCAGCCGGTAAATGCACCGTTACAGTGTCTCAAGGTGTGGTCGGCTGTCGATCACAAAGAGATGTGCAAATGCACACTAACGTGAGCCAGGGCTTTTTCAGAGTGTGGGACCCCTGAACAGACACACACACCTTGGCTGTAGCCAATGGGGTTTTCTCTCCCCATTTTTAAGCAAGCTCTTGATGAAGTACCTACTACAGGGAGATGGTGACACTGAGACCGGAGCACATGGGTCCCGCCCCAGCGAGACCCCATTCGAGCGTTTTTCTGAGTCACTCGGAATAGGAGGAAAAAAACCCACAACGCTTTTCCTTATGATGTTGCCAATGGCTGATGACCACGCAGTCAGTTATGTAAGTATTTAATCAGTCCTTTAGAAAACTTCCCGATTAGTAAAAGTTGGCTTATTTTAACGGCCTTAAACGTTGGTCACTATTTAAACAAGACGTCCTAAGACAAACGAAAAGCAATCACGTAACAGTTCATAGTAATTTACAAGAGGATGGTACGCACGTGGATACAGAGGTAGAGATTCACTTTTACAATGCTTCACTAATACACATATACCAAATTCAAGGCACAAAATAGTTTGCTTTACAAAAAAATACTGTAAAAATGTCATTTGCTGTTCTACAATGTGAATAAATCTTTCGAAGAAATCTTTACACCCTTCCACAATACTCCGTACAAGATTTGTTCCCCACACTAATCAGAGTTGGCACAAATACGGGGACTTTTTAATGCTGGAATTCCCATCTTCAGAAAATTTCTTCGCAGAGCTGCTGTGTTCTGTGGACAAGGTTCCCCTACCCCCACGCCGCTCCAAACACGACTCTGCGGCCCCCTGAGGAAAGGGTACTTTGTATATGCAGCAAAATTCACAGGGAGAAAATGTACAGGCGTTTTGATCAGCCAGGTCTCTAGACACTGAATTTAGTATTTCAGAGGTCGAATTTAAAAATGGCCTGGTATTTTAGTCATCGAAAGTTAAGGAAAGAGACCTCACGGCCTTTGCTGTGATGCTCAGACTCCACTCGTCTCAAACTGACATCAGAAACTCTTTACAGGAGCTGAACCCACAGGCGCCAGACTCGCGTGAGTGGGACCCAGAACACGACAGAACACAGTACTGACGATCCTTGAGTGCGTGGGGTGCCGGCCGGCTTGACTCCCACAACAATGAACTCAGAAGAATCATACACGTGAAACACACCGTAGTCATCGTTTCTAGACTTTGTTCATTAAAAAAATAATGATGTCACGTAGTGCTCGCCTAAACACCGGACTCCTCTTTAGGGCCCTGTCTAAAAAAGACCCCCGTTGGCAGAAACCTAAGCTCACATTTTTCAAGCATTCTAGTCAGTTAATTTACACTTTATTATTTTTTAAAAAGTTGATTAGAAAAAAAAAAAAAGTCGACATGAGTTGGAATCCGGAGACTGCCAGTGCTGCTGGTGTGCGCGGCCCGGACCGTCCTGATGGGAATGGCGCTCCGTACGAGCGCTCCCCTAGATTCCATTTTTCGCTTCATTATTGTTTGTGGCTTGTTTTCTTTGAGCAATAAAGGGGTACATACACTTGTCCGCTCCTAGAAACCGATACATGCACACAACTGCTTCAAAAGGAAGGATGCTGCAAAGGAAAGGCACAGTTAGCAACGCCAGCCGGCGTTCACTCGGGTGTGGGGCGGGTGGGCGGGGCCTGTTACCTCTTCATGAAGGTCACGATGTACATGAGGCGGGGGGTACAGATCATGGGCTGGTCGGTGAGGATGGCTCTCATGGCCTGTTTGACGCAGTAGTCAGGCTTCAGAGGGGGCAGAAAGGGCTCAATTTCTTTTCTGGAAATTTATATTCAAAAGCGAAATTCAGAATTAACACAGCCTGGAAGACCGACAACAGCACACCGTGACACTGCCGCGAGCTGAGGGACAAGATTTCTGGGACGTTTTGTCCTTCACAGTATTTTTGCTTTGCCTCACGTTTTCCTATTATAAACACACTGCGTTTGTATTGTCTAGTAAACAAGTTAGGAAAAAAAGCAAAATTAGTTGTATTTTCTGTAAAATGAGACTTAGTTGTTGAGATGCCTTATAAGATGTACTTCACGTTATTCTGACATCTTTTTTCCTTCCACTAGAAAAAGGAGATACTTGTCGTCACAAACATTAAACTCCAACAGTGCTACAGTTTCCAGCACTAGGTGTGGCTAAAGCAGGCCGAGTAAACCACCATACAGCCTGTTCTACTGAGAAACTATCAGGCCTTCACGGCACTGGCTGAGGACTCCTCAGCTACTTCTCAGAAGCCTCCGAGGTGAAGGACCTGCCTGCATCTTACTTCACTGAATCGCACGATGAACACCTACCGACGGCACTTCTCTAACACCCATCACCTCACCGCAGCTTTGGACCTCTGCACTCACCATTACGCTAAATGAGAAGCGGGACCCTGGGCAACTGGTTCCTATGCAGAACCAGGTACGGCACAGGTGTACGCAGAAGGTGAGACCTAGAGGCAGACCTGCAACTCAGATTTCTTCTCTCTCTCCCATTTTTCCTTCTGCAGCTGGGAATCAAACCCAGGCCTTGCACACGCCCTGGTCCTGAGCCACACCCCAGACCCTACAGCTAATTTCTCAGAGGAAGGCTGGAATGACTCAAACCACTCTCCATCACTTGCCAGGCTCATTAAGTCTAAGGAACAGTCCCCAACAAACAGGGGACCACCTTCGGTATTGTTCTTTGCCTTCCAAATTCATCCAGGCAAAGATCTCCACACTAGCAAGTCTTCACAAGTATCCCTGATGATTCACAACTGTATTTATTCTGCTGAGAGCCTGTCTGGTAAAACCCAATGTTTAGGTATTTATATTCCCATACGCCTCCTTCCCAAGAGAGAGGAGATTCCATTAAGTCTAAATGGTTTCATCTTATCAGGTAGACTCCAGCTATACACACTTGCTAGAGGGGGAAAAAGCTTTCAAATCTGGAGTGGGACATTCAGTCTCTTTAGAAGAAAGGCATGTTAATCCTCTGTGACAGTGACCTTGCTTCACATCCATATTGAAGTCACACTAAGGACTTTTCTCCTGGAGCCCTCATCCACCAACACTAACAGTAGAGAAATACAGTAAGTCTTAAGGACGTAGCCTCTAAGAAAAACCCTGGGTATTTGTCCATCCTCCTTGAAGACGGAGAGAAGCCCACTCCTGCCTGGTACTCTGAATTAATCCTCATACGCTAGTATGACTGTGGCATCATCAAATCCTCTCTTGTCAATCTTACACAGCTACATTACTGGAGGACTACAGGCTAGCTGCCTTTCCATCTCTTTTAGCTGGGCCTCACTTCGTAGCTCTGGCTGGCCTGGAATTCACCATATGGACTAGTAGGGTTTCCAGCTTGTGACAGTTTCCTGTTATGAGATTACAGACATGTGCCATTGCACTTGGCCATTGCACTAATGACAAAGTGCAAGACTGACTGACTGAAGATGAACTCCTCACACCTGCCTAATGTTACTCTGTTGTATCAGTAAGAGGACGGGTTCCTACTGACCTGATTCGGCAGCCTCTGAACATGCCCGTGTCTACAAGGTAAGGGCAGACCAAAGTTGTTTTGATTCCGTCCTTCTCAGCAGCCTTTAGCTCATGGCTCAGAGATTCATGAAAACCCACGACTCCAAATTTACTGGCACAGTAATCCTGAGCAAGAGGAGAGAGAACAGAAATGCTGAGTCTCTGCACACGTTCCAGCCAATCTGTAGCTTCCTGGTCCTGCCTTGGTGAGACGTTTATTACAAAAGGTTAGAGGTAACGAAGCAGAGAGAAGGAAGCTGTCTCAGAGGACATATATCTGATGTGGTTCATGGCAGAAACAACACTTTCCAGGCAACAGCAGAAACAGATGAATGCTCTTTGCCACATCAACCGAGTATCCTGTTACTTTGGGGGAAGTCACTGCAAAGGGCTCTATGAAAGCTAAAAGTCTGGAGAGAGGATGTGCAGGGAGCTTCCCTTTGAAGTGCCTGGAAAATTTACAAATGGTCTCTTGTTTATCGGGGGAGACTGGAAAACCTGTTTGTTTACATTAACGCAAGATGAACAAAGACAAGTCTAACTGGGCTATAAGCTATTAAGATCTGAAGTTAAAATGGCAACAGCCATCACATCCTCTGAACTTGAACTAGGACTGAAGAACGTATGATACAGAAATATTTACATATTTGCAAGTGGCAGTGTTTCCAATTTTCTAGGCATCTGTAAGCCAGGTTTCACTGAACAATATATGTACACGTTTTATCATTTGAACACAGTTAAGAACAGGTTAAGAAGCCCAGTGCTATACAATTACACAGCACCTGCCACTGGCCATGAGCCCCTTATCTAATGAGCTAGCAGCGGTCTGGTTAGATGGCAGATTGACCAAATCAAAATGTGAGCCTTTGACCTTGCTTATCTGTTCCACCCCATGCTGCCATGTTGAGCCATGGGTCCATTCTTGACCCTGTGTTTTTTAGCATCCGGCAAGGTTGCTGGTGAAAATGGGCTCTGTGAGGAAGGGCCTGTCCTCTACGCTGTGGCAATTTGGCAGACTGGTGTAGGTAATTTTATGGCAGGGGAGTAAGACCCCTCCTCCATAGCTGGGCCTGTGTTGGAGGGAAACACCGTTGGCTGTCAGGAAGGTGTGGTAGCGGGTCTTTGTGTGATGTGTTCATCGCAAAACAAACTGTGTGAAGGAAGAACGTGCTTTAGAGCCGACAAACCTCAACTCCAGCGGTGCTGAACAGTCCCAGGGAGCTCGCGACCGTCACAATGTGGCCATGATTGATCTCCAGCATTGTCGGAAGGAAGGCCTTAGTGGTCTGAAAGGAGCAATATTCAAGCTTTAGAACTGACATGTGGCATCTCCTCTAAAACCCAGGCTCACGAAGAGTCTCTGAGTCATGAAAATTACATTTCCTGGCTCACTGAAAAATAACTTACGTCTATCAAAGAGACACTCCTTTAAGTGTCTGGTTAACTTAGCACCGTATCATTGCCCTGCTAGGCCTATTATAAGCCGTGACCAACAAGGCTGTAACCCAAGAGGTTTGGGGGGGTGATGTCCAAAGATGAAAAGAAAGTCATTAGTAGAAGGCTCTTTATCACCTTTCAAGCTAGTGATCTGCTAATCTGAACCACTCCTGGGTCAGAGGCCTTTTCATGATCTTGCCGCTGTGGCTCAGCTGTGTTCTGGACTGTGAGCAACTGTAAGCCTACCCACCAGCAAATGCCCCTATACTGTTGGTTTCCTGATGGCCATGTTTCCATGGTGACAGACCCATGAATGAAGAGCCGTCCTAGCACCCTGTGACAGCACCCACGGTTTACAGTCAAAGGAGACCAGCAGGACGTAAGGTATTTTAGAACGCAGGAACTGATAAAGTACAGGACCGTTTTAGTGAAAAACTGTCTCGATGTGAATGCTGCACAGCTGGGGACCTGTGGCATTCTGAGGGTCACACTCCACTACCGGCACCTGCAGGGTCTCTCCCACCAAGGCAGAGGCTCTCCCTCAGACTACAGGGCAGGTCTACAACAAGGTGGCACAATCAGAGGTGGCACAGACTTCTTACTAAACTCCTGTCTCCTAGATGCACGGCTGTATTTAAACGAAAAGATCCTTCAGATTGCTTAAGATGATCTATAAACCATCCCACCAGACGCCCAACAGTTTTATAACCTGCTTCTTAAAAGAAAGCAGCAAAGAGCAATCTGTCTACTGTTGAGTTACGGTCTGCTGCCAGCACCGGTCCCCGTGATTTATGAAGTTAAAAGACAGCACACGACACAGCCCACTTGAAGAGGAGCTGCGTTCCATTTCAGATGCTTTCCTGGCTAAGGTATCAGGGTCTGAACGTGGATTTCTAGTGTTTGGATAACTTGTGTGTAAAAGATCAAAAACTGCGGTACCATTAATTTTGAAGCTTTCCATGCTCCGATTCATGGAACGGTTGCCAGATGAACCTTTGTCAAGTGTCTCAAGGTCTTCCCTAGCCTGTCTCCTGGACTGTCACATAGCACTCCATCCCCCAGATCACATCCCGTTTTGTTTGGGTCTCCTTGCTGGAAACCATGCCAAGTTCACTCTCATTTGCCCTCATTCCTGTCCTATATAAACCTAAGTGTAATAGTTATCACTCATTTATCTAGTTTTTAAATGATTTTCAAATGCTTTATATCACTGGAATCTCCAAAAATGTCTTTAACCAATTTGGAAAATTCCTATAGTGCTTTGTTGGTGGTATTTTGGCCTTTGTGGATGTGGTATCAGACATCGAACGTTATATAGCATGCGCATCACTCAGACACAGCCTCAGGCCATGCTGACTAAAATTATTCTAGACCAGCTTGACTTTGTATTTCTTGAAGTTGTATAGTGCGTATCACCTTAACATATCGTTATATATTTTACAGTGTTTTGATTCTGCTTGTTTTATACTTACTTGTCTAGCTGTCCTAGACAAGCTCAGACACATAGATCGGCCAGTCTTACACATACTGGGGCAGGATCCCTACCTACACTGTGGTAGTAGAGAGCCGGTGGCCACACCTCTCATACTGCCTGGGGCCAGCACACTGCTGCTGTCGAAACCCAATGCTTCGGTTCCATTGTATTTCATTGAAGTAGTAACCAGAAGCAAAGCAATTATGGTACTGTGGAGATACTCTCAAAGAATTGGTGCTTCAGGTCATTTATAGGCTCTACTTCAGGTTCTGTAACTTTCATGTGGTTGTTATATCACAGAACTGAAATAATTTACAGAGAAGCATATATATTCCAAACTAAAGTAGAAAATTTACCCTTAAGTATACAGTCCTAAGAGTCTCTACATCTTCTAAATACCTAGTTAAGATTAATTTTTGCATTTTAGCTAAGAAGCCCAAAGCTTATTTTTTTGTGTATGTGTGAATGTTTTTTGTATATGCGTGTGTGTGTGTTAAGGTGTATATGAGAGCATGCAGAGGCCAGAGGTCAACATCAGGTGTCTTCCTCTACTGCTTTTCCACCTTAGTTTTTGAGATGGGGTCTCTCACTGAATCACTGAACCCGGAGCTCACCAATTGGCTAGACAAGTGAAGCGGTGGATGCCAAGGATCTGTCTCCAATCACCAGCTGCTGGTGGAGCCAACCTAGATCCACACTACCATATTTGGCCTCTATGTGGGGGCTGGGGACCCAAGCCCAGCTTTTAATACTTATGCAGGAGCACAACCAAGCATCTCCCCAGCTCCAAGAAAATGTATTCCCGATGTTCATCTGAGGTCATTTCTAAGGACTCAGGAGCCAATCAATAAACTCACTGAGTTGAGAGGGCATGTTCTCTACCAAACCCACTGATCGCTCCAGCTTATACTGGCTCACTTCAAGTGTGCGTGGTGTCCTTGTGTCAGCCTAGAGCTGGGCACAAGGGCAGATCGATAACAGCACCTAATGCTAGCCTGGGGAAAGGTCAAAATTCAAGGCACAGTTCCTCCTGAGCGTATTACCATTTCAAATCATCACAAAGTCAAAAGAGCCTAAGTCAAACCACTCTTAGTTGGAGGGATTGTCTATATTAAGTTTGCCTAGTGATGAAAGACAGGGATAAATTTAGTGCCTTTTCAACTTTTTGTTTTAAAAGTTCTTAATATAGGCAAGTACAAAGACTTGATATTAAATGCTGAGAAACTGCACCCGGTCTAACACACCAGTAAACTCTTGGTTTCTTGCTTGGATGGCCACGTTTGGCAGCTGGCTGATTGAAAACCATGCACCAGAGTGGGTGGGATCCCGATGACGTCCAGGCTTCAAGTACTAGGGTTCTGTCTACAGGTGTTAAACAACTAACCCAGAACCCCAGCCCAGAACAGACGCAGGTGATTGCAGATTGACAAGTTCCCAACTAGGTTTCAACTATAATTTGTTGCAAAGTTCTGAAACTGATTCATGTCCTCTCCTCCCTCCAGGAAGGAGTCTGATGATATTAGCGATACATTTGATATTAGTGATATTAGTGATACACTTGATAAGTATTCCCTGAACATCTATTTTTGCAGGTACTATGTAATGATCTGGCCAAACAGTAATCAGTGAGGCAGGAGCTGCTTCCATTCCTCCAGTCCTGTCTCTGGGCAGAATTCTAAACTCCACTGTGCACCAGATGTAAGCCAGTTTGAGTTCACCTTTCACGTAAGACTATGGCCACATAGTGTAAGAACAACGTGATTTGGGTCTAACTTTGCTCTGGTTTCCTCGGTCCATCTCATCCATCTGCAAACTGGACAGAGAAGCTACTTTGTGTTGGGAGAGGGCAGAAATAAAACAATGCAAATGTGGCCATATAATGAAAGTCTTTTTTTGTGTACACTACAAACACACGGTTAGAGAGAACTGAGTGGCTGGTAATAGGATATGGGGAGGAGTGTTTTGGTCAGATACGAACCTTTTTTTATTAGTTTTAATTTTTAAAATAGCAGTGGGCCAATGTTCAATTAAAAGCATGTGATTTCTTTACCTAAGAGGCACAAACTTCTGTATGAAGGAAATGATGGAATGTGTCTTTGTATATTTTATATTTTAAGACAAAGACCCATATAAATAATATATATATATTATTTAGAAAGTGTCCAATTGTAGGTGAAGCTACAAATCACTAGACCAATTCCTGAAGCTGGCCATTTCAATCATGCTGTTACACCAAACGGTGAGGCCATCAGAGGCCACACAGTCAGCCTGCAGGTTCCCCGCCATTTGCAGAAAACTCTTACCAGGCCTCACCCTTTGCTAAGCAGAGACAGGCCTGAGGTAATCGCACCCATATCAGGATCATCCCTGAAGCCTGTGCTCCTGGCCCCGCTGAAGTCAAGTACATGTGACCGAGTACTGAGGCTGTTAATCATTTCTTTGCTGCCCGAATGGATTACAGCTTGTCACAAGCAAACTCACCTGAGGTATGAGATACACTATTAAGTAAACTTTGATCCTTACTTTGTAAGAAAAACACTGCAGAAGGGTAACTAGGAAACATGGCGTTTTCAGGAATTTTTCTAAAGTAAGCTGACTAGTTTTCCTTTCTAATTGTTCTTGCCCTCAGCAGACTGGTAGATGACATCTGAGATAGCACAGTGTATTCCGTCCTTGACAGAGCTTGACAGCACAAAGAAATCTGGCACTTGGCAATGAATTATTAATGTGCACAAATATTGTAGCATGTGTGAGGTGGAGACCAGCAAGAGGTGAAGTGCTAGTTGCCATGACACCAGTCAGTTCAAGCTAAGGTTCATGATCTTTACCTCTGTCTCAAAGAGTCATTAGAAGAACATACAGGGCGAATCTGAGCCTCACACCTAAGTGACTTCAGGTATGAACTCGAGCATGTGCTTGCATGTGTGATCTGAAAGGGCAACTCAGAAAATCCACTGGTCACCAGGCCTGTGTTAAGTCAACTGTAGAGACAGAGAGTCTATATGGGCTCCTTCAGGCAGTGTAGCTAGTTAGACTTTAACTGGTTGATGCCTACGGTGGCTGATGAGGTTTGCTAGCTCCTGCCTTAAATTCAGACAACTGTAGTCTGCTTCTATCTTCCTGTTCACATGTCTAAAAAACAGAGAGAGAAATCTAGTGTTTCACCAGAAAAGCCACAACCGGTTACAATGTCAACTCTTATTTGAAAGAAGGGGGTTCAGTGCATCGAGAGCTGGAAAGGGCCTGGGACCGTACAGTGTTTGTGCCCTGCCCCACTAATTTATAAAAACGAAAACTCTTAATAATTGGCTCAGGCTGTAAAGTGTGAAAACAGAACTTCAATAAGCTGTGATTAATTTTCTCACAAGTCTCCGATAACACAGTCTGCTGGCAGCTAAGGGACAGTGGTTGAGATTCGAAAAGGAAAAGAGAAAGAGGATGAGAAATAACAGAGGTCTAAATGGACACTGGCATCCCACGCCCCGTTCTGCACAGCTCCTCAGGATTCGTCTTCAAAGCTCTGAGAGCTCTGGAAGGAACTGTAGAGGTCACGTTCACATTTACACCACGAGCAGGGCCTAACAGAGGAGCAAGTGGCTGCTCAGGGACACGGCATGCCACAGCTTGAGAAATCTTTGAAAGCTACGTTTACACCAAATTAACTTCCAACAGCCCGCTGTCCAGATTGCTCTGGGTGCTCTTAATGACAGCCTGGGCGGGCGGCCTGGAGCCTGCAGCTGCGGTGTCAGGACAAATTAGGTTCAACAAAAGACATCGTGAAGAAGAAATGTGGGACCCGGCAAAGTCTGACTTCTGAGATTAGGAGAGGCATCACACCATGGGGGTGCAGGTGAGACACTCAGCACGCATCTCACATATCTGAGCTATTTCAGGCTCACAGACACTAAGTGGGAAATTAATTTCTCTTAGTAGGAAAAGGTTTCACACTACATTTTAATGCAATTGCCAGACCATTTTATGAACAGTTTCAGAAAAGCCATCTTTAAAAAAAAAAAATTGTTTCAAAGTGTTTGTCTCTAAGTTGAATATTCATGGAAGAGTAGAAACTCATCTCTAAACTGGATTAATAGCCCTGTCATACAAGGTTAAGGGTTTTCAGTTCTCCAAATGACAGCATGATATACAATGTAGGGGAGGAAAAAAATAAAGAGGAAGAGGAGGAGGTAAGGAGGAGGAAGAAGAGGAGAGAGTAGCAGGAGGAGGAGGAGGAGGAGGAGGAGGAGGAAAAGGAATGCCACCAAGAATCCACTGAACAGATTTCACACATGGAACCATCAGGGCCTCCCAGTGGCAAAAGCCTTTCCTTGTGTTCTGCCCATCCTACCTGTGCTGCTGCCAGTCTCTAACAGGCTCACAAAGGAACATTCTGTTATGTACGGGAGCATCTGTGAGGTTCATCACTGCTCCTGGAAAACTATGATTCAATACTGCAAGCTTTTTGTATGTGTGTATTTGTGTGAGCACACCTGAGTGTGTGTGTGTGTATGTGTGTATTTATGTGTGTGTGTGTGTGTGTATGTATGTGTATGAGTGTGTGTGTGTGTGTGTGTGTATGGGGGGGGGGACGAACCTTAGGTGCCTATCCTCAGGAGCCACCCACCTCTCTCTTTAGACAAGGCCTCTCCCTGGGACTAGGACTCACCCATAAGGGTAGGCTGGCTGGCCAGTGAGCTTTGGGGTCAACCTGTCTCCACCTGCCCAGTGTTGGGATTCCAGATGCATGCCACACTTGGCCTTTGTATGTGCATGGTGGCCACTGAACCTGGTCCTTAGAAGCACATTACCAACTAGGCCATCTTCCCAGGCACTAGAAATACAGGTCACTGCATTAGGAAGATTAACAGGATAAATCGCTAATATGCTCAAAGAGTACAAATGGTGACACACTCTGTGTAAGGGATAAATGGCTAACTACATTGAATCTTACAGATTTGAAGGTATCTGTTTATAAATATAATGATCAATCTTTAGAACTCTGGCCATAGATGAGTGCTATTTAATAAAAGCCATCTTTACTACAAAAATACCTTTAGTTGAGAGGTAAAGTATATTTGCCAGGAATGTACTGATTAAATCTTTTAACTGTAGTTGATTGGTCTTGCTGTTCATGTAGCTGCATGAGAGCCTGTACTCCTTGTCCCAGTTGGGCACATTTGCAGACACAGAAAGGTCTCCTGAATAATTGTGCAACAGAGCCCAAAGGCATTGGAGCCTGGAACTACTCTCCTCTTAGCCTTAATACAATATACATCTTAATTTCCATTAAATTGAGACACAACATTCGTTTTAAACACAGAAGGCTAAGACTAAAGAGTATGCCATGAGAGTCACATTTGTACTGGTGCTGCGTGTCCCAGCCTTTAGAACATTTCTGACTGTGAAGCTATAGGCAGTGGTTTAAATTTGAACAGCACCAGCAGTTAATTCTTGACACACATGCACAAGAAGACTCTTACAGTTGCCCTGCAACCAAGAAGCTAATAAAAGCTCAGCTTTTCAAACGAACACTTAGATGATGATGACACCATTAGTTATTCAGCAAAAATAAATGCTTCATTAACTTGTCTTCCCATCGCTTAAGATGGGATGAACCAAGCCCAAGGCAGAAGTGATACCAACACTCCCTTACACTTTAGGGTTTGCTATGCAGGAAGATGAGGGAGGCGGGGACTTAACACCCCATCTGTTGGGAAAGTTCTTTGGTCTTTGGAATCCAGAACCCGCAAGTCCCCACTGTCAGTTACTTACTTTCCTTCTCTGTAGCTAGACAGAACTCATGTGTGATACCGCAGGAGATCACCAGGAGTTACGCACTGTGTTCAGATTCCTTCGCTGTCCCTCAGCACTGAGCCCTCAGAACACAGGTCTGCACGCTGAAGCATTCCTTGCCTAAGCCCCTCGTAAATGACTCAGTGAGGAATCAACTCTATTAGTGCAGCTGCCAGCATCTGGTGATCAGTAAAACATCCACTCATTACGCATTTATGTGTTGTTGTGGCTGTACCTTTTCACGTGTTTTAGCATGCATTCATACCTTTTATCTATTAAAAATTACAAACTGTTTGTGAGAAACACCTGTCATCTTTTTCTGTTTTACTTGAGTCTGTGGCAGCTCCCTGTGTTAAAAGGAACAGTGGACGTGGGTTTGAAATGCCGTCTTCCCGCTCCCCACAGCTCCGCAGATGATCAAAGGAGAAGGCCAGGAGCTTTCAGGCTCCGGCCCCTCACCTATTTAATAACTCTTTATGGAATAATGAAAATAACTCAGAAAATTGCAGCCGTGTCACCTGAGGAGTGGCAGGCTGTTGCCAATCCCTGTGCCTCACCCTGGTACTCCGTCCCAGGAACCGTAATTAAGACAGCTCTTCCTTCTGAAGGGCACGCGCTGCAGCTCTGAGCTGGGGACCAGGGGACCTCGTCCAGAAGCACAAGCACATGCAGCTTAGCTGCTGCATGCGGCGGGGTGTCTCTGCCCCTGTTCCAGAGGCCCCGTGGCCATCAGCCCTTGTAATTCGCAAGTGCAAATAGTTCAAATTCTTCACTGCTTTCTAATGTGCTTACATCAAGTCTTTAAAAAGAATTCTTTATTTAACACGGGGTAAGTATAACCAAGGGGTTAACTCCTGAGACGCCTATGGTACCTGTGCTAAGTTAGGTGCTGCTAAAAAAAAACAAAAATAAACACTTGCAGCTCTCTTAAGGAACTTTAACAATTATAGAAGCCACATTTCCTCCCTATAAAACAGCGGTCCTTAAATCCCGCTATTCACTAGAAAACCTGGGAAGATCTTCTCCTGATGTCCAGGCCATACACTATCAGCTATCCCAGAATCTCCAGGGGGCAAATCAAGCACTTTGCGGGGCATATTCGCCAGGTGACTGCAGTAAATAGCAGTTTGGGATCCGGTGCCGTAGCACAGAGCGTCTCAGATCAGGACCACTGGGAAGCTTGGTGCTTTAGGGGGCAGTGCTGGATACCTCGGGATGCTGCCGCATCCGTCTCTTCTCTTCACTACATGCCAGCTCCTCAAGCTGATGGGAAAAATGTTTCCAAAGGTTGCCCATTCCCCCTGAAGGCAGTTACCTCTTAAAGCCATTCTCTAAGGCCATCAGTAAAGCAAATTCTATATACAACCATTCTCCTAAGGCTAGGAAGACATTCTGTGTGTGGGGGGGAAAAGAAATCAACCTACAAATTTGTGCTCAATATCCCAATACTTTTAGTTCCTGCAGCTTATACTACCACTTTACTATTATGGAAGAAATCTCTTTGAAGGACAACAATGCTGACAATACAGCTGGGAACAGAACAATATTAACAGTGTGTGTGTGTGTGTGTGTGTGTGTGTGTGTGTTACTGGAGTTCAACTCCATGCACACCAGGTAAATGCTTCATTACGGGGCTACGTCCCTCACCAAAGGGTAACGCTAAAAGGTAACAGAGGGGCTGCAGTCAACATTCCAGCCAGCTCCGGCTAATCCACTCTAAATGCTATTACTAAATTGTGAACTTGGAACAAGAACATGTCCCCTTAAGTGCACATATCCATGTGAGACACCCCTCCTTTGGTCATCCAACAATTCTGAATGACCACCGAGTGTCGGGTCCCTGGGCTGGGAGTCTGGGCTCAAGCAGAGAAACTCTGGCAATGGCCCCCCCTTTCCAGCCAGAAAACCATGGCCAAAGTTCATTCCAGTTCTGAGCAGAAGAGGACAGCTCTTCCTTTTCTGCCACTTGGCTTGCAACAGAGAGCAATAGGGACTCGGAGAGACAAGGGGAACAAGGACACCCAGGGCTTGCCCTTTAAGACCCTGGATCCGGATCTAAATTAAAAAATAAGCCTAGCTGGGTGTCATGGGTATTTTTCTGGAATTCCAGCACCGAAAGGCTGGGGCTGGAATATTCTGAATTCCAGGCCAACCTAGACCACATAACAAGACTTAGAAAAATAGATAAGGCGAAGACAGACATTAAAGGTTGTCCCCTGATCTCCATTAGAACACTGGTATGTTGTGAAATGTGTGTATCTGCACTTACACACACACACACACACACACACACTCACTCATAGACGGGTAGATAGATGGATAGATAGATAGATAGATAGATAGATAGATAGATAGATAGATAGAGCAAGAGACAGAGACTCACACATGGATTTTCTTCTGTATGTTTGAAAATAGAAATCCGGACTGGGTGGGGATCCATCCACATCGTGCCATAGGACATTTGCCTAGTTTAGTGGGCTAGTTAGCTTATGAGAGAAGGGAGGAGGGGGCTTGAGAAATCAGGGAGATTAGTATGGAGAGCTGTTCCTCTCCAGACACAGATGAGCACAGTGACTGCCTAGGACTGGTCAGATGCAGACTCTCAGTGGGTAGGTTGGGGACTCTGCCACTGCTCTGGACCAGCAGCCAGGGCGGACTGAAGCCACTGTGGATCTACTTCTAGTTATCCGGCAAAGCAGAGGTACCTACTCTGTCTGGTACTGTTCCTGAAAATGGCTGCCACCGTTTATCTGGTAAAGAGACCCTAGGCCTTGTGTGGAGAATGAGGGATCCACTCTAAGTCTATCTGCCTGGGATTCCTTTTCTGCCCTAGCATGCCCCAACAGACTTCAAAATCCACAGATGCGCTGAAGGTTCGCTGTCACAACACGGACATGACCAGCTCAGTGCGTCTTCCATTTTCTAGATTTTCTTGGAGCCAAGCAACTGCTTCCAGGCTCTGATAAGCCCATGAGAAAACCCCATGTAGGAAAAGATTACCTCTGTACAAGCGGATACTTGGGCAACAGTATCAGCTGGTAGGAACTGCACAGTTTTGAAAATCCACAATTAAGACTTTTAAAGTGTGATCTGGAATTCTGATCCCATAAAAGGCTTATGTAACAGGATAAAGATTTTTGCATTTCCCTGGAGCTAAGCGAACAAAACAAACTCAACCCACCGTGGGGATTCTGCACCAAGCACTTCCAGGGCTTTGCTCAGCTGCCCTTCCCAAGTGTTGTCCTCTCAGGTGTCAGCAGTGCTGACAGAAACCAGGAAGTGAAGGAAAGAAGCTGGGTGACCAGGGATGGGACCATGCAACTTCCGAGATCTTGGTCACCTCTAATACAGACCATGGGAAATTGCAGAAAGGGCACTGAAAAGCCAGGAGCTGGGCTTCGGTAATAAAATTCTGGTGTGACATTGATCCTTCAAGCTAGAATTTTACATGCATGTCTAATTTATAGGGCAAACTTTCTGGGGATATTAGCGAGGGTTAATCAGTTATTGCTAAATTTACCATGCTAATAAAAAAAATCACATTTGAAGATTCTTACATTATACCACAGGGCAAAAACTGTGAGTCACAGGAAAATGTACTGCACCAGAGCTTTGAACATTTAATCGGGTAACTGCTTTATACGTTCTGACTTGGAGCTCTCAGCTGAGGTCTGGGTCCTACCACCTGCCTACCTTCCTGGTGTAAGATCTGGATGAAGTCTCATGATCTACCTTGAGACTGTTGCTTTATCCGCCAACAAAGGAATAATGGCGCTACTTAACCCAAACTTGCTGTGCCCAAATGAGAAGCGAGTGTTTATGAAGACTCTGCCGGTTTAAATGCCGTATAAAAAGCAGAGTGAATGGACAGAGGCTCGTAAAGGATCTATTTGTAGGCTATTTTGGTTGGGTGCCGTCTATTTTTGGCCGGGTTGCTTCTTGTTTCTTCAAGCTTCTGCAGCTCCCGGTCCTTACTATGTATAGCTGCCAGGCCTCCCCGCGTTCCGCTCCGCAGCACCAGCCCACATTCGGTAAGACCCAGTGTGTAAGCACCAGAGGAAGCCTCTGGCTCAGGCGGCGGAGCAGCTGTTTCTCAAGTCTAGCCCCTTCCTCCCAGGACCCCGGAGGATGCGGGGGAAACAGCAGAGGTGCTTCACAGTAACACCTCTCTTCTAAGTCTTCTCTTCAGTCCTTTTTGGACTGAGAACTGAAAACAACTGTTTTAAATACTAACCAAAATACTTGAATACAGGTTTAAAATACTTTACTACAAGTCCTACAGAAGGATTTAAAACAACTGGTACACCAATTACCCCTTATGTTTCTTTCTCAAGAGATCTGAAAAGCATCCCATTTAAAAATCCTTGAGGAATCAGTAGGGGGCAGTATGCTAATTACGACTTACAGGTGGGAAAATCTTTGAATTTTTAAGTTTCACTTGTCCTCAAAATACCCATGTGTTTAGGTAACTTACACTACAAATATTTTCCCAGTTACACTGATTTGGGAAGTGTTATTTTGAGCCTCGTTGCTTAGAATAACACCAAGAAACCAAACCTTGTTAATATTCAAAAATTCCAGTCCTAAAGTACTTGAAGGAAAAGCAAGAAATTCACACTTTATGCAAGTGGCAAAAATGTTTGTGTGAGCTTGGGAAATTTCACACACCAAGTAACGCTTTGTTTCCAGATGGGAATCCATTCTAAGAGTCTTGTCACAAGGCTGTGGAGCAGCCGCACTCAAGCTCCCCAGTAATTGCCCTTACTTGTTAAACTCTCAGCATTCGCTCCAGTGTTGACAGTTCTGTGATCATTACCAGAGGAGATTCGCTTTCCCTGCTCACTTAATTTTAGTTCCAGAGCATTTGGGAAAATGGGCCCTGACAGGTGTGAGCTTGAGTTTTTAAGAGAACTGATAAATACAGTGAAGAGTTTTAAGGGAAGCTCACCAGGCGAAATACGCCAGCATGCCTGTAGGCGAGAGCCTTCTCCTCTGGAGTGGGGATGTGTAAGCCTGCACAAACCGAGATCCATGAGCCCATGCTCTGCCAGCGGGTGTGACGTCACAACACGGCGACATTTTCTGAGGCTACCTACCCACTTTATATGTCCGGAGGGAGAAGCCAAAGCATCCGTCCAGTGAGTTATTTTCTAGTTAGGCGTTCGTGGTGGGCTCAGTTCGCAAGGAGCTTCTAGGTCAGCTGACAAGTTTAGAAGGACAAGACTCTCTGAACAGTTAACTTACCACTTTACCCTCTGAGATAAGAAATCACTAATTCAACCAAATGAGATTGACAGGTTTTAGTCTGAGTCTGGGAATTACAGGCTAAAACACTGAACTTAACTCACACAAGTGAGGCAGGTGGTAGGTCCCTATTTCCTGACCTTTGTTAGATTTTTTTTTTTTTTGCCATACTCTAAAGATCAGTAACAAAGGGTCCTTTCTCCTAGAGGAAATCTAGTTATGTTTGTAGGAAATAAGTTATAAATCTGCCCTGCCATGACACCCCCTAGTGGAACTTTAGCAAAGTACAGTTTGGAGGTCCAAAAACATCTAGGATACTTCTTGTTTCCCTAACCCAAAATGCCTGGAACCGGTAGGGTTTAGAGTTTTTCCATATTTGCATATGCAGAGAGGTGTCTCGGGGATGGGACTCAGGTCTAAATACAAAATTACTTTATGTTTCTCATATATACTTAGCACATGTACATAGCCCGAAGGCAATTTTATACAAATATTTTGCTTATGTTTTGGCCTTATCACATGGTCAGGGTGGAGCCTTCATGTTTCTGATTAAGCGGTGCTCTTGTTTCTTAGGACTTCCAGTTGAAATGGACTTTCTCAGGGCCAGTGGTTATGTGTACACCACAGTCACCTGCCTACTAATTATCACTGGACGGAACAAAATCAAGCAAGCACAGAAACGAAGCGTGTCCGCTGCACATTTATCCACAAAGCAGGGGTCGAAAGGAGCAAACTGGCTTTTTGCCTCAACTCACAGGCTTAATTTTAGTTTCTGAAAGAACCAAAGCAGAAATTTAGGTAATTCTACTATTATTAATATTTCTTATCCCATGAAAAGCCTTAAATTAAGGGGATTCCTACTTAAAATTCTTCCAGTTCTCAAGTAGGGCTATTAAAGTTCTTCCAAGTAATTTTCTAACTGTCAACTAAACTAATTCACTGGAATTTGCTGAAGACGTTGAATGGCTCACAAACAATTAATTAAGGGGAATTTGAGCAAAAACGAATTTAAGGGGAAAGAATAAACTGAGAGAATGTGGGTGGCTGTATGTTTAACTTCCGCAGGGCTCGTCACCCTGTCCTAGTGACCAGTCCATCCTGCAATGAATGGCTAGAGTCTGCTGGGGGCACTGGCCACTCAGTGTCAGCATTAGCTCCGGTTAAGGAATGCTGCACTCTGACATGTCTCCTAGATTCATTTCTTCTTGGGCAGATAATGAATAAAAGCCCTGGGTAGAGAAATTCCCAGAGATAGAGAACAAACACTAACTTTGCTTCAAGGAATTGAGATGAATAGCACAAGTCACTCAATGGTCAAACAACAAGAGGTCATTCCTTGAATCAAGAATTCGGGGACTGTCCATTACGGCCTGCCATCTTATGGATAAAGACTCTGTTCGGTCAACATGGAAACATTCGGGAGTCTGTTTCTCTTTCACAATCGTGATGTGCTTCTGTCTGTCTGTCTTTCTGAGACAAGGCATCACTGCAGCCCAGTCTGGCATCTAACTCATGACAATCCTGCCTCAGCCTCCTAAACCCTGGAATTACAGGCATGAACTGCCATATTTGACTTAAAAACAAACAAAAAAGCTATTGACTTCTGTTGTCTCCCAATAAAACCAATTCTTCTCAAGTGGCAGAAGCAGTCTGTGAAGCATTGCTACATAGGGCTCTGTCAGCGCAGCGAGGTGTCTGGTCCAGATGAGGCTGAGAGCACACCAGCGGACATAATAGGTGCTGAACTGGGAAGATAGGTGGAGATAGGTTTTGGAAGGTTTAAGACGCCATGCCAGTGGCCTTCGACTTCCCACTGTGAGCAATATGGTCACACAAGGCTTTAAGAAGCGTATTTCAAACTCAATACCGCTTAGACAACCCTGGGCAAAGAACAGACATGGACAAAGAGTCTGGAGGCTCTTCAAGGCCCAGCCGAGAGGTGATGGACGCATACATGGTGAAGTGGAGATCTGTCCAAAGAGGACCATGTGACCCACGAATGAGCATAGGCTAGACAACTACTGTCAAGCTTGGCGCCTCAGCCAGAGCGAAGAGGGAGTTAGCTTGGTAGCAACAGAGGCTGACGTTAGGGAACAGGGGAAGAGCCAAGAGAGTAGTAGTGTAGCCTAGAAATCACAGTTAGGCAACTGAAAGAGATCAGCCAGTTAGATAGAGGCACAGCGAGGACTGGGGTGAACACACAACACTAAGGAGCCAATATTTTAAAGGTGGAGAACTAAGAGGTGGAGGAAAGGGGAGATGGTGACTAAAACCCTTGCACTTCAAGGAGGTGGTCAAGTTCACCCTCTGTGAGAACACAGGCTTCCCTCTGTAACAGGCAATGAGGGAACACTGCTAATTGTCCAGACAGCTGGGAACTTAAGTCACTGGCTACCCAGCAGTGCTTCCTAAGTCTGATAACCAGGCACAGATCACACCATATTAAAGATGGCATGACACTTTTCATTCGAGACAATGTCTTGTCCCCTGCTTACACCAGTGATGCAAAGTACATTTTATCGAGTTGTAAAATTTGACTTTTAGGAGCAATAGATTCGGGTCCAGCGCGTAATATGTCAAATATAGAAATGCAAAATTCAACGAGCATGTGCTCTCACTCTGCGTACACAATACAGAATCACATGCCACCAAGCAGTTGCCTATCTAGAGGTTTTTGTCAGTTTTGAACGGCCACAAGAATCTGACAAGGTAAGTCAGCTTGGCCCTCAGCTCAGATTTCCTTCTAGCACTCTCACACCGTTACACACAGGGCATTTACTGGGTTACAGAAGCCAGTTCTGGCACGCTTTTAAAAATAGGTTACAAGCTGGGCGTGGCAGTGCATGCCTTTAATCCCAGCACTCAGGAGGCAGAGGCAGGCAGATCTCTGAGTTTGATGCCAGCCTGGTCTACAGAGTGAGTTCCAGGACAGCCAAGGCTACAAAGAGAAACTCTCAAAAAACAAAACAAACAAACAAAAACAAAAAAACAAAAAGGTTACAAACATTTTCAGCAGCTATCCTAAAATAGAAAAGTGATATCCTATAAAGGATTTAGTTTCATAATATTATAGCACGGAGGAAAAAGCATTAGACAAGTAATTTTATGTGTACTCTAGAAAAAAAATTAATTCTAAGCCTAATAGAGCTTAAGCCAAACTAGATTTCTCTAGTCAGAGGATAAAGGAATACAGTATATAAGATTAAAAATCAGTAAATCACATAAGAACTCAAACACTAACGATCAGGGACCATTCTTGAGATATTAGGTACAACGGCAGCGTGCTAATGTCTTTAAGTGCTGCGTTACTCTGATCTAGCTGGTGGGCTTTTACTTTTCTTGGATGGATTTTAACTAAATAGACTTTAGACATCTGGATATAGATAAATGCTGAATTCAGTAATTAGTATTTTAAAACTGTGAAACCTTTTAAGTTAAGTGGTCTATTAATTAACTACCAATTATCTTGTCTGACTACCATATCAATAGAAGTAAATTACTGACTAGCTATCTGACAGATTTAGGCCTTTGCCATGGAAAACTTCTTCTGCACATAAAAGGCCTGAAGTTGAATGCTTTGGCTTTCCTCGTTTGGGTAATTAGTTTGCCATTTTGATAAAGGCCAAATACGGCTCCTTGGTCAAAAAGGACCCTACAGATAAACTTTGGCTCAGAAGCAAACTAAGATTCTATTCCCTCTCCAGAAAAATAGTGAAGCTAAGTTTATTATTTTGGGGGAAACGTAAGATTTGCAGTCACTGCGTGGAGGTCAGGTCTCTCCGTCACTTGGTGGAACAGAAGTGTCTCACTGTGCCTCGGCACTTGTGTGAGCGACTTTGATGCTAGTGTTTCTGCAGCAGGCCAGGCTGACTAAAGCCTATCCCCACACCATTCATTTCCTGACTGGGGACCAAGAGAAGGTTCCTGGATGATTGCTAGTGACACACCAACTCTGAAGGTTGGTGTCATAGCTGACTGTAGGACTGTGCCAAATACGAGTGGTAATAGAAAAGCCTCGGAAGTTTACAGGGATGCCAACGGCTCAGAAGGAAGTAATGGTCACACAACACAGGTCCTCTTCTTGAGGCCCGAGTCACGGGGAAAAAGAATGAAGGCTGCCATGCATTTAACTTGAGTTTGATTCATGCTGATATACCAGCAGCTGTCTTCTTAAAAGCCCGAGCCTTACACCAAGGAGTAGGGGTAGTACGGAAGATAAGGAAAAATGAGCACACAGGTCGGGCAAGAGGAATTAAAAAAATGGGTAGGAAACTCAAGGAGATACAACGGATGGAAGCCAACCCTGATCTGAAGTCTCAACAGCTTGAGTTAGTCCGGCATGTTTACCTTTTCAGAATTCACAGCACGGACCCACGTGAGCTCTCTGAATAGGTTATCCTCTAAATATTTAAGCAGAAGCCCATTACGTATGATCAAATATTTATTAACTAAGTTAGAATACAGTTCCGGGTGTGTGTGCGTGCGCGCGCGCACACACACACACCTGTCAGGTATGATGAACCGCCACCAGTTTGTCATCAGCTTCGCTATGTAAGGCGCAACGTAGACGACGTTATCCCAAAAAGCACTTACTATGCACCAAAGGGCACAATGACTATATGCCACAAAAGTCAGCGGCAACGGAAGAAAAGCAGATGATGAAAACTTTTACATAATTCACTTAGCTGCAGCTTCAGTGGAAAACAAGGGCTCGGGTGGGGGGAGTAGCTGTGGGTAAACTGCTCACCTAGCATGTGCAGGGCCCATGAGACAGTCCTGAGGCTCCTCACGGCTCCCAAACCCAAGAAAAAGGCAGGAGTTGGGAGGGAAGCTTACATCACGACCTTGGAGGAAGAGCTGGAGTTGCCGGGCACCTCCGTGGTGGAGGTCACGTGCTACTCCGGTTCACCCTCCTCGGACATGACTTGAACTCTGAGTCGGGATCAACACACAACTTGTTATTCTGTGAAAACAGACACTGACTGCTACTTAACAGTCTGGCTCGAGATGATCTGTCCGAGTAGCTGAATGAACGCTTTGCTCGGTGATCTACTCTTTTGAACTGCATGGGCGAACTCTTTTCCCTGCCCAAGCACAGTAAAAAGACACACTGGGTTTTTATGTTTTGTTTTGCTTTTTTGTTTTTTTAAAAACAAGAATGGTAGAAGCCAAGGCAACACAGCGCTGAAAACCAACCGCTAACATTTTCGACCCAGAAGGCTGGAAGGGAGGCTGGGTTCAAGTGGCACTCAGCGATACTATTTAACCCCACAGCAACCCACCGTGAGGGGTAAGAGCAGCCCTCTTTTATGTTTCAGTTGCTAGCTCTCAACTTCTCTAGAGGTTTGTTAAGTCTTGGCGAGGAGTCAGAAATTCCAAACCCAGAGTGAATTTTTCTGACTCAATATTGAAAATAAATTCTTAAGTTTAGATGCTTAGGAGGAAAACAGCTGGAGGATCCAGGAGCCTCCCATAGTTTAATACAAAGTGATGTCATTACCAACCAGGCTTCCAAGAACTCCCTAAATTGCACGGTTAAGCAACTTCTCAGAGCTCAGTGAGGAGGGTAGGAAGGTGCAGCTTCACGGGTACACGCATTCAGATCTAGAATAAGTCTGTGCGGTTGGTTTCTTATGTTAGAAAGTAGCCCAGTGCTGGTCTTCCATCAATTCACACTCTTTTCACAGGAGGCTGTGGATTTTCTTTCTCAACACTCTGAACCAGCACTTACTCTATAAGACGTTTAGAGGAGATTTGCTGCTTTTTGGTGTTAAGTATTTAACTGAAGGTTGTGGAGTTTCTTTTAAAACTGGGATATGTTTAAAATGTTTCAAGTTGCCAAAATAACTATGCACAGAACAGTCTAAACTTGAGGGAACTTAGAACGGTAAAAGTTTATTGTTAGGAAATCTTGCATCACACCTCAGCCAAAGGTTATTGAGGGGGGAGGAAATCAAGTCTCTAGTTAATACTAATCTTCCAATGGTTGTGTATGGTTTTCTTAAGGCTGACAAGCCAACTGGAATCAACTGGAATTTCTGTGGCATCTCCACCACCCTTCAATATGGAAGCGATACTCTACCTGTGGTTTGTTTTCTTTATTTCAAATACTGACCCTGTTTTTGTCTGCTTTGGAGATAGGGTCTCAATAAGTAGCCCTGGACAGCCTGGAACTCACTATGTTGGACCAGGCTAACCTCGAACTCATAGAGATCTATCTGTTCTAATCCTAAGTGCTGAGGTTAAAGGTGTGTGCTGCCATACCTGGCCCGGGCCCTGGCCAGGTTCATTATAAATTATAATTGGAATTATAAACACATAGGACTCTTGAAAAACTGTCTTGCCATGTGCATCCAGTTGATCTTTATGACCCGTGTCAGCGCTGGGACACCTGATGCTGGGACACCTGATGCACTGTCTTGCAACGGTAAAATGCTTGTCTGTTGCTCACACCCACTGCGCACAACTAATGCACACCTACATAGGTGTGCGTGCTCATTCCCCTGGACTGTATACATGGTGATCTCTGCCTCAGTGAGTGAGTTCATATGTTCCGTTTCTAGAAGCCTGGAAATAAATTATATAAAGCTCATGTTTCCAAATAAAACATCAGGATAAGCTTCATCCAGGACCAGAGAAGAGGCTGATACTGGATAAGGAATATCTGAACACTTCTGAAGCCAGATTAAGTTTTTAAGCAGTTGCTAAAAAATTAATGAGGTTTAATGTGACCTATTTAGGAGAAACGGTTCTTTGTTGAGTTCTATTAGAAGACACGTCTGCCTATGGGGGTAAATCTCCTTACCTTGTCTTCCTTTTACCCCTTAGTGCTGGGGATATAATCCAGGGCTTTGCACATACTTGGTTAGCACTGTACCACTGAGCTACCCGCAGCCTTCCTTACCCCTCCCCCTTTACTGGATTATTTCTGTCTACATAAGGGAAAATACGAAGAAAAAAAGTGGATCAACAGCACATGCAAAAAATTAGAGGGAGAAGCTACCTTTACTGACACATCTACCTTTACTGACAATTCAGCTAAGAAGTGGGGATTCCTGTGGCCCTCTGGGAACAGTAGACCCCTCCCTATCTCTGGATGATGCAGAAGCTTCAGTAGCTGAAAGCAGACATTGAGTCCCTGACTTAACAGGCCTCATAATTCCCCTTCCCTTCTCTCTGGCCCTTTCAGGATGACTCCTCATTTAAGAGACATCAGATAAGCTGACAAAGTCCTGAGATGTCCACCATCTGACATATGTGGATGGATGTTAAGTGGCTGCCAGGGTGGCCTGGCCACTCCCAATGAACCACAAAGGGTGATCTCAGAATTTCTGGCACTTTCTAAAATGTGTCTGAGCAGTAGTTTGGAGGCCTAACCCCTGACTTTACGAATTCATAAGAACCAGTGTTTTATAAACTCAACAGAAAGCTAAATAAACAAAGCCAGGGTTTCATACTCCCTCTTGTTATTTTTACAGCAATCTTTCAAACTAGCTTCACCATAGTCAATTTCTACTTCCTCAAGAAATACAGAAGGGGAGCAGTTTAAACAACCATCAGACGCTATAACCTGCCGCGTGGGAACAACTCGTTAGACAGACATCTCACGTGGAAGAGTGCAGGTGGCTTTCATGTTGGCACACTAGTCTCTCGTTCCCAGCCTTCTCTCTGAGGGCCCAGAAAGAAAAACAAAGACTGGTGTTTATATTTACCCAGAAGTGTGCGTGGCAGTTGACCATCATGGTTCTCTCAATGAGCTCATCGGGACATTCCAGAAGGTGATGTCCAGAAACCACACCGGCATTGTTGACCAGGACAGAGACCTCGCCAACCTCCTTGCGGACCCTTTCGGCTGTCAGGTAGACATTCTCCCTCTTTCCCACGTCACAAGTGTAGGTAAAAACCTGCAAGTTACATGGGGGCAGGATTTCCTCCCCATTCCCAGCTGTCCTCCGAAGTCCAGATGAGGGGGAGAATGGAAGAGAGAAGGGGTGCAGAAAGTGAGCCACATGGCAGGCAGTAGGGCAAAAATCACACAAAGCAAAAAATACTACAGTGAGCTTCAAATTTCTAACACCGTAATGCTTGCCAATAATTCAGCTTACAGCTGCTTTCCTCCCCTGAAAGTCTTTGGGAATTACAGCAATTTACTGGACAACCTTGCTTAGGGGAAAGCCATGTAATTGTGGCAAGTCCAATACAAGTAGACCACATGGGATCAGCTTGCTGGAGCTAGACACCTGCAAAGAACTGATCTCAGCCCGGAGAATAACACATATTACACATTCCATGTTCTCAGATGGGGGTGGGGAGGAAGCCAGCAGCTAGAGAGAGCTCTACCCTCAAAACAGAAATTCACTTCAGAGCTCACAAACCCAAACTGTAGGCAATAGTCTGAACTCATTCAAAGCCAAGAGATGAATGAGAAGTTTCTATTTGAAAGAATGGAGGTCATGGTTTGACTTTAAACTGGTTCCCCTAAGAATTAATCCCACAGATGAAGTTTAGAGGTAAATATGTAATTTTACCACATTACAGTTCAAACAGCATCAAAATCAAAACCCCTTCCCTAAAAATATTTTCTCTTAGATTCAGCCACAGGGAACACAGAAGCCCAAACTTGTTGCCTCTTCATACTAGCTTCGAAAATGAAACATTTTGAACTTTACATAAAAAAAAAAAAACACACACACACAGGTTCTGGTAAGTCTGGTAACTTGACAGGTATAGGGGAAGAGCGGAGCCCAAGTCAATCTAGCCTCCGTTAAATTTCCTAGACCAATATCTACAATTGATTATGATCTCTACTTAGGTTTTAAAAAAAAGTTAAGCACGTAAGAGGCAGACCGGAGTGCCCCGAAACCATGAGAAAAGTTTACAAAAGGGCTGAAATCATCGCAGCAACTTTCTCAAGAGGAAAGGATGGCTCTCAGTTACACACCGGGTTGGTAACCAGAGCACTTTACTTAAGGCCAGGGGGAAACAATGTAATTATTTTCCCGGGGCTAAAGTTATAGTGAAACCATCCACTGCGCCCTAGTCTAAGAGGTTCAGACCTCACAGAAACAGATAACCGCTTCAGTCCATTGTGGGAACGGACTTCCTAAAGACACGTTCGCTTCCCGTCATGCCACATGCAAGTCAGACTGAGAAACTGCTTTCGGATCCAAACCCATGGTAGCAAACACCCCCCCCCCCCCAGCTTTTACCCTTACTCCCAGAGTTTAGGAACCCCCAGCGTGGTGCCGGATCTCTGTGACTGGGCTTGGCACAGTCTGACTCTTCTAACACAGAAAACTATGCTCTCTTATCAAGGGGCAAACTCCACTCGCCTTCCATGGGGGTGGGGTGGGGGGTCAGTGGGGTGTTCTTTCCCATGACAGCGGGGGGTGTGGAGACCCTCCGGGGTGCGGGAGAGCTTTGACCCAACAATGCACCCGCATTTACCTTGCAGAGCAGCGGCGTCGGCCGCCTCCAGGTCGCGGTAGATGTGGCGCACCATGCCTGCCGTCTCCTCGTTGCTCTGCGTGTTGATGTCCCAGAGGACAAGCAGCGCCCGACGCCGGGCGAACTCCAGGGCGAAGAGGCGGCCCAGGCCGCTGCCCGCGCCCGTGATGAGGCACACCTGGCCGGCCACGCTCTTCTCCTTGGGCCGCACCAGCCAGCGCGCCGCGGCCAGCACGAACGCCCACAGCACTTTGAAAGTGACCAAGAAGAACTCCACCACGATGTTCATCGCGACTCCCCTGGCCCGGCGCGAGCCCGGCACCGCGTCCTCCTCCCGCTCCCCGAGCCAGACAGCCCAGCTCCTGGCTCCCGGGAGCGCTTGTCACCCGGATCGGGACGCGGAGGCTGCGCCCCGAGTCCGCCCCCGAGATGCCCGAGGGGCTGAAGTGCAGCGGGGGCCAGTCCCGCCCCGGCTCGGCGCGGTGGCCGCGGGGCTGTTGTGCCTGCCGCAGCTGCCGCCCGGCCCGGCGCCTCCTGCTGGCGGCCGGCGCCCGCTCGTCCCGCAGCGCCCGGCCGTCCGGTCCCCGCTGCAGCGGCGGTGACAGCCGCGAGTTAGGCGACGCGCGCTGCTGCCCTCATGGCCGAGCCGCCGCCACCGCCGCCGCCCGAACGTCCCTGGCGCCGCTGCAGCGGCTCCCTCTCCTCTCGGGGCAGGGGTGCGCCGTGCGGGTGCGTCCGATCGGCCGGTCGCCCCGGGAGTTGTCAACTTAAGTTGCGGGAGGGTGCGGGCAGCGCCGGGAAGGGGCGGCTCGCGGGGCGCACGCGAAGGCTGCCGGTGCGGCTCGGGTCCTCCTGCCTGCACTCGAGCCGCTGTCACTCGGGCACCGGGCTCCGCAGCGTGGCTACGCCCGCGACTCGGAGCGCTCCCAGCCGGCTCTGAGAAAGCTCCACTCTCGGCGCTATATAACCCACGACCGGGAAGCGCCGGCCGCCGCAGCGGCATCGGCCCTCCCTCCGCTCGGCCCTCCCCGTCCCCCCGGAGCACTCCGCCCCCGACCTAGCCCCCCCCCTCCCGCCCGCCGGCCGCTCCACCGCGCGGGGCAACCCCTCTCCTCCGACCGTGGCCGGAGCCTCCCACCCCTCGTCGCGCCTCCCTTTGCGGCTCACGCCCCCTGCCGTGGGTCGCCGCGGCTTGCGCCTGCCGGGTCCCGCGGCCCGCAGAGCGCCCCCAGTCCTCCTCGGACCGTCCGGTCATCGCTCCTCCCGGTATCGCCACTTTCGCCCAGCGGAGGGACTGTGGACCCCCGCGGTCTGCGATCAGGCGCTGCGCAAGACAGCCCCGCGGGCCGGCGAAATGAGGACCTCGACAGCGCGGCCGAGACGGGGGTGGGGAGCGGGGCTGCGTGGCCACCGGCGGCATAGAGCCCGCAGAGGTGGCCTTCAGTGACTTCGTATTGCAGCTAGCCACTGGGGACGTGACCCCCTTACTCCAGTGAGCATAATGGGAACCGCCGCCGCGAAGGCTGCCCAGAGTCGGGGTCAGCGTCGCCCTTCAGCCCCGCGGGCTGTAGAGTGATGCATGCTGGAACTTGTAGTTCACATCCATGAAAGTGTCTTTTGGCTCCTGCGATTCCGCGGAGCTGGAGCCAACCGTTGTCAACGCAACCTGGGGCAATTAGGCCCCGAGCTGACAAGGTGTCAGCGCTCTGATCATTAATTAAAAAAAAAAAAAAAGTACTCAGTGCATTTTTTTCCCCATGAGTTTTATCCTTACCCGAAAGTTGATTGGCAGTGACTAAGACAGACTGTTAATTTTGCGGCTGCAAAGTGAGCTCGAAACTCTAGATTCTTTTCTGGCTTGTCTTAGGACAGCTATACGTCTTGGGGCTTTGCGCTCGCAGACCTTTAAGGGGACAGTGCGCATGCGCCGGCTTCCTCTCTTTTTCCGGCTGGAACCATGGAGGCCGTACCGTAAGTAGATTCTCTTCTCCAGAATCCTCCTCCATCCCCGGAATTAGAGGCATTTTGTCCCACTTTTCCTGTATCTGACAGTAGTCTGCACCACTGCCTACCTGTCTGGCTGTTTGTGACGCTGTGCGACACTGGGAGGGTGTGCGGGGTGCCAAGGCGGGGAGGCCTCAGGAATGCCAGGAGCAAACTGAGGGCAGACAGGATGTGTGCGGAGCGGGCCTCCTGGGCGGGGGTCCATTCTTAGGTGGAATGTATTTCGAGGGATCATTGAATTCGTTGGGTTTCTTTTTGCCTGAAGTTGGCTTAGGCGTCTGCCGATCGGCTGCTGCCTTCAGCATGTGGAGCTTGAGACTTGAAACAGGATAATCTTATTAAAGTTTTTGGAATCCTGGGCCCTGCCTTTGCCCCAAAAGTTAGTGTGTGGCAGCAGTTTCTACAGCATGTGACTAATTTCTATTAAACGCCAAGACTGATGATCGAGAATAGGCATACGTCTTCTTATTGTCATATTCGTGTTTGCCTTTCCTTAAGTAACGCATGTAAAGGGTAATGGGCCTGGAGGGAACCTCAAATCTGCATCTTAAGCAAAACATGCTAGAAATTGGAGTGGTTGACAGTAGTGTTGTAAATCAATGCTGAGTGCCTCGTGGGTCTGATGCAGCACCCGGAAGTTTTTGACCTATTCGTAATATTCTCTGATGATGACAGAGAGAAGAAAAAGAAGGTTCCTTCTGTGCCAGAAACCCTTAAGAAAAAGCGAAGGAATTTCGCGGAGTTGAAGGTGAAACGCCTGAGGAAGAAATTTGCCCTAAAGACAGTGAGTATACTTTGGAGATCTTAGAAGCGGGGAGGGGGCTTACTATGGTTGGGACTGAGAATAGAGTGAGATGCATGAACTTTGTTGTTAAACCAAACAAGTCGCCAAAGAACTTCCCGGTGGAGCATTCTCAAGTAACTGTCTTTTTAAGAAGTCGAACAAGGAGGTTTTGTAGAGCTGATGCTGTGGTTTGTGTTTGGGGGCTAAGAATTGTGACTGTACTGGACGTTGCCTTTCAGCTTCGGAAGGCAAGGAGGAAGCTCATTTATGAAAAAGCAAAGCATTACCACAAGGAGTACAGGCAGATGTACCGAACTGAGATTCGGATGGCTAGGATGGCAAGGAAAGCTGGGAACTTCTACGTGCCCGCAGAGCCGAAATTGGCATTTGTCATCAGAATCCGAGGGTAAGTTCGATTTGGGTCGTGTTCTGGGTACACTGGTGCCCGGGCATTGACAGTGTTTTGGGGTGTGGCTAGGAAGGGGGACTGGGAATTATTGAGGGTTTATTTTGTACGGCCTGTCCCTAAGCTGTCCGTTCTGATTGCACTGTGGTATTGTAACAGAGATGTCTACACAACAGTCATCTTTTAATGTATAACAAAGTTATGGATGAAAAGCTGGGGAGCAAGCTGGCAGAGGTGGTGGTCTATCTGTTGGAACTTTTGCATGCCGTTTTGTGGTTTAGCTTCCTGTGGAAAGACATTTTTGGTTTCTTCTTGTGGCAGTATCAATGGTGTAAGCCCAAAGGTCCGAAAGGTGTTGCAGCTTCTCCGTCTGCGGCAGATCTTCAATGGCACCTTTGTTAAGCTCAACAAGGCTTCCATCAACATGCTGAGGATTGTGGAACCATACATTGCATGGGGGTGAGTTTCGTGTGTCCTCTGATTTTTTTTTTGTTTGTTTGTTTGTTTAATAGATAGATCTGCTACCAGGCGAATTTAGATCCTCTAGCTATACACTTATGGTTACTTGCTTGGTTCACATTTCAGATACCCCAACCTGAAGTCAGTAAATGAGCTCATCTACAAGCGAGGCTATGGAAAGATCAATAAGAAGCGAATTGCCTTGACAGATAACGCCTTGATTGCTCGATCTCTTGGTAGGTTGTGCTTTGGGGGAGGGACTGGTGGTTTATCGTGATCATGTTTTCTGGACATGCTTTGAATGTGTTTTGTGTGCATGTGGGGCCAGGTCTCCTGAAACTTAGAGTTGCATTCAGATCTAGCTCTGTTGATGTGCTGGGGTAACGGTGGACAGCAGGCATCTGCTGAACCGTTAACACCAGCCTGGTCTCCCGACAGATCTTCACACTGTTCCATTAAATCCTTCATGGTTTAAGAAAAATGTAAGGTGGCTTCACAGCCTCACTGTATCTCTGGCTGTCCTGGAACCAAATCTGCCTGCCTCTGCCTCTCCACTGATAGAATTAAAGGTGTGTGCCACCACGCCTGGCTTGTCCTTATTTGTTGTGTCTGTTGAGTTCTTTCTAAAAATGTGATTATCTTAAATGCAAATTTTCAGGTAAATACGGCATCATCTGCATGGAGGATCTAATTCATGAGATCTATACAGTCGGAAAACGCTTCAAGGAAGCAAATAACTTCCTGTGGCCCTTCAAATTATCTTCTCCACGAGGTGGAATGAAGAAAAAGACAACCCATTTTGTGGAAGGTGGGGATGCTGGCAACAGGGAGGACCAGATAAACAGGCTGATTAGACGGATGAATTAAGGTAAGACAGTTATCCTGAGAGAGCTAGTCTTTTTGTTTGCTTCTTCGTGACTTAGTCTCTACATATTCCTGGCTATCTGGAACTTAATGTAGGCCAGGATGGCCTTGAACTCAGAGATCCGCCTGCCACTGCCTCAGCTGTGCTGGGATTGAGGGCATGCCTGGGCTGAGAACTTACTCTTAAGGGAGGATGTGTGACCTTGAATGTTTTCTGTCAGATGTTGATTGGGTGTATCATTGAATTTTAACGGGGGTGGGGGGAGTTTTAATGAAGTATGGTCCTTTAAAACTGATGTTGACTTGTGACTTGGAGGGCAGGCTCTAACTTTTATGCTTTTCTTTTTCAGGTGTCGCCCATGGTATTTTTGTAGTCTGGTCAGTTAATAAACAGTCACAGTTTGGCAAATTAAAATGTGTTGGGGAGTCTTTGTTGGTCTGCTTCTGATATACCACTGTAGTAGTCCTGGAATATGGTAAAATTCAGATCAACAGCCTACACACGATAAAACAAGATCCAGTTTGTATCTTGTGGAAAACTATTTGTTGAAGGCCTTTCTCTGAGAAATCTTTTGTAACTTTCAAGTTAGGCTTAGAGAGTCCAATTCATAAGCATTTGGGATTTTAGGAAAGTGGTAAATGTTTGCTGTGCTAGACACTGCTGCTGAAGTTGCATGTCTAGGGCTTTGACTTTCTGGCAACTTAGACATGGATGCATTTTCCTTTTGTGTCCCATCTTGTTATTTTTTTATGCGAATGGATGCCTGCCTGCATATTGCTTGTGGAACAGAGGTTGCCGATGGTTGTGAGCCACCACATGGGTATTGAGACCGGAACTGATTCCCTGGAAGAGCAGCCACTGGTCTTGACTTCAGTGACATTTCTAGCCCTTCCATTTTGACATTTTTAGCTTTGATCTTAAGTGGATGAGTTGCAGTACTTTTTAAATGTATATTTTCGGTAGATATTCCAGACCATCTTCAGTAGTGTTAATTAGATTGGTGAGCAAGACCTTCTCATCTCCCACTGAACCCCTTCATAACAGGTCCTTGTACTTTTGTGTGTTGCCCACTGTGTTTAATTAGTTTGTGTAGGGAGTTAACTTACCCTAATCAAGGGCAGTTTACCAGTGGCTACACCACTAAAGGCTAGGACACCGACCTACTCACCGCTGCAGTCATTAAACTACCTCAGGATGTAATGCACCACAGTAAATGTTTTGTTTTTGCCAACAGTAGAATGTCAAGTAGATGACTTAAATTGTTGGAGAAATTATTGATTTATAGTATTTGAAAAGTTGCCATTTTAGGAATTTTTTTAAAAAAATTTTGTTTGTGATCCAGAAGATATATTTTTTCTGAATTGAGACTCAAATTCTGGAGAGAAATGCAGATAATTTATAAAATCTAAGTTGACACTGGTGCTATGCACTTTAATCTCAGCACTCCAGAGGCAAGTGAGTCTGAATTCATACCAGCTAGGGCTGTATAGACTTGGTCTGAAAAGAAAAATCAGTACTCACCTGCTTTTACATGGATTTACAGCCATGTGATGTGGGCACTGAGAAGTGAACTGGGTCCTCTGTTAGAACAGTAAGTGCTCTTGAGAGATCAGACAGAAGAATGCAGTAACTATTGGTGATGGTCTTTATCAAAGTGTATTTTATGGCAGGCTCATAGTAGATAGCCTTTCCTGGAACTCATGTAGTCCTGACTTAACTTGAATTTTTCTGAGTGCTGTTTACAGCTAATTTTTTATTTTTTAGAGATTACATGTTCACAGAAACTGCTACCATCATGGTAGCATACTGTTGACATCACCAAAATTAGGAAATCTTAAAGCAACTTGGGCATAGGTTGGTATGTAGGAATGCTTGGGATGAGAAAATAACTACATCCCTTTTGCATACTTGCTGTACTTTGTATGTTAGGGCATGGTTTGCATGTAGAGGTCAGACACTCAGAACCAGTGGGTGGGAAGTGTACTATTGGAGAGTTGCACCTTACACTGTAAGAAGAGTCTCCCTTGTCAAAGGGGGAAATACTTGCATGTAGTTTTATAGGATATTAATGAAGGTTAAGTGTTTCTGCTTATTTAAATTGCTACTTGGAGTTATAGCTTGAACATGTGATTACTTTGTCCAATAGTAACCAATAGAAAATTGCTTCTGCCCTTGTACATCTAACAGACAAGATAACCTGGAATGGAGAGCTAGGTCAAAGCAAGGTGTCAGCAGACATGCTTCTGAAGGAAAATAGTCCTGTTACATCTACTTAACATTTTTTTATATATATATAAAAAAGGCAGGGGAAGTAGGCAGTGGGGGCCCATGCCTTTGATCCCAGCACTTGGGAGACAGGCAGGCATATCTCTTGAGTTCAAGGCCAGCCTGGTCTACAGGTGAGTTCTAGGACAGCTGGAGTTACTAGAAATGCTGTCTTCAAAAACAGGAAAGGCAGGAGAGATGTTAAGAGCTCTGGCTGCTCTTGCAGAGGACCCTGGTTCAATTCCAAGCACTCATATGGCAGCCCAGAACCATCTGTAAGGCCAGTCGTGGGGTCTCTGGGAGGGTACCAAGCAAGCAGATGATGGTACATGTACAAACAACCCATACATGTAAATAAAATTGTTATAAAAGTTGCCTTTATTTTGTGTATGGAAGTTGGAGGGTAACTTTCTTTCCACTATGTAGGTCCCAGTAATTGAACTTGGGTTATCAGGGTGGGTAGCAATCACCTTTACCTACTGAGCCTTTTAAGATCCTACGTGGTGACATTGGGCCACTGGAATACATCAAGATAATTTCTCTATCTCAAGGTTAATTTAAATACATCTGTAAACTATTTGGAGCATGGGAATTTCACAAAGGGACATTGGCGTTTTACTTCTTACTCCCAAAATATCTTGTCAGTTGTAATACTGAGTCTAAGCACTGGTACTCACCCTCCCCAGCCTAGGTCTTCATAATATAACTTAAGATAACTTTTTGGAGCATTTCTCACAACTGAAACTTTGTTGCTCTTCCTAGCCACTGTAAAGTAGCATTAGAGTTCCTGGTGCATTGTAGCCACTTCACACACACCCTTCGGCCCGTTAACTTGACAAAGTTTTTAATAAATTATCAGTTAAGGAAGTTTTAAGTCAACAAGAAAATTTATGTCTTGTTTTTGTCAACTCAACCCTCCCACCAGATCAGCCAGATGGGCAAACCTGTGGTGCATTTTCTTGATAAATGAGAGAAGAGCCCAGCTCATTGTGTACAGTGCCACCCCTGGGGTCCTGCATGGTTTATATACACATATTTCTTAAAGGCTGAGCAAGCCAGTATGCAGCATCCCTCCACAGCCTCTGCATCAGTTTCTGCATGAAATAGACTGCTCCCCATGTTAATGTTGGTCGTTGTACATTATCACCACAGTAGAGACACTAAGACAATATACTGAGAATACAAAAGAAAACAGTGACTTCTAAAAGGCAACCAATTTGCATGTTCAGTATCTGCAGCTGAGGGTACTTACTAAGCCTTGCTGGCACCTACGTCTTGTCATATTCACTGTGTGTCACCTAGAATGCTGCTGCTTTGTCCAATCAGGTCTTAGGTTTTTCTCTCTTTTTTTTTTTTTTGAAAACTGATGCTGCTACACTCTAAAGCAGAGCAAAGGGTGCTCACCACTCTTGCAAAAGTTCAAATTAAGTTTGTTAAATTAATTTTAGCAAGTCTTACTTGGTCCAATCACATGAAGTTATTAAAAAAACCTTTTAACACCCCAGAGAGACTTCACACATTACTTCCTCTTCATTGCATTGGGAGGGTTAAGACCTGACATCTGAGTGCCTTTTGCTGGATTAGCAATGTAGATCAACAGGTCAAGTCTCACGTTGCCAAGCCTGAGTTTGCTCCCCAGGACCCACAGTGGAAGGAGGGGACTGACCAACTCCTGTAGGTTCTACAACTGCAGAAGTTAGAAGACAAGCTTGAGCCGGTTCTTTCCTTTCACCTTTATGGGGACTCTAGGGATTGAACTCAGATCATCAGTCCTGCTTCTTAAGCACTTTTACCCATTTGTTGGTCCCCTCATTTACTGTTTTAAAATATATTTTGTGTATGTGTAGTTCACATGCCATAGAGTGCCAGTGGCGGTCAGAGGAGAGCCCCTGGGAGTCCTTTCCTGCCATCTCCTGGCATCACCAGTGGGTGGAACTCAGGCTATCAGGCACTGGAAAGCACTTCTACCTAATGAGCCATCTCACTGTCTCTAAATTACTTAAAAGGACAGGTTTGTGTAACTCAGGCTGGCCTTGAACTCAACAATCCTCCCTCCGTCTCCTTCTCGCATGCTGAAATTACAGGTGTGTACCATGAGTAAGCTGTCGTCCATCATTACACAATTGTTAGGATATTTGTGCCAGCTGCATATGGAAGGTGGTAGGTTCCCTTTACCTTTTGCAGACTACTCGCCTTGTTCTGTTTTTAAACAAGAAAATTTTTTTTTGGCTAGAAGAATAGCAGTTTCCATTCTGTTAAAAAGTCTAAGTAAATGTGTGAGTTTGCCACTTTTTATGTGAATTATTTTCACATTTGCCCTTTGTCATTTCTTCTGGCTGGGATGTGGATAAAGACCTGTGCTGGGAAGATAGCTCAGTGGGTTAATTGCCTGCTGCCCAAGTGTGACACCTGGAAGCCCAGAACCCTTGTAAAAGCTGGACAGGATATAGTACGTCTGCAATCTCCTTTCTTTTACAGGGGGATGGGAGGCAGAGTTAGCAGAATCCACAGAAGCTTGAGAGCCGGCTAGTCTGGTGTAGACAGTTGTCAACATAGATCTTGACTCAAGGTGGCCAACAGCCAGCCCTGGTTGTTCTCCAAAAAACATACCTGCACTCACACATACACTTATGTGCACCACACACACATACATGCCTGTATACACACACACACACACACACATGCCTGTACTCACACACACCTGCACTCACATACACTCATGTGCACCCCCCCACACACTCCTGCACTCACACACACACACATACACATACATACCTGCACTCTCACAATACACTGATGTGCAACACACACATTTTAAAGACTTTAAGGAGAGATAGTAAAACAGTAAAATAAAGTGCTCTTCCTGGTTCTTATTACATCATTGTCACGTAGCATGAGATACGTTTTCCAGAATCGGCCACTCTTTGTTTCTACTGTGCCTTGAACATCTGTGTTCCCTGTTGAAACATCATGCTCAACATTAAGAGGTACAACAAGCATGGCGATGAAGTTGAGAGCTTCATCCTCATGAATGGGATCAGTGCCTTATAAACAGGCTGGGGGCAACAGGGTAGGTCTCTCTTTGTCCTCCGTGTGGCATTTGTCTTTCTGTTCACTTGACGTTCAGTGTTCTAGGTGCTTTGAAAGAAAATCCTGTGCCTTCGCCACGCACTGACTCCACCTTCACCCTGATCTTGGATTTCTCAGCAGTAGAACTTTAAGAAAAACAACATGTAAATTTTTAGAAACCCAGCAAAGGAACAGTTTGGGAAAAGGCAGAGTTTGTAGGGTGCAAGTAGCTCAGAGAGCAAGAGAAAGAAAACCTATCATCCATAGATGCTTGAATCTTGGTGTGTTTAATCCATATCATCTCTATGTGATTCTCCACTTTGCAGCCCCAGAAGTGAATTTATAATTGGCTTTGAGATGGACTTTTAATTCCTACCTCCTAAATGCTCCCCATCTCTTAAGTTCTGCCAGTTAGTATGCATCCCAATTCTATGTATGTGTCTCATCATCCTTAGCCATGAATCCATTTATGTATATAAAGTATACAATACGTGTATTTACTGTATATGCACACCCATGTATATATCGCAGACAGGACTGTGATGACCTTGAACAGAGCCTCCTGCCTCCACCACAGGGGTTGGCATTACAGGGTGTATGCCACCATGTCCACTTTTATGTGGTGCTAAGCACCAAACCCAGGGCCTGAATGCAATTCTAGGAGAACACTCCACTAAAAGGTGTAGATGCCCAGATCCACTGTCCCTAGCTTTAGATGAGGTCTTAGCTTTCTCTACCCCCGTATTACATCTGGATCTAATCTGAGTTGGCTTCCTTAGCCAGAGGACTCCAGGACTGTGTAGAGCAGTGTGAGGCGTGCTGATGTTGAGATCTTACTGAGAAGGTGTGGGTGCTAGACTTCCAAGGGGACACACTTCTCACAAAATTCTTGAAAGGGTTTAGTTACTTCGTTTGAATCTGAAAATCGAGGCTGATACCAGCCGATGTGCCAGCGGCCTAGGAAGCCAAACTCCTTGCCTTGTCTAGCTGCCCTTTGCCCCCTGGAAGAGACCAGAACTGGCTGCTGTCAGCCAGCCCTGTTTCTGCATAGCTCCCCCTCTCAGCAGTGACCCGAAGGCGGCAAAAGTGGAAGCAGCCTCCCAGACATCCGGGCATCCACCCTGACCTGGGGTCCCTTCCCTGCTCCCCAGCCGTCCCAGCATCCACCCGGCCCTGTACCCCGACGCAGGCTCCTTTCCCTGCTGAACCCGCGGAGCTCAGCGGGGCGGACCCAGGCTACCGGCGCCTAGCAACCAACGGCGCTCCGGGCAGGCGGGCCGCAGCTGCGAGAGCTCGCTGGCCCGGCAGGACCGGGAGGTGCTCCGAGCGTCGCCGGGCTGCCGGCCGCCGAGCATGCTCGCTCGGAGAGTAGTGCCAGCGCGAGCAGGCTGCCGGCCGCCCCGCCCCGCCGCGGCGGACAGCCCCGCGACGCCGCCATCCTGGGCCGGGGACTCGGGTCTGCGCCCGGCCGCCGCTGGCTCCCGCGCTACCCGCTGCCCCCGCTGGCCCAGCCGCAGGCTCTGGGGCCGTGGTTCCCGCACCTGAGGAAGCCCATCCCTTCTGTGCAGCTGCGGGGACGGTGAGTTCGGGGAGCCGGGGCTCCAGGCTGGAGGCAGGAGGGGAAACAGGTCTGGAGAGCCACGCGGGCCACTCCAAAGCTGCCCTCGAGGCACTGCTGCAGGGTGGCCAGGGCATGAGGACCTGGCTGAGCCTTCTCCTCCTGTGGGGTCGGTGGCAGGAGGTGAGGGTGAGATCCTGAATATTCTCTCCACAGCTCTTAGGTTCTGTAGAGAAAAGCACCCAGGCCTTTACCCGACACACCCTTACAGGTCTGCCCCCCACCTCCCCTAGAGCTTGAACCTGTGGTTGGGAGCAGAGATGAGTTTACTTTCATTGACAGCCCTGTGTCTCCCTCGTAGGCTCAACTAGATGGACCAAAACTCCCTATCATCTTTGTATCATCTTTGTATCATCTCTGATGTGTTCATATGTGGTTGTATTTTTTATTTTTAGTAGAATCTAAAAACACTACAAAGTAACTGTTCTGGAGAAATAGTCTGTTTTACATACTGGTCGTCCATCCGTTTTGGAGTTATGTCAGGGAAACCATAGGGACAAATGCAAACAACTTTGCAAACAAATGGCATTAGGCTATTGTATTCCTCAAGCAAAAGAACCTCAGGTCTTGGATTATATGTGGGTGTGTGTATGTAATCAATACCTGTTCATTAGAGTAATGTTTCATAAAACTTTTGTTACCTTTTTAAGAAACTCTGAGTTTTTTAAATTATGTCATGGCTCATTGGTATTCTTCATTGGTTCAGCACAGAGACATGGGAAGTAGCATACAAAGACTTTTTTTTTTTTTTTTTACTAATTTCTTTACTTCTTAATACATATAATGGTTTCTTTCTTCCATCATTTTTTTCCTTTTATTTTGGCCATGGATAATATAACCTATACATTCCTAACTGAGATTAGTTTCAGTTTTTCCCTTTTCCAAACAACACAATGAACATTCTTACACATACAAGCAGTTTTGTAGAAATACATCCTTTGAGATAGAATTGCTAGGATTGGGGTGGGGGATTGGCTCAGCAAAGGAAGGCAAGGCACTTGCAGGACAACCTTGGTGTCTCGTCTTCAATTCCAGAACTCGAAATAGAGGAGGAAGGAGAACACCAACTCTGAGGGGCTGTCCTCTGACCTCTACCTGCATGCTGTGGGATATGTGACCTCCGTCCCTCCCCCAACACGCAGAGGGAAAAAAATTAAAGAAACAGAACTACAGGGTCAGATGTGTGTACATTAAAAAATTTGACAGAATTTTACTTTTTGAAAATTTTGCGTTGGTTTGCATTTTCTTTGGGGGGGGCAGAAGTGTGAGGCAGTCTCTTATAGTCCAGACTAGTCTTGAACTCACTATGTGGCTTCTTCCCATTACTTCCCAATTGATGGAATTATAAATGTGCCATCTCGCAGGGCTCGATTTACCTTTTCATCAGCAGGCTGTGGTGAGGGGGGAAATGTTTATTATTACTTAAAAATAAATCATAGCTTCTGTTTGCAGAGTGCTTATTGCAGGCTACTCACTGCTGGGCAGTGAGTATTTTAAAAATTCAGTTTGTCCACTATGGGGGCAGAGGCATGGCCCTATGTTAATGTAAATACAGAATCCAGGTTCACTTTACTCTAGTGCTCTGTCTTTGTCATGTTTGAAGCCTTGCTCAGGCATTGACTGGCAACCATTCCACTGGTTAGTCTGAGCACTGAGTATTAACATCTTTCTCCACTAGCTCTTGTGCACCTAGAGGAGTCCCTGGCAGACCAGGCTCTGGCTTGTCTGTCTCTCTAGTCACCCATCCTTTGCCTTCTTTATCTTTATACCCAGCATATCTCAAGGAATAGTCTGGCTTTTTTCTCTTTCTCAAATCTTCTTTGGTGACTTTAGTCAAGTTTCTGGTCTTAATTCTCACCTGTAAATAGATAGTTCTTAACTTTTTTTATTGTTTTGTTTTGTTTTTCAAGGCAGAGTTTCTCTGTTGTAACTCTGGCTGTCATGGAACTCACTCTGTAGACCAGGCTGGCCTCGAAGTCACAGAGATCCACTTGCCTCTGCCTCCCAAGTGCTGGGATTAAAGGCATGCATCACCGTGGCTGGGCTAGTTCTTAACGTTGTTAATCTCCAAATCAGTCACTCTCAGTTTCTACTGCTTGGGTCTGGGTTGTATATATCTACTGGATGCCCTGCTGTACTTGTTGTATGTTAAACGGTGTTTCTCATTGCCTGCCAACCTCCGCACTAGCTCAGTCTCTTTGAACCCTGTGCACTGCTCAGGCTCTCATGCCCAGTTAACAGCCACAGCCACCTTTAAATCCCTCTCCCTTGCCAGAATGCCAATATTCAATCCATTGTCAATCTCCTTCTCACTGGACTATTTTGATAACCTCTCAGCAGGGCCTGGCAATCACCTGTAATCTCAGTACTTGAGAGGCTGAGTAGGTTTGTGAGTTTTCGGCCAGCCTGGGCTACATACTAAGGCAAACCTTGTATAAAAAAGAGAAAAGAAAGAAAGAAAAAGAAAATCACTTATTTTAGCAGTTCGCCAGCTATAGTGACATACTGATTGCAGCACACTACTTTCTTAATATACAGAGAAGTTGTTCTTGCTTACACTGTAACAATTCCAGGGCAAGTGTATTTATCAATAGGTGACTCTTCCAGTTTTTAGAAAAACCCAGGCTCTGCCATAATTACCACTTCACTCTTGTCTAAATTCAGCTAGCATACAATAATGGTTTTACTACATAATACTATCATGTTCAGGCACAATAGATTTTAATTAAAAAGACAGTAGAAGAGGAAGGAGAAAGTATGGACACATCAAATCTACTACTTACATGCCTATAGAAAGCTGTACATACTTTTGCTCAAGTTCAAGTCTTGGGGAGGCAGCCATTTTCTAGAAACTGCTTTTGAGAGAAGGAGCAAGAGTCTTACTGGGTCTACCATAGCTAAACTTCAGCTTCTCAAAACCTCTTGATTATTGCTCCCCCAAACAAGAGGCTCTTTCTTTCCTTGTTGTAGTCAGGACATGATACACCTTAGAATGTCAGCATAGCTTTATCGGAAACAGTTATAAAGAGCGCTCATTGTTTGTTGGCCTTATTCCTCTTAATATACTGTCTACGTTTGCTTCCTATCATTGTTTTATTCTTACTTTCAGCTCCTAGCATTGGCTTTGTAAATAAGTAAATACCTCAGAGAGTCCATAATTTGCTCTTTGTTTCTGTTCACTTGATGCTTGGTTTAAACAAAACTAAAGTAGCTCTTGCTAACTCCCGAAGCTTGAAGGTTCTTTTCTAGTAAAAAAAAAAAAAAAAAGTAAGGTTTAAGATAAGCATTGATACCTATCAATGATTATTCCTTTAGAATAAATACCTGGATGTAGAATTGCTCTTCAAAATATTTAAAGTCAGGGCTCGAGAGACGGCTCAGTGTTTAGAAGTGCTGGCTGCTCTTACAGAAGACCTAGGTTTTACTCCCAACACCCACATAGTGGCTGGCTCACAGTCGTTTGTCTCTCTAGTTCCAGAGGATCTGATGCCCCCCCCCATCCACACCAGGCATGCACATGGTACACAGCCGTAACTTACAGGCAAAATACTCATTCACATAAAAAATTTTTTTAAATTATGTTTCTAAAAGTATATTGTTTTTATTTATGTGTATCTGTATATGTTTGGGGGTGGGATGCTGTAGAAGTCAGAAGAGGGTACGGGAACCACCAGAGCTATGGTGACAGGCAGGAGCGAGCTGCCCGATCTGGGAACCATGCTGAGGCACTTCTAGAAATGCAGCAGGGATTCTTAACTGCTGTACCGTTATCTCTCCAGCCCCCATTTGCATTTATGATTTTTAAATATATTTAAGAAATTGACCCACAAAATGGCTCACTGGGTAAAGGTGCCTGCTGATGAACAAGCCTGATGAACTAAGTTCGATTCCCCAGAATGTACACGAGGCAGGAGGACTGACTCATGATAGTTGTCCTTTGACACCCACAAGCATACAATGGTGTGTGCGCATGTGCACACATAAATGTAATAAAATATCTTTAAAATAAACTGAATTTTTGAGTTTTTTATGTCATTATTTAAAAAGCTATTTTGGAGGCCGGATGTGGTGGTGCACACCTTTAATTCCAGGCAGAGGTTAAGCAGGCGTCTGTGAGCTTCAAGTCAGCCTGTTGTACAAAGGAGTCCCAGGCCAGCCAGGATCTTATCTCGTTTTAAAGCCAACCATTCTGGCAGTGCATAGAAGCAGCTTGGCTCTGTTTCCTGAAGTCTGGGCTTCAACTGGAAGTTTTAATTTTTAATTTTATTTTTTATGTGTATGGGTTTTTTTTTTTCTTTTTTTTTTTTTTGCCTACATGTATGTCTGTGCCAAAGAGGCCTGAATAGGGTATGGGATCCCCAGAATTGGTGTTTTAGCAAGTTAATGAACTCCCCATGTAGGAGCTGGAAATCGAACCCAGGTCCTCTGGAATAGCGGGTCCCTTTAACCACAGAGCCATCTCTAGTCCTGAAACTGGAAGATATGAAGACTCGGCTAGAATTACATAAAGGCATATCCATTCTCCTTCTGGTGGTTGATGCTGGCTGCTAAGTCCTTAGCTGCAGTCAGAATCTTTATATATGTCTTCTCTGGGCCACTTCTCCCTTATAAGCGGTGGCTCGGTTTCAAGGGACAGTTTCCTGAGCGATCCAGGTGGAAATCATATTACATTTTTATGTCTTAATCTTGGAAGTCACACTGACTTCCTTTGCTTTATTTATTCATCTGTTTATATATTTAATGGCTCAAGAAGTTAAATTCAGGAAAAGGGGCACGGATCGCATCACTGAACACAGACGTCACATAGGAAGGAAGAGCATATGAGACTAAATGTGTACCGGAGCATCTATCTTTGACAGTGTTTCATGAGTGCCCCGGGAAGACAAATCGGAAAACCGTGAAAGTTGCTAGGAGGCTCGCCACCTACCTGAGGGATGGAAAGAAAAGTGAGCAGCTAGAGAGCAGCGCTTAGACCAGCTCAGCTCTGAGGCCAGAATTTCCCGGAGATGCCTGGTGAGACACCGCAGCCCAAGCCGCTTGCATGATTGCGCCGGTAACTCCGAAACCGCGGGCCAATGAGAAGGTCCTCTGTGTGACAATTGCCCATTGCTTACGCAACAGTTGACTTCAGGGGGCGGCACTCTCTCCGAGTCAAACAGGAAACTAGCCACAAGGCAGGAAACGCGGCAGATGCAGTTAGTGGGCTCCGGGCCCCTCTGGGCCCAGCAGCACGGCAGAGAGTGGTGCCAGGGAGGCAAAGGAGACGTTCGCTGAGGAGTCGGCGGCGTAGGCATCAGTGTAAAGCAGAAAGGCTGTCCCAGCGAAGCTGCTCTATGAGCCGCACGCCATGCTGGCACCGGAGAGACGCTGTGCTTCTCAAAGTTGGGATTCGTTTGGTTTTTTTGGTATATGCTGACTGACTGGGGTGTGTGTGTAATTTCTAGGAAGTACAAGTATTTTCCTTTTTATGCTCTCATTACCCTTCTCTTCCTCTTCTGGTGAAATCCCTTTCTCTCTCATCCCTCCCCTCTCTCCTTCCCTCCTCTGTCTACCTCCTTCCCTCTCACAATCAAGCCTTTAACTTTCCGCTTTTCTCCTTTTCCAATATGATAATTTTTGTTTTTCTCTCTTTTAACAATCTTTTATCATAATAAAATAGAGCCAAGTTATAATAATCCTTTGGTTTGTATTGTTTCTTCACCGTTCTGTTGCCTACTGTTGTTCTCAGGGTTGCGGGTGGTGTCGGCGGCACTTGGGTTTTGCCAACTTTGGTTTTTACTTTATTTCTGTGTCTGGCTCACTGTTATGCATTGCTGTTACTGTTTTGGTTGTCTTCTTTCCATAATGTTTTTGAGACTGAGCACAAGGCTTGGTGGGCGTCGTGTAGATTCCCTGCTGCGGAGGTCACATCCAGCCCAGCTAAGAGTCAGCACGTGTTTCCCTACACATAACTTAACTCGACTAGGAGAGATAAGTTCAGTGGCCAGACTCTAAGCAAGTGTGTGTACGTGTGTGTGTGTGTGTGTGTGTGATGCAGTTCCTGGGCCCTGGAAAAAGACCATAGCTTCAATCCAATTATAATTAAAGGATTTGTTAATTACTGTTAGCAGGACAACAATCTCTGAGCCAAATTTGAGACTGCCATAAAAGTTGGTGCGAGGGCAGGATTTTTAAAGGCAAAACCCACAAAAAGACCTTGAGTATCTGCACAAGCAAGCCAAGAGCTGTTTTGCTCTGCCAAGATTCGGTAATCAAGGCAGCCCGAATGTCTGCCTAAGCAGGTTACAGAAACCAAAAAGCAGTTAGTCGTAACATAACCAGTAGATGGTCACAGCTGTATAGCTGGTTGGGGGGGGTGGGGTGGGGATCACTGAGTCATGGTCACTGAGAACTTATTTTCCAGGGACTGGAGTCAGACAAATGGTTAGTGGGTACCAAGATGGATGCCAGCATAAAATGGAAGGTTTTTCTTTTCTTTTTTTAAAGCTATCACATCTGTGCAGAAGACCTACTCTTCAATATCAGCAGTAGCAGAGAAAACAGTGAAAAGTCTATGGACACTGGACCTGTGAGAAGCCACAGCACAGGCTGTGCCCACATCCTTCAGAGCACACACTCTTACCAAGATAAAAGAGTAATTGCAGGAGGGCCCCATGTACTCAAGTGTTTACATCTTCTGGATCCACTCTTGGGAGACCTACAGAGAAAACAGGACCCTCAGCTTTCTAAATAGTATACACTGTTTGAAATTACACTAATTGCCAACCAAGAAACAAACAGGGAGACCTTACTATAAAATCCATTAGGAAATATATTCAGCACTTCAACATTTTCATGTCACAGGGTACCTCACCAAGGGAAGGCTCTTCCCTAAAAAGATGGCCACATAAAAGCAGAACTACATCCATCTACATAAAAATACAAGTAACATGAAAACCAGGCAAGATGACTCCTCTGAAAGTTCATAATTCAATAGAAACTGACTCCAGTGTTACTGAAATGGATGAGTTACTGGATTAAAAAAACGTCAAAATGACTTTTTAAAGATCAATGAAGACTGGAGAGATGGCTCAGCAGGTAAAGGCACTTGCTACCAAGGCTGATGACAGGAGTTTGATTCATGGAAGCTACAGGTAAAAGAGAACTGATCCTTGCAAGCCATCCTCTGACTTCCACATATTCACACGCATATGTGCACGAGCACACACACATGAATACGTAAATGTAAAAAATTCAAACCTCAGTGAATTCCAGGGAAATTAAAAAAAAACCAAAAAACAAAAAGCAAAAAACCCTGAACTAATTAAGAAAGATAATTCAGGATATGAACAAGCAGTTTAATAAAGATATATTTTTGAAAAGAAAACACTCATTTTTTTTTTAGAAATGAAAAACCACGAATGTCAAAATTAAAACAACTCAGTGGAAAGCTTCACCAATAGAAGAAATGGAGGAAGGAGAATTTTGGGGCTTGAAGATAAGGCTCATGAGTTAAACTATTCAAACAGTAATAAAAAGAAGTTCAGGCCTACGATCCATAATGCTTGGGAGGCTGGAGAGGGAGAAGCATAGTTTCAAAGCCTCTTTGCCCACAGAATGAGTTCAGGACCAGCCTGAGCAACTTTCCCCTGTCTCAACATAAAAATCTGAGGCTGGAGAGAGGGATTCAAGCTCGGTTCTCAGCACCTCTGTCGGGTGGCCCACAACTTTCTGTAGTTCCAGTTCCAGAGGCTCTGATACCTCTTCTGTTCTCTGAGGATAGCCCGAACAGAAGTGGCATGTGCTCACATAGACACACACATAGAAAAAAGATAAAATGTGCTGAGGGTGTAGTCCGGTAGGAGAGCATTTGCCCAGAATGTGCAAGGCCATGTTTGATTCCCAGAACCAGAAAACAAACAAGAAAGAAAGAAAGGAAGGAAGAAAGAATTAATTAATTAATTAATTTTTGGAACCTTTGAGACATGATTAAAAGATCAAATCTGGCGCCAGCGAGGCAGCTCAATGGATAAAGGAACCTCTCTCTTCAAGCCTAATGACCTGATGTGAGCCCCAGGACACACGGAGGGGAGGGCTGAGTCCCACTAGAGGTCCTCTGCACCGTGACTTGGGCACACATGGGCACACACCCTACACCGAGAAAATATAATACTTTCTAAAAATGTAATAAAAAATAATGAAAAAGAGACCAAATCTACACATTTTTGGGCACCGAAGGCACCAGTAAGACATTAAGATGCTGACTGAAGGTATAGAAAACTGCTCAGTTTAAGAACGAACCATTTCCAGAATCACGGAAACTTCCCCAGCTCATAAAATAAACACGTCAGGAGTGAGCCAGGAATGGTGGCACACAACATTAATCCCAGCACTCAGGAGGCAGAGGCAGGAGAATCTCTGTGAGTCCACAGCCCACGCTGGCTGGCCTACGTAGCAAGTTCCAGAACAGCAAGGACAACACAGAGAAATCTTGAATTTAAAAAAAAAAAAAATCAGTTGTCTTAGTTGAGTTTCATTGCTGTGAAGAGACACCATGACCATGCCAACTCTTATAAAGGAAAACATTTAATTGGGGTTGGCTCACAGTTCACAGGTTTAGTCCGGCAGACATGGTGCTGGAGAGGTAGCTGAGGGTTCTGGATCTGGATCAGCAGGCAGCAGGAAGTAGTGTGTGACACTGGGCTCCTGAAACCTCAAAGCCCCCCCACCCCCACCCAGTGACATACGTCCCCCAACAAGGTCACACCTCCTAATAGTGCCACTCCCTATAGGGGCCATTTTCATTCAAATTACCACAGGAGTGCAGAACAAAGCATATTGAATATGTGGTCAAGAAGGACCAACTCACTCACAAAGCAAACCATCGAAGTAACAGATTATCTCAACAGAAACTCTTTACAGCTGGGACGTCTCAAATTAGTATTTCATGCCTGAAAGAAAAAAAAAAAGCTTACTATATTCGGAATCAAAGGAGAAATAAAGATTTCCTAAAATAAGCACAAACTGGAGGAATTGATGATCTCTAAGCCAATACTGCGGAAGATACAACGCTTAATCATCGATAACTTAAATGGATTAAGAATTGCCTAGAAAAGGAGCAGAAGGATAGCAGTCAGTGACGTGTTTGCTTTACAATCACGAGAACCTGAGGTTGACCTCCAGAACCAGCATTAAAACAAAACAAAACAAAACACCAGGTGTAGTTATGTACACTTGTGATATTAGTACCAGGGAGGCAAAGAGGAGAGAGGTGGGTCCCTAGGACTCACTGGCCAAGCAGCCTAGCACAATTGACAAGTTCCTGACCAATAGAGGTATTTTCTCAAACAAAACAAATTACCTGAAGAATGAAACCTGAAGTTGTCCCCTGGCTTCTACACACACACACACACACACACACACACACACACACACACATGCACACACACACTCCTATGTATACATACATGCACAAAGAATTGTCCAGATTAGTGAGGCATACCTCTCAGTGTGTCTCCTGAGACAATTAGATCATTAGGGCTCTGATATAATGAATAGGGTAACCTTTTGATTGAGTCAGAATAGAATGGCATTACAGAGAGGTGGTGAGAGGTAGAAGGTGGGGCCCAACTGGAGAAAATAGGTAACTAGGGGCAAGTCTGTGAGGGCTATATTTTGTCCTGGCCTTGTCCTATATCCTCTTTGCTTTCTGGCTGCCACTATATGAACTCTGCTCCTGTTCTGCTAAGCTTGCTCCACCACAATGAAACAACACCTCTGAAACCATGAGCCAAAGTAAACCAAATAGACTTTAACCTGTTCTTTTTGGATATTTGGTCACAGCAATAAAAAACCTTACTCATATACTGTTTAATGAGATATCTCATGCAGAATAAGAAAACAACTAGAACCATGAATGCACAGGAAAGAATAAATTCTGCTAGAAAAACAAATAAGCAATCGAAAATTAGAACAGCACCAAACATTAGAAAGATAAAAGAATGATAGGAACTAGGATATGGTTTTATATTATAACCTTAAGTGTAAATGGCTTTCTTTGTCTAATTAAAAGATATAGACTGGCTAATTAGATTGAGAAACAATATTTAACTGTTTTGTTGCCTGTAAGGAACACACCTCACTAGCAAAGACACACACAGGCTGGAAGAGTGGAAAATGATACTTCAGGCAAACAGAAACTGGAAAGAAGCAAAATTAACTGTGCTTATGTTTAATAAAGCAGACTTCAAGGCAAAAATTAACAGAGACAAAGAAGATCACTTCAGATTAGTACAGGGAAAGCATCAGGAGGATAAAATGAGTGTAACTATATATGCATCAAACATTGATGTACCCAATTTTATAAATCAAAACAAAATAGAAAACTAGAACAAAATGATCAAAAAATTACTGGACATAAAGGGACATAGAGGCCCCAGTATAATTATAGTGGTAACTTCAGTACCCTATTCTCACCAATAGGCTAGTGGTCTAGGAACATTGCCCCCACCCCACAAAAGAAAAAAAAAATCATTGAGAGAACTTCAGCATACACATTTTTTTAACATATTTTATGAAAATTTCCTCAAAAGTAGATCTCTGAAATAGTTGTTTTTAGGCCATAAAGTAAGTCTTAAGAAATTGAAAACACTTGAAAAAATTTCGGGCACCTCATCACATCATAAAGAAATGAAATTAGAAATCAACATCAATAGATGCTACAGAAGTTACATAAACATGTAGACAACATCTTTCTGCTCAGTGAGCAGGTAATTGAAGGTACAAGAAGATAAATTTAAAAGCAGACACAATCTATCCTCAATATGTGAAACATAGCAAAGGCAATTCTGAGAAATGCATAGCTATGAGTGCCTACTTTAAAAACAAAAACAAAAACAGAGTTCTCAGATAGCCTGATGATGCTTCTTGAGGTCTGAGAAGAACAAGAACAAACCCTAACCCAGTAGACTAAAAGGAGACCAGATCAGAGTTGAAATCAGTGCCTTGAAGGCCAGAAGAACAATACCAAGAACCTATAAGACAAGGAGCTGGTTCTGTGAATAGGTTAGCAAGACTAATAAACCCTTAGCCAAACTACCCAAAAGAAAGAGTGAAATACGAATCAACAGAGAGGGAAAAAACGAGATATTATAATACAATAGATGACCAGAATTCAGGTGGTTTACTAGGAATTCTTCAATAAACATATAATAGAACCACCACAGGGCCCATCAGCGGGATCTGTGCCGCTGTGGGATTGGCCTTACCGGGGTTACAGTGAACAAAGAAGCAACAGACACGTATAGAAAAGCTGGGGTGGGGTGGGCGGGGTGAGACACAGTAGCAGCGCGGGTGGGTTTGGTATATACAGCTGAGCTGAGGAGATTGGCTCATCTCAGTGGGGGAGGGGAGCCCTGTAGGGAAACTGTCCCAGGCTTCGGTCATCTGGGAGGAAGAAGCTGTGATTGATAACTTTGTGCGCGCACTGTTAACATCCACATACGGATCGGGGAGGGCCTTGCCATTCCCATGGATCCGTGGCATTAGGGTCCTGAGCTCGTGTCATGAGTGCTCCTTCATAAAGGAGTGCACTTGCTCCCTACACCCACCCATACCTGGTATATAACTGAAGGAATCAAAACCTATGTACAATAGAGACACCTGAATACTATGCTGATCATGGCACTGTTCATTCAGCCAAGCTATTGAGTCAGCCTAGGAGCCTATCAGTGGCTGAGTACATAAAGAAAATGTAACACATTAGAGTATTATTGAGATGTACAGAGTAAAGAAATGATGTCATCTCCAGGAAATGGATGAAGACTATCATGTTAAGCCTGGCGATTCCAGGTTCTTGGCCTCTTATGCAAAAATTGAACACAAGGGCTCACACGTATTTGCAACAGAAGTGAGATGACTGTTTAACCAACAGTGCAGGTTATAGGGGTAAACTTGTCGAGGTTGACCTGGGGCAACACAAGTGAGGATATACTCAAGGGCCCTGATTATCATCCTGAGCTGGGGCTCAAAAGGAAGATTTGGTTACTAAAGAGCTTTTCTTGATGGTTCTCTATTGATAGGTTGTATAATTCTCCATTGGTCATGTCTTTGCCATAATGCATCTGATTTTAATCATATACACACCCAGTTATGCATAGGCATAAGATGGAACATAGGGGACCCTCCCTATAAAGTTGCTAGAAGACAGTTTTGCCTTGCTATGCATGCACCCAAAACCAGTTCGGACCTGACTGGCCGTTCTGTTTTTCACACCAGATACATGGGGATCCACTTGAGTGAAACTGTTCAAATTTGAAACCTTCAGAGATGGGAGTATGTGTAGTCTACTGCAGGTAGGGGGGCATAGGACTTCTGAAGTCACCAGATGCATCATTGTTGGAGAGGGGTTTAGGTGCATAGTTATATTCAAGTGAAGGAACTAGGTTACTAACTATTATTACAAGAGGGTGTGTGCACATAGTTCTGAAGCAAATGGAGATCCTAGGGCACTAAACTATTTCCTCTGCTTGCCTGCCTTGGTAGAGATTATGTTTATGAGGAACATCAGATAAAATTGTTTGGTTTGGGGCCAATAAGATGGCTTAGCAGATAAAGGCGCAGGGACCCACAAAATGGAAGGATGTTGGGAGCCCCAGTACCCTGGTAACATGGATGAAGTCTGCATGACATGGGGTGGGGGTTGGCCCTCCCAGGAAGAGACAAGCCTTTAACAGATAGAAGCAAAAAGAGCTTAGATAGAGAAAAAATAAATACTCACCCAAAAGCTAAAAACTCATAAAAAATCCTTCTTTGGCTCCTGCATGGCACCCTGCTCTGTTTGAGGCAGATGGAGATATTATTTAGCCAACAGTAACATTCAATCAATTATGAATTATTGAGTCAAAAGTTCTTTGATAGTAAACAAGATAACCTTGAGGTTTGGCAGGAGGAAGGACACCTGGCTCCTCCCTGGGCATGAATGACTTCTGCAAGCAAGAGACTACATTTGCATATCAAACCGGCTCCTCCCGAGGCCTGACCAGCATCTGCATACCAAAAAAACTGTATTTGGCTTTTTAAAGTTTTTGCTAGAGCAGTTCTATCTCTTTCTGGTGCGGTTCTCTCCTGATAATGTACATTGTCAGTCTTTCTCTCCCCTTTTCTCTTCTCTCCTGGTACTGTACATTGTCAGTCTTTCTTTCCCCTCTTCTCTTCTTAATATGTATACTGTTAATTTCCCTATTAAAAACGCTCTTGAATTTTACTTCTAAAGCATGTTCTACGTGTTATTTCAAAGCGAGATTGTGCGTGCCATTTCCTTGGGTCCCATAGAAGAATGATCTACTCTATTCGTTTGCCATTCTTTATTTTTCTGTACTCCCTCCTGAGTAGAGTTTTTGTGAACCCATTTGTAGAAAAGGCTGGTTCCCTCCAAAGAAGGAGAGAACCACAAGTTGTTCTCTGACTTCCACGTGTGTGGTATAGAATTTCTTTATTTTTTAAAAGACAAGATCTCTCTACACACAGTTCTAGCTGTCCTAGAACTCACTATGTAGACCAAGCTGGCCTTGAACTCTTAGAGTCTGGCCTGTGTCTGCTTCCCAAGTGCTGGGATTAAAGGTATGCACCACCACGCCTGGCTAGTTTTTTGTTTCATATTATGTCAATACATTCTTGAAGTTATTATACTTGAAGATGTGGACTATTATTATTTTTCATTTGTATTTAAAAATTTCTTTTTCTTTATTCCTTAAAAAAAAAAAAAGGCTTTTTTGAGACAGTCACATAGCACCCAGGCTGGCCTCAAACTTCCTATGTAGCCAAGGATGACCTTAAAGTCCTCATCCCCGTATCTCCCACGTCCACTCCCCAGTGCTGGGATTACATCATACATGACACGTGAACAGTGTCCCCCTCTATAGTCTTGTTGTGGGGTGTTCACCAGAAAAGACTGCTCGACAGGGGTTTAAACCAATAGAAAGTCTTTGTTAACCAGCTGGTGACTACAATGGGTATTCAGGATCTCAGTGTAGCCTCGAGCCTTTCTCAGGGTGAGCTTTTAAGCACAAAAAAACATATTCTGGGTTGACATATTTTAGTTAACAAGAACAGTTAGCCAATAGCAGAACTACAGAAGCTAAAAAGCAAGGTTAGTACATTTTGAGACTTTCCCAGAACTGTCTGGACTTTGCTTTATAGTTTTGGCAGATGGTCTACACGCTGTCTACACGCTGAGTCTTACAGCCTAAATGGCTCTTCGATCATGGACTCAGTTGCGCTAAGGCCTCAGGGCCTACTAAGGTCTGGGACCCTGTTATAGTCTTGGCTGTCCGGGAACTCACTGTGTAGACTAGTCTGGCTTCAAACTTACCAGCTTGTCTCTACCTCCCGAGTGCTGAGATTAAAGCTCTTCACCACAAAGCCCGGCTCTCAAATGTACTTTTAAACAAAAACTTTTGTCATAAAAATTTTTCAGGCATAGATACAAATCTGGAGATTATATTGTAAAGGGTCTTTGTGTATTTACTGTGTGGATGTTCCAGAAAAATCCAATTTTAGAACATTTTCTTCTGAACCAACATGGTAAAATGCCTCAAGGAAGCCATTCCAGTCTGAGATGTTCAGAAGTCCATGTGGGTAACCCTGTCTTCCCTCTCCCTCCAGCTGATGTTAAGCCTCTGCCTCTCCTGTCCTGGGCTACTTAGAGGGAGCAGGGGGCTGTCTTGAAGCGAGGAGTCATCTGGTCACCTCCGCTTCTATAGATAAAAAGGAAGTTCTTAGAATGGAGTCTGGATTGTGATTCTAAGAGTCTTTTTTTTTTTTTTTTTTTTTTTTTTGAGCCAGAGTTTGACTCTGTCGATCCAGCTATCCAGGAACTCACTCTGTAGACCAGGCTGGCCTGAAACTCACAGAGATTGACTTGCCTCTCCCTCCCGAGTTCTGGGATTACAGGTGTGTACCACCACGCCTGACTAACTTAAAGTCTTTTAAGAGTTACTTCCTATTTCATTTTGAGGTCGTTTTCGTGGTTGTTCTTACCTACAGACTGGTCTTGTTTGATCTTCAAATCGTTAGCCACAAACCCTTTGACATCAAAAGCACTGGAGAGGTAGGTAGCCTTCAAGGATATCAAAGTGCTCAGGATGGTGGTACCTTCCTGTTATCCCAGCCCCTGGGTAGGTGGAGGAGGAGGATAGACAGACATTCACAGCCATCCCTGGAGAGTTCTTTTTAGCCTAGGTTATTTGAGATCCTGTCTCAAAACAAAAAGGTTCATTAAAATGCTTAAAACACAACAAATTTTATTCGTAAACTCTCTAACTTTAAGATCCCAAGAATGTACTTGGAGATATTAAAGGAACATGCCTTTAATCCTAACACTTCAAGGCAGAGGTGGCCATATCTCTGTGAGTTCAAGGCCAGCCTGGTCTACATAGTGAGTTCCAGGCTAGTCAAGGGCTATATAGTGAGACTTTTGAATAAACAAAATAAAACACCAAGAATGCATACTTTCACAGTATAGTAAATGTGTGTCAATGTTTGGTCTTCATGGTGACGTGAGAAAAGATACTTACAAGAAATGTCTGTGTTCTTGCTTTCCCTGCCCTGGAGCAGTATCTCCTTTTCATCCAGACTATTGAAAGAAGAGAAAATGTCTATGCTATCCCCCGAGATCAAATTTGAGTCTTCCAAAGTCTCCAGAAGTTCCTTGGACAACTGCTTTCTGTTTGAGAGTAGTTGGAGGAAAGCACTTTTGGAAACACAGAAGATGAGGAAAGGTAACTTAGTTTCTACTCTTATTCTCCCGGAGAAACACAGGAGGGCCTGGAATTCACATATATTTTTTTCCCTAAGCATCAAGAGACATGCTATAACTCCTACGACATTTATATTGAGCTAGTATATGAAGGTTTATGCAGAGGGGAAATGGAAGGGAGTTAAGATTAATATTCTGTGAGCAATGCGAGCAAAAATAAATTCTATTTGTTTACTTATATTTTAAAATCATTTCATTTGTTACTTAGACTTTTAAATTGTTTTGCAACAGTCTCACTATGTGGTCCTGGCTGGCCTTGAACCCAGGCTCACATTGAACCTGTGAAATCCTCTAGCTTCTGCCTCTCAAGTGCTGGTGTTATAAGCATGCGCTACAATATTCAGCTACACATTTTAAACAATTTCTTTTTCTCCTCCTATTTTTTTCTACCAGGGTTTTACATACTCTTAATACCATTTTACATTACATACCCTTACATATGGACCTTAAATTCATTATGTAAACTAGGCTGACCTTTGAACTCCTGATCCTCCTGTCTCCACCTCTGCCTCTCAAGTGCTAGGATTACAGGTCTGTGTTACTATTTCCCTTTATGCTTTAAGCCTCTTAATCTACCCATTCTATTTAATGCCTTTGCTTTATTTCTCTCTTAGAAAGATGTGTTTATTATTTTTATTTTATGTGAATGAGCATTTGCCTGCATGTATGTATGTGGACCATGTGGTACGTGGTACCTATGGAGACCAGGAAAGGATGTAGGATCCTCTGGAACCCACATTTGTCGACAGTCCCGAGCCGCCATGTGGGTGCTGAGAAATAGACCCTCTTCCTCTGGGCTGTCTCTTCAGCCTCTGTTCTGATTTCTTAACTTGGGGCTGAGGAAAGGATTCAGCTAGTAAAACACTTGCTGAACAAAGGAGTTCAGGTCCACGAAGCACATGAAAAGGTCAGTAGGCACCACAGCCTGCCGTGTAATCCAACACAGGCTGAAGAGAAAGGTAATTTATAGGACAAGATGGCTAGCCGAACTAGCTTAGTTCAACAGAACTGGGTTCTGGGCTCTGCCTTAATATATGAAGGGAAAGGGATTGATGAAGCACCCAGGGTAAATCTTAGGCTCAGCATCACACACACACACACACAGACACACGCGCACGCGCACACACACACACACACACACACACACACACACACACACGCATGCGCGCACACACGCACATGCACAAATACGAAAACAACTTGAAGCCAAGTGGAGCACACCTGTAATTCCAGGTCTTGGGAGGCAGGAAAATTGTTGCAAGTTTAAAACCAGCCTGAGCTACATAGAGAGACCTTGTCTCACTTAAAACACCAACTGACCAAGCAAACCAAACCAAACCCCAAAACCCTAACGAAAAGACTCGACAAAATGTGAACTCAATCAGAGCAATCTGGGCACTTCGCGCTGGTGTTTACAGATTTGGTATGAATTTTGTGGAGAGACAATTCACATCCATGCCAAGGGGGGGATCTCAGAGGATCGTGTAGTTTCTACTGTGTGAGTATTTATACAATAGCAGGACAAATTCGAGTAGCAGGCAATGCAGAAGTCTTGAAAGTGATATTTATTGAAACGTGGTGCTAATGTTCTAGGAGCTCTAATTAAATAAAGTGAAGAAGGCAGCCGACCAGCTGAAGATTGACAAAAGCAGACCCCTCTCCTTTTGCTTGGGCTTTTTCTTTTCTTTTTTTTTTTTTTTGCGGGGTGAGGGGCAGGGTTCTAGGGATGGAACACCCTGGGGGAGCCCTCTATCACCAAGCTACTTCCCAATCCCACTGGGCTTTTTATTTTCAGACCCTGTCTCACTAAATTGCCTAGGCTGACTTTGAACTCACTTACAGCCCAGACTGGGCTGGAACTTATGGATGTCCTTCCTCAGTTTACCAAGCACTAGGATCACAGGCACGAGCCAACAAGCCCCATTCTCCCTTTTCCAATTCTTATCCACCCTACAAATCTATTCTTCCCTGTGGTCAATCTGACTGCATTTGCAACTAATTCCCCCGAGAGAGACAAATGACAGAAGCTTCATTTCCTTTCCTTAGTGTTGTTTTGCTTTGCTAGACCATGCATTTTACTACGTGGTAGAAGTATGCATTTAACCAAGTTAATTATGATTTCTTCTTCTTTTTCTTTTTTAAATCACAACACACCATAGCATTTGGTCTAGAAGATTCCAAGGAATGTCTCAAAATGCCATATTTACCAGAATTGCCAGGTTGCCAAAAGAGCTTTAGTTCATCTTCAATAGAGGTTCATAAACGCCTGCTTCGTGCTGAGCCTGAGATCCCTCCAATCAGGTAGGTCATTTGCATTTGACTCTGTTGAATATTTATTAGGTAAAGTTGCTGAAGGTAGAGGGCTTTCTGAGCTAATGAATCCGATTCTTGCTTATTGATTTTTTTTTCTATATACGATTTAACTTTTAATTTTATTTTTTGCCTCTGAGTTTGCTATTTCATTCAAGTTGACAAAAAGGCACTTTTGTCTCTTTTCAAGTGACACTGCTAGAAAGGATGAGAGGACATCCTTTTAAGTATATTGATCGGCTGAGCCTAGTTCAAATTCGAAAGAGGGTGGGGACGCTTTTACCTGTGAGTTTGGCAGACTGTGGATGAGATTGAGGGCTAATAACCTGTCAGGAAGAAGACTGTCAGCCAGTCACCTGCCTCTGTAAACTGCCACTAACAAGCTCCCTTCCTTAGCTCGAGAGCTGGGCATGTAGCTTGCCATGTGGCAAGTGGTGGCACAGTGCTTGCCAGCAGTCTAGGTCCTAGGTTTCATCTCCAGTACCGAAAAAAAAGAAAAAAATCCTAGCTATATCTGCATATCTGTAATCTCAGCACTCAGGAGTCTGAGGCAGGAGGATTTCCAGTTCAAGGCCTGCCTAGGTTACATAAGAAGGCCCTGTCTCCTTAAAAAAGAGAACCCTACTTTTCTAATATATCTCTGACACACTAAGAGTTCTTTCCTAATAAAAGAAAACACCTTTCTACCAAGAAATCTACTAGTGTCTAACTCCAGCGCGCTGGAAGGATAAGGCAGACTGTGATGAGTTTGAGGCCATCCTGGGCTATGACATGAGTTGAAGGCTAGCCTGAGCTACATAGCAAGATCTCGTCTCAAGAAACAAAACAAACAAGCAAGCAAACAAAACAAACAAAAAACACCCTACAGGATAGAGAAGTAGCTCAGAGGTTAAAAATGTGTACTTTTAACCAGGGGGCTAGAGTTTGGATCTCAGCATCACCTCTAACTCTAACTCTAGTGGATCAGACGACTCTATGCCCCCCCCCATTTAAAAATAAAGCTTATAAAAAACAAAAAGGTAAAATGTCCTAAAGAGAGAGAGAGAGACAGACAGACAGACAGACAGAGAGACATATCTGTAGGATTGTAAAAAAGCCTCATATTCTTCTAGGTTTCTGCTTATTAATTAACTATTTGAACATTTATGTCCCAGTTTGTTTTTCTGTTGATGTCATAAACATCATGAACAAAAGCAACCTGGGGAGAAAAAAAGATTTTTTTTTTTGTAACAGGACCCCCAGACCTTAGTAGGCCCTGAGGCCTTAGCACAACTGACTCCATGATGGAAGTGCCATCCAGGCTGTAAGACTCAGCGCGTAGACAGCACCACCAGCCAAAACTAAAACAAAGGCCTAATCCATCAAAGTCCATACAGTTCTGCGGAAGTCTCAAAATGTACTCACCTTGCTTTTTAGCTCCTGTAGTTCTGCTTTTGGCTAATTTTGGCTAATGTTCTTGTTAATTGAAGTATATCAACCCAGAATGTGTTTTTTGTGCTTAAATGCTCACCCTGAGAAAGGCTCAGGACTACACTGGGATCCGGAACACCCATTGTAGTCGCCAGCTGGCTAACAAAGACTTTCTACTGGCTTAAACCCTATCTGAGCAGTCTTCTCTGGTGAATGTACTAGTAGATGTATATGTTGATGTAGAGTCACCAGATATAGCTGTTGGTTGGGGCAAAGGACAGTTTATTCTTTTTCCTAATTAAATCACCAGTTCTAGCCCAGAACCCTGGAGTGTTTCAGCCTCTTTACAATCTAGTCATGATCCTTAAACTTAAATCCTTAAACCGTGTGAGTGCTGGGAATTGGATCCAGGTTCTCTGGAAGAGCAGCTAGTGCTCTTAACCTCCTAGCCATCGCTTCGGCCTCAGCTTCCTTTCTGATATGGCCTAGGGCCACCTGTCTGGGGATGGTACCATCCACAGTGGGCTGTGCCCTTCTGTATCAACTAGCAATTAAGAAAACGCCCAACAGAAACGTCTACAGGTGAACCTGAAGAGGGAAACCTTCAGGGAGGGCCCCTCTTCCCAGGTGTATCTCATTGAGAACCAAGATTAGTCACCACATGCTAGTACTGGTTCATTTGGTCATTAAAAACAAAAACAAAAAAACAAACAGGTGGTGTTGGTGTACGCCTTTAATCCCAGCACTTGGGAGGCAGAGGTAGGCAGATCTCTGTGAGTTCGAGGCCAGTCTGGTCTACAGAGTGAGTTTCAGGACAGCCAGAATAACAACAGAGAAACCCTGCCTTGAAAAACCAAATATCTATCTATCTATCTAGATATATAGATATAGATATAGATATTGATATTATGTGTGTGAATGTTTTTTCTGCATGTTGTTTGTATGTGTACCACATGCATGACTGGTGTTTGCAGAAAGCCAGGAGATCTGGAATTATACTTATAGACAATTTCGAGCTGCTTTGTGGGTGTTGGAAACCAAACCCATGTCCTCTTGTAAGAGCAGCTGGTGCTCTGAGTTGCTGAGCCACCTCTTCAGCCCTCAGCTTTATTTCTTGAGTTTGTCAAATAAAACTGCTGTTAGGTACTCTCAAAATTGATCGTGATAACGTAAGTAGGTACCTAGAGCATTAGTGAAAAGTCAGCCAGCCTCACTGGCTAATGCCCGTAGTATGAGAACTCAGCGGGATGAGTCGGGGAGCCTCAAGTTCTGTCACGTCACTTAGTGAGCTCCCTGACAGATCAAGCATATGAATAGATAAACAGAAAAATAGCAGAAGATGTTTATCTAGATTATGGGAGGAAATCTCAGGTTTACAGAAAATTTGGAGAAAAAATAAAAAAGAAACACAATTTAGGGTGTTTTCTCCTATCCGTCATTTTCATGGATTTTATTTTTTTTTGTTGTGATTTTTAGTGTACTCATGCTTTAATTGCTTTTTATTTTGCTCCTTCTCCCAAAGATTTATTTCAGTTGTGTGTGTGTGTGTGTGTGTGTGTGTGTGTGTGTTTGGTGGGGGTGGGAGCCTGCAACAGAGTTTCCATCAGTCTGGTCCAGTCTTGTCTCCTTGCTCCAGCAGATGCTCTACCTGAAAGAACTAGAAGTGTAGGACACGCTCCCACAGAATTAACCCCCCTCCTTTGAATGCTGAGCCTTCCTTCTCTTCCCACACTGAGCTGTTTCTGTTTGGGAAACCAAGCTGGCTGTTTGGGAGGCCTCTTGGCAACTTGTATATTGGCAGCTCGGGCGAGCGCCCTTCACATATGAGGTGGAGCGGTGGGGACTGCGTGCATAAAGCGAACGGCTCTGCACATGTGAGCGTTAGCTCTTTTTCTTGCCTTAGATCGAAGTGCCTTCATCTCAGCCGTTCCGGTGAGAACACACCAAGTTGCCTTTAAGTATTTTATTCCCCTTTGCACATTGCACGCAGTTCTGTGAAAGAACGATTGTGGCAAAGCATTTGCTTTGTGCACAATTCCTTCTTTCTATCCTCCCATATGTGATTATTTGATTTTAAAACCACGGTAAAATCTCTAATCTTTTCTCAAATTTTCTTTTCTTTTTCTTTCTTTCTTGTTTTTTGGTTTTTGGTTTTTGTTTGTTTGTTTGTTTTTTGGTTTTTGAGACAGGCTTTCTCTGTTGTAACCCTGGGTGGCTGTCCTGGGACTCACTCTGTAGACCAGGATGGCCTCGAACTCACAGAGATCCGCCTGCCTCTGCTTTCCAAATGCTGAGATTAAAAGCGTGTGCCACCACCTCCCTGCTTCTCAGATTTTCTTAATGATCAGAAATTTTCAGCAATTCTCACAAAACACAAAGAATATAATTGACAATAGCATCACAGAGGTAAAGTTTAACGTATACTGTAGTTATTTGAAGTTATATGTAGTTATATGAAATGTGGAATCCTTTACAATGGATCACCTGATACTTTGTAATGCTGGTCTATTTTCCCTAATACTTTGTAATGCTGGTCTATTCCTTTAGGGATAAGAGTTAATTATAGCCAGTATTCAGATCCTGGTGACTGATAGAGAAAAAAGTGCAGAAAATACGGGGTACAGACATCTACATCTAACACATCCAGATACACTGGTGTGCCTTCTCTAAGCAGAGCTCCAGCCACGACTACTTAAAGTTACAGCGAAGGCCTGTGTAGGATCGGACTCAGTGCTTAGCCACTGGAGAAGCGCATCGGGACATCCTACCATTGGGTTGGTTCATTCCCACTTCTGACGGGGTTAATCATGGTGGAGTTGTTTCTCTTCTGCACCATTTGTTTATATCCCTACGGGCAAGGTGATCTTTGGCAGAGCACATCACATGCTTACCAGACGCAAGTGCGTGGGGACTTGCCCTCAGCACACAAACAAGCAAAGCAAAACAAAACGTAAAGGGCCAAGTAAGACTATGCTGTTTGCCTCTTGTGTTTTTCAAAGTCAGCAGACTGTGGGCTGATATTCCCATTTTATGACCACCCATAACTTTAGGCTAAAGAAGACCAAAGAATCATGCAGTGTGATGGCACTTCAGGAGAAGTCAAGAGGTATTGTATTGTTTAATTGGTTCCTCCAGCACCTTTTCTCCTTCCTCTTCCTCCTCTCCTTTCTCTTCCTTTTCTCCTTCTCCTCCTCCTCCTCTTCTTCTCCTTCCTCCTCCTCCTCTTCTCCTTCTTCCCCATCTTCTTCCTCTTCCTTCCTTTCCTCCTCCTCCTCTTCTTCCTCCTCCCAAGGCTGGCCTCAAACTCACAGTAATCCCCCTGCCCCAGCCTCCTGAGTGCTGCCATTACAAGCACAAGCCACATGCCTAGCTTGTTAATGCTTCTGTTAAGCTTGGCTTAGTTTGTAAATTTAGCAGGTTTGAGGCATCTCAGGACCAAGGCCAGCCTCCACATGGGCCACTCAGTAGCCTTCACACTGGGCTACTGAGCTTTGAAATCATTCAGCACCGTGGCAGAAGCACCTGGCCTCGACCCCTAATCACACTGCTCCCCTATTTTCATCCTTCTGTTTAAAAACTATTATTTTATGGATATGGGGTTTTGTCTGCATGCATGTCTGTGCAGTAGTGCTACACACCCCGTGTGTGTGGTACATTCAGTGGCCAGAGGAGAGTGTTGAAGGAGTTACCATGCCAGTGCCGGGAATTAACCTGGGTCCTCTGGAAGAGCAGCCAGTGCTCTAAACTGCTGAGCCATATCGCCGGCCCCGATCTTTTTCTTCTTATTTAAAGAAATAAATTCTGTCTACTTAACACATTTTGCACCACAGAAACTTTCTATATTACAGTTGTCTAGCTTGTCAAACTGTCTCTTAAGTCAGTTTCTTTCTAAGAACCACTGAGTATCTCTACCATATCTGGAGGGAGAGTCTGTCCTTTGAAGCTTCAAAAATCAGACATTCCCGAATGCTCACTTCTGATATACTTGACTAGAATCTTGTTTTTTGAGAATCGACACTGCAAACTCTGCTGAGTCGGGTAACTTAATGATACCTACAAGACTGTAGAGAACTTTCCAGCAATTCTGGCATCGGCGTTTACTGCCTCCCCGCTTACTCTACTTGTTAGACTTGGGAGGCATTGCATCAGAGGCAGTGTATATGACCTGTGGCAGAATACACATATCTGATATCTGAGCCCTACAATACATGCTTAGCATTTTCCTGAAGGAATCTGACCCGAAGTTCATGGCAGAGTTTCTTGAGCCATATACTCAAAAGTCCCCGCCCCCTTTGTTTTAGTTGTGTTAGAAGTAGGCATTGGCCTTTCTGGAAAGTTCGAGGTGTGTGTGTGCAAATAGCATTTTATGGGCATTCGTGGAAACACATGTTACGCGTCAGGCCTTACAGATGCTCCAGCACATGCTGAACTGGGTTGTGACGTCCGGTTTCTCCCCGCACAGGCTCCGTCTTCAGTGACCCCTTCACGGGAGCGTCCTCTCAGTTCTTACAGAGACTTTCCAGAATGGCCATACTGGAATATGACACTATCCGTCAGGAAACACAAAAGAAATCAAAGAGAGGCAAGAAACGGGATCTCCGAGACTGCTGATGGGGCCCACACCTCTCGACTCTCTTCCCTGGATTTACGGTTCACATTTGCCATGTTTCTTTTTCTTTCATGCTTTTTTTTCTTTTTTTGGATAGGTGATATGATATACATACAGATGGAAATGTAAATAGCAAATAAATATTTTATGTTATATATGGAATAATTTGTATTTTTGTTAAATGGCATTTGGGTTTTTATTTTATTTTGACTTTACATTTTTTTCATGGAAATTGATATTTTATGATTAAATTGGAATGATTTTATGTTTTAAATAAAATGGTACTGGAGATGGAACCCAAATCTCTGTGTGTGTGCTAGGTAAGTTCTCCGACCGCTGAGCTATGTCCCCAACAAGAAACATTTGAATTATGAGAATTGATGCATAAAATTATATAATTATATAATTTATATATAATTATATAAAAGAAATATATATAAATTATATAAAAGAAATTATATTTCATGAGTTTTATGCACATTTGTATATCTTTTGATGTAGTTTAATAATTGCCACTGATAGACTCTTGCTACGAGGCTCAGGCTGGCCTTGAACCCGGATCCTTCTGCCCTAGCATCCCAAGTGCTGGGATTACAGGCACAAAGCACCACATAAGACTCCACATCAGGTTTCATCTCTTGTAAATCATTCGTCACTTCTGCCTGGATGTCTGAAGACTTTCCTGATTCTTAAAGCTGAATCAGAATTGGAACTGGTTCACCACAGCCTCACTGCAGGTAAACCTGAAACACCATACATTTTTTCAAGGCCACAGATTCAATTCTTTCTTCATTTGGGGTGGGGGGGTGTGGGGGACAGAGAATCTTTTAATGTATCCTTGAAATTTTAATTCTTTCTGTTCTGATGGTTTTAAGTCCTTTCCTCCAGGGACACAAAATATCCTTATTTGGGATCATCTTCATCTGTTCCAAATATCTGGAGGAGGAGACTAGGAATTTGTGAATATTTTCTTTTCTTTCTTTTTTTTTTTCCTAATTGCTTTAATCTGGGAGCTTTTTCGTCCCGGGATGCATTCACTGTTGATTATTTTAGCATCGTTCTAGGTCAGGAATCCACCCCGAAGCTGTACTTCTTCCCTTCCTTGTGTTTCTAATTATTAATTCTGCAATGGTATCATTCCTGTTTTCAATTTTTGTGCTTTTAGGTCTGCGATCAGTCTTTATCTAATTCTATTTGCAGAGAATGGCAATCTAATTTTTTTCTCGTAGTCCAGACAGTAAGAACCGTACAGTTCTTTTAAATGTACAGACTGACAAGCCATACAGTCTCAATGCAAACATTGAACTCCAACGTTGTAGCAAGAAAACCGTTGCAGGCAATCTGCCGATTAATAGGTATGATTGCGTGTCAACAAAACTTTATTTACAGAAAAAGGCATTTGCTAATCCATTCCTAATTGTAGCATGGTTTAGCACATACTGTTCTTTAAGTAATTGCTAGAATGTTCCTCTTCGCCCTTTAGGATCAGCTTTTAATTCCCTGCCTCTAGGCTTGGTTAACAGATTTTCCTGGGTGTGGATGCCGCTTCAGAGCATCTTGGTCATTGCCAGATTGACTTAATAAGTGCTGTTTCTTTTTTTCAGATCTCCGATTCTCACTCCATCTCTACAGGCAAATGACTTTCCCAACCTCTCATTCCAAGATTATGACCCTTCTTGTTTCATTCCCAAAGCAAAATCAATAACAAAAGAATTTCCATTTCGCTAAACTAGGGACCACCTGCCCCTGTGCTCACCCACGCGTGATCCACAATCCAAAGAAAAAACCCCACCTGCATTTCTGTTTTGTCTCCAGCAATTGTATCCCTAAATCAACACAAGCTCCTCTTTTAATCCCAGTGCTCAGGAGGCAGAGGCAGGCGAATCTCTGTGAATTTGAGGCCAGCCTGGTCTACAGAGTGAGTTCCAGCACAGCCAGGGCTACAACAGAGAAACCCTATCTAGAAAACAACAACAAAAAGAAGAAGGAAAAGAACAGGAAGAAGAGGAAGAGGAAGAAGAAGAGGAGGAGGAGGAGGAGGAAGAAAGATGTTTAGTGTGTGTGTGTGTGTGTGTGTGTGTGCGCGCGCGCCTGCATAGTGTATGTGCATCATGTTTGTCGTGCAGGAATCTGTGGATCAGCAGGAATTGGAGTTACAGGGGGTTGTGAACCACCATGTAGGTGCTGGCAGCTGAATACGGGCCCTCTGCAAGAACAGTAAACACTCTTAATCCATCTTTCCAGTCCCATAATTTCCTCCCTTAATTGTTTCTGCCGGCATAAAGACTGAACACAGACACGACCCAGCTCCCGAGGCGCACTACTCCATCTGCTTCCCTTCTTAGCAGAACTCTTGTGCTGTGTGGTCTGTACACGGCCTCTGTTCCTTTGACCCAGCTCCCTTTTTCTTTCAACCCATTCCAACTACATCACTAAAACAGTCCTTGTCAGACTTTCAGACAACTTACCTGTGGCCAAGGCAGTGAGGATTGTCACTGTTATCATTTTAAAAAAAACTCTGTGAGGTTTGGAGTATCTTTTTCTTCTTCCCCGTCTCCATGTTGGATTAATTGGCTGGACGTCATGACCCACATTACAGGTGCCATTTGTAGTAAAGGCTGCTGTGGCAGCTCAGCAAGGATGACAAGGAGGCATATTCATAGGCACACGCGCTGCCAAGGAGGCATATTCATAGGCACACGCGCTGCCAGACCTCAGCATAGGGAACCACCATCCTGGCCAGTGGAACCTGTCATTGTTATCTGACTAATTAAGAGGCATGTGATGTACCTGATCTTGCCCTTCTCCTCTTATGAGCAAAGAGAATGATTTCTGGCATTATTATTCTCTTTCCATCCTCTCCCTTTCTTTCTGGTTGCTTCTACAGAGCTTGGCTAAGTGGTATGCCTTGCATTTGAACTCCTCAAAGGCAGATACTAATGCTTGTTTATTTCTGTATTCTTTTTTTCTTGTTTTCTTTCCTTTCTTTCTTTCTTCTTCTCCTTCTGCTTCTTCTTTTTTTTTTTTCTTTTGGTTTTTTGAGACAGAGTTTCTCTGTTGTAACTCTGGCTATCCTGAAACTCACTCTGTAGACCAGGATGGCCTTGAACTCACAGAGATCCACCTGCCTCTACCTCCTGAGTGCTGGGATTAAAGATGTGCACCACCAGCGCCTGGCTTATTTCTGTATTCTTAGTATGCACCATTATACTTAGTACATGGTGTGGACTTCAGAAGAATTTTATTGTTTTTCATAAAATGTCAGAGCTGGAAGTCCGCTGATGATGACACAGTTCAGACCAGGGACACTGAACTCTGTGTAAGAGAGAGGGTTTTCTGAGGAGCAAGGAAGGGATGAGAGACCCAAGAAGATGAAGTCAGCAGGCAGCTTTTGGTTAGTACCTGACAGAAGGAAACCGAGTCTTGACTGGCAGGTGTGGTCTTCAAAGATGAGCAGCATGTAGTAGAGAGACCATTTCCTGGTGTTTGTCAGAAACACAGCGTCTAAGGATAGAGACACTGGAGAACCAGACTCCAAGTTGGAGCTGAGTGTACCAGAGGTATACTGGAGGAGAGGGAGGATAATGGGTCAGCCCGACAGTCTTGGCGAAGGAGAATTTGCCAACTCCACAAGGATCCTTGGAGCTGAAAATCTCTCAGTATTGCCCCATCCTGAAACAAGGCGCTTTCAACTTTAAAACTGTTCTCCAGCCGGCACCAATCAAATTTTGGATCACGGGATGTGAACTGTTCCTGAGGAGGCGTGGGGCCCCGGACAAGGTGGCTGTCTTCTGAGGGAAGTTGCTAGAGAGGCGCTCCACAGTGAACGCTGTCAGCAACTGGAGCCCAAGGGCTGAACCTCCAGTGGGGTGAGCTGGAGGGCACACTACAGTGTCTGCTACACACGTGCAGAGAGAAGCAAGAACAATGTGCAGAGGATGAATCGATGCATTCAGGAGTGGACAGAGAAAACAGAACGGATGAGATGGCTCAGTGGGTAAAGACCCCTGCCTCCTAATGATCTGAGTTCGATCCCTGGGACCCAGCTCTTGCAAGCTGTCCTTTGACCTCCACATGCAGACGGGGCATCTGGTGAGAACTTGTTTGGTGAGGACTTTGTTCCCACAAGACCAACCCCTTTCTTGAGGGACTAAAGCCCTTCACAAAACAGGAGCCCTGAACAGCGCATAGCGGCACATGTATGCAATCCCAGCACTTGGGAGGCTGAAGTAGCAGGATTAGTAGTTCGAATTCATCATAAACGATGTGGTTAGTCTGGGGCAGGCCTGGGCTAGAAGGTACTCTAACAAAAGAGAGGTGGTGTGGGGATGCTCGCCCTTAATCTTAGTGTTCCAGAGGCAGAGGCAGGTGGATCTTTGTGACTTCCAGGACAGCCAAGACCACATAGTGAAACACGGTCTCAAGAAGGAGGAGGAGGAGCAGCAGTAGCAGCAGCAGCAGCAGCACCACCACCACCATCACCACCACCACCACCACCATCACCACCACCACCATCATCACAATCACCAACACCACCACCACCACCACCACCACCACCACCATCACCAAACAAAACCAAAGGAGGACTGTCAGGGCTCATCGCATCTTCCGGGTCCACCTCTTAATTGTATTCCATTGACCAACACTTTCAAACCATGGCACACACTGGACTCCACGTGAGCCCTGACACATGAGAACACGCACACAGGTGACATTTGGTGGATTCCTTGGGTGAGAGCATCACAGAGTTCACAAATCAAGCAGATCCCTGGTGTCGCACAGTTTCTGAGTAAGCACCTCACGTTACTTGGTCACAGAGAATGTCTAGAAACCCCCACAGACTCATACAATCAGCATATAAATCCGAATGCTTAACATTTCTATTTATTTATTTATTTATTTCCTATTTGGATTCTTCTGTGTTTGAAAATACCAAGATCTTAATTTCTAGATGTTTTCTGTATTTGAGAATATGAAGAACTGGGCCCTCCCTGAACAGGCTCTGAGTGTTGAATAACCAACTGATGTCAGCAGACAGCGCTGAGCAGAAGAAAGCTAAGCTAAGACCCGCTTTAGAATAAATATTTGTGATTCCTCCAGTAGTGCCTGCCTCTTAATGTATGGCATTTTCAAAATGCTTATAGTCTGCACCCTGATGGATGCATCTGTTTAGAGAACTACAGACATGGCATCGGTACCTGACGATCCCACCAGCGTATGAAGCTAAACAGAGAAAATGAATGCGTACACAGCCACAGGCACAATTTACAGTTCTTGGAACAGGACTTGGCGTGAACTCCAAGCAGGGCTGCGTAAGGAAGGTGCGTTTTGACTCATCCAGAATGTTTTGCTCATGTCGTATTTTTATCTGAAACTGGAGTCTGCATTTTTTTTTTCTCTAACTCTACAAACCTGAGTCAAATCTTAAGTACTGTGCATATAAGAAGAGATCAAAGTCTGGACGTGGTAAGAGAACCCCTCAGGGACCTTAGCCTAAACTGATTACTTCTGATGTACCTGACAGATTTAAGACCTAGGCTTATGGGGTATTGTTTGGATGACAGCTAAGGAGGGGTGAAGGAAAGAAAAGCCCCCTCTTTGGCTCACAACAAGCCAATCTCATTTAAGAGAAATGCATTTTTTTTTTTAGCAGATTAAATACTTTTTACAACTTGCTTTATAAATTACACAGTTCGCACATACACTTAAAATAGTTTCAAAACCCTCCTCCCTCAAATATAAATAATGCTCTGTAACTTTGAGGCAGTGTCTCGTATAATCAAGGCTGGCCTTGAACTCCATGTGTAGCTAAGAATGCCTTGAAACTCTCAGTCCTCCAGTTTCTACCTTCCAAGTAATAAGATTATATAGCTCCTGACAAAGTAAAAAAATTTTATTATGATAAAGTATATAAAACATCACGTTTATAATCTTGACTATCATTCTGGTCTGTTTTTTTTTTTTTAATTGAAAATTTGTATGGCTGTCGGAGGGTATCAGATCTCCTGGAACTGGAGTTAGAGAGAGCTGTGAGCCACCAAGAGGGTGCTAGGAATGGAATCCAGGGTCTCTGTGAGAGCAGCCAGTGCTCTTAGCCACCCAGCCACCCCTCTTGCCCCGGTTTTGTTTGTTTGTTTGTTTTGAGACAGTCCTTTGGCCTCGCTCACCTCCCCAGATGTGCCACAGGCCTGTGCCTTCACACCTGCTCATCGTAACTATTTTTGTCTTCAAAACATTTATTTTCCTAAGACAGGGTTTTTCCGTGTAGCCCAGGCTGGCCTCGAATTTGTGATAACCCTCCTGTCTCACCCTCTCAAGGGCTGGGACTGCATTCCTCCGCCACCACACCCAGCTGCATTGCCCACCATGTGTGTCTGTTTGCAAGTGTGTATGGATACATACCGATACCTGTGTGCGTGCATGCAAAGAGGCTAGAGGTCAACCTTGGATGCTATGTCTCAGCACAAGTGACCTACTTGTTTGTTTGTTTGTTATGTCTCTTATTGCCCTGGGACTTATGCTAGGATGGTTGTCCTGTGTGTCTCACCTGCACAGGATGGTATAGACACACACACACATACACACACACACACATATACACTACACAAAATGAAATACATCTATGCAATATAAAAATGATTAATGGAAGGGAATACATTAACATTTTAATTAAACTTCAAAGTGAGTGAAACTATAGACTACTAGGCGACCTAAGAAATCAGAGCTGCCAGTCTAACCGGATCGAGAGCTAGAAGGCTGACAGCTGTCTCCAGCAGGCTCCAGAGACACCCCTTCCCCAGAATCCCTTAATCTGGATTCCTTCGGATGGCCAGGGAAGCCACAGACACGCCAGGGTAGCTTTTCATAGTCTTTGTTATCAGGAGGCGCCAATCTTCTTTCATCTTGTGAAAATTACATCCTTTCTGCGTAGGATGGACACAAAACCAAGGCTTGGTAATCGAATCCCACTCAGCACCACGGGAACCGAGCCAAAGTGGCCCACCAACCCTCTTGAGTTACACTCCTATTCATGCGCCTCTCTTTAGCTTCCACCCCAGCTCTGATACTCCACAGGTTCTATTCGATTCCTGAGAGGTGGGGTAGAGACATCTTGAAGGGTTTTTAAAAAGTTAAAGACCGTGCAGTTAATGCTGCCTGAGGGTATTAGTCTCCCAATACCCCTGAGAAATAGGCGTTATTATTTGACTTATTATTATTTTTTTACATCTCCATATTCCAGATGACCACAGTTAAAAAGCTAGCAATTTTCAGGGTAAGGATTTGACCTCAAAGCCCACATAGCTAAGCTGCATTGTACCCGACATTTAAAAACTCTAAGCTACAGTTCTATACAAACTGAATAATTACGAACTCCCCAAATCCGCAAGCTGAAGTCTTCAGTCTCAGTCCATTTTCTGTTGTTAGGACAAAAGACCTGAGATCAGGTACTTTATAAGGAACAGGAATTTATTTGGCTCACCATTCTGGAGATCAGAAAGCCCATGTCAGTGAACGGTGAAAGCGTTCTTATTGCATCATGACGCGGCAGAGAACACCACAGGGTGAGACTCAGCTAGCTCAGATCTGGTTGGAGTTTGGCAATCGTCAGGCCCAAGACAGGAAAAGTTCTGTTTGGCCTCCATAAGGCTGAGGAAGACCTAAGTTTAGAGGCAGAAGAATCTTCATTCATTTTTTTCTTTTGTTCTCCTGGTGTCCGACACCTTCTGTCTTTCTCCCCTGACCACAGACTGCTGTCTGATTTTTTGTTGTATCTGAAGAATGCAAAGCCTGAGGTCGAGACATCTCTCTCCACTCAACATTTCTCTGGTATCTGCTAGAAGCGCTACCTGTGCATCAGGCTCCTTCCCCTTTCTCTCAAGCTTCGGGGCTTTTTGTTTGTTTTGCCTGTTTGTTGGAATCTCAGGAGGGAAGCCGAGACAAAACAAGAATAAAAGAGAAGTCGGTCTTAAACAAAACACCAAGGTCATAGACGTGAACCCAATGCACTTAGTGATTATTACGGGGCTGGCTCAGTGGGGACAGGCCTTGCAATGCACACATGAGGACCCAGGTTGGAGTCTCACAGTCACATTAAAAAGCAGGGTCTGATAGCCCACACTTGTGGGAGTTGGTGCTCTGCTTCTACCATGCGGGGGTCTTGCTGATCAAACCAGGTCATCAAGCTTGGCAGCAAATATCCTTACCTGTTGAGTTATTTTGCTGGCTCTAAATGTATATATATTTTTTGAGGTAGGGTCTTGCAGCCCAGCTGACCTTGAAACCTCAATGTTACCTCAGTCTCCCAAGCACTAGTACAGTCCTGGTTTAGTATTTAACTTTAAATCATATTTTTAGTTCCAACACCTCCAGCATGTAAACAACCAGCGTCAGACCACCAGCCTGTGCTGTGTAAACCAATCAAATAAAGCCTCTGTGCAATATATATCCATCCCATCAGTTCTGTTCCTCTAGAAGACTTTGACTAATACATTCTCCATTAGAGTAGAACCCTGGAAGGCAGAGGTGCTTCTTTTTGTTGTAAAGAAGATTAATGGTAACTGTCCTGGCTGGCTTTATGTCAACTTGACTGAAGACAGAGTCATTTTGGAAGAGGGAAACTGAATTGAGAAAATGCCCCTACCAAGTGGACCTGTGGGCAAGCCTTTGGTACATTTTCTTGATCGATGTGGGAGGACCCAGCTCTCCGTGGGCAGTGACATCGCTGGGCTGGTGGTCCCGGATGCTCTAAGAAAGCACGGTCAACAAGCCAGTAACTACCGCAGAGGAGCAAGCCAATAATTACTGCAGCTACTCATGGCCTCGGCCTCAGCTCCTGCCTCCAGATTCCTGCTCTGCTCGAGGTCCTGCCACGACTGCCCTCAGTGACTGAGTGTGACCTGGAAATGTAAGACGAAACAAAACCTTTCCTCCCCACATTGCTTTTGATCTTTGTGTTTTACCCCAGTGATAGACACACAAGACAATAACTTACCTTGGTTTCCAAAGTGTCTCCTGCATGTTTATCTGAGATCTTTGAACATCTTCTTGATCTTACAAGGGGGAAAAAAATTAAAATGCTTCCAGGGAAAACAAAGATGAAAACGGGTAAAACCCATAGGTGTTTGTTTCTTGCTCCTATCCAGGTGATGTCCATCAGTAATTGTATTTGGATGGAATTTAGTAGAACCTACCTGTGGATCAGCTGGGGCTGGTGGGAGGGCTCAGTCAGTAACATGCTTGACTACACAAGCATGAGGACTTGGGTTCAGATCCCCGGTGGCCATGAACAAGCTGGGTGTGGCTGCACACTTGCACTGGTCTGAGCTGGGTGAGACAGGCAGGTAGCTGGCCGCCAAGTCCTTCTAGCAGAATCAGTGAGCTCCGGATCCAGTGAAAACCCTGTCTCAGAAAATAAGGTGGAGAGCAGCTGCCTTACACTGGATGTCCACATCTGGCCACCACACTCACATGTGCACACACCCATGCACATACATGTACATCTACACATACCAATATACATACAGACAATATCCTCCTACACACACAGAAAGAAACCACTGGTAGATTATTTGCAACAACGTGCAAGAATGTTCTCCTTCACAACAGGTGAGGAAGATGCTGGATGTCGACATTTGTCCTCTACATGCACATTTGCACACATGTGTGCACATACACATACATACAACACCTACACACACACACACACACACACACACACACACACACACCACTGGCAGATTGTTTGCAGCAGTGTGGGAGAGTGCTCTCCTTCACAACTAGCAGATTTCAAACGGATGCTCAGAACCATCAAGCAGGCTGAGCCGTCACACATTTAGCAAGGATTTTTTTTTTTTAAAGTCATGAGGCGGCTGGTCAGTAGCTCTCTGGATGGAAAAGAACCACTTCTGGAGCCACCAGCTTATGTCCTTAGCTAGCTTGAGGGATGTGGCCGACCTGACCTGCTTCTCAGAGCCTCTCCAGGAGATGCACTGGGTCCAGCCCTGGCTCCTGACCTGCTGGGATGGCCCTCACGGAAAGAAGCTTCAGAAACTAGAGAGCAGCGGTTCAACCCTTCTTCCATGGTCACCAGCAGAGCATCGTAACTGTACCCCGAGGGCTTAACGGTAAGTGAAAAAAAAAAAAAGAAAAAAACGCAAAAGAAATTTGAAAAAACATTACAAAACCTAAGGAGCAGCTCCCATTTGACCCCGGTTTGTGTCAATGGAATCGACACAGCCCGAGGGACCACAGGGCTGTTCATTACTTGAGAAAAGGAATTCGGTCCTTGCATATCCGTGTGTGTCCGCAGCTGCTCTGTGGCTCTGGGTTTTCAATGCTCCTCTTTCATATGCCTGATGATCACACACGGCCACATTCATTGACATGGGATGACAAATAGCACTTGAATTTGTCAGGTTGAAAGGTCAGCCCTATTCTCCATTAGCCAGCGAGGCTCTCTCAAAGTGTCTCAGTCATGAGACATGCTGGAATCTCTGAGCACTCAGGGCTGCAGCCCACTCAGTCGTCACAGACACTGAATCCTGCACAGCCTCGGGTTCCTGACGCCTGACTCCATCTGAAGGTGGGGCAGAGCCGGGACACTTGACAGAGGAAACCACATGCTGCCCGGCATGATGGCTTTAGTCTAGGAGTATAGTGAGAGCCCAAAAGTTGGAAAAAAATCTATTTCCTGAACCCTAAAGAAAAGATATATTCTCCAAGGCATTGTGATGGGAGAACAAGTCCCTTAGAGAAACACACATCCTGAACAAAACCTCTTCACTTCAGAACATGGGGAAACAGGACCCAGAAGTTGCCAATGGTAAGATGGGTGTCTAAATCAAGTTACTATGACCGAGCAGCCTCGGCACACCTATATAACCTGCCCAGAAGGCTTTGTTGCACTAGGGTTTTGTGGATTCAGTTAAAATTATTGGATTGGACTCCAAGGTGCTTGGACCTCATCTAAACCTTCTTTCTGTCTCCAGGTGTACTGCATACCTAATGCAATCTACAGATTCAATGGGATTTTTCAAAACACAAAACAAAATACCACTCTTTAAAGAAATAGGAAAAAAAATCTTAACACAAAGTTAACGAAAACTTTGCACAAACGACCCCACTGAAGGTATCATCATAACTGACATAAAGTTATTCTTCAGAGCCACAGTAAATAAAATCAGCTTAGATTAATGGGACAGAATAGAGGGAACATACACCAGCAACTTGGTTTTCCATAAATATGACAAAAGCAGACATTGAGAGTATTTTTAACAAACGGTGATGGGAAAAGTAGGTATCTACATGTAGAAGAATGAAGCTTGATCCTTCTGCTTCACCCTGTACAGAAGTCAACTCCAAGTGCATCAGAGACCTTAATGTAAGACCAGGACCTATGAAATTATAAAGGAAAAAGTATGGAAGACACTTTAAGATAGAGACACAGATGAGGACTTTCTGAATAGGACTCTGGTTGTGCAGTAAATAATGGAACTGTATGTAATTATAAAACTTCAGTTCAACCAAGGAAATAGTTGAGTGAAGAAGCAGTTTACAGGATGGGAGATCTATGCCAGCTACACATTTGGTAGGGGATTAATATCAGAAAATACAAATATCCGGCTGGGTGGTGGCGGCGGTGGGGCACGCTTTTAGTCCCAGCACTCGAGAGGCAGAGGCAGACAGATCTCTGTGAGTTCAAGGCCAGCCTGGTCTAAGTTGAGTTCCAGGACAGCCAGAGTTACAACAGAGAAACATTGTCTCAAAAAAACAAAAAAACAAAAAAACAAAAAACAAAACCAAAAGAATATCCAGGATAGTGGCTCATGCCTGTAATCCTTAGCACTCAGGAGGCTGAGGCAGGAGGGTTGCCGTTAATCTCGGATTTAGTGAGTTTTAGGCCAGCCTGGACTACACAGTGAGACCCTGACTCAAAATAAATAAGGAACCAATCAAACAAAACAAAACAAACAAACAAAAAACAGTTAAAATGTTAACTCTCCCACTTGCATGGCAGCCAAATATTCCTTCTGTTCACTGCCAAAGGTTAGACAGTATTCAAGTCTCTCGCCTCTTAAGGCACACCAGCCTTTGAAGTTCAGGACACGAGGATGGCCTCTGACTTTGGTGAGTTCTGAGAAGTGTCACAGTTTTCCAGATAACTTCCTTTTCTTTTCTTCATTGTGGGGATCCGTGTTCTCTTATGGCATTCAACAACCTAAGTGGAAACAGAACCGGCTGGAGGGCTTCAAGCCACAAAAAGATATCATCTGACTCCGTATTTTCAAAACCTGCCTCAGGCTGCTTCATGGAAAATGCATTCTAGGAGGCAGGAGCGGAAGGAGGGCTTGCAAGGTAGGGGTGTGGTTATGCCAGGATGGTAATCTGAACTAGATGGTTCAAGAGGAGAAGGGAGGAGTTGAGATATGTTTGATTTTATTTATTGAGACTCGGTCTCAGGTATCCCAGGCTAGTCTTGAACTTGCTGTGTAGTCATGCGTGGCCTTGAATTTCTGATGTTCTGGGGATCAGTCCGGTGCTTTGTGCACGCTGGACAAGCATTCTACTGATTGAGTTATGTCTCCAGCCCTAGGTCACATTTTAAAAGCAAACTCAGAATACTTTATGTAGTAGTTGCCACTCTGCTGCTCAGCAAGGAAGACATGGAGGCATTTTCATAGATGTAAACTGAGCCAGACCTCAGCAGAAGGAACCACCTGTCATGGCAAGCGCCACACAGGACAGTGGGACCCTGAGCATCTTGTCTCAGGGGTTTTGATTGATCCCTAAGCTACTCAGGTGTTCTGTTGATAGGATGTACAGATTATGAGCAATCAAACATCTTTTACATAAAGCCAACACCTGCAGACATTACAAAACACCAACCATTTTTGTTTGTTTGTTTGTTTGTTTTTCAGAACAGGGTTTCTCTGTTGTAACTCTAGCTGTCCTGGAACTTGCTCTGTAGACCAGGCTGGCCTTGAACTCAAGAGATCCACCTGCCTCTGCCTCCCAAGTGCTGGGTTTAAAAGCATGAGCCAACAGCCAAGCACATGTGATGGTCAGTTTTAACTGTCAATTTAACATAACCCAGACCCACCACAGAAGAGAATTCTAATGAAGGGTTGTCTAGATCAATGTTCTGGTTGTTTTTTGTTAACATTAACACAAGCTAGGGTTATCTGGGATGAAGAACCTCAACTGAAAAAATGCCTCCATCAGATTCCCTGTAGACAAGTCTATGGGGCATTTTCTTGATTATCGATCGGTGTGGGTGGCAGTGCCACCCACAGGAAGGTGGTCCCGAGTTGTATTAAAAAGATGGCTGAAAATCAAAACAACATTAAGATTCCATCTTATTCCAGTCAGAATCATGGAGATCAATAGAACAAAGGTCAGCAAATGCTGGAGGGAATTTGGGGAAAAGGGGACCCTCATTAACTGTTGGTGGGATTGCAAGCTGGTCCAGCCACTAAGGAAAGCAGTGTGGAAAACCCTCCATAAGCTACAAGTAAATCTACCGTGTGATCCAGCTATCCCACCCCTTGGCATCCTACCTACTGGTACTTTCTCAGCCGTGTTCATTGCTGCTCTAGTCATAACCGCTAGGAAATGGAAGTGACTTAAACATCCTTTAATTGAGAAATGGATCATGAAAATGTGGTACATATACATGATGCCACACTATTCGGCTGTAATGAAAAAGAGATCAAGAAATTTGCAGATAAATGAATGGCACTAGAAAATGTTATATGGAGTGAAGTAACCTGCACCCCAAAAGACAAGTGTCACACATTTTCTTTTATCTGCATTCCCTATTTCCAAATCTTTAGACACTATTTATGACCTAGAGTAGCCACAGAAACCAGGAAAATAAGAAGGGTTTACTGCAGGGTTGGGGGAGGAGCAATAGAAAGGGGAGTAGGGGGGTACAAGTGATCTTAAGAGAAAAATGGGGGGGCTTTAATTAGTGAGGAGAGACTATATAGAAGGGCAAAACATAAGGGTGCCTGAAAAATTCATAAGGATTCATATTATTATCTATTTAATCTAAAATTACATATGATACGTATAAGTCTATGTGTATACATAGTCATATATAGTGTGAAGTTTTCTCATCTGGGCTGACAATGTTCCCCTCCAAGAGCCAGCTAACAAAAGTAATAAGACTATCTAACAAAAAGCTCAAAACCAGACAGGAAAAGTTCGTTTTCGAGTCGTTGGTGAGGGGAGTCTAAGAGACTCCCCAAATACTATAGGCCACTGCTGTTGCCCTTGGTTATGTCCTAGAGGTGAAAGGTAAGTCCCTATAACTGAAGACACCATGCACTTCTGGCACAGGATCCAGAGGATCCTACATGGATCTGATCTGAAAGCCTCCTCCCTGAGGACCGGCTTGTATGGTACCAGCAGGCACCTTGCAAGCTTCCAGTGACCCAATAATCTTAGTCAACTATGACACCTATGAACTACAACAATGACCAGCATGGCCTGATAGCCCTAAGGGTGAAACAGTGCCATGCACAATTTGGAGATACACAACAGCTCTCTAATTGGACTTAAGTCTGTTGAACAACAGGGAAATCATGCCTGGTATTGGAAACCTAGACAACCACCTAGGGCTAGTGAAATCATGTACCTTGTGAGAGAACCTGAAATCTCCAATTTACTAAACCAGCATAATCTCTTGACTATATTCTAAATCATTATCCTTATACCCACAGATAAGTGTGGCTCTTACCCTTGCCCATCAATCTTCTCTCTCCAACAGATGCAGACCATCAAAGAAAGCCACAACCAATCAAAACTCGGAGAAAGAGTGATTTTGTTATGCTCAGCTCCAATGGATACATCTCCAACTTAAACCCTGCACTCAAGGCTCAGGGAACACCATGGAAGAGGGGGCAGAAAGTTTGTAAGAGCAAGAGGAATGGAAGTCGGCTATGAGATCGTGTCTCCTAGAAATGGCAGGGAAACTACAGCCATGAAGTCTCAACAGTGTGGTTGCCTAAATAAGACCTGAACAAGGTGAACATGAATAGACCTGCTGACATGGAAGGGGGAAATCTCATGAGGTCTGTGGTGACTTTAATGAGAATGGCCTCTAGGGCCTCATTTATTTGCGTGTTTAGTCTCCAGTTGATGAACTATTTGCCAAGGATTAGGAGGCGTGGCCTTGTTGGAGGAGGTGTCACTGTGAGTGGGCTTTGAGGTTTCAAAAGCCCATGCCAGGCCCAGTCAGCTCTCTCAGTCAGTCTGTCTGTCTGTCTGTCTCTCTCTCTCTCTCTGCATGAAGCCTGTGGATCAGGATGTAAAGCTTTCAGCTACTGCTCCAGTGCCATGCCTGCCTGCTTCCCAGCATCATATGATCATAGACTAACCCTCTGAAACTATAAGCAAGCCCCCAAATAAATGCTTTATTTTCTAAGCGTTGCCTCGATTGTGGTGTCTCTTCATAGCAATAGAGCAGTAACTAAAAGAGGTCTCAACTCTAGACAAAGAACCAGAGGGGTATTCACCCTTGAGGACTGCTCGGAGACTGGTTTAAGCCAATAGAAAGTCTCTGTTAGCTAGTCAGTGACTATACTGGGTGTTCAGGATCCCAGTGTGGGCCCGAGCCTTTCTCAGGATGAACTTTTAAGTACAAAAAACCATATTCTGGGTTGACATACTGCAGTTAACAAGAACAGATATCCAGACACAGAACTACAGAAACTAAAAAGCAAGGTGAGTACATTTTGAGACTTTCCAAGAACTGTATGGACTTCGATGGATTAGGCTTTTGTTTTAGTTTAGGCAGGTGGTGCTGTCTACATGCTGAGTCTTACAGTCTGAGTGGCACTTCCATCATGGAGTCAGTTGTGCTAAGATCTCTGGTCCTACTAAGGTCTGGGGCCCTGTTACACACAGATGTATGCAATGTGTATTGTATGTATTGTATAATGCATATTACATGGACTGAGCATGTTATAGTTATATGTTAAGGAATACATATATATAGTATATATATTATTTATATAATCAGCAATTAAAGAAAAAGAGGCCATGAATCAGAGAAAGAGGGAGGGGAGTATGTGGGAGGATTTGAAGGGAGGGGAAAATTACATAATTACATTCCAGTTTCAAAAAATGAAACAATATTAATCAAAAGTACAGGAAGCAGGCTGAGAAAGCTGGTAAACAGTGTCCTATAGTCTCTGCTTCAGTTCCTGCCCTGAGTTCCTGCGCTGACCTTCCTTCACGATGGACTGTAAGCTGCAAGGAGAAATAGACCCTTTGGTTTATGTTTATCACCGTAATCAAAAGCAAACTCAGACAGTCGGGTGGGCTTGCGGGGAATTGTCTTGATTGCTTTAACTGGGTGGGAGCAACCTGCCCACTGTGGGTGGCATCATCCCCTCTGCTTGAATCCTGGAATATGTAGAGAGGAGTTGAGGACAAGTGAGGGTATATGTGTTTATTTCCGTTTGCTATTTATTGACTGTGGACGTCGTGTGATTGGATACTTCAAATTTCTGCCCTAAACCACCATAAACTGGAATCGTGAACTAAAGCAAATTCTTTCTTCCCTAAGTTGTTTCTGTCTGAGTTTTGTTCTGATTTCATTTCTGCTGCTATGATAAAACACCCTAAGTTCTAGAGAGGCAGTTCTTAATCTGTGGGTTGTGACTCCTTTGCGGGGGGGGGGGGGGTGTCGAATGACCCTTTCACAGGGGTCACCTAAGACCAATTGCATATCAGATATTACATTATGATCCATAACAATAGCAAAATTACAAAATAGCAACAGAAATAATTCTATGGGTGGGGTTCACCACAAACATGAGGAACTGTATTAAAGGATTGCACCTTTAGGAAGGTTGAGAACCACTGGTTTAGATCAAGTGTTGGTATCAAGTCACCAGTATATACTCGAGCCCAGGGCACCTGGGAAATTCTGATGAACTGTGAAAGTTCAATTTGATAGTTTTGGGATTGGATGGGATCACCCAGGGATGGGACACAAACAGATCCCTGTTCACGATTGAGCCTGGGGACATTGACATTGCACATAGGATGGAGAAGGAACAGGAAAACATGAGGGAGAAAAAGAAACAGAGGTTCAAGATGAAGAAGAAAGACTCCCTTACTGGCCCTTGAGAGATGATTTGAATCTAGCTTTGGCAGTGTGAGTTGTCATGTGTCTGTGATAGAATAATTTTTAAAAATTGCGAAAATTACAAAAACAAAACAAAATCCCAAAACAAAAATTGATTTTGGCTTGTTCCCGTGGAGAAGTCTATTGGGTGAAGGCATGGCAGCAGGGGCATGACACTTTTGGTCACACTGTATCCACAGCCAGGGAGCAGAGTCCTGAATGCCTATGCTCGGCTTGCTTTCTCTTTTTCATTCAATTCATGACCCCAGCCCGTGAGATGGTGGCACCCACATTTAAAGTGGGTTTTCCCACCTGAGTTAACCTAACCTAGATTATCCCTCACAGGCATAGGTGACTCAGGATTCTGTAAAGTTGGGAATATTAACCACCGTGGTAACAACTGAAACGCTGCTATTTCTTCCAAAGTTGAATTTGAGATAATAAAACTCTACTCTCTCTTTGACAATTAAGAGGGCAGAATTCCTAGTTGCTTCTAAAATCTGAGGTCAGGCTCTTTCCCTGATGCCAAGTAGAAGCCTGCTTCTGCTAGGTAGGGGCAAAAACATCTCTTGTTTATTATAAGAGTTAGATTTCTCGAAGGGAACTGATTTTTCTATCCTACAAGATGAGAGGGAGGCCTCCTGAGAAGGTGACATGGTGTCTTGCTGTTATGAGCAGGGATGTCTCACTGAGACCTTACTAAGCTGTGTGTGTGTGTGTGTGTGTGTGTGTGTGTGTGTGTATGTGAGAGAGAGACAGAGACAGAGACAGACAGACACACACACACACAGAGACAGAGACACAGAGTCCTTGAAGCTTCCCTTGAAGTGGTTGTCGCCTCTCCCCCGAGGCACAGGTCCCTGGTCTGATGGGTACCCGTTGTTCTGCACAAATTCCTGCTTTGGTCTCCTCACGAGTTCTTGTGAAATCCGAGGGTTATTCAGAGGAGATTCGCTCTGTTGAGTAAGAGAAATGCGGCTGAAGAAACGAGGTAACCCAGCTTATCAGATTCTCCTGCTGGTAGTGACCTTTCTGCTTAACCCTGGTGATGTGTTGTTTTGGGTCTTAAAAATAAATCACGAATATCACATTTATTTGGCCTTTGAATTGTACATAGACTTAAACTTGCTAAGAGAGTTTAGAAATTTAAAAAATAGATATATTGCCGTATTTGGACTTTTGAAAAAAAAAATTCAGGGAATTAAGAACAGTATTGTAAGGGCTGGAGATATATCTCAGTTGGTAGGGTGCTTGCCTGGCAAGTAGCCCTGGATTCTACTCCCAACAGCACACAAAACCGGATGTCGTGGTGCTCAAGGTCACTCAGTCTGTAACTCACGTGATTCATCCAAGTGGTTGTGCATATATGCCCGTATGTGTGAACACATGTATAAACATATTTTAACCAAAGGACAGGGCTAAATTCCATGTGTGGGCTGGCATAGTTTGGAATAGAAGTAACACTTGACAAGCCTGACACGGTGGCCTACACCTTTGATCTCAGCAGCTGGGAGGCAGAGGCAGGTGGATCTCTGTGAGTCTGAGGCCAGCCTTGTCTACATAGCAAGTACGTAGGCCAGACTGGGAACTATGTAAAACTCTGCTTTTTTTTCAGGACAGCCAACGCTACAGAGAGAGACCCTGTCTCAAACAAAACAAAACAAAACAAAAACGAAAACAAACAAACAAAAAAACTCACTCTGTGGCTGCCCAGGGAACTGGCACAGCTGTGAGGCAGGCCATCGTTCTCTACAACATCCAGGTCGTACTCAAAGAGGTCTTCAGAGATGGGGAGTGATGCATATCATTTCATCACTCGGGAGCAGAGGCAGGATGGTGGGCTGTTCAGGACCATCCTGGTCTACGTGTGATCCTGTTTCATATCAAAGCAGAACAGTATTGTATTTGAAATAAGGGAAAAGGTGAGACGAGCTATATGGAGGCAGGGGTGAGATTTTTTTTTTTTTTTTTTTTACCATATTAGCAAACACCACCAGCTGTGCTACTGTTTCCTAGCAACTGTAAAAGGTCATGGGTTTCAACATAATCCAGCACTCCTATCCAAGTATCTGTCACAAAAACCTAAGAAATGAATTTCGCCGGAATACAGGCCTCTGCCGAGCTCCCAAACGATCATTCCGTCCCTCCCCTAAGACACAGAAACCTGAAATCCATCTTCATCTTTATCCTCCTTGGAACCAAGAAGAGCATGTAGAGTAAGATAGCTATTTTTTTCTTAGCTCAGGCATGTCTGTCATCTGGTGTCATCTTAAGATCTTGATTCTCTGTCAAACCCCAGCAAAGAGGCGACTGTGACAGCACCGGCAGATAATATCAGCTGTAACCACAAAGACCCTTCTTCTTGTTCTGTAATTCCACTCCCACCCAGGAGGGGGCACTATGGTAGGAACAGCGCATTGGCCATGGAGCATGCGGACCCAAACTGAGTAGTTTTCATTTTGCCTTTCCGTGGACAGGAGTTCCAGTTGTTTGGTGTAATTCCACCTGTAATGGCAGCACTCCAGAGGCTGAGGTGGCAGGATTTTGAGTTCCAAGTGTAGGCTACATAGCAAGACCATGTCTCAACTAGACCAGTAAAGGTGTTCATGCCTCATTCACCTTACTCCCTGCCTCTCTCTAAGATCCATTGTTTTGGCTCGTTTGATATGCTTGCTTCACCTGAGAGAGTAGAAATAATTAAAATCAAGCAACAGTCACCAGTAAAGTTGTTTCACGTGGCTCGACTTCGAAGAACTTTAGCTGTGAAACACTTCATAGAACCTAGCCTGTGAATTAATAAGAAAAATAATGTTTTGCTTTTTAGAGACTTTGCATGCCCATGTCGGTGAGGGGTGTCACTCCCCCATCTCTGAAGACCTCATTGAGTACGACCTGGATGTTGTAGAGAACTATTACCTGCCTCACAGCTGTGCCAGTTCCCCGGGCAGCCACACAGTGAGTTTTCTGTTTGTTTTGGTTTTGGTTTTTTTGAGACAGTGTCTCTCTCCGTAGTGCTGGCTGTACAGTATTATGAATTGTACTGGAGAGGTGTGTGTGTGGATAGATAAATTATAGATGGCTAGATGACAGATAGGTGACAGATAGATGATAGACATGATAGATGATAGTTAGAATTCCAGCCAGCAGTGTGTGGCTCAGCTACTTAAGGTCTGTCTCAAGAGTCTCAAGAACAAAGTTCTAACTGATTGCTCACTGGGATAGCTTTGGGCAGGTAAGAGTTGTCAACATGATATTGTCACATGATGGAAAGGCAACGTGTCACTTCCCAAGAATGCCACTGGCTCTGATGTTTCAGGACGGTTATCTGTCCTGTTCTGTGTGACTTTCAGGAAGGCCAACCCGGAGAGGTTATCCCAGCCTTTAGAACTATCAAAGCCAAGCAAAGGGAAATGTAAGACAGAAAACAACGACATCCTAGTCAGGCATGAAATCCCAGTGCTCAGGAAACTGAGGCAGGGGGACAGGCTAGCATCAACTAAAAAGGGGTAGGGTGGTGTAGGAGGCTGAGAGGCGGCTCAGGGGTTAAGAGTGAAGTCCCCTCTTCCAGAGGGTCTTAGTGGCTCCCAGCACCCACATCAGGTGGGTCATGACTTCTTATAACTCCAGTTCCAGGGTCTGAGGATTCGAGGGTACCTTCGTTCATATCCACCCCCTCCCACACATCTAATTAAAACAAAAAATGTTGAAAATAAAGATATCCCGAGTTTCATATTGGACAGGAAATCTCCACGATGTCTGGAGAGAGGAGGAAACAAGAGTCATCATTTGATGTTGCTTGTGTCTACCACTGGGGCACTCTGTCCAGGGGCTTAGAGGGACCTGCATGGAGCCATGACACGTCCTGGACCCTTGGGAGAACAGATGTGTCATCTGCTGAATGTGTCCCTCAGAGAACATTTGGGGAGCACCCAAGCTGGAAGGGAATTCTGTTTGCAGGTTGAGAGCCACAGCTCTCCGTCCTGGCGACAGACACTGGCCACCACGGGGGCAGGACGTAGGCATGCGGGACTGCAGAGTGCAGCAGCAGCGGCAGCAGCAGCAGCAGCAGCAGCATGCTCCTGCCTGGTGGTGCTGGTGGCCAAGGGTCAGTAAAGATGGAAAGGACTCCACTGTGGCTCTGACATGCTAGCAGGCACCTTAGGGCAAATGACTGAGCAAGGCTACCAGGGCCAGCTGGATCCCACACTCCCTGCTTCATGTAAGTGTTAGCGAGGGAGGACCCTGTCCCATGGTTGTACCTTAATCATCAGATCGGCTATTTGTTATTCAACTCACACACGCTGGTTTACTTGTTATTCAAGTAACATCCGTGACAGCAGAGGCAGACGAGGGAGCGAAGGGGATAGGAGGAAGAGAGGAGAGGAAGGGACAAGGGGAAGGGATGGAGGAAAGAGCAAAAGAAAGCTGATGAGGTTTTTGTGGAAGGACTTATTACTGTGGGAATGTGGGCGTGGGACCCCGAATCACTTATGCCATGTCTTGAAAATTTGTTTAAAGGAAGGAGAGAATCTCATGATTCAAGTCTACAAAGATCTCTACCACTGAGGTTGCAATATGCATTATTGGTTGCCAGTGTGCAGGTACATCTGCGTTCATGTGTGTGTGTGTGTGTGTGTGTGTGTGTGTGTGTGTGTGAGATTTACTGTAATTGACAAGGTACGATAATTGAATGAGAGCTAACTGCAGCGTGGAAGCTGCTCTTTCTTGACAGTTATTTTGCATCTGTATAATCTCATAAGTAAAACTGTAGATAGCCCTGGATAGCTGCATACAGATTCTGTTATCCCAGACAGACCGACCCTGAAAGCAGCCTGGAGGACATTTCTGCTTTAACGATGCCTACTTTCACCCTGCTGTCCCCCAGAATAACGATCTCCACACTGTGGCTTTAGACACTCGCCACAAGGCAACAGACAGTCCTATGCAGAAGTAACTAGGAGGGCCAATGGAGAGTGATCTGGTACAAAGACTGGGCTGGGGGTTGGTTATGGAGATGCTCGGTTGGAGCAGGGCCTGCTGCATAAGGACCTGAGCTTGGGTCCCAGAACCCATGTAGAAAGGCCAACATGGTAGCAGATATCTCTAACCCTGGGTCTGAGGAAGCAGACAGGAAGGTCCCACAGGGTTGCTAGGTAGTCAGTCTAGTCCATTGATAAACTCCAGATTTGGTTAGGGACAGTGTCTCAGAACACAGGTGGAGAGTGTTGGGGAAGATACCCTATGTCCACCTTGGTCTCTGTTGGTGCATTGGCTAGCGCACTCCCACACATACAAACACATGCACATCCCCCCCGCCCCACACACACAGGATAGAGAAGAGGTGGAGGAAAAACCCAGATCTCCACAAAGCAGTAAGGAAGGCAGTGAGGTGGTACCAAGGGCCTAAAATTTAAATCCAACATTACATTCAGTGCTGACCTGGAAGCCAGAGGCCTCCATGAATGGCCCGGCTGCATCGCACTCTTCCCATTTGTCCTGATGGAGAGGTGCCCGAGACCAATCAGTCTACCACATCACAGAAGGGCACAGTTCCTGCTTCTCCCCAAGGATCAGACTTCAGTTCCCACCATCCCACGCAATTACACATACATGCCCATCCCACTCTTTCCCGGGAATCGGGGCACCCCACCCTCTTGCTACTACAACGCCTGCCTCCCACAGTGGCTGCCAGATCGCTCTGTTCCCAAGAGCAGCCTTCCTCTTGGGCTGTGAGCACACATTGAGCAGTTGAGCTCATCTACCCACTGTCGAATGTTGCGTGTTCGGCCCTCCCCAGAACCCTGGGGTGGGACTGCCTTCATCATCACCACGTGAAGAGGAGGCGATCAAAACCGGGTGGGGTGTGGCGCCAGCAACTGGAGGGGCGTCAGCCCCTCTGAGGAGCTGTGCTCTGGGCGAAGGGCTTGTCTTTGTGGGTGCCTTCCAAGTCGCAATGCAGAAGCTGTTGGGGCAGCTGAGTCACTTCTGTTTGCCTTGATTTACTTACGTTTCCTCTTTCTGGAGGAATTCTTGTCAACAACCTGAGTTTTGCCTTTCAGGTCCAGCTCTGTCAGAGGGGGAAGAACTGCCTACCAGGGCAGATGTGCCCCCTCGCTAGAAAGGAATAGTTGGGCCATCATCTCCAGGTGTTCCCATGTGCTTGCTAGTGAGTTGTTTTTTTTTTTCCCACGTTAAATGAGGCTGAAGCGGAGGGGGATGGGGCAAATAATCTTAATCGAGCTGTTGAGTTCTAGGCATATTTGAATAATTCAGAACAGATTGTGTGTATCCAATGGGACAATAAAACAGAGGACCGGCTAGGAAACAAGATTATCTCCCCTTCAGGAAAAGCGCACTGAAGACTGTCCTCTGTGATGTGATGGTGTCTTCCCTCAGACCTATGCCTTTATAAGTGGGAGCACATCACACTTTTAATGATGGTCCTGGGAGACAGAGCAGCGGTGTGACATTCGTTGAAGACAGGGGGCTGCTGTCATTTTCAGACAGAGGTGAGGGCAGGCCCAGAGGGTATTAGAGCACACTCCTTTTTCCCACCTTCCTGCAAGGGACTCACCTTGTAGCCTGGAGAAAACCTGGAAGAAAATACAGTGGGTTTTGGAGCGGAAACTTCTTTTTCTTCTTCATTGTTGTAGTTTGAAAACTTTTTGAACTTATAAAATTTTGTTTTTGTTTTTTGGAGACAGGGTTTCTCTGCTGTAACTCTGGCTGTCCAGGAACTCACTCTGTAGACCAGGCTGGCCTCGAACTCACAGAGATCTGCCTTCCTCTGTCTCCTGAGTGTTCGGATTAAAGGTGTGCACCACCATAGCCCAGCTAAAAATTATTATTATTATTATTATTTTTAAAAACAGGCCAATGAATGCTTGTATATTGTTCACCTAGATTTTTCAGTTGACATGATTGTGTGTGTTTGTGTGTGCATGTGTGCGTGTGTGTGTGTGTGTGTGTGTAGGCCGGAGGTTGATGTCAGGTGTCTTCTTCAGTCTCTCTCCACTTTATTCTTTTAAGATTGTCTCTCACTGAACCTGCAATTCAAGTGGTCTAGGCTGGTTGGCTAGAGAACTCCAGGGATAGGGCCGCCTCTGGTTTCCTGGTGTTGGTACTATACGCAGATGCTCATATACTCATATGAGTGAGTTTTTACATGTATCCTGGGGAGTCAAACGCAGGTCCTCGTACTGTGTGGTGAGCACTGTTACCCACCAAGCCACCTCCCCACTTCTGTTGACAACATGTTCAAACAAATTTTACCTCTGTTTCCCATGCACCCCCATGCCTTTCTTTTTAATGTATTCATTCTTTTGCAATTTCATATACGTATGTGTATATAATTTACATTGATTATACCTTCTTTTTTTTACCCACTCTGACCCTTCAGCTTTCTGATCCACCATTTCTTTTCTCCAGAAAACCCCCTCCCACTTCTACATACTTGTGTTTGTCTGTGGCCCCACTACTTTTAATTAGTCTTGCCTTCATGAGCATGAACAGGAGTTATTTTACTTGGGCAAGGGCAACTTACCTATGTTTACATCTCTGAGGAATAGGACTCATTCTCCATCAGCAACCACTAACTGCCCAGCTACTCAGGGAGGGCGTGGGGATCTCATGAGCCCTTCCCCCGTTTCTGATGGACTGTTGATGGGCTCAGGCTTGTGCAGGTAGCCACGGCTGCTCTGAGTTTGTGGGTCAGCAGCCAGGTGGCGTCCAGAGTTTACCTCCAGTTCTTATATTCTCTGTACTCCCTATTCTACAATGTTGCTGACTTCTCTGGTTGTTTGTGTTTTGTTGTTGTGCTGATACAGGCACTCTCTATGATCCCTGGCTGGCCTGGAACTCACTATGTAGACCAGGATGGCCTTGAAGTCACAGAGATCTATTTGCCTCTGCTTCCCAAACGACAGGATTAGAGGCATGAATCACCACACCCAGCCTCCTTTTCTTTTTAAAATGTTCTTGCTTATGTGCTTGTTTGCTGGGTTATATGAAAGGATTGTACAAACACACTTTGTTCAAAGACAGTCAGCAGGGATCTTTTAAGAACGGATTGTTCACACAGCACATGAGAGACTCTAGGTTTGATCTACATAACCAATTGTCTTAGCTACTTTTTTAGTGCTTTGACAAAACACAAAAGGAAGAATTTGGTTAGGCTTATGGTTTCAGAGGGCTAGAGTCCATGGTGGTAGAGAAAAGGCATGGGGACGGAGCCCAGAGCTCATACCCTGATTTGCAAGTGAGACGTAGAGGGAGGCACACAGTAATACAGTCTTTGGAAATCTCTTCAATTCCTGCCCCAAATGACACACTTCCTCCAACTAGGTCTTGCCTCCCAATCCTTCATGTATAGTTTCATTAACTGGGGACCAACCATTCAAACATATGAGCCAATGGGACCATTCTCATTCAAACCACAACATCAGTGGCTTCCAAATAGTGAACCAATAAAGTAAAGATACCACCAAAATTCAGTTTGGTGAAACAATGATTTTTTGGTGGGGTTACTTACAGGAATATGGATGAGGGGTTACCTACAGGAGCAGAAGTCACTCAAAGATATCTGCATCACTTGAAAGTCCACCCCAGCATGGGTGACATCTCCTGAATGATGGGAAATTTGAGCAGAGCACACTGTACAACTTGAAGGCAAGATCTGCAGTCTGGAGCACATCTAGGCAGCTGGGCTGATCTAAGCCTCCTCCAAGTAGCCCAGCTTCTCTGAGAGGTTTTTAGACATTTCAGCTAGTTTGAAGGTTTTCTAGGCAGTTCAGCTGATCTGAGCCTCTTCTAGGAATCTCTTCTGGTCAGAGCCTGTCTCTGAGCAGTTTTTATTGCTGATAAGCCTGGGGAGGGAGGGGCTAGAGAATCTGGTCAGTTTCAGGAACTTCCTGAAGCCTTTTTGTTGTTTACTTCCTGAGATTAACTAGCTTCCCTTCAGGATGGAAAGTTTCATTTCTCATTAGAACATCATGTGTCTCAATGAGCTTCCCTCCAGGATAGAGGTTTCTTTCTGGAGGAAATTGCTACTCATGAGAACAAGAGTGAAAGGGAGTGAGACCATGTTTTTCTAGGACACACCATTAGCATATCCAAGAACTTTAACATCGATATACTAACATAGTCTAGTACACTGCTCAATTTCAAGTTTCTGCTTTATTCTTTTTGTAAGAAATGCTACATTATCAACATTGTTGAAATCTTGGAAGATGATACTGTGTAGGAAAAAAAAAATAGACTGAGTCTTTGAGTCTAAAAGTGATCCACAGGAACCAGACACTGAATATTTTCAAAATTATCTTTCTATTTTGGGTTGCAGAATCCATAAAGACCTGGACACATGGCATGGACAAGCAAACTGAAGAGTCTTGACCTAACAAGTTAACACACCCACACACACACACACACACACACACACACACACACACACAGAGTCTCCTGCCTTGCTTCCTTGACAATGGGGAACAGAAGCTCTCTTAACAGGGGAGTTGCTTAATGTAGTCTACATGTAGTCCAGGGATGTCGGCACCTAGAGAGGGAGAGGAGGGATTGCTGGAGATTGGAACCCTAGAGCTGCAGAATTAAGCCAGGAACTGAGGGAGAGAAAGACAAGCAGAGTGGGGAGCAGGGGAGGGCTGGTTTCCAGTACGTTCTTTGTTCCTGAAGTCTAATTTCTAGAGAGCTTCTCTTCCTCTGATATAGGGGTGGGTCCCCTGAGTGGCCCCTTACTCACCTATTTAACCGAGTTTATTCTAGTTTCTGCCAATTGCTGTCAAGGCATGGCAACTAACACCCATCCTCCAAGTTTTGGCCTTAGAGCAAGATGTCAGGGAAGCTTGGCTACGTTTTTATTTGCTTCTGAGCTGTGTTTTCTCTGCTCCCAAAGGTTTTTGCTTAGGAAATACATTTGCTTCTGAACTACCTGGAAGAACAAAAAAAAAAAACAACAACAACAAAAAAAAAAACCCAAGAGCCAAATGGAAAACAAAACAAAAACAAAACAAAACAAAAAAAAAAAAACCCCAAAATCAACAAAAGTAGCTGCTGCTTCTAGCCAGAATCCTTTCCATTTTACCACAGTCATTGTTGGCTCTCTCATCAATGCATACAACTTGACACATAGACTACCACCCTCACACACACTCCAGCATACCAAGTCGACTTCAAAGATTTCAAACTCAAAAAATTACAGAGTGAAGGCAGTAATGCCAGATGGATGAGAGGTGCCAGTGTTACGGTAATCTGATATACTGCAGAAGGCCTGAGAAAAGCTCAGGGAAAACCTCTGCCAAAGGCAGCCACATTCAACCTTACGCAACCAGCACCAAGGCTGTGTGGATCAAAGCAAACACATCCGCTGCCTCCCCTAACCCTGAACTTTGGCTAGTCCTGCTCCAGAGTCTACTGACTGGCCTTGATGGCCAGTCAGGGGTGATTAGGTTGTTAAAGACGCAGTTACCTTCAAGCTAGCTAAGGGAAGGAAAATCGCCTGTGTGAGTGTGACAGGGCCATTTGCTTGAATGAATACACAGATCTACAGTATAAGTCAAGCACTTGAGAACTGGAGCACAGGGTTGGGAGCAAGGAACACTCCGTTCCTCCTTACAGGCTTGATACTAAACTTTAGAGTTTGGAGGGAAAGTTGACTGGTGGATGGCCGGGGGGGGTCAGACATCCCTGACCTTAGTAGGAGATATGCACTGGAGGTGGGGGGTCATGCCCAAGCATAGCTAGCCAAGCCCAGTTCTTCAGCAAAGACTAGTGACTACAATATGACTACCTTGTGTGCGTCTGGTGCTTCTTCCCAACTAATCAATGTTCTGAGACTAAGCATAGTTTCTGGATGTTTTCCCCCCCCCTGACATGATAGAAGATGGGAACCTTGGTTAGAGTGTATGTATATGTGAGTGTATGTATGTGCAAGCGTGTACCTTGTATGACCTCAAGTGGGTCAGCTCTTACATGATCTTCCGTCTCCTCTTCATGGTGAGCATCTCTCTCTCCGCATGCTCTCTGTTATGCCTGCAGCTAGAATCCAGCCTCGTGTTCTGTGGCCTCTTACTAGAAGACAAATGTTTCTTCCACCTTAGGACAGCCTTGGATCCCCTGTCCCTTCTAAGTGTTCCACAGTGCCATTGCCATTCTGTAGCTCTTCTGGGAACCTTCCGTAGCTCCCTATTGGCTTTCTGTCCGGGAAAATCAACATCCCTGAATCTTTAATGTGATTGAAGCATGGTACAGTGTCAGCCTGATCAAGGATAGAGATAACGTCCAAAATCCCCTGAAGCATTGTCAGGCAAGGCATCATAAAATAAATGCACAACAAGACCGTTGTACCTCATACACTAGCAGTGTTTACTGAGTCAGTGGACGTTACTATAGCATTCCCACAGAGACCACAACCTCCTGAAGAATTTCCCCTGCTTTCTTATGTCCTCCATAGTCCTCTGGATCTCTGGTGGCGCTGGTCCAAGCTCACTGAACTTATGCCAGGCAACTGGAAAGTGAGGGAAAGGCCTGGAACTTTGACCTTAAAACATGTCATCCGTATGCTTGTCTCATCATAGTCCCGGCAGTCACCAGCAGTCTGTTGCCTACACCTCCACGTTGTCGCCTAGGCAGCGAGTTTCCCAAATTCTGCTCAGGACACTTCCCGGTCATGTTCATAGACTTGTCATCTGAGTACGAGAACCGGTGGACCCCTGAGCTCATTTCCACAAGTCAGGGCTTGGAAACTGAACAGGAGAGATTAAACACCCCGGAGTCTGAATTTGTATCCACACATCTCAATTGTGGGCTGGCTGCCTGGGTACCAACACGTGTGTTCCTCTTCAGTGACAAGGAAAAGAAGTGCAACAACTCAAAGTAGAATGTCCACAGCCTCCAGGCTACTCTAAACTCTGATGCTTGAGACTAATGGCTGTTCCCTGTCTGTTGTTCCACTGCTCTTCCTTCTCTCTCTCTCTTTCTTTCTTTTTTTTGTTTTTATGGCATAGTGTTTCTCTCTGTAGCCCTGGCTGTCCTAGAACTTGCTGTGTAGACCAGGCTGGCCTCGAACTCAGATATACATTTGCCTCTGCCTCCTGAGCTCTGGAATTAAAGGTGAGTCACCATTGACTGGCTCATCTTTTCTTAATCCTCATTCCTCTTCTCCAGTACAATACACACCTGGCATACTGCCTACACGCACACACACACTGATTGTAAATTGATGCCCTCTGCCTGAATTGGGTCCAAATTCTGTAGGCCCTTGAGTTATGGTCTTCTCCTACGCTTAGAGGCTTTTCCAGAATGTTCCCTGCCTCTTTCTGATTAATTCCAACCTTGCACTTGGGATTCAGTGTCAGGTGCTTTAATGGTCCTGATTGCAACACTGACTTAGAAGCTCCTGTCATGAGCTCATAGCTTAGGGACCCATTCAAAGCACTTACCATTCTGCCTTCCAACAGCTGGCACATTGATTTCTTGGGATTACATTTTATGTACTGTGGTATCATCATGTGTTTTTGGAGCTCAAATGTTTCTTGAATGAATGAATGAATGAACTTCTTCCCAGATAGTTTCCTGTTACAGAACCATGGCCAGGAGCTTAGAATATGAACTTTAGTTTGTTGATTTTTTTATTTTTATTTATTTATTGACACAGGATCTCAGGTAACCTAGCCTGTCCTTAAAAATATGTAACTGAGGATGACCTTGAACGTCAGATCCTCCTGCCTCTCCTGCTGGGATTACAGGCCTGTGCCACTTCACTGAGGTGAGCCCAAGGTCTTGTGCATGTTAGGCAAGCACTCTAACCACTGAGGTATGTCCTGGTTCTGCCATACAGTATCTGAATGGCTTTAACCTCCCTAGGTTCCCCATAGATTGTTGGGAATGCTCTGGGGAGATCTAGTCTCTTGGCTTCAAACTCATAAGATGTGTATCCACAGAATGCCACCATCAGATACTAACACGGAGATGCCCCACAGCGCAGCTAGTGACCAGCCAGAGGCGGCAAGACTTTTTTTCTTTGCCTCAGGCAGGACTACGCAGTTTAAAGGGGGACCGTTAGCAGCTGATCCTTCTGTCAGATTTTTTTGTAAAATGACACCTGGATGGCTCTTGCATCCTCCAGCGAGCCTTTGAAAATAATGAGGGTTAAATTTTGATCTTGAAAGTAACACTAAGGAAAAAATAAAACAAATACAAAAAAAAAAAATCTAAAAACAAACAACCAAACAACCAACCAAACAAACTGTGCCCACGTCTCTGGATACTCTCTCACTTAGGACCCTTTCCTTTTCAATTTTGAAACTTGCTCCTTCTCCCATTGAATCTTCTCCTTGATTTGAAAGTTGCTCTTCATAAAGCATCAGCTGGATGGAGACAAATAGACTCCCAGAGGCGTTCATTTGTTCTAACAACGATTGTGTAAATGTCTAAGGAGGGTGGGTCGTCCTGTGAAACAACCTTTGGGGTATGGTACAGCTCAAATCTTCCACTGTCATCCCGAGAGTCAGATGTAGGTTGCCAGTGTGATCAACCCGGGCCCGTGCAAGTTATTTTAGGAGCCAATTCCAAACCAGTGTCTTTCAAGTAAAATCTTGGCCATCGTGGCTGGGAACTCTTGAGTAGAAAACCAAGGCGAGGTGTGTTACGGTCCTTCAAGCGCAGCTCAAAGCAAACCTTGCCTTTGATTGGCTTTTTATGTGGATTCCCTCTCCCTGTTAAGGCCTTCAATCCCCCTCACCCACATGCAAGAGCTGAGTTATTGGCGGTGGAGTGATTACTTGCCTCCAGGGAATAAGCTTTTAATCACCTAAAAGAGCTGTTGGCCTCCTCTAAAAACACTTCAATAAAGTAGAATTTGGCCGTTGTCAGCCCCAGGCTTCTTTGTGCCAAGATACATCGAAGCCAGAAACCAGGGTCAAAAAGTTACTGAGAACTGGCCTAGCTTGGCAGCCAGCTGCCATTGTATATACTTATTAAAATGTTGCTGAGTTTTAGCTGTTCTTTCTCTCTGTGAAACTGATGTCTCTATTTTCATTTCTTTCTTCTCTGCCTGGTTGAGGTTGTCGTGAAGGATGGACAGGCTGAACTCACCAGTAGAACACCTGGATCCTAGTGGGATTCCCTAGGCCTGAGATGATTAGTGTGGAAGACATGAATCAAGGGAACTCTGGTATGAGATCACCAGGAGCTGGCTTGGAAAAGCCAGGACCTTTAAGGCTGTGTGCCCTCCTGGAGGCTGTGCTCCGTGTCCACTAGATGGCGCAGCGACATAGGCACAAGTCATGCGCCTCCTGGGCTCTTGGAGAACTCAATCAGGACTTAACTTTTCCTGAGCAAAATTGGGCTGGTGGGTGCTGGTGAAAGTATCTGTTTCTTAAATTTGCATATGCATGTTATGAAAATTGAATGCATTTTGTAAAGCTGGGATAATGGGTAAAAAAGCAAAGGTATCCCTTTGTTAGGTGAGAAGAACACCATTTAAAGTGGGTGTCGCTGTCTCTGATATTTAGAAAATGTATCTTAGTACTTAGGCAAAAAATATGCCATTCAGCATTTATGCTTTTCTGGGTGTGGTCTTCTTCAGCATTCATTCATTTATTTATCCTTGCAATGGCCTAGGAGGTAAGGGCTATTTAACATATAGTTGTCCTTCTGCCCAGTCATAAAGGGTTGTATTCAGAACCACCATAGATACCAAATCCAAGGAAGCGCAAGTCCCTTGTAGAAAATGATCTAGCATTTGCATGAAATCACATGGTAGTTACTTAAAGCACCCACTATGAGCAAATGCTATGTGAACTGTTATACTATGCTGTTTAGGCACTAATGACAAGAAAAACATGCTACAGATTCAGTGCCCATTCTCATTAATGGTTTCATAATTTCGTTATGAAATTCATTCCATTAATTTATATAATACTATTTTAAATCTAAGATTAATTGACTGTGCAAACATCGCAGACAGAAAACTTGATTAGGGAAGCTAAGTTATTTGTCTGAAGACACAGAGCTAGCAGGTGCTGGAGGTGAGACTCAAACCTAGACAGCTTGGCTCTCTCTGAAGTTCGTGCTCTCTGTTGCTTCTGCTAAAATACACCATAGAGGTCCAGGAATGTCTGTGCGAAGACAGCTTTGATGCTTTCTCACCACAAAGAACAAAGTTATAATTCCAGGCACCTTCATGCCCAGCCACACCTTCCCACTTCGGTCTTGCCACACTGGGACGGCCGTGTTTCAGAGCTTTACTGTTCGTCCCTCAGGTTCTAGTTCTAACGCATACGGCACTACCCCATAGAAACAGCGCTGGGGCAGTATAGTCTTTTATCTATCTAGAAGAGCGTTTCTTGTGGCCGGTGATGCAGCTTAGTTGGAAGAATGCTCTTCTATCCTGCACAAAGCCCCTGGTTCACTCCTCAATACTGCATAAACCCGATATGGTGGCACATACCTCTAATGCCAGCGCTTGGGAGGCAAAGGCAGAAGGAGCAGAAGTTCAGCTTCATCCTCAGCTATGCAATGAGTTCAAAGCTAACCTGGAATATCTGAGACCAGTCTTAAACAAACAAAATCAACCAACAAGAGTCCACCTTATTGATTAGGAAAATTAACACGCTACATCATTTGTCAACGTAAGCCATACAGGAAACGATCCTCAAGAACACATCCTCACTTGACTTTCAGCAATAAGTCTGGCAGTGTGGGCAACCGCATGGCTACAAGCATCTGCATCTCCTGGAAAAAGTCAAGGCGGGACATGTAGAATTGGGAAGCATCAGAATATTGGTACAGTCTAACACTGTGACTGCTGTCAGTACAGACTAACTGGGGGTTGATGGTGGATGTCATTACAGATTTTGATTGAAAACGTAAATCGAGGGGAGTATCCACTCCTAACTGAGTTGTGTCTGAATGTGTACTATTTAGTATCTTAAAGACATGCTTGGTGTTCTTGTAGAACTTCTAAAAGTTGGAGTGGGGTTCTCTGACCCTTTTACCTGCCCTTGGGCCATTTTCCTCCTGCTGGGCTGCCTCATGCAGCCTTGATTTAGGAGCTAGTGCTTGGCTTAGTTATAGTTCCATCTTGTTTTGCCCTGATGGATTGGTAAACCTGGGAGACTTGCTCTCTTCTAGGGGGAAGGGGGTAGGTTTTGGGGAGAGAGGAGATGGGGAGGAGCTGAGAGGAGGAGACAAAGGGGAGACTTGGGTCAGGATGTATTGTACAAAGGAAGAAAAAAATAAATAAATAAAAGGTGGGTACCACCATACACACACACACACGCACACACACACACACACTCACACACACATTCAAAGAGCTGATGGCAAACTGCATATTTTTCACTTTTCATGGAAAATTCTGACATCATCCAGACAGCTTCAGCGAGAAATGAACAAAGAACCCAGTGTTGCCAGTGCTTTTGGTTTTGAGACAGGGCTTCACTATGTAGCCCAGGCTGGCCTGGAACTCCCCATCCTCCTGCTGTAGGCTCCAGAGTGTTAGGACTGGCACGTGCTACCCTTTTCAACTTCAGGATTTTTTTTTTTTTTGTCAACTTTTCCTTAAACCTAAAATTCCATGTGTATTTTATACTCGAGGGGTTCTCCCAGAATAATGGAAAACTGCCATGGAGACAAAACATCTTCAGATTTCAACAGATGATCAGCAGATTCTAGCCAAAACTCTTCCTCAAGCACCCTGTACGTCTGGCTTTTGGAAGAACCAGAGAGAGAGCACGCTTCTCTGGTAGGTGAAGCGATGGAAGGAACTGGAGCCAGCTCGGACCTGTATTTATTTTAAAACGGCATAAATATTTAAAATATGATGTGTAAACTTGCTGTCAGACCACTTTTCACTTCAAGGAGGCTTGACAGTTCCCGTTTAGTTTGTCTAGGGGCAGAGGAAGCTCCCTGGGTGTTCTCTGGAGAGACTCAGCAAAGAAAGCAGCTTGCTCCAAGGGTAGCCATCTGCTCTCAACTTGGGCGAAATGAAGGAAGGGAAGGCAGCCAGGCCAGCACGTGAGGGTGATGTGTGGGAGATCTGCTACGTTTCTAACACCTGGGCTTTGACTGTGGCAACAGGCAATCCCAGAATCCCGCTGGCTTACAACCAATGCTATTATTTCTCCATCTTACACAGCAGAGTTAGGGCTAGCCTTAGCTTTCTGTATTGTCTTCTCTTGTACTTTCAAACCTCTGGCTCTGGAGCATCTGCCATCTAAATCATACAGCCTTGTATCAAGAGCAAGGTGAGGCTGAGTCATGCCAGGCAGTAGCATTTCAGTAGTTCATTAGTATCCTGTTGACCCAGGAGGTCAAAGGGACAAACCCAAAGTCATTGAAGGTAAGGCTATGTTAGAAGGAAGGAGAAAATAAATTGTAGGCAATCATTTATTTACCGAGTGTTCTGCGACAGCTGATCTCTTTTCTCCCATCAAAGAGTTTATAATCCAGTGTGGGATGAAAATGACCAGAACAGCAACTGTAACCATGGTTGCATTTGGTCGAACATTTCAGATGCCTCACAACCGATGTGGGACAGCAGAGCACAAATCACAGCCATGAACTTCAGTGATAAATTAGTCCAGAGTGTTGTCACAGCAAAAACCGGAACAAGATTCTTCCATGGATGGGGTGCGACAGAACGATTCTGTTCTCGGAAACTCTCCTCAGATTCCCAGCCTTCTGATATCAGTTCTGTATTTAGGAGCTGAGGATCAAGTTACTCTTGGGTATTTGTCCCCATGAATGGATGCTGCCAATTTTGAAAACGAGATTTCTGCTGCATCCCAAGGCTTTCTCTACAACCCCTCAAAATGCTGCCACTGCTTTCATCTACCCCTCCCCCGATGACTCCCCTTTCAACCTCTGCACCCCCAGTTCTAGGGCAAAATAAACTCCAGCGATCCTTGTGTGTCTTCACAGAAGGGTACCTCTCAGATGGGCCTTCTCTTGGGTACCTCTTCTCTAGCTGTCTTGAATGATGCAGGACCTGGAGACTGGGGGAGATTCTGTTTACTTCCCTGGTGTGACACATGTCTTCCTTTAAAAGGAGGAAATCTTGGCTTATACCTAGATGGTTCCATTGATATTCTTGGAGGCCCCTGGCAGAGGATGGCTGTGCTGCCATTCCAAATCCACCGCTCTTTGGAACCAACTGTTGCAAAAGTATTGAGGACAATGCACATGTTCGTGATGGCCGCAGAGGGGATAACTGTGAACTATGGCCAGCCAAGAGTTTCAGTCAATGAATCATTGATATTTATTTTTTTAACGTGAGTTCTTGGAGCCAAGAATAGCGGACATGGACATTGGGGTCCAAGGTCACAGGGAAATAAAAATAAAAATTCATTAGAACCCAGAAGTTCTAATGAAGTTTACACAGGGCTACTTAAGGCTGCAAAGTCGGCCAGCCAAGTGCAGACGCAGCCCAAGACCCCCGTCTGTGTGGCTTCAGCTAAGATTTATTTGGAAAGTTATGGATGATCCTTCCCAAGATGAATCCACAGATTGCTGTACTCTGATTACAAGGACTCTGAGGTCTTTATAACAGTCATCATTGAATTCCTTCTCTCCATAAGGAGATTAATTAGGTAAATTTCATTAGAGTAACAGCAACGTCCTTGGAAAGAAACTCTCCCGCTTAAGAATGACTTTGAGTTTATATCTGGAAACTAAGTGATGTGAATGTTTACAGTGGAGAATGTGAAACTGTAGGCTTCAATAGATGTTGATGTCATTCTTGGCATCCTGCAAATGATGTAAACTCTTCTGTGAAGAGGTAACACGTTGTTAAATGTAACCAAAATGCAAAGAGAGAAGTGAAATGGACACACACACGCACTGCTCAATCCTGCCTCCCCCTTTCTTACCCTGCTTTCACCTTCTGAGCTGAAGCAGAAGACACCAGTTGACAGGCATCATCTATCAACCTTGTCTCGATAGAAACGGGGCCAGGCAGTGATTCCCAGACGACTTATTAGTTTGATGCTCCTGTAGTTTCAAGGGGGCAAAAAGGCCAAGGGGAGAGGCCAGTCTTGGTATCGGTTCTGTTAGTTCTTGTTGGATCCTAGGACCAGTCACTTTGGTCTGAGAAACTTAGAATAATTGGTTTCCAATGATGGGCATAAAAATCTCATCGTCGGAGAGAATACATTCCCACCATCTGGGTAGATTTTGCGACATGTAGCCGCCTGCTTGATCACTCACCCAATTACGGAGAAAATCTGGAAATTTGGGCACTGACTCCTTAAACATACCCAGATGAGTTTTTCGGTTGTGAATTTTTCTCTAGCTTTAGTGACAGTCAGGAATGAGTCAGTTCTGAGACTTCTTAGAGACAGAACTGTAAAAAGCTCACTCTCAGGACCCCCTCCCACATTTCTGTATTCTTCTACGTTGCCAGTTTTCGGAGAGTCTCACCACGTTTTCCCATTCTCTCACTGTGAGGTGAACAGCCAAGATTCTTAGAAATCGCTGTATGAAGCCCAAGTGAGTGATATAAATTGAAAGAGTAGGTTGCAGTGTAGAATTTGTTCCACAGTAGTCTCTGGAGAGAGACACCTCTCTGTGATTCCTTAGTCTCTCTAAGATTATGCCCCTCAAGAGCTAAATATAATTATTGGAGTGTTTTGGTAAGAGTTTGACAAGCCTCGCAGTGACACGTAAGTAATAGTTAATTGGATTCTTTCTTGGGGATCTAGGACCTGGTCAAACTCTTAGTAGTTCATTTAACTACTTAGTGGCTCTAGCTTCTGCCCAAGGAGCTACTGAGCACACCCCTGAGGTCCATCCACCACTTTTGTATCAGCTACTTTCTTGTTGCTGGGACCAAGCACCTGACATGAAGGAATTTAGGAGAGGAAGGGTCTACTCTGGCTCATAGTTTGAAGAAACACAGTACACCATGGAGGAAGAGATATACAAGCAGGCAGCTCTATAGTGGCAGAAATGTACAACCAGGACTCTTCATCTCCTCGTGTCTTAGTGGGAGGGGTAAAGAAAGAGAAAACAGGAAGTGGGGCTGTAATACCTCAAATCCTACCCACGGTGGGGTGGCCCACTTCCTCCAGTGAGATTTTACCTCCGGAAGAATCCACAACCTTTCAAAACAGCACCATGAGCTGGGGACCCAGTAGTCAAACATGAATCTGTGGGGCACATTCCACATTCAAATCACAGCAGCCTTTTATCTCAAATGTTGTATTTGGGACTTTATAAACACCAAAGGCATTTGCTCTGGCCTGGAGCGTCTAAAAGGCTCTGGAATGCTCTCAAAAGTTTGAACATTCAAAGAAAGCAGGAATATTGTGTGCATTCTGCACACTGACTGCACAAACCCTCAAAATAGTGCCTCTCTCTTGGACTCAAGAACTTGAAAGAGTGATAGGAAAATAAAAATCAGGTAAGATTTGAAGAAGATGAACGGATTACTAAGTGTTGGATTTTGCAGGAAACTAGAAAAGCTGAGGGTAAGTTAACTTTGGGGAGAGGGAACGAGGGAGAAGTTTCTGTGACACTCTTAAATATACAGAAATTATTTTACAAAGATTAGAGTTCATTTGTCTTGGATGCGTGGGGTCAAGGGTAAGAAGTCTCACACTCAGAGATCCATGGATTCAATTAGTAAGAGGAATGCTATCCTGCCAGTCAGAGTGGTGTGACCCAGGAATGAGTCTAAGAAAGTTATAAAGTGCCCTTCTCTGGCTTCTCTGTAAGCAGGGACCATTCCCTTCTTGTTGGTGAGGCTTATGAGTTGAATTTTCTGACAGTAGTGGAGGGACTAGATCAGACATATCTATTAGCAATCTGGTCATACCAATTTTTGTCAAAGACCAAATAAAATCCATCCACAGAATCATGGGAAGTAACCTTAAAAGAGTCTGAATGTCTGGGGGAAAGGAAACCATTTTAACTGTCCATACCAGGCTGGAATCCAGGCTGGAGTCACAGAGCATGCACAAAGCCTACTTTTGCTTCCCACAGTCATTTCTGAAGCCATTTGCAAGGTGGAATGGGTTGTTCTCTCAAGTTTCCAGGATTCTGGGATCAGAATAGTGCTTTTTTTTTTTTTAAGAATGTTTTGAATGTACCTGTAAATAATACAGGAATGAGTCACTCTGTTCCATCGAACACTGTAAATTGAAAACAGAAATAGGAAATGGGCAATGGTAAGGTTTGATTCTGTTGATTTGTCTGATAAATAGATAATGAGTTTTCATGCATGTTTGCTGCTGGAAAACAACAAGACTTTCATTTTGAGCTGTGCTTCTTATTGTAGGGTTGATCTTGATATCTTGTGCCAGCAATGTACCTTTGTAGAACAGCCCATGGATTAGAAGACCTCCTTGGCCTTTGTGGTTACTCCTCTGTATCTATGATCTATGAGAGACTGGATCTGGAATCTCCTCCGATAGTGAAACCCACGGGTACTGAAGGTTGTTTTTTTTTTTTTAAATACAAAATGATATAAATTTACATAAAGCTATTGGAATCTTCTTTTATACTTCTCTCCAAATTCCTTACAATCAAGAATAAAATGCAAATGCTATGTTAATTGTTGCTATATTGTCTCATTTAAAGAATGATGACAAGAAAATGGCCGTACACGTCTGAAAGTGATGCAATTGTTTCTCAGTATTTTCAATCTTCTATTGACTGAACTCGTGGCTGTATGACTCATGGATAAAAGGAATGAGTACTTGCTCTTTTTTCCTCATCAGGGACCATGTGATCCTAAGCTCCTTAGAGAGTTCTGGTTTATCTTCTTCTAAGATGATGCCATCAGGCACTCTAGGTATCAGGCAGTTGTGTTTAAGCATGATAGCCTGACCCTCCAAATGGTGCCTGAGCTTGGATAGTAACATTTCTCTTCACATTAACTCCGTTTTTATTATACACGTTTGTTTAAAAGGTAACTCTATATCTTACACACTTTCTATAAATAGCAAGTAAATGCAAAAGTGAATACAATGAAACTGTTATTAAATTCTAGCTGGTGAGTGCTGCTTGCCAAAGACTCTGAGCCTGGGGCTTGCGCTCTCTTTATTAAAAAGAGACATTAGCGATGTTAAAAGAGTGTTAAAGATATATTATTCCCAGACTGACACTTTTCTCTGACATAATTATGAGAGTTGAAAGAAATTTGTTAAGACTTTTTTTTCTTTTTCCTAGCTATGTTTTCCTTTCTTTTCTTTCTTCTTCTTCTCCTTCTTCTCCTTCTTCTCCTTCTTCTCCTCCTTCTCCTCCTCCTCCTCCTCCTTCTTCTTCTTCTATTTTAAAACACCTTTTTCTTGTTTTAAAATTATCTCAAACTTAGAGAAAAGTTGTAAAGAAAGCATAAAAGAACCTCAGAAGCTTTTTAAAAAAAAAACTGGGTTTAACAGGTTTTGTTTCCAAACATCAAGCCACTGTGCTAGCCTTTGAGGCACCTGGGCTCAGGATTCCGTATAGAGATGGAAAAACAGTCATGAAACAAGGGGTCCATGGCCGGTGGTGCCTAGCCAGGAGCATGGATGCCCAGGTTCAGAGCAAGAAGGCTCACCCACTAGCCGCTGTCCATCTTGACTAGTTTAAACCCTAAATGCAGCTTAGGTTTATTTAGAATGCCTAGGATATCTTCCAGAATACTTATCATCAAAGACTAGGCTAGGTTTCATTTTATTGTATAAAGCATTTTGTTTTGAAACACACACACACACACACACACACACACACACACACACACACACACACATATGCTTTGGAGCTAAGAAGATGCTCAGTTGGTAAATGGCTTACTACACAAGCAGTAGGACCTTAGTTTGATCCCTACAACCCAGGTAAAGAGTTGGTGTGATGGTCTGAACCTATCTCTGGTGAGGCAGAGACAGGCAGATTCCTGGGGCTCACTGGCCAGCCAGCCTAGTCTAACTGGTGGCTCAGGTCCCAGTGAGATGCCCTATCTCAACAAATAAGGTGGATAACTCCTGAAGAGCAATACTCAAGGTGTCCAGCATGTACATATGCACCCTCCTCCACACAAAGAGAGAAACATGCTTAAGAGAGGCTAAATTGAATTAATCAACATACAATCACCTCAAAAGGTTACACTTATTTTGTTGCTGATGAGAACACTTAATAATCTATCCTTCCAGCAGTTTTTATAAATATATTGTTCTTAGTGTAGTTATCATTATTGTACAACAGATCTCTTGAACTTATTCCTTCTATCTAATTGAAATTTCAAATCCTTTGGTGGACATGTCCCTGACTCCCTTCTCCAGGCACCTGATAACCACCACTGTATTCTCTACTTCTTTGAGTTAAACGTTTTCACATTCTACATACGAGCGGGATCATGTAATATTTCTCTTTCTGTGCTTGGATGATTTCATCTAACATAAAAATATCCAGATTCATTCAAATTTTTCAGATGACAAGGTTTCTTTTATCTTCCTTTTTGGGAGTATTGAAGACGGAACCCAAGACTTGAGCAAGACAGGAAAAAGCTCTAACCACCGAGCAACGTCCCTCGTGTCCTCTTTCTTCTAAAGACTAAATAGTCTTCCATTGTATAGGCATCATGTTTTCTGAATCCACTGGTCTGTTGATGGACACTCGGACGGATTCCCTGACTTGGCTATTGTGAATAGCGAGTGCAGCAATTAACCGCACAGATGTACTTCCATCATATGGACTCCGTTTCCTGTGGTCATGAATGGTAGTGATGCTGCTAGATCACACGATAGTCTTATATTTAATTCTTCGAGGTGCTTCCATACTGGTTTCCACAATGGCTGTGTGAACTCATGTCTCTACCAGTAGATTTACCAGTTTTGCACATGGGCTTCATTGCTTTCTCATCTTACACATTCTGAACGAGGTTTGGAGACAGTGAGTTGCAATAACATGCTGCTCCCACCCCAGCATGCATCTCCTAAGAACAAAGATAAACGGTCTCCGTGTAGTAGGGACACTGGAGAAGTTCAGCAGGTGCCATACCCGCCTGACTGCAGTCTGTAGTGCGGTTCTTTGAGGGCACCCAAGAATGTCGTTTGCAGCTTATTTTCTGGGTGCAGAACCACTTGTGATCATGTTTTGCATTGAACATGTCTCTTCGATCTCTTAAAACAAGGACAAGTCTTCACCTTTCCTTGTCTTCTATGGTGCTGACGGTTTTTGAAGAATGCAGCCTGGTTACTTTTACAGGCTGACCCTAAATTCCTGTGTCTCTGATGCTTTAGTTTGATTAGGATCTGGAGAGGATGACATACTTGTGATTCAGTGCCATGTAGTACCATGCCCATGTTCCAGTGAAATCATTTCTTCCAAAGCAAAGAGTTACCCACATTTGGCTGACACCGGGAGAAGGAATGTCTGTAGTACCTGTTAGTACATGTTAGTTTATATTTCCAAAGAATATCCAAACACCATACTAACCAAGCCACATCGCCTAAACTAAATCTCACTATCTACAATTTTTCATATTGTTCCTGGTCCTGCCAGATATTGTACAGACAGCTTTGAACTGAAGAATGCTCTTCTTGCGTGCCTCTGTCTGGGAGGATTGATGATAGCAGAGTCAAGTAAATGCAAAGGAAGAAATCTGAGTGATACGCAGAGTAGGTGGTTACAGCAGTAATCCCTGCTCCTGGTACCCGCTGAGATGAATAGGAATGGAAATAATAATTATTTATAATAATAAATACTAGGAGAGAGATGGCCCCTGGTGAGCTGGCTGGTTCGGATCATGTAGTTATAGAAGCAGGCGAAGGTTCTGGAAGCCCTCTGATATATGATGTGTTTTTATAGTTAAAAAAATATGTTTAGAGATATAAAATCAATCCAAACTAGCATAGACCATAAGAAGAATTTATTGGTTTGTTTTAGGCTTCAGGAATGGCCAGATTTAGAGGCTGATATATAACACTATCAGATGGCTTTCTCAGTTCTGCTTTCCTTCTGTGCTGGCTTCTTACCTCTATTTGGATAGAAATCATGCTTTCTATAATTAATAATGCTCACTATCTCAGAGGAAAGACCTTCTTTCCCGTGTTAGTCCCGCAAACTGGACTCTGAATGACCTTTCCAGGGGCAAAAGTCCCCCACTGTCTCCACACTGTGTTTAGGAAGAAGGGCTCCCCTGATTAGTCTGGCACACACCTCACGCTCACTGGGGAGTCACTGGCATTTGCCCAATGGAGAATATGCTAATGTAGGGCAGAATGAATATTCAGTGCAGCTATAGTGCAGGGCAAATAGCAGTTTAATGCATTCTCTGGTGCTGTATGAAGAGTTGGCGATCGGGTGACTAAGACCTCAGGTTTCAGTCTAAATCTTGTCCTGCTCTTGGCTATTCTGTGGGATGGTGGCTTTCTACCAATTTGAATCTCTTCAGCTCCAAGATGGATAAAATAAAACTGTATTGGTGGAAGTCTTACTTGCAAACAAAAAATTCATTTTATTTCGAACTGTCGCAGAAAGGCATGTCAGGGGTACTAGAAGGCTTGCAGGACTCTCAGAGGGCCTTAAAGCCCAGACACCAGAGTACATTTCCAGAAGTAACTTCTGAAGCCATTGAGAGTTGGCGCAGTTGAGGCGTTGCTACCTCCAATCACCATTCTAGCTGCAATGGTATGGACGCTGCTCCAGCACCTACCTGAGAGGCGTATCACCCCCCTGTCAATCATGTAGGCAAAGCAGACATCCCACCATAGCTCTTTCTAAGCACAGCTGGCTTGGAATAGAACTCTGGCACAGGTGCGTCTGATCGCTAGAACCGTGTTCCCATGCAGTGGTGGCTTCGGGACATGCAACCAGTGGGCTCCTCTCCTCGCATGTTAATGCTGAGATGCTACTGTGGCCTCAAAATCTTTTCAAAAACAGCAATTTTGTTCTTTGTCTCTGTTTGTGCCTGAGTGTGCGACTGTATGCCAAGTGTGTGCAGGAGCCCTCAGAGGTCAGAAAAGGCCGCAGATGCCTGGGATTACAGATTCTTCCTTCAGAACTGAAGTCAGGATGGTTGTGAGCCACCGTATGGATGCTGGGAACGGAACCTGGCTTCTCTCAAAGACCAGTAAGTACTCTTAACCACGGAGCTGCCTCTCCATTGCCCGGGAATCTTGAAATCTTAACTGTTTTGTCTTTGGAATGTGTTTGTACGTGAAATCTGACCGGACAGGGGGCCATCTATGTGCAGGGATGGTACACTGAACCCTAGACTCGAACGTATGGGCGCAGGCTTTCAACCATGAGGGTTGTTAGCACAGCTATTGCAGAGGGCTGGCTGGAGGTTTCCTGGCTTTATCCAGATAGAAATTTGGATAGACTAGGATCAGTTTTCTTAGCACTGATGGCCCTGAGTTCCAGAGGCTGACAATCTGGGCTCCTAAACCCGGAGGCTGATACGTCTAAGGCTTGAGAGCTATGGGCCTATGGCTCCATGTTTTTGAAGCTGGGCCTTATAGCTCAAGATAAAGGGCTCATTGTTCTGGGATCTGAGTGCCAACAGCCAATGGTGACAGGAGTAGCTGTTTAGTCTTGATTCTTTAACCCTCAGAGGCTCTTGAACTCTCCTCGAAACTGGAGCGTCTAGGCCTCATGTTTTACTGTTCCTGCCTTAGGTTTTCGCTGTCTCGGACCACCTCGATTTTCAATATTTTCCCCATCCTTCTGTCAAATGAAGTTCCTAGGAAAAAGCCACACCCACATTAAACATTCCACAGTGATTGACCAACTAGACCATCAGTAACTGTAGAGAGTTGGAATGCTGCAGGTCCAGAGTTGAGCTAACTTAGGCCCTCAAATAGTCACTTACTGTCTACGTCTATGTGCAACCTCACGTCATCGTGACTATTAGGTAAATCTTTTTAGAATGAACAAATAGACCCTGTATGAGTTAGGATTCCTATTGCTGCCATGAAATACCACGACCAAAAAACAAGTTGGGAGAAAAGGGTTTATTTAGATTATACTTCCACATCACTGTTCAGTACAGGAACTCAAACAGGGCAAGAACCCGGAGGCAGGAGGACCCCTACATTTCATTTACCCATAGGCTAATAATGTCATCAGATAACACCTTAGGCTCATAAGCAGAGACTTCTCTGATTTGTTATAATCTGCCTATATAGTGTTTCCACCAAAGTATTTCAAAAAATGTCTTGATTTATGGTTTTCTTTGTTCCATGGTATTTGGGGTCACTTGGATCTGTGCTCTCAGGCCATGGCCACTGGTGTTTGGATCTAGGATAAACTCTGGTTTTAAACAGCTTTACCCACTGGGCCACCTGGCTGGCCCTTCTGTGAAACTCCCCCTTCTGCTGGTATAGCTGGGAGCTTTGGAGATTGAGGCTCTTCGGTCTCAGTAGTGTAGCTCTCGGAATTCTACAGCCACCTTCTTGCTGCCACTGTTACTGCCGGACCTGGAAGCCTGAAATTTTTTAAAAACATGTTTTTATGGGATGGAGAGATGGTCAGGAGTTAAGAGCACTAACTGCTCTTCCAGAGGACCTAGGTTCAATTCCTATCACTCACATGGCAGTTCACAACTATCTGTAATTGTAGTTCTAGTGGATCGGACGCCTTCAAGCCAATGCACATAAAATACAATTAAATAACTATTTTTAAAGGTTTTATTAGCACATATTAGTTATACATAATGATGGACTCCGTTATGCATATTCATTCATTTCTGGTCCTTTTCTGTTCCCTCCTACTTCTGCTGATCCTTCTCTTCTCCCCTGCTAGCCCCTTTTCTAGTTAGTTGCCTCTGTGTGTGTGTGTGTGTGTGTGTGTGTGTGTGTGTGTGTGTGTGTGTAGCCCAGTGAGTTTCATTAGAGTTGTGTACAGTAGCATGGGTGCTTATTTACAGGATTATGGGCACCTTACTAGGGGCTACACCACTGACAAAAATGTTTCTTCTACTCCTATTGATCATAAACTGAATATAACCCCCCTGGGAGTAGTGGGGCCTCATGGGATTCCCCGTTTTTGTAACAGGATATTGATGGGCTCAGTCTCCACAGGTCTTGTGCAAGTAACCCCAACTAATGTGAGTTCAAGCGCAGGTTGGGCACAATAGCACATGCCTTTAATTCCAGCTCTCATGAGTCAGACATGGGTAGGTCTCTGTGAGTTCCAGGCCAATAAGAGTTACATGGTGAGCTGTTCTTCGGAGTCCTCCCCCTTTTTCTGCTCTTACATTCTTTCCAACCCTTTTTCTGCAATGCTCCTTGAGCCCAGAGTGGGTGATATTGATTTTCCTTTTATGACGGAGCCTTTAACAGACACTCTCAGTACTTTGACAAATACCTCTTTGAAGATATTAATGGCAGTTGCAAAAATGATCCTTCTCTGACCAAAATCAAGAGCAGTACTAATCTAAGAGCATAAACATAGCTATTTAGGGGCAATTTTATAGGCACATCAAGTCCACTCAGCAAGTCCCCATTAGGGCCCATGACATTTCCAGCTACAGTCTTAAAAAATAGTTTAGATTTATTTATTTTATTTTTCTGTGTATGAATGGTTTGCTTACATACTTTTTTTTTTTTTGAGACAGGGTTTCTCTGTGTCTTGGAACTCACTCTGTAGTTCCAGCCTGGCTTCGAACCTGCCTCTGCCTCCCAAGTGCTGGGATTAAAGGCGTGTGCCACCACCACCCGGCTTACTTACATACATTTATGTGTACCACATGTGTGCTTGCTTGGTGCCTGTAAAGGTCAGAAAAGGCCACTGGATACCCTGGAAGTGAAGTTAAGGATGGTTGTAAGCTACAGTGTAGGTGCTGGGAACCAAATCCAGGTCCTCTGCAGAGCGACAAGTGCTCATAACCACAGAGCCACCTCTCCACATTCCCAGTCCTTGGGGTTTTAACTGGGTTTACAGTGTCGGTTGTGGATTCCCGCCTATGAAGCAGGCATAAAATCCAGCCAGAAAGAGCTTGGTTACCCCGATAACAAATTTGTTACTATTGCACCAGCAGGCACATCTTGACCAAGCTAGTTGGTAGTGCTGCATTCGAGGTCCGCAGCTGACCCTGAATGCAGGGTCATACAATGCAGGGTCATATAGTTGATGACAAATGTTCCACAGTAGCCCGCACATCACCTTCCAGCACCATGAGGGCTAGCTTTCGTGAAGGAATCTTCTAGTACAGCTCTAGCTTGATTTCTCCATGTCCTGCAACCAGGGTACATGGTGTCTTAGGCAATAGGATCTTACCATCTAATTCTGATGGGCAAGGGAAAGCAGTGGCAATTTCTTGTATTGATTCGGGATCTCAGAGACCTCTCTGGCCAATAAGCCATAGTTACATAGCTGACCTCTAGCACTGTGGAAGCCTCAAACTTTGTTTGCCTACAAATTATGATAGACCATTTGGGAGAAGCCTTTACTAACTTTAATATTGCAACATATGGGAGAGAATCCTCTCATAGCTAACCTGTAAAATAAAAGAAAATAACCTTCTTGTATAGCCATAAGAAGGGTGTGGCACGTCCGAGCATGCGTCCACTAATCATGGCCCTGAATGTACATGGTGTATAGTTCTGTCACTCACAGGCCTTACCTATGAGCCAATCAGAGGCTTCACGTATGCATCAATAACGGGCCTCATATAGGTATGCCTCCTTTCTGCCCATCACAAGCTTTTTGCAAGGTCACTAATGGGAAGTGCTCACCTGTTGGGGAAGTTTATTTTTAGCTATGTTTTAAAATGTTTTTATGCACCATTGGGTGAGGGGCTGCCTAGGTTTTTGGCATTTTGTGTTGTCTGCAGGTGTTGGATTTCCATGGGGGATGTTTGATTGCTTATGACCTGCACCTGAGGAGAGCTGACTCAATAAAATGACCTGAGCTCAGATGCTTGAGGATCCACTATGGAGTCTGGTGCTGGCCAGGATGGTGGTTCCTTCTGCTGAGGTCTGGCAGAGTTTACACCTAGGAAAGTGCCTCCTTGTCCCTCTTGGTGAGCACACAGTGGAGTACTGCGACAAATGGCACCTGCAGCATGGGGCCTGACATCATGCCAGCTAATCCAACGTTGAGACAAAGAAGAAAGAAGAACTCCAGCCTTCATAGAGTCGGGTAAAGTGTGCTCAGGGAAGCTACCAGAGGATAGAAATTAAAGTATTAACTGAAGGTTCCTGAAGGAGGAGGAGAGAAAGAAAATAAGCCTCTAGGAAGAGAAAGTGCTGTGAAATTAATAAATAAATGAGGGGAAAAGGCTCTGAGGTGAGAGCCACAGAAGAGAGGCCTTTAGAGAAAGACACTTTCATGGTAAAAACAAAGAGTTCAGCTGGGAGCAAGACAAAGCAAGGCTCTTACTGCTTTTCCTCATCATGGAGCTTAGGTTCCCTCCTGCTGTTGGTCATAGCGTGCTGTTTCACAAACTTGAGTTCTCTGACAGCTGTGTTGTATGTATGTGAAGTTCAAGGTCTTGTGTTTGAGGTCTATGAAGAAGGGTGTATGTTTCCCCTTAGTGGTGGTGAAAAAGAATGCCAAACTGCCAAGAATTTGCCAGATATTCTTCCTACTGGCTCAGAATCCCCTGCTGTTATAGAAGCTGCTGCTTAGAGTCAAAAAACCACTTAGTTAAACTGAACAGTTTTTGTTTTTTTTTTATGCAAACCCGACTAAGAGAAAGACAGCGGTCCAGGAACTGGTGATGGTGATGAGAACTCCATCCTCTATGAGGGGACCCTTACTGCAGACAAAGTGAACAGTTATTCTTCCAGCAAACCAGACTCTATCTTATAATCCGGAAAGTGTTTCCTAAGGTCAGCACACAGAAGCTGTTTTCCAGAACTGGATAAGGCTTTATCTTGCGCTGGTAGCCAAATTTGGTACTGTAAGAGTCACCCAGCTGGTGCTGGTTTGGAAGGCATGAGGGGTCATCGGAGAGCAGTTGAGGCTTGGTACTGTAAGAGGCCAGGAGAGGTCATGAGTGAAGGTGCAGCCAAAGCAGCAGTTGAAGGCCCGGATTGAAGGGGTCACACAGAGAAGCTGAGGCTTAGCATCATGAAGAGAGCCCAGGAGAGGCTAACTGATGAAAGTGCAGCCCAGCTGCAGCAAGGGATGCCAGTGTTCCGAAGATGCCAGTACTACGGGATGACCACCAAGAACAGCAGCAGCAGTGGTGTGAGCCACCCAGATCCTGGAGGGCAAACTGTGTGTGCTGCAGAGGGCAGAGCCAGGTCCAAGCTCTTTGGAGGAGCCCAGAAGATCGTGAGTGAATTCCAGATAAGTGGACATGGATGTTTTTCTGCTGTCCAAGGACACTGAGAAAGCTTGATAGACGTTTGGTATCATCTGGTCCTGTGCAGTAGAAGCCTCATAATTGTTCCTCTTGTAAATGGTTTTGCTGGTGTAGTGTTAAATTGTGCTGTAGAGATAAAAAGCAAGTTTTTTTTTATTGGTTTATACAGACAAGGGGAAATGTTTATTTTTAATTATGTTTTAAAATGTTTTTATGCACTGTTGGGTGAGGGGCTGCCTAGGGTTTTGGCATTTTGTATTGTCTGCAGGTGTTAGATTTCTGTGGAGGATGTTTGATTGCTTATGATCTGCACCTGAGGAGTGCTGAATCAGTAAAACGACCTGAGCTCAGATACTCGAGGTTCCACTGAGTCTGGCGCTGGCCAGGACGGTGGCTCTGCTGAGGTCTGGCAGAGTTTATATCCATGAAAGTGCCTCCCTGTCCCTCTTGGTGAGCCACAGCAGCGTACAACAACATTCACCGTCCACTACAAACGAGGAGCACACCAGGATTATTTAGAGTTCACTAAGGCTTGTCTTGCAGAAAATAGAGTCTTCCAGAGCCAGCACTAGTTGCCTGCACTGGTCCTGGCTGGAACAAGGTCTGAAGCAGGAGCTGTGGCTGCCCTCGTCCTTAGAGATGGAGTGCAGGTTCCTCAGCACGGTCACTGAGAGTGCAACACAGATGGACTTCTGTGATAGCCTGGCCATTCACCAAAGAAGTGGTAATTCTCCACTCAAGGCAGCCAGGCGTAGGGGAAAGGATGGGTGATCTGTCCATCAGATAGCTGAGGAACTTGACCATGACAACTCATTCTAAAGGAAAAATCAGCAAATGCACCTGCAATAAAGATTTATCACAGAATCAACATTGTTGACAGTACTTAGTAGTGCTTAACCCATAGCTAAAACCCCTCAGGGAGGACTCAGTTCCTCTGATATGCCTCACACTAAGGGTCTGGCTTGGATAACCAGTGTGTAAGTCCTTACCTGGGAAAGTTCCGGGAACCCTGGTAATGGCCTGGCTGGGCTCTTGGATCGGATCGGTGACAGTGTTGTCAACAAGAGCTGCAGAAGAAAAAAGATGGAAAGGAGGAAGAGAAGGAGAAAAAGAAAGAGCAATAGTGGCGAGGTGGTAGGGAGTCGGCCCTGTGAGAGAAAAAGGGTTCCACGTGGGTTAAGACAGGAACAGGGCATCCTTGCAGCATCAGCACCAATATTAACTCTCTGGCTGAGAGATGAGAAAATTATTACAAATAGCACAGACGATGCAATGGCACGCGCATTGGCAATGCGGTAAAGCGCGTCAGGGAATTAATTATTAGAATTCTTTGAATAGTTAGGATTTCTGGTTTTGAAAACGGCAATATTGTAAAGGAAGTATCTACAGGGTTAGAAATTAAGCTCTGATTGTCAAATCTGATTTTTAAAAAGCCACTCACTCTCTGTGAAGCTTTGGACGAACCACACTAACAAGGACGATAATTTTGTGATTATCAGAATGTGTAGTTAGGTATTCTGAACGACATACAAAGCATGAAGCCACTTTCAGTCTTCTCTGTGAAGTCACCAAGTTACAGGGCATGTCAGATGAAGCATTACAGCCCTATTGTACACATTTTCTTTGAAAATTAAATTCGAGCTTATGCAAACCGATTTGTACAAGAGCTAATTTTGACTTGGGAAATTTGATCTGCAAGAATCATGAATCCTGGAAATATTAAAATTTGTGTTTAAAAAAAAATCATAGGCTAGAGATTTAGTTGATTGGTACAGCACTTGCTTAGAAAGCACAGAGCTGTAAGTTTGATCCCCAGCACTGGGGCAGGGGTGGGTGGTAGTGAAAAAAAAAGAAATAAAAAACGGAAATGAAAGGAAAGAGGAAAAGATGACAAAAGAAAAAGAAAAAAGAAAAAAAAAAACAGAAATTTATCCCTATGTTGTCACACTAGGAAATATCCTTGTGATAATCAGCAGGAGTGAACTTTGCAAAAAAGTCCTTCTGAAAGTTAAAAATTCTAAGATATTATTTGGGATATTGTTTTCAATTATACCAATTAAAAGTGGTGCCGTGGAGTGGGGTCTCATAGGCTATTTATCGTTGTTCTCGGGTATCCTCTAGAACCTGCTGGCAAGACCCTACTGCCTGAAGATACCTCATACTCAAGTCATGGAACACAAAAGAACGAAGGGCGTACTGACCTGGAAGCTTCATCCCTGCTCTCTGTCACTCTTACCATCTGTGTGACCTCACTGTGTCTGTGCCGGCCACAAGCTGCTCTTGCCAGTGCTGGTTTGTTTCCCAGGTCTGTAGATTCAGGTGCTGCCCCGTCTTCAGTGCCGGCTGGGGTGTCTGAGGTCACCGCCGCCACTGCTGTCCCTTGTTTGGACACACGGGAGACAAGAAAGTGCTTCCTTGACAGTGTGTGTTTCCACGGATACTCATGGACAGGAAACATGCTGGATTTCTTTCCCTTCTGTGTCAACAGCTTCCTCAGAAGCTGCCCGAGGAGCTCTGAGGGTTTTGTGAGCTCATGGACTCTTCCAAAGGCACCCCAGTTACTTCTAGTTGGGCCCAAAGGGCAACAGGTTAGGCCAGCAACAAGGCGCCCGGTATCGGCAGGCTGGGGCTGATGGACAGGAAGTCCATTTTCGTCATTTCCTTGGTGTATACACGAATCACATCTCTTTATTTTGCTAACTCAGGGGAAAACTCACTTTCAAAGATGTGTTGAATTAACTTATGTTTGATCTGAAACGATCCCTGTACCTTGAATCCCCTCTTTGTATGTAAGAAAGGACATTTGTTTTTAACAGTTTTTAATGTGTCACAGCCAATCACAGCTGCCCACTGGCCAGACCGTGTCCAAATAAAGCAAGTACCGTGTTTGTAACCGATTAGGTTCCTTGTGAATGTCACCTCCCTATTCATCTATAAAATACTGCCTGCCCAGGGAGCTCTATGAGCTGGTAATGGTTCTTAGTGTTTCTCAAGTCATGACCCCATTCATCGCTCAATGGAGCCCTCATGCATGAATTGTCTAGTTTTCTTTCAACACAGGAGTGTCTGTCTCGGTACAAGAAATTCTCCCTTGTGCAGATGTCACTGAGATTTTCTCAGAGATGTATTACATGTGCCCTCGGTGTGCTGTTTTCTCAGGGTAATCGGGTGGCAGAGTTGCCACTACTGGCTTTTTATTGTGCTAGCTCTATGGCTCCTCCGCAGCCTGCTCAGCACACCTCGCGGTTCGCTCTGCATCCCCCAGGCTTCCCTGGCTCCAGGATGAGCTGCAGTTCTGGAAGGGGCACCGCTTAGTCGCCGCTCAGCTCAGCCCTGTCCAGGGGAGAGGATGTAGGAGGCATTCCAGAAGCGCCCCTCCCCTTTTCTAGAGGTTTGAGGTACCCACTGACTAACCTCTGCCTCTGCTATTCTTTGATCTGAGCAGCCATCCAGGATGGATGCCCATTACACTACAGGCAAAACATGGTGGGGAAATAGTCCATCTCACACTCAAGGAAAGAAGCCATTGGAATTCACATGCTAATGCTGTAGAGCACGAAGCCTACGGTTAGAGATAAGAACTCTGTACCTAGGAACCTCCCTTGTTGGTTGGTGGAGAACTTGGTTGTTCCTGGGTTCTGACTTGGGCTTATCTGCTTCCTTTTATGCAGGTCCACCACAGCAAAGACAAGAAGCGGGTGTCCCAGGGATGCCATTTCAGAGTTTTCAGTAAGTGGCAACTTCCTAGCCTGCAGCTCCCACAGTGGGAAGAATTCAGGAGTATTGGTTGCAGGATCTGAGCTAATCAAGTCAGGCCACCTCTCTGGCCTCAGATTCCGCAGTTTTAATATGAGGATAATTTCTCTAGTCAATTCATAAGGACATTATGAGAATTAAATGAAATTATTTATGCATAGATCTTGGAGTAGCGCCGGACACACAGTAAGTGTTTCATAAGTACCAACGATCAGACAGTGCCAGGGAGCTATGCTCTTCCGGCTGTTGATTTTTCTGGGACTATTTGTTACCAGGCTTCTCATTTGCTGTCCAAAGACAACACCCATCTGTCTACATTGCATTCCCACCCTCTGCTATTTAGAAAGGGACAAGCTCACTTGCCAAGCCCACTCCTCCCTGTGAAGATGCCTGGTTCCCTAGCCCATTGGCTTTTGACAGGTGTTTTCTGACCATGGCTTCTCTACCTATAACTAGATGATCCTTGACTTAAAATGGTTTAACTTAGAGTAGTGGTTCTCAACCTGTGGGTCATTTTTTGGGGGTCAAACAACCCTTTCACCTAAGACCATCTGCATATCAGATATTTTCATTATGATTCATAACAGTAGCAAAATTACAGTAGCAACAAAAATAATTTTATGATTGGGGTCACCACAACATGAGGAACTGTATTAAAGGGTCGCACATGAGGAAGGTTGAGAACCACTGGCTTGGAGGTTTTTGTATTTACAAGGATGAGAAAACATATTCATAAGGCCATTATGTTTACATTCAGTGTCATTCAGTATCATTTGAGAAAGTCAATACTTACTAGGAGGTAGACTTTAGAGTACGTGAATTTGCTAACTTCTGGCTAAAGGAAGTGTACTGGGCATGATTGGCTTAGGCTAGGCTAAGCTACAATGGTTATGAGGTTAGGTGCACATATTAAATGCACTTTTGACTTAAAGAGGTTTTCAACTTGAGGTGGGTTTATCAGGATGCAACCTGTTGTGAGTCTCGGAGCATCTGCACACACACTCGTTCACTGCTGCCTCTGTCTGTGCTTTTCCTTTCCTCAGTCTGAGCAGCCAGTTAGAACTGCTCACCTTACTCCTAAGGAAGCTTCCTCCAGGCTCTCTGGGAAAGGGTGGTTGGTAGACACAGAAGGGTGGCCTCTCTCTGTATCCTCCCCCCTCTCTCTCTGTATTTCTCTCTGTCTCTATTTCTGTCTCTCTTTTTCTATCTCTGTCTCCCCCCCCCACATACACACACACACACACACACACACACACACACACACACACAGTCTGTTAGTTCAGTTACCTCAGCTTCTGTGGAGAACCCTAAGTGAGATAGGAATCCGGTCTCTGTTACTATTGCTCTTTTGAAGACTTCTGGAATTTATTAAACTTTAATTTTTGCTTTGCAACACAGGGTCTATCTTGTCCAAGTTAGGCTGTCCTCGAACTTACAATCCTACTCACTCAGCCTCCAAATTTCTGAGATTATAAACATGTACCACTATGCCTGGTTTATTAAACAGTATTTCTATATAAATCAGTTTTTAAGAGACATACCCAAGGTTTTATGTTGTATTAGCATTTGTTAATTGCATAAATAACAGGTTTCATTGTGACATTTTCATATATGCATACATTAAATAAATTTTTTTTTTTTTTTGGTTTTTTGAAACAGGGTTTAACTCTGGCTATCCTGGAACTCTGTAGACCAGGCTGACCTTGAACTCACAGAGATCCATCTGCCTCTGCCTCCTAAGTGCTGGGATTAAAGGCATGTGCCACCACCACCCTGCTACATTAAACAATTTTAATTGCTTTTTCTGATTACAAAGTCGTATTATGGGAAATGCAGTAAATAGAAACAAGCACTGCAGAGCTTGTCACTGTAACCATTTGCAGAGTTCTTTTATTTTCTATGAGTATACAGACAGGTAGACTCCATTAATTTGGATCATGGATCTTTGCTTTGTCCTTTTCCTAATCAGATTAATTGTCTTAAACCATCATTAAAAATATAAAGAATTGGGGCCCCACCCACTCATCTGTGTTTATTGGAAATTTAGGATGTTTCCTATTTTGGGTTATTAAACATAGCTCTGTAATGAAAGTTTTGTACATAAATCTACATCAGCCTCTCTGATTATTTCCTTAGGGAAGAATCTTGGAAAGGGAACTATGGAGAACTTTGACCTCACAGATGAAAATTATAAAAAATGGAAGGGAAAAACACAATACATTGAACAAACTGGGTTTCTTGACTCATTTTAACTGAGTGAATTAAAAACACATGGTCACCAGAGTCTGGGGGACACAGTTAGATATGGTATCAAGAGGACCTGACGAGGAGCCAGAGCTGCAGGTTCGGGTCCCACCTTGTGTCTTCAGACAAGAAAGTGCTGACCGGCGTTGTTCTATGTTTACCTGTGTCGTAGAGAGGAGCTGGCCTGTCTGCTTGGCAAGAACTAGAAGGTCAATGTCCGTTATTCGTGTGACCTTGCCTCTTCTAGATCAGGTGCAGCTCGGCTGTTTCCCAGAAGAAAGCCTGTCTTAGCTTTCTGAGACTACGCTGGTAACCTCTTCTCTTCTCTTGTCTCTTCTCCAAGCTCTTTCCTTTCATATAAAATGTGGATTCATCATGGTCAGTCCCTGGTGCTGGCCTGTGAGTCTTACTCCTTCCCTTGGTCCTCAGTATAACGGAAAGCATGCAAGCAATGCCTGATGAATGGACTTAAAACCAACGGTTTTCTACCCCAAACTTGACTGTGCCTGTTAATTATCTCCAATAAACTTTAGAAATCAAATAAATAGTATATGGGAGTGAAAGATGCAAACATGTCATCCTTAGGAGAAAACTTGAAATTTCAGAGATGCTAAATCAGAAGTGGTTAGAGCTCGAAGCCAGGCGTAGCGGCGCACACCTTTAATCCCAGCAATAGGGAGACAGAGGCAGGTGGATCTCTGTGAGTTGGAGGCAAGCCTGGGCTATCGAGTGAATTCTAGGACACCTGGAGCTACATAGTGAGAACCTGTCTCAAAAACAAAACAAAACAGAACAAAAGTAGTTTGAGAATGGCTGTGTCTAGTAATATAATTAATTATTTATAATTACCATGCATTTGTATTTTTTCAAGTTCTTTTTTTTTTTTAGTTTTTTTTTATTGTGAGCTCCAATATGCAAATGGGAAAACGTATAAAGCATAAGTATAACTTGCTATGCAGCCTGGCCTGGTCTTGAACTCACAATCATCCTGCCTCAGTCTCTAAAGCGATCAGATAACTGACCAGCAGCACCACACCCTCTCGTAACTTATTTTTACCTAGAGCTTTTGACATTTTCTACGTGGTTCTTCAACTCAGCCTTCTCATCAGCTCAGCGAGGAGGGAAGAGAACACGGTGTGTTATCACCTGCATGTCCTAAACGAAGACAAACAGAGCAGGCGACTTGCCCACGGCTCCAAGTCAGCGTGGGTCCAGGACTCGGCCTCTGCCTTCTGTTCTCAGAATCCTTGGTGTTTTGCCCCTAGTGCTTTTCTCAGAGATGATGAAAATCCTGTGAAACTTGGCACAGTCGAGAAGGAGGCGGGGAGAAGTGAAAGCGCAAAGACAGCTAGGCACTAGTATATTTAAAAAGAAGATATCCCCAGAGCCGTGCAGTAAATGCAGCACGAATCACCCCTTGAAATAAACAGTGTCCAGTGTGAAAAACGTGTGAGACTTCTCTGAGAGATTTAGGGTTTTACTATAAATGAAATAAAGTGTGTGTGTGTGTGTGTGTGTGTGTGTGTGCGTGTGTGTGTTGGGGGACATGCCTGGCAACCCTTTCTCCTTGTCACTATTTTTGGTTCCCTGTGTGAAGAGAGTTTTAGAGATTTCCTTATAAGGGAAAAGCAAAAAAAAATCGTGCAACGACCTCATGACCTCAGCAGAAGCAACTATGCGTGAACACCCCTCTGTTATTAGCAGTTGGAAAGAATCTGTTGCAGCCTGTTAAAGCTTCTCACCCACCATCAAGTGACAGAACAGTTGAAGTCAGCTCAATGGGCTAAGAAAGTCGTCCCTGGAAACGCTGGGGCCAACATTTCAAATATGGAAGACCTGGGGGCCTGGAAGATGGCAGTTCCCTAAGTGGGAGGCCAGCTCTACTTCCTTAGTAGGCACTGGATCCCAGCCCTTAGGCACAAAGCTTGTCGAAAGGTGTTTGGTTTTATGAACCCACTTATCTATGGGACTTAATCTATGGAACATCTAGAAGACTAGATGGCGGAAAAGAGAGAAGCAATAAAATGACCTATTACCCTGCATCTGCAGGCCAGTTTTGATCCTATGCACAAGTTACTGAGCAGCAGGGATAAAGCCGAATTCTCCTCTGTGCAGGAATCTGCAACAGATCCTGTTCGTGTGTTCACTCAGATACTTACACAGTATGCTTTGGATGCCAGGTAAAGGCTTTATGAATAGTGGTTCATAACCTAACAACCCTCAGAGGGAGATATTTTCTCACACATGGGGAAACTGGGGCACACCGAGGTTCTCTGACTGGCCTAAAGTCAAGGGGCTTGGGGATGGGTGCAAATCCATGCCTTGAACCGTCTCATAGCTATTTCCCATTTTCCTGTACACACAAGTCCTGGAAGGATGTCTGTTTGAGGGGACGATGATTTGGAAACAGGTTGAAATCACTTATTAGCTGGTGTGAGGCAGAGTCCTCAGTGTGTGCTTTTCTGAGGAAAGGAAGAAGCGAGGGAGAAAAACCATTATATACTAGGGAGAAGATCTAGGGCTTATTTAAAAAGATGCTGTCTGTCCTTACTGTCATTTCTTCATAAGGATTATCACACCGGTGTGCCTTTACGATGGAGTATTTATTTATAAATTAACTCCAAATAATGTACATATGACTGTTAATATTTGCTATAATGTTTACTGAATTTGGAATCTCTCAGGAGAGGCATCTCTGGGCTTATCTGTGTGAAGTTTTGCAAATAGGTTTAATGGAGGAGGGAAGATTTATCCTGAACATGGGGGGCACTTAACCCTTGGAGTGGGGCGCCAGATGGAATGAAGGAGAAAGAAGGAAGCAAGCTTAGTACCAGCATTTATGGTTTTCTGCTTCTCTACCATGGTCATAATCTGAGCAGCCGCCTTACTCTCCTGGTGCCACGGCCTAACCCACTCTCACCGCTGTGCTCTCCCTGCCGTGATGGGCTGCTCCTCAAACTGCAAGCCTCAGTAACCCGTTCTCCCTTAAGTGGCTTTTGTCAAGTGTTTTGTTGCAGCACCAAGAAAAGCAACTGATACTTTATGTCAAAACACTTAATAAAAACCTTGTGATATACGATCAAGTACTTTTAAAATATTATGATCCAGCCAGCTTATCAGCTTTTTTTGTTTTGTTTTGTTTTTCGTTTGATTTGTTTTTTGAGACAGGGTTTCTCTATGTAGCCCTGGCTGTCCTGGAACTCACTCTGTAGACCAGACTGGCCTTGAACTCAGAGATCTGCCTGCCTCTGCCTCCTGAGTGCTGGGGTTAAAGGTGTGAGCTACCACCACTACCCCCCCGCCCCAACTCAGTTTTTGATTTTAATGTTTTCTTATTCCACCTTTGCTTTGGGTGTGAAGGTAGGAAAAAAAATGAAAAGATGACTACAGCTAAAATTCTCTTGTCCCCCAGAAGCCATTAGATTCAGCTGCTAGCCTTCTTCCATTTGGCTGAACTTCCTGATATTATACCACTTCTCCCAGTGTGAAGAACTCATTTCTATAATAACACCTTCACAAAGGAAACACTCGGTGAATGGCGTTCATCCAAAATCATAAAGGTACACTGAGCCTCAAGGCTTCAAACGTTTTATTGGCTTCAGATGTTCACACCTCCAGTTTATTGTGGAAACAGTGATGATACAACCTGTGAATACCTGCTACCAGCATTGATACCATTCTTTACATGAAGCTTCATTTCTTTAGGCTGCCTCCTATTAGCTGGGCTTGTGCAATCACAGGCTAGGATTCCTTTCCTTCCCAGTGTCTCCCGTCTCTCTTTCTTCCTCCTAGAGAGGCTTGAGGACAGGTATTAGACCCTTTGAGTGGGCTAAGTGAAGGAGAGACCATCTTGGAATGTGTTGTAGAAATTAATTTCTAGCTATGTTTAAAATGGTTGTTTTGTACATTGTTGGGGAAGGGCTGCCTTGGCCTTGGCATTTTGTATTATCTGCAGGTGTTGGCATTGTGTAAAAGATGTTTGATTCCTCATGATCTTCACGTGTCCACTGTTCTTTGGCAGAGCCATTATGGAAGGGCAAAGATGCTGTGGAGGAATTCTTGTGGCCCTCTCTCCCACAGTCTCCAGCAACAAAGGAAGAATACTTCCTTTAGGCCTTGAGTTCCCCCACCATAAAGATGACATAGCTTGGCTGCTAAAGGATTGTGGGATTGAGACTAGGCTATAGGCTTCCTTCATTCCTTGTCTTTATTGCTGAGCCATATTGTAGGTGAACAGCTACAGGGATGGGTGGTAGTTAGCGCAGGTGTATTTGTATTCTGTTCACCTGGATACTCTACAGGTATCACAAACCTATTGTGTCCAAAGCTGAGCCCAACAGCATGAGCCTTCTCTCCTTCTGTTCCCAGTCCCCTGGATGGTACCACTGTCTACTCAGCCCTGGAGTCAGAGTTGCTAGTCTACCCCCCTCAGAAGACCCAGAGTCACTAAGTCCCATCTATTCTGCCTCCTTACTGTCACCACCATAGCTTGCTTTTAGTTTGTCTTCCACAGTATGCTGCAGATAGCTTCTTCAGCATATCTATGTTTAATTTCAGTAATGTATCGATGGCATATGATACATCATGCTACAGCTACTGTCTTCCTGTGGTCTCGGTCGAAGTGTTTATCCTCCTCTGTAGTGCTACTGGAAGGCAATAGAACTCTTAAGAGGGAGAAGTGTGGCTCAGTGGTAGAGTATGTGCTTGACGTGCACAAGGCTATGGGTTCAATACCCATCACCATGAAACACACACACACACACACACACACACACACACACACATACTCGGGGGTCCAGTGGTTTGAAAATAAAATGCCTATTTGAACACTTCCTGCTCCAGTCGGTGGTGCTGTTTGGGAAACTTGTGGCATCTGTAGGAGGTAATGTTCTAGAGGAAGTGGATCACTGTGGGAAGGTCCAGCTCTACTTCCTGCCTCCCTCTGCTTCCTGACTGTGGACACCACGTGATCAGCTTCCTTACTCCTATGATCCAAAGCTTTCCCTGCCGGCCCTTCCCTGCATCAGTTGCTTCTTATCAGGGTTTGTCAGAATAACTAGCAAAGTAATGCATTCAGAGGCCTTTGTGGCCAATGGGGACACGCTGTTGATGGGGGTTATGGACCCCTAGGCCCTTTCTTCTTTTCTGCTTCCTGGTCACAGAGTGAGTTCTTTTCCTGTGCCACATTTCAGCCAGGATTTGCTGCCATAGGCCCAGACCAACAGAAGTGGTCCGAGGTCTCCAAACTGTGAGCCAGAACTTTCCCCCCATATCCGTCAAATATCTCAGGTATTCACTGTAGCGGTGGAAGGTTCTTGTATGTCTGGGTGGCTCTGAGTGATCCGCTCCCTGGCTACCACCCTGAGAAGTCAAGGCTCCTCCTACTTAAGCCTCCTAGTTTCTTACACATGCTTATGCCTAGTCACGCTGGCCACCTTCAACTGTGGATACGTCTCCCATCTGGTTGTTCTTGGTGAAGTTCTCACTCCCAAACACTCACCTAAGAGCATCTTGGCTCCCAGGCTGCTACAGTATCCTCCATGAAGCACACCACAGAAACCAATCAAAGCCCTCACCAGGTCTTACTCTGTTCACTTGCCTTCATCTATCCACCCTGATTAGAAAATATTAAACAGCTGCTTGTCTTTGTATTTCTTACCTACAGTAAAGTATAACATACATGATTGTTTTTTCGTTACTTGAAAAAAAAAAAAGAAATCCCTAAGATTTTAAAAGAACCTCTTTCTCTATGTAGACCATAGAAGGCAATCCTCAGCAGGCCTCATAGAGGCCCATCCTCAGCAATGCCTCTTAGAAACCTGTTGATACGGTTGTAAAAAGATCCTCAGAGCAGTGAGGCTTTTATCGCGTCTGGGTCTGAGTCATCTACAGGATCTTATTTTTATTATGGTTGCACAATTGTCATAAAGAAAAAGTAGACCCAGGCGCTTGAATAATTTCCTCTAGTGAATACCTCCCTACAATCTATAGGTTGATGGGCCAGAGTAACAGTTAATTTATCCTTAAAGTGAGCAAATACCAGCACCTAAAACAAATTGTATTCCACAGATCAAGCGAGCTACTCACTGTGCTGCACACTGTGAGATGAAAGTACATTCCAGAAAAGATGTTTTTACTTTTTTAGGACCATCCTACAGAGGAGTCACTCCAGGAACTTGTGGCTGTCTTCCACCCCTGGGAAGTGGGACACACACCCACACACCCACACACCCACACACCCACACACCCACACAGCAAGGGGCATGCCCCAGAAGATCCAAACATACATGGGACATTCTCCTCCCTGGGCAAGTCTGTGTTCTTTGTGATGCAGAGACAACTGAAATTAAAACATCTTTTCTGTCAATCTCTCTATTGATGGTTAGTACCTGATATAAGATTTTTCTCCCAAGAGAGCAGATCAACTCTGAACTATAACTTCGTATTTTAACCCAAACAAAATAAAAGTGTTCATATTTTCTTTTCACTTTATTTAGTCAGATTATTGTATTTGAAAATTATACTTTTTTTTCACCACAAATGATTCTTTCTTTTTCTTTCCTTTCCCTCCTCTTTCCCTCCTTCTTCATTTTCTTTAACAAATAACATCATTTGTGTACCTATCTTGTCATATAATTAAGTAGATGCTAGAGATGAAAAGATAATTCAGACATAATCCCACAGATGAAGATGCTAGATTGGGGAAGACTAACAGGTAACCAGAAAGTTCTAAGAGCATAAGTGTGTGATGGAGTGGCCCAGCGGGAACCTGGGTAAAATGGGAAAGGAATTCAAGGATGATCTTCTGTGGAAGTGAAGTTTTCACTTGAGCTGGTGAATGTGGGCGTGGGCAAGAGGGACGGGAGTTCAAGGCTTTCCAGGTCCAGATGGGAGTCGGGAAGTATGGGAAGCGGTCCCTCTGGATATGCTGACTTGACACAAGGCACCCCATTTTGTTTTAAAGCCCAGTTTTGCTCTGGCCTTAATGGACAGAGTTCGGACAAGGTCAGATAGCCTAAAGCGGCCCAGTTCTGGGAAACTGCCTGCTCAACTAACCCAACCCTATTACTTCCTCATTCCACGTTTCCACCCTTACAGATTACACTGGAAAAATCTCACAGCTTCACGTACTTCCTTATTCCTCTGGGACATCTTGACTCTGCAATTTATTGACCCAGCGACCCCCAATAAAACTAGACCAGCCTGCCTGTCAGATAGAGTTACCATAGCAACCTGCTTCCGCACTCCCCATTTCTCCTCCTCGTCCCAAAACTGTTTAAAAGCTAGTACTGTGCATTCAATAAACGAAGGCTTGATCAGAATACTGTCTTGCCTTCATTTCTCGCGCATCCTTGTTTTTTCCCCCAATCCTTGCTCCCTCTCCTAGGGCTTTTGTGGCAGAACCCCGTAGGTCCGGGACAGGGAAGAGCAGAGCGGTGTCAGGGAAGAAAGCAGAACCAAGTCCTTGGAAGGTGAAGTAGTCCACAGGGAAGGCAAATGATGGTGGCAGGGATTTGTCGGGTGTCAAGTTCAGTGTCCTGTTAAAGAATTTGGATTCTAGTCAGTAAGAAAAGAGAATAAACTCGTAGGGTCCAAGACTGAATGCAAGAAAGTAATCAAGACACACACTCTGTAGAACTCACAGTGGTCCAAGGGCAGCAATGGAAAATGCGGCCCAGCAGCGTAGTGTGGTGCGGGGGGAATACAGGCCAGGAATAGTTCGAAGGTAAATTCAGCAAGTGCAGATGATTGCTTGGACAGGGCGGGCGAAGAATGCCAGGAGGCACCTACGGTCTGCCAGGGTTCTATTTGTGTGGCTGAAGAAAAGGAATACTGCCAACTGAGAGATTAAGATGTAGGCAAGCGAACTGTTTTAGAGAGAACACCGGTAAGCTGCATTTGGAACACAGAGATATCGAAATGCAAGTGAATTATGGCAAAGAGCTGTTGGGAGGCAGTGGGGTGTACAGAGGTCTGTAGGGTGCGTGTTTGGGGGCATGTAGATAGTGATTAAAACCACTATTAAAGTACGAGTAGAGTGCCAGCTATGACTGCTCTGGGAAAGTGCGCTGTGTAAGTGAAGCAGCGAGTTCAGGACTGGACCTAAGAGATGGCAGCTCGAGATTACTGTCGGAATAAAAGGAAGCCCACAAGAAAGACCCGCACACAACGGTCGGAGAAAGCTGTGAAGTTAAGCTATATACATCTTATGGCAAGCGGATAAACAAGACTGTTCTGGGACTCTTCGAAGAGAAGCTGAATTTGTTGGAGGATTTTACAGAAAGCAGCCTTCAGGCTTTCTGAAAGCAGTTTCTCAGTACACAGTACAGTGCCCGAGCCCCACCACCCCCCCCCCTTCCGGAAACATTCCGCCTTCTGGAGTACAGTAGCCTGGAATGCTCCCACCCACGCACTGTGGAACCATCTGGAGCTGGGTCCCCGGGCAGGCGTGGCTCTCCTTTGGTGTGGGTAGCTGCCTGTGTTGGCTTCACATCACCTGGAGAGAGAAGCCACAGAGGGAAGAGTCAGGAAGCCTTTGGTCCGTCAGTTCTTGTGTATGGAACGCAAGCAAAAGACACTCGGTTGATCGCGCTACACCCAGCTCCCTTTGAACATCTGCTCCACAGTAAAGAATGCAGTTCCGATTCAAGGTCAAAATAAGAATCCTCGTTATTTTCTTTTTGCCAAGTCTTCCCCCCTCCCCCCACCTTACTGATCTCTGAAGTCTGTTGAAAAATAAGGTCTTGCCATTAAATACTTCTGTGACAGACTCGCATTTTCAAGGGAATATGCCACTTCAAAGTTGGCTGTGTATTAAACTACCCACTGCGTTACTGTGCCCTATTTTAGATTTGGGGAAAGTCCTGAATCTTCTGTACCACTACAGTTTACTCTGGGTGGGTGTCAGTCAGGGCAGTAGTTCATAACCTTTCGTACTGAACACCTTACAATTGTTGCTTGGAAAGCTTCATTCCTGTCTTTATAGAAGAAGCACCGATACCAGGTTTTCAAAAGGCGCACTCACTTCCTTGTTCCTGTCTTTACAGAAGCACGAATACCATGTTTCCTAAAGGCGTACTCACTTCCTTGAGGACGTGCTTCCTGGCAGTGCCTCAGATTTTATGAGAACACCGCTTCCCTCCTACACTACTGTGTAAGACCAGTTTACAACCTTGCAGCTAATTTCAAACTCAGAGTAAATTACACCTTAGAATCTAAGGCTTACATGCAGGAGTTTGAGGACTATTCCTTCAGGCAATTGGTATTTGAGACCTCAAAGTTTATGAAACTATGGGTCCTGTTTATTCTCTCAGAGAGCATCCTTCAGAGGCATCCGAGTAGCACATTTCTGTAATATTGCCAAGTGTGCGGTCTTATTTTCAAGATCTTAGTTTATGTCACTAAATGGTCCGCCTTTTCACTTGCCTGGATAGACAGGAGCTCCCCAGTTTCAACCCCCCTCCCTCCTTCACTAAGGTTCACCTCCTTCTTGCAAAAAACTTATCTTTTGAACATATGAAGACTTTCCAAGTAAAGAGAACCAGAGGTACTTTAGAACAGGTGATAAGTTAGTCTGTAGCAATTGTTCTCCCAGACTGAGACATTCTCATTTAAAACAATTTAGCTGGACATGGTGATGGATGTTTATAACCCTAGCACTTGGGGGAAGAGGCCAGGGGATCAACGCAAGTTTGCAGCTAGTGTGGGATTCGTGGTAAGATTCTGTCTCGAAGAGTCAAATCCACAAAAAATCAAACCTCCCCAAACCCACCTGAATCTCTTTGCGGATCAGGAAAACAACTCGGTTCAAACCCGATCCCCAAAACAAGCAGTATGACCACAAACACAGCTGGGTGAAGCTTGTCCTGTCAATGTCTTGGTATTGAAGGGTTCTCTATCTAGTTTTGCTATTTCTGAGGGTGACGTCACCACACAGGGGCAGGCCCCGTTAGCTATTTGTCTCACTGCTTTGATAAAACACACTGGAAAAAAAGCAACTTAGGACAGAAAGGGTTCTTGCCCACAGTGTTCATCACCCTGAGGAAATCACGGCACACTGCATCTACAGTCCAGGCCCAGGGGGAGATGAATGCTGGCGCTCAGCTCACTTTCTCTTTTTTCATTCAGACTGGGACCCCAGTGCGTGGAATGGTGCCAAACACAGTTAAGGTGAGTCTTCCTATCTCAGTTAGCCTATTCCAGTAACCCCTTATGGACATGCCCAGTGGCTCGCCTTCTAGGTGACTCAAGTTCTTGTCAAATTGACAATCTCCTTTAACTGTGACAGTAGGAGAAGTCATTGTGTGGACCTCACAGAGTGTGATGATGCAAACCCACATGGTATAGGGTAATTCCTAGATGTGGCCTTGATGCAATTGAGAGGCACAGTGAGCTCAAGCTATGCCAGGCTGCTGCTGTTGGAGTGTGGCCCGCTGTGTACAGAGAATTGTTTTCCTGTGGATCACTACAACATAGTGATAGAAAGTATAACACAGCTAGGTGTGTGTGGTAGTGTCTGCCTTTAATCCCAGTAGGGTAAAACCGGAGGATTACAAGTTCAAGGCCGTGTAGTGAGACACACTTGGGAGAAATGAAACAATAAAAACTATTGCATACTAAATATATCGCCACTGTGAAGTGTGTGCACTGTAGGGAATGGTAGATGCTTGCCTTTTCCACACTAAAATGGAATAAAGTTCAACATAACCCTTTGATAGGATGTTTTTCTTTCTGTGTTCATGGTGACTTGTGTTTTAGACACCTGGGTTTTACCAAATAGATTTTTCTAAAGAAGATGTCATAAAAATATCACATTATTAATGCTGGGCAGTGGTGGCGCATGCTTTTAATCCCAGCACTTAGGAGGCAGAGGCAGGTGGAGCTCTGTGAGTTCAAGGCCAGCCTGGTCTACAGAATGAGTTCCAGGACAGCCAGAGTTACAACAGAGAAACCCTGTCTTGAAAAAGAAAAAAAAAGATCACGTTACTGTGTGTTTGGTTGTTTAAAAAGTTTTTTATGTATCTAATAGTAACAATAGTACTTTCTTATGAGTCTTCTGCCACGCGAGTGTGCACACACACACACACACACACACACACACACTCAATCTCTTTGTAGAAATGAAGAATGTAGCTCATCTAGAGGGTGGGAAAGGGTGCTATGAAATGCTGCCCTCTAGACATGACATGACCGTTACACACAGGAACTCGCAGTAGCTTGTGTAGTTGCCTGCACAAGATCAAGCCAGTTCAAAATTCCAGGACGGATAGAAGAGGTGCTCCTGAGGTCCCACTCCTAGCTGAGGAACTGGGGGCAGATGTTGGCTGCTGGGAAGGGAGACTTACTCTTTCTTTCTTCCTTCCTTCCTTCCTTCCTTCCTTCCTTCCTTCCTTCCTTCTCTTTCTTTCTTTCTCTCTTTCTTTCTTTCTTTCTCTTTCTTTCTTCCTTCCTTTCTTTCTCTCTGTCTCTCTCTCTGCCTCTCTCTCTTTCTTTCTTTCCTTTTTTCCTTCCTTCCTCTTCTTTTTCCTTTTTCTTTTTCTCTTTCTCTGTCTCTCTCTCTCTCTTTTTTTTTTTTTTTTTGAGGCAGGGTTTCTCTGTTGTAGCCCCGGCTGTCCTGGAACTCACTCTGTAGACCAGGCTGGTCTTGAACTCACAGAGATCCACCTGCTTCTGCCTTCTGAGTGCTGAGATTAAAGGTATGTGCTACCCACCACCCGGCTGAGAGTCACTTTTCTTTGGGAGGTGGACACTGGTAGTTTGTCCATGCTCCATTGGATGACTTCACATCTATGTGAATATGGACAGCACTGATTGGACTTGGTGTGTGTGTGTGTGAGAGAGAGAGAGAGACAGAGAGAGAGAGAGAGAGATTACAAAGTTGGAAGGGAGATATGGTAATGGGGGATCCTGGGGATGGAGTTGAAGGGAGGGAATAGGGGTGGATATAATCAAGATAGATTGTATACATACATGAAATTTTCAGGGTGATAAAATTCAACAGCAATGTGGCTCAGAAACCCTATCCACCGAGTCAGCAGAAACAAAGAAACAGATATGGATTATCTGTTAACAGTCCTTGAAGGGTCTGCTTATCTAATAGAGTAGATCATGACTTCCGAGGAGGAAGAGTGATGAGATTCCAGCAGATCTTCTATCAGCAAACACTTCCAGCCTGGTCTGAAGAGGACATAGTGACCACAAAGTGACAGACCCCTTCAAACTTCGGGTGATAGGCTGATAAGGCTGCCCGGTTCCCTTTCATGAAAAGAGAAAGATGATCCAGAAATCAGAGCAGGGAGCTACGGAGGCGGACGCGCAGGTCCGAAGCCTCAACGGATTTTGTTCAGCTGGATTTTAACATTGATTGGCGATGGCTTTTTTCTTTTCTAATTTCTATTGATCTTACGGGGTGAGGATGGTATACACGCGTGTTAGAGGCCAAAGGCCGGTGTCAGGTATCCCCTCTATTACTGTCTACCCTACTTTGTTTTTTTTTTTTTGAGAGAGAGAGAGAAACTCTCACTGAACCTGGAACTCACCAGGGAGTTCCAGCCCAGGGAGTAGAAACAGCCCAAGAGAAGTATGTCGCAGGCGACAAAGCTGGAAGGAGTTGGAGATCTAAAGAGCACTTTGGCATCCAACATGGAGCTCTGCAGAGTTTGGAGTTTGCCCTGCTGGTTTTCAGTCTTGCTTTGGTCCTGCATTTCCTCACTATGCTCCCTTGCCTCCCTTTTCGAGTGGTAATGTATACCCTGTGCCATTGTATGTTGGATGTATATGATCTGCTTTTTGATTCTGATTTTACAGGAGTTTATGGTCAAGAGATTGCCTTGAGTCTTGAAAGAGACTTTGGATTTTAAAACTTTGTTGAGACTGAAAGACTATGGAGACATTTGAGGTTGGTCTGGATGCATTTTGCATTATGATATGGTTACAAGTCTATGGGGACCAGGGGGTAGAATGTGGTTTGAATAAGAATGGCCCCAATAGGTTCATATATTTGAATGCTTGGTCATCAGGGAGTGTCACTATTTGAGAAAGATTAGGAGGTGTGGCCTTTTGGAGTAGGTGTGGCCTTGTTGGAGGCAGTATATCACTAAGGGTGGGCTTTAAGGTTTCAAAAGCCCACACAAAGCTCAGCATCTCTCTCTCTCTCTCTCTCTCTCCCTCCCCCCCCCCTCTCTCTCTCTGTCTATGGGCCGGGATGTAGCTCTTAGCTACTGATCCAGTGCCTGTCCGTATGCTCCCATGCTGCCCACCATGATGATAAATGGACCAGTCCTCTGAAACTGTAAGCAAGCCCCAACTAAATGCTACACTTTCATAGGAGTTGCCTTGGTCATGGTGTCTCTGCACAACAGTAGAGCAGGGACTAAGACAAAAGTTGTTAACAGGGAGTAGGGAATTGCTGTGACAGGCCTGACCTTGCTGTAGCCTCCAAAGAACTTGACTCGGTAGATCTTGGGAAAGTCCTGAAACTTGTATTTCTAACAAGATGTCAGGAGCTGCTGATGCTGGTAGGTTGGTGGATGCACTATGAGGCTCTGCCTTACTTAAGCCCTCAGTTGGGACCGCTGCTAAGATGTCGTATTTTGTCTATTTGACTCTTCTTTGTATGCTGTGACTTGAACATCCACAAAGGAAAAAAGAGGGCTGGCTTGAATCACCGGTAGTTTGAAGCAAAAGTCCCTTTTCTTCTCTGCAGCTTGTTTTATAGGGATGGGCCCTTATCAGAGACATCAGCACTGGCCCATTCAGGAATGTAGTTAGAGATAAGACTGTCTACCTGCGGTTCTGTTTCCATGGCATCAGGTTGGACCCAGTGGCATATGTCACTCAACATGGCAGTAATCCTTGGCGTGGAGCTAAATGGAACAGTGATTTTGGAACGACGTTGATCTTGATTTTTTTTTTTTAACTGAGCCCAGGAGTCTCTGTGTTCTCAGGTTTCATGGCACGCCTGGTATCACACACATTCTTCAGGGCTTCTTGCTGTAAATGGGCCTTTTTAGGCTAAGAAAGAGGTCTTCAGGCCCAGAGGTCCCAGTGCCAGGAGGACTGCACACCCTCGGTTGCACTTTGAGAGCAGGAGCTTGGGAAGAACAGACAATCGTACTCTATTTTTCAATGCACATTCGTGTCTTTCACCTCATCCTGCCTGTCGCAGATATTGATGACAAGGTCTGGAAGAGAATGCAGCTTCTCTGAACCTTAGTCCCACGTTCTGTCGGCCCCGAATTCCCACAATGCTTTGATCTCACCTCCAGCGCAGCATCCAGAATGTTCTTCCATCTATAGGGGAGACAGGGCTGGAAGAGAGCTGAAAGAGACAATGACCAGAAACAGAAAGAAAGCAACAAGACAAGGGAAGAGAAGAAAAGGGGAGAGAGAAAGAATAAGAGAAAGGAAGGTGTGTGGAAGCCTCTAATGGGCGATTTGGAGCCAAAACCTTCCACAGCAGTGTGTGGGAACAATATTCCAGTTTCTCAGAGATAAAAGCTTCATCTCACCCACAGAGACGCCTGGCGTGGCTGCACAGAGAACAGACGTCCCCTCCCTCTCCCTCGGGTTCTTTCCCTTTCCTGCTAGCATCTCCCCTTGACTTTGCTTTTCTAACCTGCTGGAGAGCTTTATTTTTAGTTATGTTTGAAATTGTTTTATGCACTGATGGGTGAGGGGCTGTCGCAAGTCTAGGGAGTTCTGTATTGTCTGCGGGCGTTAGATTTCTGTGGGGGACGTTTGATTGCTTGTGATCTGCACCTGAATTTGGAATCAATTAACTGCTGTCTTCGTGTGGCCTAGGAAATGCTTGACTCTCCTGAGTGCCCCACCATGGACACTGTGACAGGTTTAAACTTCTCTCAAGCCAACCCTGGATTTCTGCACAGCCGTGTGCCCCCTTTAGTCCTGAAAATACAGACGCTTGGGCTATCTGCTCTCTCGTAACGCAGCCAGAAGGGAACTCTTACACCTTAGTGCTCACATGTCTATGATTTCTCTCCCACCATGTCATCCAAGCTCCTTCACCCGAAGTGGGTGAGGTACGTGGTTGTGGTAGTCTCTCAAAGCCTCAGGCCTCAGAGCTCGGGCAATTGCCTGTCTCTGTTCTACCAGGTTGGCAGGATTCTTTTGAACTATTTCTTTGGCTTAGCAACCCACTGCATGATTAACTGTTTAAACAAATTCCAGAAAGCACATCAATTATTACTAATGAATTCCAAATCAAATCATCCAGAACTACAAAGGACCGCCAGATGTTTTAGGCAAGGAGAAAAGAGCAGGTGGGAGGCTAGGGGAGAGGAGGGATTCCTTCCCACCGCTCCATTAACTTGGATCTGAAAGCTATAATTTATCAGGCACCCAATACAAGGAGGCATCACACGCATTTAAAATATGACTCCGAGACTGTTCTACCATTAACTTTATTATAGAATATTAGTTTACATTGGTATCATACATAATGATAACTTTTCAGACCTCTTACATATTGCCAGAAGAAAAAAAGTTCCAGTGAATGTAAAGGTCTTAATTGCCTTTCATTTGTGACCCTGAACTGTGGCAACGCTTTACCCTAAAGACTAGGACGAATGTTCCCATGAACTCAATGGTGGCTGCCTTTACAAACAGTAGAGGCTGAAGGTGGCAGAAACACAGATGGGAAAGCATGTGAGCTGCCTTCTTGTTAAAGCAGAGGGTCTTATCACAAACCCCAAGTTTGGCTTGTTTGACGCGGTGTCTATTATCGCTCACCCAAAATCTTGTAAGTTCAGATAAACAATGTAGGAATTCTTAGGAGGGCAGATAAACAGTCCAGTTTTGGCTTTGTGGAATGGGATTCGTCATAAATGATTCTACTTAGTTGGTCCTAGTTCAAGAGCCCAGAACCACACCAATCAATAGTCGCCTATAAAATTGTGCTAACAGGGCTAAAGAGATAGCTCTGTCAACACAGTACTTACCTTGCAAGCATCAAGACCTGAGCTGAATGTTCCAGAATACATTTTAAAAGGCAGGTGTGGTGATAGGTGCTTGTAATTGCAGTGCTGGGAACATGGGAGAATCTTCTCTCCACCATGCAAGCCTATGCTAGGAGTTCCAGGCCAATGAAAGACCTGTGTCAACATACAAATGAATAAGAATGCTAATAGCACCTGATGAATGACTCTGGAAGTTCCTTCTGGCTTTCATATACACCACACGCATCTACCTGCCCATATATACACCTGAATATATCCTACACACTTGAATACATTGAGTTACACACATGCAAAATTACTAACACACACATGCACTTATACACGCATGCATGTAACCTTAGCCGATAATTTTCTAGTGAATAAGGAAGTCATATTTATGTTTTTTAGCACCTGTTTTCTATTTTTATTTTTTCAGGTGCATAAATGAAGGTACAGGACAACACAAATTTGTGCATGTGTGTGCTTTAAGTAGTAGGGCTATTTTTAGAAACAAGTTGTTTTAAAATTCTTTTTTGGTCACTGACATTTCCAAGCACCCAGTGATCTACTAAGCATAAAATGTTCCCAGTGACTGGAGTTCCAGGGACCCAGATCCAAGATGGGTTGTGCTTTAAGGGACCGTGTATCTGAGGTATAACGGGAGCATAAGTCTGCAGTGCTGAGCCTAGGGGACAAAGTGAGAATGTGGAGCCATCCAGGAGCACTCGATGGTCCTCAGAGACTAGAGGGATAAGGAGCACAGGAGACCACCAACACGGGCGTGAGAAAGTTTCTTCTACCATTGGTCTGGTATCAACTCACCGGTAATCATTTTGAGCAATCACAGCACACTTGGCTCTTGTCCCAGCAGGAAGCTTCCTTCATGATCAGACAGAAGTAAAACAACAACAACAACAAAAAACCTCTGAGGCGCCCATATCTAGAACAGAGCCTATCAGACTGCTGGGGATTCAGCATTACCGAAATTATGGGTCACTTAGGAAGTCGTTAGTAGGTCTGAGAGAGAAACGGCAGTCAGATGGGACTGGCCACGTGACTCCCACCTGTTCATCTCAGGTAAGGGTCCTGTGTTCAGAGAAGGAGCCCCTCATCATGGACATGCCCTTGTGTCCAATAAAACACAAACATCTTGCTGGCCTCTCTCAAGGAAGGCTGGACCAGTGAAGAGACGTTCAGGTACAATAAAGTCACGCATTCTTCTTTGCAACGCAATCCCAGTGTATTTCCGGAAAAAATGGATAATACAAAAATAGGAAGTGTCTGATTGTGATTTCTGCCTCACAGAGATGAATTTCAAAGCTGCTTCTCATATTTATGCTGGCCACAAACTGTGCCTTCTGCGTCTACCCAATTAAAAAAAAAAAAAAAGTCTGTGCATAGGTGGTTATTTACAAGGACTATTCAATATCAGACGTGAGCCTCAGAACCAAACCTGTAGTTTGCCTTCTCGCCATATATTGCTGATTGTGCTCTCTGCTCCCAATCACTGTGTTTTCTAAATGTCTCCCTACTGCTTGTTTCTGTTCTGTTATTAGCTGTTCAGTTCCTATACTGCATTTTAACTATCAAGTTACAAAGAACATAGGAAGGGGAGCGGGGCTAAAAGAAGCAGTAATTAAGCAAAAGAGTACAAGTGGGAAGAGAAAGTGAAGGCTTTGGGGAATGTGCTGTATCTCACGAGCAAGAGCCGCCTACATTCAAACATATTTTTTGCTTTATTGTCACGTTTATTATTGAGATGATAACTTTATCAAAGGCCTCTCTGAATATTTTAGGGAGCAGTTTGGACACTTCCTGTGCTTAATGAGTCCAGTTTTTTTTTTTTTTTTAAGGAGCTTACTCAGTGCATTTGGAATGGCTTTTTTTTTTTCCTTCTGTGTTAAAATACAGACTAGACCTGAGCTTTTATCTGTTTAAAAAATTCCCTACTGAGCATTCTGGTGCCCTGGTTTTCATTAAGTTTGCATATGGTGATGCGTCTATGACCTATCAGCATGAGGGGCGTGAAGATCCCGGGTGATGGCTTTATGGAGAGCGTGATGTCAGCACAATGAAGAGCTGCCTGCCCGTTCCTTACCTCTCTTCCATCACCGACCCCATCCGTCAGTGGAAACTCATACAGCGGTTTGCTGCAACATGCTCATTTCACCCTGAGGGGGTCACAGTGTTGTCAACTCCTTTTCCATGTTTGTGGGTGATCTTTTAACACTCTCAGTGGACTGGCTATCTGGAACACATTTCAGTTCTGCAGAAAGCAGTTCGTCTTCTTGCCCCGACAGCTTCGCAGAGCCCTTGGCATAACCTGACCTGTTAGAGCTTATTACCGAGGCCCAAACAGAACCGAACAGAACAGAACAAACAAAACAGAAACAAAAGCGCTGGGCTCAGGACTACTTCAAGCCAGTCCTATTATATATTTCCCAGTGTCCCTTCAAGTTGGGTTTAGGGAAACACCAGCTCCTCCGTTTTCTAGCCGTGTGACTTGGATCCAGGTAGTAGTTTTTCCTCTGTATGAAATGCATCTCACTGTGTGGTCACCAGGATTCCATGGGTTAATAAATATAAAGTACTTACAGCTATAAGGACAGGGTGAACGCGCAGTGAGGACTGGGCAGCACGTCTATTATTATCAGAATTGTGTTAGAAAACAGACACAAAAGGAAGAGCTTAACATGTCTGTTATAGAGTCAGGAAGACGTATGAGGAGAGTTGTAACAAGAGCACATCAAGATGCTGATATGCTTTGTCACCAAAGTTAAAAAATACCACCGACAGGGAGGGCCAAGATGCTTCGGTTGGCTAAGAATTCCCCACCTGAGCATGAGGGCCTGAGTTCAAGCCCCAGGATCCAGGGGCAGGGGAGCTCGTGTGACGTATGTCTGTAATCCCAGTGATGGGAATGCAGTGCTCAGAAGGTCTCTGGATCTCGCTGACCAACCATTCTAGCTGAATCCATGAGCTCCAGGTTCAACGAAAGACCCCGTGTCCAAAAGTGAGGTTTGTTAGAGTTCTGATGGGAGGCATATAAAAAAGAAAAGAAAATGAGGTGGAAGTTTGGGCTGCGGCTGCGTGGTAGAGCACTTGCCTGGCATGCGTGGGTTATAACCCCAATACTGCACAAATAAACACGGTGGGGAGAGATTAAGGAAAACACCTCTGCCACAACACATCTACATCTACTGCCATGAACATGTACACACACACACACACACACACACATGAGAAAGCTAACTATGAATGGTTTGGTGAACAAATACCACTTTTTAGAGTGACTTGCAAACAGTTCGATCATAAAGCAGGCAAAGAACTTGGATGGAGAGTCTTTAAACAAGGTAAACAAATGATCAACAAATCTACCACAAGGTGCTTTGCACGACTAGTCCTTAGGGAAACGCAAATCGAAACCATAGTAAGATGCCTGGTCATATTCACTAGAATAGCTACAATAATTCAACAATGGTAAATCGCTGCCAAGAACAGAACACGGAGCAAGAACAGGATATGGAAAAGAACTTTGTGACTCCTTGAAAGATAAAAATGTGGTATATCAACGCAATGGACTATCACTGGGGAGAGAAAAACAGGGAACAGAAAGAGAATGAACTTCTGATTCATATGACAATGTGATAAATGATTTAAAAAATGCTAATGCGAAGTAAGACAACAGTTGACCATCACAGGTCATGTGATTCTCTTCCTAAGAAATAGTAGTAAATCTATAGAGATTACTACCAAGGCTGGAGGGAAGTCAGGAGTCCTGGCTTAAAAGCTACACGTTTCTTTCTGGGGGAGGCACTGGGGATGAAAATGCTTCAGAACTACAGAAGGGTGATGGCTGCGCAATAGTATGAATGCACTAAACACATCATTGTCTAGCTTTTATTACCCCACTGGAGCCCTGAGGATTCTGGCACCGATTAAATGCTATTCATTTTCTTCATTATCTGTCTCGCTCGGTGAGACCAAATTGCAGAGTCTTTCTTTGAAGCCGGTTAGCTGAATCATTCATATTAAAATGGAAAACTTTATGTTATGTGAATTCCACCTCAATTAAAGAAAAAAAAATATGAGCTGAATCATACACACTTGCCAATGAAGGTGGCTTTTCAGGGCTTTCGATACTTGAGTGAAAGAGAGGCATAGTGTAGGTGTTTTCCTAGGAATCACCATGTCCAGCTTAACAGGATGCACATAGTCTAGAAACTGAAGATTTTGTTGCACGGGCATTTAGAGTCTGCTGGCATCCACCAAGATGGCCAGAGCTTTCTATGGGATATGATCTCATGAGGCCACTGTCCGATATGTGGCCCATTGTAGACCATAACATCGTAATTTAGCACATGATTGTTTTAACAGCTTTAAGAAAAATAGAGGAAATGGTTCATTTGGAAATCCAAAGTCCCAAACGAAACTGGTAGTGAAGCCAGTTTCAGAATCAGATGCATTCTCCGTGTCATCGCAGAACAGCATGGTGGGGACCCTCCTGCTGCGGGAGCTGTCCTAGCTGTGAGGGTTGGTCAGATAGGAAGGCAGGCATGCCCAAGTAAAGCACAGGTCAGAAAAGGCTCACGTAGCAGAGTAGGAGATCCTACCAGATCTCCTGGGGGAGCGGAGAAGACTCTTACTGGAGTCTTCCAGCATGTTCTCTGGAAATACATTGGTTTAATCTGGAAATATAATCAGTGTGGCGAAGAGGAACACCACCGTGGGCTGGAAGGTAAAGAGGGTGGCGTTTGGGAGGGTAGGTCTTTCTGTTCATCCTGTACTAAGTATACTGTACTTACCATGTTCCTGGGCACAGACGGCCCTGTCAGATAGAACTGACTTCAGAGCAATCTCGCAGTAACTCTCAATGTCCCTGTTCCACTGCCGGCACAGAACTTAGGAAAACTCCATTAGGCCCGTGGCTTCCACTGTATAAAGCGGCCCTTGTCAGATTTCCCATGATGTCGCATCTCCACCCACACGCTTATGTTTAGCTACATGACCACATCGCTCTCAATCTCCTATCTTTGTTCCCTTGCTGCCCGGCTTTTATCACTCTATACAGTCCAAATACTCCAGTGGTGACTAACTATCCTTTTTTTCTTCATTATCTGCTCAGTTAATGAAACCCCATTGTACTGTGCCTGGCTTTGGTGCTAGCTGGCTGGCTTCTTTCCAGGTTAATTATTGAAGAACTTATTATTCAATATTAATTTCTCTGTGTGGGCTTCAGCGGAAGAAATGGTCCCAGAATGGAATGTGACATAGAAACAGGTCCAAACTCTGAGCATCCTTCCTGAGAGAGAGAGAGACAGAGAGAGAGAGAGAGAGAGCACAGAGCGCTTCAGTTCCAGGAGGATTGTTGCAGTACTTGTGGGTGTCTTTAGAAGCTTGGAGTCATTGATACACCCAGAGAATACCATGGAGGCATAAACGGAAGATGGAGAGCCCAAGACACAGGTGTGGGAGCTCAGGGGGAAGGGTTAGATCACATCCTCCAACCGTTTGTAGTATTCATATGGGGCCATAAGTGGTCACCTTTCATTTGTTTGTTCCCGGGAAGCACCATAGTTAAGGCCACGGACTTGGGAATGAAAGAAATGTGGGTTTCAATTCAAGCTTTTCCCCTTACACCAATGCCAGCTGCCACATTCTCAGTTTTCTCTCCAGGAGAGAATGAAATGTGAATCACATTTGCTACCATGATTCCCACTTTCCCTTTCTGTTTCTTCTCCACTTTACAGAAGTCAGGCTGAATTCTGAGATGCTTGGCAGAAAGGGATGATGGGATAAGATCAATCCTCAAAAAGCATACAGAAGGCTGGGTAGAAGGCACACACCTGAGAAGATCTCATGGGGGCAAAACCAACAGAGACAAGGAAGCAGACTACTGAGTGAGCTTGATCTGACCTGGGCAGGGACTTCAGGCTCCGCATGGTAGCATACAGTTTAAAACCAGCACTCAGCAATCAGAGGTAGAGGTATGGAGAAAATGAGGGTAGCCTAGGCTACCAAGCATGAACCACTCTCTAATTACTACGGAAACAAATGTTCTCAGTGCTTTATGACAAAGGAAAAAAATTCATAACAACTCTATCTCACTACAACGATAAATGTATGTATCCAAGAATTATTTTTAAGTTCCAGATCACATCACAAATGCTATTTTGGGATACCTCTTTCCTGCACGCAGAATACTCTAGAACTGGGATTCTCAAGCTGTGTGTTGTGACCCCTTTGGGGGTCAAATGACCCTTTCACAAGGGTCACCTAAGACCATCTACGTTTCAGATATTTACATTACAGTTCACAGCAGTAGCAAAATTAGAGTTAAGAAGTAGCAATGCAAATAATTTGTGGTTGAGGGTCTCCACAGCGTGAGGAACTGTGTTAAAGGGTCGCAGCATTAGGAAGGTTGAGAACCACTGCTCTAGAACCTCTCATTCCTTGGATCCTTTTTTTTTTGAAGGTTCTAGGGACAAGAAGTACTTATTTCACTCACGCTGCTAAGCTGAACGATTAGAGAGAGAGAACCATAGTTTTGGTGGGAAAATACATAAGCAGTTTATTGAAAAGTCAGGATTTGATTTATTGCAAACAAAACAGTGCAGTTTTCCATTTTATTGTCTCTACAATTGCACAGTCAAACTGCGTATCCCAAGGCTTTTGGGTTATTCAATGCTTTTAAAACATCAAGCCCCCTCTAATCTAAAATGGAGTCTCCGAGCCGACGCTCTTCTACTGGGAGCTTCTCTCTCCCATGGTGGAGTATATTTCATTTAGGAAAGGCCCTTGTCAGTTGCTTCCACCCTCAGAGGAGGCAATGGGCCCTCTAATTCCAGGACCATCAAAATATTTATTTCAAAGAATTTTGAAAAACTTCATACCCCTCATACTTAAATTTTTTTTTGACATTTCACTTTGTATAATAAATGTAATATGCTACAATTTCTACTGTGTTATAAATACTGGCACTTAACGCTAGGACATTGCTCTTAAATCTATCCACTTAACTCAAATAGCATGGGTGTTTTATGTGCACTATCACCAACAAGTTGGTTGCCAAACTGCCAACTAGCCAACTTGGAATGAGTCTGTAGTTCTTTCCCAGTGGTGGGGAAGTCTGTAGCTTACCTTTGTCCACTCAGACCTGAATTTCCATTTTACCTCTCCCATAGAATTTTATCTCATTACCTTATTACTCTCGTAAGTTTTTACCAACCCCCTGAAACATAATTTTCTACAAAAAAAAAAAAAAAGAGTGTAAAAGTAAATGTTTTAACTTCCTAGTTTGCTGAGACCGCTAAGTATTTTATCCTGGCGTGCGTCCTTAAAGTTCCGTTAGAAGTCGGTTGATCAAAGCAATGCGCGCAGTTTCGACTTTTGACAAGTAATTGTCAGAGATGGTATATGAAATTTTATTGGCGATCTGTTTTAGGGGGCACAGCCTCTCCCTAGAACCAACCTCACCATGTCGCTGGCTGACACCAATAAGGCAGAGTCCAGGAGAGGAGCCTAGCCGGAAAGACACCCAGACACCCACCGACAGCTGTGTTTCAATTGTCTCCCAGTTGGCTCCCCCTTCCAGAGGTCAAGGATCCTTAGCTTCTTTTATCTCTGTTTCCTGTCTCGTAAACTGGAGTTAACGGAATATATGTCCTGTTTCCTTTTGAGGGTTGTACACAGTTTCACCCACGAAAGATGTAAAATGAGGAGTGTGAGCTTGCGTGAGCACAAGACCCTGGTTTGATACGATCGTGTAAAAATGATCAGTAAGCGTTAAAAAGAAAATACAATTGCTAGTTACTGTTATAAGGAAGTGCCCTTTCTTAAGTTGTCTTGCACAGCATCATATTTACATTTAATACATTTTCATCATATTTACATTTAATTTACATTAAAGTACCCCAAGTATTAAACTAAAATTCATTAAAAAAAAAAAAAGAAAAACATCAAGGTCCTTAGGGACCTTTGAAGTAATCTTTAAAATGAAATTAAAAGATCCTTAATAAACCTAAACGATCTAATCATGACTTCAATGGGAAGATAATTTCAGGTAGGCGCCCAGGTTGGGACCATAACCCAGGAAAAAGCAACCAATTAGTCACTTAGGAATGAGCTTGTGAATCACAGAATCACACCCTGTGTACACACACCGGGCAGCTCCTGGCCTTAGGAGCCTGTCCTTCCTGGCTTTTGATGGTGTGTGTGTGTGTGTGTGTGTGTGTGTGTGTGTGTGTATCTAGAGTATAAACACATACAAGGAAGCAGCAAAGGTAGGAGAAGAGAGAAAAAGAAAACACAGAGATCCAGCATGTTTGAAGTCTCCCCATCTTGACTCCATCAGACCGATCCCCTGGGGAACCAACAAAGCCAACAGGCTTGTTTGCAGTGAGGCTGGGTGGGTCTCCGCCAGAAGTGGAGGGTGGCAGCTCTCCCCCACGGCCGCACCTCAGCCCGGCTTTGAAGTTGACCTGAACAATTCTCTCATTGAATGTTCAATATTGCTGTGGCTATAATTTAAGCTTGAATCGGGAACAAAGGGTTTTACTATTGAGTAAATCCTCTATGAGAGGAGGCTGTCTGTTTACAGACGGCCACCCTCTCTTTCTCCCATTTTGGTGGTACAGACATGCACACACACAGATACATACAGGCTCACCCAGAGACACACTCATACACACAGACACACACATATGTAGACACGCATACATGCGCACACACAGACACACACACAAATGCACACACACACTGGCTTTGAAAACATCTCTATGCAGAGCAGATCAGCAAATACATCTATGGCACTAGGGCTCACTGCACAGGCTTCACAGTGGCAGGAGTATGAGAAAATGATAATCCTGTCTCCATGGCCCCTGCATCAGCTCCTGCTTCCAGGTTCCTGCTCTGTTTGAGTTTTTGTTTTGACTTCCCTTGGCGATGGACAGTGACCTGAGAGTTGTAAGCTGAAATAAAGTTTTTCACGATAGCAATAGAAACCCTATCCAAGACACTGCTCAACTGTCTTCCATCTGACATCACACCTGCTGCCTCCTCTCCCTTCTGGCTCACTCCAAGCACGCTAGAAAGCCCGTCTCTTCTGCAGGGTAACCTTTTCTCTCTTCTCATTCAACCCACTAGGAAGCTGTACCTCCCTGACGAAGGCTCTTCTTTATTAGAGGGACAGCTGACTTCCAACTGACGTTTAATCACTCCACCCTCTGTTTCCAGATCATATTAGTTGTGTCTGGGTGCACCCCTAGATTCTATGTCTCCGCTGCAGACGTCATGGCTTATGTTTACATTTTCCAACATGTACCACAACACTGGCCACATAACCAGTTAATAATGACTTAGAGAAACGATTGCATTGATGCGGATGGAAAGCGTGGTGAGCAGAGGGGAGAGCTGATTGTGACCATCTCATAAGGAATTTTATTCTGGCGCATTTTATAACAGTGAAAATGCTATACATTCGGCGATGGAAATACACCGGAACCCAACGCTATCCGAATGTCAGTGACTGGAATAGGGAAATGCTGTGTAGGAAATATTTATCCTACTGTTGCTTGAGGAAGAGAGAAAAGTCTGGTGTAAATAGGAGAGGACGGGGCGGAGGGGGGGGAGGGAGAACCCCGCCTTAGGCCAGTGAGATGGCCTAGTCGGGGAAGAGACTTGCCACACCTGGCAACCCGAGTTTGCTCCCCAAAACTCCCATTAGGGAAAGAGAGAATCGACTCTCACAAGTTGCCCTCTGACCTCCACACATGATATGCCCTTGTGCATGTGCACGCATGTGCACAAACACACACACACACACACACATACTCATAAAAATAAATAAAAAATAAGTGGAATAAATTTTTTTAAAGTAGAATATCCCATCTCCTAAGTGATTTTAGGGGTTCCCCACACCTTTACCCATGTGTGGTTGAATTTCAAAGCACATGGCCCTTTGTGCCTTTTCTTATATGTTCCTATACCATAGATGAGCCTGTCACACTGGCGGGCAGAGAAGAAGCAGAGGCGTATTGAAAATAAAAGATATCTCCGTATGCGTGCAATCTGGGAGAAGAAAGATGAATGGACTCACTCTGGGTTGAATTGTGTTCCCCCCAAATTCATATGTTGAGGTCCTAAACTCCAGCATTGACCTTCTTTGGAAAACTGAGGTCATTTGGTAAGGCCATAACCCAAGAGGATGGGCACCCTAATAAAAAAAGAAACATTTGGAGGCATTTGTAAATATAAAGAAAACCACTTGAAGATGATGACGGTTCGTCTAAAACTAAAGCGTGGAATAGACGCTTCCGGTGGAAAGGATCCAACCCACCAATCTCTTCTTGCTCGCAGACTTCCAGCCTCCAGACGGGAGACAGAACCTGTCTGCCCGAGCCATCCCTTCTGTGGTGCTTTGTCACTGAAGCCCTGGCAAACGAAAACGGGAACGGAAGAGATTGTGTGAACCCATGAAGTAACGACTTCCCGAGATGGAATTCCTTGAATTGCACAGATGAATCTGACGAAGGTGAGAAAAGGCCATTGATTTAGTTCCTGGCACTAGCCAGCAGATGGGGCTGTTGATTGGACAGCTTTCTGTGGAAGAAGGGCAAAAAAACCTAGTCTGGGTGGATCTCTCCAGCCTGTCAAGCATTCTCAGGTGATGGAGCCAAGAAGCCAGGATGCAGCAATGGTGAAACATACAGATTGCTACTCAGCTGTGGTTCAGCATCCCTCTGTGTTTCCTGGAAGGCTGGAAAAGCAGGGACAATATTTCCTGTGATTCTAGTCCATACACGCAAGCGGGGGTTCAGTGTTGTAGCGGACACAGAAGCTAGGATGTAAACCGCGGAAGGGTTTGTGGCCAGATGTGCTGCTCTGTTTGCATAGCATCTGTTTGCACAGATAACATAGGAAAACGGTCTTTCTGGCTTGGCATGGTGGCACATGCCTGTGATCTCAGCACTCTGAGGCATGCTTGGGTTACATAGCAAACCTCTTCATAATTTTTTCCTTTCCTTAAAATGGTAGTAACTTTATCCTTTTAAGCTTACTAAAGAGTGGCATACTACATTTTCTAAGCCAAAGTATGTACAAAGCTTGTCTCTGAATCTCTGAGGGCTGGAGAAATGACTCAGTGGTTAAAGAATGTTCAATGCCTCTGTGAGGAGCTGAGCTTGAGTTCTCAGAACCCATATAACACTGGGCACTGTTGCACGCAGCTGTAGCGTCAGCGTCCCTATAGCAAGAAGGGAGATGGAGACAGAAGAACCCCAAAGCTTGGGGGTCAGTGAGCCTGGCATACACAGTTCAGAACAACAGAAGCCTGTCTCAAAGTAGGTAGAAGGTGAGGACTGATGGCAAGGGCTGACCTCTGGCATTTACAAGCACACCATTGTATTTGTGCTCGCGTGCGCACACACACACACACACACACACACACACACACACACATACACATTTTTAAAGGTTTTTTTGTGTGCAATGCACACCTCTAAATCTGGGGCCTAAGAGGTTGAAACAGTAGGATTTGTGCGTTTAAGGTCAGTTGGATCTACACGGCAAGATCCTGCCTCGGTCATTCAATCAGCCCATCTCTGTCAGCAGGTGTGTTTCTGTTTGTCTTGCGTTATAAACCTCCAAATGTGAACGAATTTTAATATAAGGATACTCTAACAGTGACAAGACACACTCACAGGTAAGATTTACTTGATCCTCAGAAGATCTGTTTTCTTGTTTTGAGATAGTTGTTGTTGTCCGTACTTTACAATGCAGAAAACTGAGACTTGCAGGGTTTGCTACATGCCCCAACTCACACACAGAAGGAACAACAGAATTAACTTTAGAACCTATTTTTTTTTTCTATCCACCAACTCAGCCTTCTCCATTATTAAGTATTTCAGATCTCAAGAAACAGTTAGTAGAGCATAAGGCTTGCCATCCTTGGCATTTTAGTAGTTTCCTGTCCCATTCCTCATCGGTCATACAACGCCTCTGAGATTTTATTTTTTAATCTTTAAATATTTGAGATGCATTTATTTTATTTTCTGTGTAGGAATGTTTTGTCTGAGTGCACATATGTGCACCATGTGCATGCCTGGTGCCTGCGGAAGTCATGAAAGGGAGCCAGGTCCCCTGGAACTGGAGTTATAGATGGTCGTAAACCACGGTGTGGGCGATGGGAATCGAACCTGGGTCCTACACATGAGCAACAAGTGATCGTAACCTCTGAACCATCCCTCCAGGGTTTCACTCTGCAGCCCTAGCTAGTATGGAATTCACAATGTACAGCAGGCTGTCCTGGAACTCAGAGATCTCTGCCTGTCTTTGCTTCACCAGCAAAGACTAAAGGCATGTGCCACTGTGACCTGTTGGTCTATGAAATTTTAATAGGTATCAAGTCATTAAATATACAATTCGTTTTGTGAGTAGAAAATCTCTTAAGACGACACAGAACTGACTCGAGTGTCTCTAACCTGAACAAGCTTCTAACCACTCCTGGCTATGGAGTACAGAGAGAGTAACACTACCTCCTAGCCCCAGATGTGATACATTAAGAACTAATGCAGATCTTTGGGGCCAAGTAGGCCTTAACAAATAGGAGTGCTGTTATTCCCAGTAAATGAGAGAATTTGGAAGCTGAGCATGCAAAGAACATGTTTTCTCTGAAGCAAATGTCTAGGTTCAAGGTCACGGCTATGGACTGCCTCCACACCCACACAGGCAGCCGGCTTGCTCAGGGAGTGCCCTCACTTCCCACTGGGCTGTTTGAAATAAGTGGAGTAGGAACATTCCTCTCCCAAAGGGGCACATTTCTCTCTGGCTACTGCGGCCCCCTCCTAGGGCTTTGTGCCCTTTGAGGACACAGAGTGTGCGTGTAGGAAGAGAGAACAATTTGCTATAAAGATTCCTGGTGCGGATCAGAGGCTATTTTACCGTAAAAGGAGCAAAACGACGCGTCTTCTCTAATGTCAACCAGATGATTCTCTCCTTTGCATTGTTCAGCTTTTGCTTAATAATCCCAAGGAATTTCTGAGCACCAACAGGAGAAATCTTGGCGCTGTCCTCCGCGCTGCCATCGTCAGCAATGTTTGCTGGCACCAGCACTCTGGCTGCACCTCTAAGAATTTCAGAATTCCATGTTGTATAAAGCCCTCGCACACTGAGGAAGGCATCGTGGTTTACCCACCGTGTATATTAATTGACAGAGTTTTAGAACTGGATGTGTTGACTTTAGGGGTCAACAGGCTTTTTCTGTAATGTAAGTCAGGGGTGTGGGATAGATGATCCTGGCTTGCATGTGCCCCCCAACAGTTCCAAGTATGTTAACAAGTTTAGCCTTTGGGAGGACTCATCTCATGAAGACTCTTCAAAGATGAATGAGTCAGCGGAGTATCACAGAACGACTTCCTTATGAAATGAGCTCTCTGTCTCGTTTGCTCTGTCTCGTGGTCTTAAGCTTTCCACCAGGTGACAGTGCAGCCTTGGGGAGGAAGGTTCTGTGCTCTTGGACTTCCCAGGCCTGTGAAGCAAAGTGAGCATCTATTCTTTGTAAATCACCTAGTCTGTATTTCACTCTAGTAACAGGCAACAAGCCCAAGACAGCATGGTGTGCTTCAATAAAATGTCACTGTTTCTGGGCTCATGGGGACCTGCAGCAGGCCCGTGGTGCCTGTAGCTGGCGGGAGTGTCTCGTAGCAGAGACTACTACAGTCCCTCTGCACAGAGACTCACCCGGTTTTAACCTCCACCAATGTCTGCTCAGCCTGTCAACCACAGTGAGAACCTCATGTAGCCATACTCCTGAGCATCTTGTGAATTGAAAGTCCATTGGAACCTGGCTGCTGTGTTTGCATGTGTGTGGGGCGTTGGAGTCGAACCAGCTCATTTTCCAGACTGATACATGACACGCTATTGCTCTCTGGCACTGGAGCTATTTTGAAAAGTGTGGATCAGGATGAACTGTCAATGGCAGGTGGGGTAGTGTGATAAAACGGTTACAAGAACAATGGATTATCCAGTTGCAGCTGGAAACATTTCTACTTTTGTGTCCTTCATTTTTCTCAGGAGACACTGACCTTGGTGCTGTGCCAGCCTCTGTGTGACCTGAGCAGTAAAACTGGAGCCCATTCCTGACTTCCTGTCACCACCATGAGCCTCAGTTAGGCCTAGGGCTGATTTGGGTGGGGATGGGGGAGGTGTGTGGTGTTACATGTCAACATGGGTGTGTGTGTGTGTGTGTGTGTGTATGTGTGTGTCGGCGGGGTGTCTTCCTCTACCCATCTCCACCTTGTATTTTAGATGGAGTCTCTCACTGAATCACAGGTTTACTGGTTAGGCTAGACTGTCCAGCCATCCCCAGGACTGGGATTATATATGTATACCACTATGCTAGGCCTTTTTGTGGGTGCTTGGGAACCAAATTCAGGTCCTTAGGCCTTCACTGCAAGCACTTTGTGACTGATTAACCCCCCCTCCCAAGTCCTCGGAGCTGACTTTTAATTAGGGAGCACTACATGGGAGGTTTGCTGTTAAGGGTTTTGTGTGCCTTGTTCTGTATTTTTCTGAAGTTACGTAGGTGGACACTGGTATATGACTGTGGTCATTAGGTTAAAACCTGGGAGTGTTCTGACTGCTCTAAAAGTCAGGCCACTGCTATTCAGAGAAAACATCAAGCAAGAGCTCTGTGGCTTCAGTTTCGCCATTCTGAGGCACAGATTCCCCTCTTACAGCTCCAGCTACCAGAGGAGCCCTGTGACTCACCAGGTTTACACTGCAGCTACCCGCAGACCTCAGAAATGTTGGGAGGAATCTACTTCCAACATTTCACAGGGATAGTCATTTCTAAAGGGATTGTCCTCTAGGATTTATGGACAGAAACAGAGACAAATGGAACAAATCACAGAAACTTCAGTAGACTAGAAAAAGAGAAGTAAACCTGAACCTGATGTGGTCGCACATGCCTATTATTACGGTACTCTGTAGACTCTGGCGGGGAGATGCTACACAGTGATATATGGTACCAATTTAAAACAAAAAGCAAGCAAACAAACAACTCCTTCCCTCCCCCAAAAAACTACAAGGGCTAGTAGTTTGGATCCAGCTAGATGGATCATTGGATAAGATACTTACCACCAAGCCTGACAGCGTTGAGTTCCACCGCATGGTGGAAGGAGAGCAGCACCTCATGAAGCTTGTCTTACTACATGTGCCATAACACACATGCACCCCGCTTGACACAAACACACATGAAATAAATACATAATGTAAGAAAAGTAAGACCTACCGATGTATCTCAGTGGTAGAGAGCAAGGCCCTGGGTTTGAGCCCCAGTATTTCAAAAATATCAATCAATTGAACTTGACCTCGGATGCTTGCTTCAGCAGCAAGGATATAAAAAAAAAAAAAGAAACAGATCAAGTTGGCTCTGTGCAAGGGTGACATGCAGATCCATGAAGCATTTCATACATTCATGGTGGTGGGGAAAGTGGGGATTCCTGTGCAGAAGAACGAAGACAGATCCAAATCTCTGAACCCGAACAACAATTAATTCAATTCAAAATGGACCTTTATGTGAGGTTTACATCCACTAAACTGCTGGAGGGAAGCAGAGAGCACGCCGAGATGTCTATGCAGGACAAGGATCTTGAAAGGACTCCAATAGCTTGGGAGATAATAGCAAGAATTATGTCTGGCATGGTCACGCCGGCCCGTGATGCCAGCGTTGGGTAGGCAAAGGCTTCCGTGTCAGCAAAGGTGTGTGTGTGTGTGTGTGTGTGTGTGTGTGTGTGTGTGTAGACTCCATGAAGTTAGAAAGTTTCAAAACCAGGGGTCTTGGCTCATGCCTATCTTCTCTGCAATGGGGAGGCTTAGGCAGGAAGGCTGGCAGGACTGTGAGCCCAGTCTGGGCTATACAGTAAGTTCCAGACTTGCCTAGGCTACAGTGAAGCACTGGATAAAACACAAGGCAAACAAAGCAAAAACAAACAAACAAACAAACAAAAAAACCCTAAATTAAACCAAACTAACAAAAACCCTAAATTAAACCAAACTAACAAAAAGTCCTCATCACAGTAAGGAAACAGCCCAGCATTTTCCTTCAGGAGGAGACAAAGTGTTCACTAGCTATGTAGCTGACATCAATACCAGATATTCACCTTTGAAACGGAAGTCCCTCCCATAATCTGTATGCATATTAATTTAACTGATAACTGATAGTGAGTTGGTTGTGAGTTTTGTTTTTGTCTTAGTACAAACAACAACAGCAACAACACAGTTTATAGTCAAAGACATCTGGCATTCAATAAAACATGTTACAGAAATCCATGAAGTGTTGTGCCTCTGACAAATGGCCCCAAAGTGTGTCAACTCTCTTATTTGCCACCCAGCCTCAGTAGATTTCCTTATACCTTATACCTTCCATAGCAGCCTGGTTGCTTTTAATAAAAATTCTTTATTCGGTCTTCGTGGGTAATAATGCAGAACTTCTTTTTGGTGAGTGTGCGCATCTGTGCATGGGTACACATGAGTGCATATGTGCATGCGAGTCTGAAGTTGACAGTATTCCTTATCTGCTGAGCCATCTCCTTGGGCCCCAAAACTTACATTTTAAATGCATTCACAGCCTCTTGGGAAATTATTGGTATTTTGATTTGTACGCACCCAATTACAGCATTCAGCACAGTACTTCCTAATGCTACTCGTCTTTATTTTCCATTACCATCTTGTCTCACTACCCCATCCCATAAGCAGTAAGTTATGGAAGAACCTTTAGTGCTCTGGAAAGGGTAATTCTGGTTCAGGGCCTGTTCAGTCACTAATTAGCTATATGTCTGATGTGTCTTTCTGTGTCAGACGGAGGAGATGTTTTCTTCACCTTTATACTGGATCAAGTCAGGTGATGGTAGCGGTGAAGGCCCCTTGCAGTTACCGTGTTCTGGAATCTGATGGAACAGGTAGATAGATCTTAGTTTCCCTCTGTAATTTTCCCAATCGTGGATAACTCCCAAAGACAACAGACAGGGAGTCTTTAATGGTACACTTGATTACTTCCTATATTTTTCTGCATGATGGTCAGGGTGATTTCTGCCCTTCAAACAACCACACAAGACAGAAAACAAAGTGAGTCGTTGTATCTGACTGCAACCAGTTTCTAGCAAGGATGTCAACAGCGGTGCTTTAAACGTGCCCTGCTGAGGTGCCGGCTGTGGTTTGCTAGGGGCGGCTTATCTGGATGCTCACGGCAGCACGTGCTTGGACTTGATACTGTGAGTTTCTTTCAGTGTCACCAGAGACAAGCTCCCTTTGTTCGCTTTAAGTGATGATCATCTATTTGTGATTTTCTTCCTTTTTTAAAATCTTAAACTTTGTGCTTTCCTGGGTGTTGTACACCAATAAAAGTATATTTGTCTTTTATTTGACTTAACCTAAAAGCACGGCAGGGAGTGGACATTAAGATACCAATAGATAGCACCCACTTTGAGCCCGATTTATACCGGTCACTGGATTTCCTGGAGGCTTCTCATGGAGACCAGATGAGGATTCTGTGTGAGATGTAGATGCTGAGGTGGCTGTCAGAGATGGCAGAACCAAAGCTGGATCCAAGCTTATGGCTTAGGAACGGTGCTGAGGATGGAACCCAAGGCCTCCTTCAAGGCTGACAATTGCTCTAATCCCATAGTGCAGTTCCAGCCCAGGCCTAAACCTCTCCCTTTCAACTTTAGATTTTGTCTGTGCGTCAGGAATAAAGGAAGTGAAAATGTGAGATTTGAGCAAGCATTTGACATTGTGCTTTTTGCTTCTCTATTTTATTTGTGTGTGTGTGTGTGTGTGTGTGTGTGTGTCCTCTGTGGCAAGAAGAGGGTGTCTGATCCTTGGGCGCTAGAGCTGCAGACGGTTGTTAATCACCCTAAGTGAGTGCTGAGAACCAGACTTGTGTCCTCTGGGAAGAAGAGCAAGGGCTCTTAACAAGGGCTCTTAACAAAGGCTCAGCCCTCTCCCCAGCCCCCACTTTTCCCTTAGGTTAAGACAGAGCTCACCTCCTCTTTTCTGTTACGGGTTCATTTCATGTTTTAGTCCAGGAAATGAGCTACTCAGTGGATTGTTTGCTTTTCACACCTTTCTGGCACTATTTCAGATTCTTATGGCATTGCAGAAGTATCTGCCCAGAGGCGTCCCATGGAGGAGACGGAGAGAGAAGGCTCAAAGATAAATGGCATGAATGTGCTGCTGCAGAACTGCTAATGAAACCTGCAACAAGAGGAAAAGGCAGAGGGTGTGACTTGTTGGCAAGACTATTTAGTTCCAAGGATCAAGAACTAAAAATACAAAACAGTAAAGAGGTACAGATTATGTCTTTAAACTGCAAAAGGAAGAGAGACTTGCCAGAAAAGAAAGCAAAACAGTTTTCCAATGCTGAGCACTTGTTTGTACAAACTCACAAAGAAAGATTTTCTTTTCTTTTTTTTTTTTTTAACTTTAGAGTATATTTTCTTTGGACGATCAAGTAAGATTACATTCTACATTGGTCAAAGTCATCTGAGATTAGGGCTTATCAGATATAACCCTTACAATGTAGTTATTTTTTCCACTTCACAGTATGCATTTTTTTAATATTTGGTTGCCAAATTGCTTTACCACTTTTGTAGTGAAGTTTTACACTTTTATTTTCATTACCTTTCTCTCCAAGGAGAGAAATTCCACTTTGAGAAGAACTGGTATGAAGAAGGAAAGAAATTAGGCTCTGGATTTAATTTGATTTCTTAAGTTCTCAGATATAGAAAATGTTTCTTTCCAAAAACTACGCTAATTAAATGATTTATGATCACAGAAGAAAAGTGTAACTTCTAGAATAAATTTAGGTGAATGAAGAATAAAGTGTAGAAAATGTAATATATTTAGAGAAGAGAAAGAAAACACATATAAAAAGTAGGGGGCTGAACATAGTCGTGCACACCTTTAATCCCAGTACTTGCAGAGGCAGGTGGATCTCTGTGAGTTCGAGGCCAGCCTGGTCTACATACTAAATTCCAGGAGAGCCAGAGTGACATAGTAAGACCGTGTCTCAAAAAACAAAGTTGAGGGGCCAAGTGTAGCTAAAAGATAAGAGTCTTGCGTTGGATAAGGTCTGGGTTCTATCCTCAGCACGAGCAAGCAAATAAAACCCAAGTTAGGCAAGCAAGTACTTTAGGGTGAAAGTTATTAAAACAAAACATTGATGAGTGCTGCCTTTGGGAAATCAGCTTTAACAGAAATTGGGGCACAATTGCTACTTTATCCTTCTCTTCATTTTCATCCATTTGTCCCTCAAGCGAAGCAAAGTAGTCTTTTCCTGGGAGAGAAAAAGCCACTGTAAATGCTGTAGAAGGAAGGACACGCCTGCCCCTCTGCGACCCGCGGGGCCTGCTGAGAGTTGGTGGAGTAGTGGTTTGGAACCCCCCGCCCCCCCCCCCCCGGCTTCTGTTCAGCGAGCTGGGAGTCGGGGTGCACGGGGAGCACCGGAGCGCCCTTTTCCTGGCCGCTTTAGGTGCAGACAGGCAGTGGCTACCGCGTCCCCGGACTCCGGCCGGCAGAGTTCGCAGCCCGGCTGCGCTCCCGAGCACCTGCTTTGCGGCTCCGCGGGGAGGTCCGGGGCGGCGGCGGGGAGAGGCGCCCCACCTGGGCTGGACCGCCGGGCGCGCAGCCAGGGCCGCCGAGGGGCGGCGCGGAAGGACGGAGGGCGGAGGGCGGGGGCTGCGGCGGTCGGAAGAGCGGAGCGCGGGCCGGAGGCTCGGGCGGGGTGCGCTCGCAGGTGCCGCGGCAGCTCCGGCCATGCGGAGCCTATGGATGGTGCTGTGCGCGCTGGCGCGGCTGTGGCCCGGGGCCCTGGCTGGCTGCGCGGAGGCCGGGCGCTGCTGCCCTGGCCGGGACCCAGCCTGCTTCGCCCGCGGCTGGAGGCAGGACAGGGTCTACGGGACGTGCTTCTGCGACCAAGCCTGCCGTCTCACCGGAGACTGCTGCTTCGACTACGCCAGGGCGTGCCCAGGTGGGTGGCCGGACCCAGGGAGGGGTCGCCAGCCATGCAACCCGGCCAGCAGGCGGAGGCCAGGGTGCGGGTCCGCTAGGAGCCGGGAGTCTTCTGGTCGCTTCCAGTCCAGCCCAGTCTCAGCCTTCCAGATCCCAGCGCCCTTAGTCCGATCCCTAGGTTTCCCAGTCCCCTCCGTCTAACATCTCCGAAGCACCTCGTCCCCTCTAGGACATTGTGGGGTCACCTCTGTGGATGAAGTCTGTGACTCGAACTCCAGCTGCATAGGGTCGCCTGGGGCCTGAAAAGAATGGCTTTGGAGGTTTCCAGGGGTGTGTCCCGGGTCAGCCTTCACCACACTCATCCTGTCAACATCATAGATAAAGTTTGGGCATAGAGGAGGAGGAGGAGCGCAGGAAGGTGTAACTATGCCACTGGGCATCAGGCTTGTCCTGGGATGGGCCTTCGAGTTCTCAGAGGTCTGAGGTTGTGTTTCATGGTAGGGACCTCCATAGTGAGGAGGTTTTCCATGATCTCGGGAACTATCCTTAAGGCTTTTTTCCTCTCCTGGTCTCTATAGTGTTTTAATCCCACTAGCTTTCTTTTAGAGTGAGGCTTTTTCTCATTTAAATTTCGTGTAATATGTCACAGTTCGTTACCCCTTCCTAGAGTTCAGTCAACTCTGGTTTAATTGAATATAAAGGTAAAGGAAGATATGGGAAACATGGTCCTGAAAAACAATCTGTGCCCGAGAGAAGTCAGCTTCGGAAACAAAAGCAGCTATGTGCTGCCTGCTAATCACATCAGTCCCAAAGCATCCTTAAGATAGGGCTGGTACTCATTGGTCCCCACTCGTCCTAAGCTCTCCTAGGGAGAGGACCCTCAGGGCTGTGCCACACCCGGAGCCAGATGCCCAGAAGGGACAAGGCTCGGGGTAGGCCAGTCACCCAGACCCAATAATGGAAGAACATAGCTGAAAAACTCAAAGATTTGCTGACTGACTGATTGAGAACTCATTATTTACCTGTGAATAGGGATGCTCTTTGGGGTAAGTTTTCTTGATTTTTGTTTTCCTGTCTCAGACTAAAAGAAGCTGGAAAAGTCAACTACTCAGGAAATGTAGTGACTCTGAGCCATGTGTCCCCACCCCTGTAAGCACCCTAAACTGTATGTCTCTACTTCTGGCCAAATAGCTCTTTCAGGAGGGGCTTAGCTATATATTAATTACACAGTTCCTGTAGCCCAGAGTCACGGGAAGCCCAAGGATGGAAGGGCACTGAAGACAGGTTCTCTGCTCCTTAGGAAGTCATTGTTTCCCAGAAACACACAAGAAGCCACATGTAACAGAGTACGCTCTCCTGCGAGGGACACCATGATAACTAGGAATGGCTAACAACATGATCCCCCCACCCCCACTCACTCCCACCAGTGTCCTTCTATATAGAACCAGGGTTCATCTGCCCTTCCATGTTTTATGCTCTGGTACTTCTTCTGTATTTTTACTTTTGCACTTCATGGCCCTACTTAAGTGAAATAGAGCCCCATAATATCGTCACAGTGGATCTGATAGCCGAGAAGTCTACTGCATGGCTAATGGGCACTGACATGGTGGACGGAGGGATGAGTCGTGTTCTGAAACAGCAGCAGAACAATGTAGGTTTAACTTGTGTTACTTGGAACTGCGTACAAGTGAAAACGTAGTAATCATTTCTGGAATTTTCCGTTTAATATTTTTAAACAGTTGTTGATACTGGATAGCTGGGATCATGGACGGTGGTATTAGGGTGTGTGTGGGGGGGGTATTACCAAAACAGTTCATATAAGAATAGTCTGGAAGGAAACACTTTAGAAGACTTGTGGGAAGCCTCATAACGTCTCAGTCCATGAGGGTGAGGGGATTATAGTGAGAGGAACTTCTTTCTTTCTTTTGTGTTTTCAAGACTGGGTGTCTCTGTGTAGTCCTGGCTGTCCTGGAACTCACTCTGTAGACGAGGCTAGCCTTGGAGTCACAGAGATCCTCCTGTCTCTGCCTCCTGAGTGCTGGGATTAAAGGCAAGCGCCAGCACATCTGGCTGTAATTGGCTTCTAAGACACCTGACGGCGCTCGGCTGAATGAAATAAACACCTGCTTTTTAGCCCAGGATACAGAAATTGTAAAATCAGTTATTCGGGACTGTGGATTTATTGGATAAATTTAGGAGATTAAGTGAGCTTACCATCTTGTGAGGCACTCTGAGGCAAAGCACAGCAATTATGTGCGTGGATGAGGGCTACGGGCGATACAAGGGCTACGGAACTAAAGCCAGAAAAGGGAATGATATTTGATGGGATTTAAAAGCAGATCCAGGAGTTCTAAACGTACTTTCTTAGGGGTCGACAGGGGAGTTGTAGGCTAAAGAGAAGCAGACTTGGGACCAAAAGTTCCCTTGATGGCACATGCTCCAGTCTGAAGTTTCTTGTGAAGAGAAGAAGGAAATAGAGGCCATCGGAAGCTGGCCGCTTCGTGAGACTGAGCCTGCTTATGCATTGCAGCTAAGGAACAGAGCCAAGAGCAGGGCGGAGCGGAGAGGCAGGCTGACTTACTGTGGTCAGGGTTGCTGTGGGCCTGCCTCCACTGGCTGGAGCTGAATTTGCAGCAAGAGTTGCCTGTGTGAGGGCAACTCTTTGGCGGAACACCTCTATTCTCTTGGGATTTTCCCCTCCCTTCTAGTATTTATTATCTGTTTGTGATTTCCCACTGCCCCGCTCGGAAACAGCCATCATGCCATGATTTTGTCCCTGAAGTCAAAGAATCCTGAGTTTAACCTTTACTCTGCCATTTACTGGCCTTATAACTTTGGAAAATGTATGCCAATCTCTTGGGGCTCAAAGGATCTCACCACATGTAAAAGGAAAAAGACAAACCCACCACAGTAGCCAAGTGGCTACTAGAGGTTAATACCTAAGAAGCCCAGAAATTCGTATGTGGCAGGCGCTTAGGTAGCAAGCATACCACCATCCGCTCTTGCCCTCAGTGGGCACTAATGTGCATTTCAATTACTTAAATATTTAAACAATAATTTCAAGAGAGCATAGTATAATTATTTCTATTTGTTACTATTAAATCACAAGTGTCTACTCAGGCATGGTGGCAAACACTTAAATCCCAGCACTCAGGAGGCTGAGGCAGGAGGATCTGAAGTCGAAGGCCTACCTGTTGTACAGAATAAACTTGAGACCAGTGTGAAGTAAATTAGTTCAAAATTACACCCTCAGGATGTAATCTAATGCTAGAACACTTATCTGGTATGGGTGTCTTGAGCTGATCACCAGCACCACAGTTTATTTTTCATTTTTGCAAAAATTTACCCTCGACCCTGAGGAGAGATGACACCCAAGTAAAGTATGTATATTTATGCTTATCTTATGGACATCTGCCTATGATCAGGGAAGTCCCGAAGTTTGAAACTTATCTGACTCAAGGATATTGGGACACGTGTGGTTGTCCCGTGTTACCGTTTCACGAATGTCCAAGCTGAGATACCGAGGGCTCCCATTCCCCCAAGTCCATATGAATGAGGAGAGGGCTAAGACAGGAAAGTCTGATCCCAGGTTGCTACAAGCCACCTCTTTTGATGGGGTTTGTGATGACTACATACACATTCCTAGATACAGCAAGGTTCAGTAGTCTAGAGTCCCAAGTTACTCTGTGCTCAGAACCATCTCACCTTTGAGTCTCTTCTTGCCCAAGGTTATGCTTCCTATCCTTGTTTTCTGAAGCCCTTTGGTCTGATGGTGTGTCTGATGTTATGAAAATGTAACTGTGTCAGTATAACTAAGCATGCTGATCCTTCCGCCCTCGTAACACATTTCCGGGAGGTGTCACAAAGAGATGGACTACTACCATTTCTTTATCTAAGTTGCAAGGTTTTATTTTTCAAAGTTGAAAGTTTTTTCCCCCTCTTGTGTAAAAATTTAAAAGAATTACTCCTGGAGACCTTTAAATGAAAGAAATACCTTGATTGGGCAAGTAAAATGAAATAAAATAAAAATATTATTGGACCTATAGAATAACGGGGCTGCCAAAGTCATTCATTCTGAAATGAGTTACCTCAAATGATAACATTCTTATGATGGCCAATAGGGAGAACTTCATCAGCTGGGCGGTGGTGGCAGTGGCAGCTGTGGCACACGTCTTTAATTCCAGCACTTGGGATGCAGAGGCAGGCGGATCTCTGTGAGTTCCAGGCCAGCCTGGTCTAAGGACAAGTTCCAAGACATCCAGGGCTGCACAGAGAAACCCTGTCTGGAGAAAAGAGGTGTGGGGGGAGGGGGAGAAGGAGAAGGAGAAAAGGAGGAAGAGGAGGAGGAGGAGGAAGACGGAGAGGAGGCTGAGGAGGGGGAGGAGGGGGAGGAACTCCATCATTCCTCACTCCCTGAGTGATCCATTATCTCACTCCCTTGTGAGGTGAGTCAGGGGTGTGCTAGGCCAACAGTAGGGACATGGATGTGTATTCTGTGTCTGTTTTCTGCTGCTCCCTTACGGTGTTTGGTGGGATCACTTTCCAAATCAAGGTCTAGCATTCAGCTCCACATCCCGTAAGCCACTTCCACAAAAACCCAACCTAAATGTTGAGTTGAGTTTAAACAAAGAAGAGAAAGATGTCACTGAGTTTCCTGTACTTATTAAATCTAGGCTTCCTTCCCTGGAAAGGGGTGGGATGATACCATCAAATCCTAGCCATTAAGCAGTTGACCAGCTTGGAGTCCAGGGTCATCGTGTATCAGCCTATTAGGTAACACAGTGACGGAGCCCATTAGCAGCTGGTAAAAGCAGATTTGAAGAACCAGAAAATTGAATTTGAAGAAGGAATATTCTAGCATGTTGTCTATAATGATAAGCTTTAATGGGAAAGGGGCAGAGCTGTTAATGGAAAAGTTCAAAAGGAAACGTGTGTCCTTTTGACGTGTAATAAATCTGTCAGAAGTTCCTGTACTTCTTATAACCTCGGGGGCCAAAGATCGCTTGTGTTCTACAATGAAATCCAACTCAAATAATCAGACGTTCCCAGGAGAATCAAGAATAGAATCTTCCAGTGAAAGACAATAAATATCCCAGACCAATCTTCTAGCACAAAATCTTACAGAACACCTTTGTATTGATATAAATACATTTCAATTCCTTTTCTATTTTGTCTTGGAATGAAGCCATGGAGGTACTGCCTTGGAAGCTAGAATTTCTATTTGTCTTCATGAGACTTTTATTTGTCTATTTATTTATTTTGAGGTGGGCTACAAAAATCTTTGTGTAGGCTGTTCATGGACTCCTGGGCTCAAGTGATCCTCATATCTCAGCCCTAGAATGTCTGGGACTACAGGGACACCCTGGTTCTCAGCTCCTTACGGCGATTTGGAAGTCAGATTGGAAAAATAGTAATTAACTTTTTTTTTTTTTTTTTTTTTTTTTTTGTCAAGAACAAATCTTAGACAATAAGAATAACAATTGATGTGGTGAATCTTGAAGACTTCAATAATGGTACCAAACCAAACAAACAAATGCTAGGCACGAGATACAGATTTAAAGAATTTCTGAAAAGCTAAATTCTGTCAGAAAATACTTCCCAGTGTCATCTTATAATATATGGATAAAGACAAACTCAAGGCCACAGTATTAAATTTGGAGTTAGTAATTTGGCCAATTTTTATATAATAGTGTTGCCCAAATTTTAAAAATGGAAACAAATGGTTTTTTTTTTCCTTTTTCTTTTGGTTTTTCAAGAAAGGGCTTCTCTGTTGTAACTCTGGCTGTCCTGGAACTCACTCTGTATACCAGGCTAGCCTCAAACTCACAGAGATCCACCTGCCTCTGCCTCCCGACTGCTGGGATTAAAGGCATGCACCACCACCACCTGGCTGAAACAGATGTATTTTAAAATCCAGATAGTAAATGCTGTTTAAGTTTAATACATGGAACTCCTAGCTAGACTCAGGGATGAAGAGGTCCGGAGAGGAGGTGAGGCAAAGGAAGAATGAAGGTCAGAGGGGTCCTTCACAACCAGCTACCAGACTGGGAGTCTCTTCAAAATGTCTTCTGGAGAGTTGCTCTCTCTGATTCCTTGATGACATGATATGGACTGCTCTGTTTGGCCATACCCTCCCTACTGTATAGGTGGAGACCTCTGAAACAAGTTTCACTGTCTAACGGGAATGGCCAGGAGTTCCCAATCTCCCTGCTTCAGCCTTCAAGTGCTAAGATGACTGGTGTGTGCCGCCACATCTGGCTATTGCTCAGTTAATTTCTGACAAGGGCGCTAAGGTCATTAGAAGGAGAAAGGATGGTCTCTTCAGGGGGTGTTGGGGAAATCAGATATCCAAATATGCAAGTGAATGGATGCTTATTTCCACAGACAAGCACTAAAGCCAGTAAAAGACCTAAGGAACTATAAACTTCTAGGAGAAATCATTGGGGAAGTTCTTCATGATGCTGGTTGGAGTTTTGAGTCAGTACACAGATATGAGCCTAAGGCACAGGCAACCCCAGCAGCAAAAATAGGTGAGTCGATCTTCAGTGGATTAAAAAAAATTTTTTTGCACGAAAAGACGTCATCAAAGAAGAAAAAAAAATACATACCACGGGGGTGGAGGAAAATATGTGAAAATTATCAGTTCGACATGAAGTTACTATTCGCCCTACAATTCAATGGCAACGGAAGGCTAAAAATTCAATTCACGAATGGGCAAAGGACTTGACTAGATCATCCTACATGATCCACAGATCGACAGGGTCTCCTCTTTTTGATACATCATTCAAACGGCAAGGGGTCATTAAGAGATGAGCAGAGCAAGAAGTAGCACATTTCTGATTCCCTGAAGGGTGCGTCCATGGTGGATATGGAAACGAAGGCCAACGGGGCTCATCTTGGGCCTGAAAGTATGGACACATAATACCCACGGTTTACAGATAGAGGATGCTTTACGATATGATAAAAATTCTGAACTGCGGATTGTGTGTACACTTTTCACACCAGGGATGTATGTTACTAAATATGTCTTCCCCAAGCCATGACGTCTCAACTACAGTATGCTCGGGAAACCCATTTTCACGTATGAGCTATCAGAAGTTTTCAAAAAATCAGAGGGATGGCATGTCAAAAGCGCAATGGACTTGAGTACGTGGGCAACGGGGAAACAGCATCTCATTTTGTAGAAAAGGAAGTTTTGGTGTCTAGCTCAGGGACACACCTGTCATACCAAGATTCCAGGGGCTCAGGTGGCTGCCTGGCGTGGCGGCGCACGCCTTTGATCCTAGCACTTGGGAGGCAGAGGCGGGTGGATCTCCGTGAGTTTACATAGCGAGTTCCAGGACATCCAGGGCTATGTGGAGAGACTCTGTCTCAACAAAACCAAACCAAAACAACAAAAAACAAACAGACAAGAGGCTCAGGTGGAAGGTGTCCTCTCCCTTAGGAGTTGGAGGCAAGCCCGTGGGTGGTGTAGCTGGACACCAGTGCGGTTCTATTTTTAGGTTTTTGTGGACCCTCCACACTGATTTCCATAGTGGCTCGACCAGTTTCCACTCTGGTGACGACAGTGGAGAAGGGCTGCTCTACCCCCACATCCTTGCCAGAATTTTTACAGTCGTTTGTTTTCTTGATAATAGCCATTCTCACTGGAGAATGATAAGATCTCAAAGTAGTTTTAGATTGCATTTCCCGGATGGCTAAAGACATTGAACACATTTAAAAGTATTTATTAGGTACGTGTGTATGCTTCCTTTGAGAACTCTTCAGCTTCATAAACCATTTTTTTAAATTAATTAATTTATTTATTTAGCCCAAGATCCGTAGCATTCATTAAATTGGCGGAGGGGTACAAAGGGAAACAAATAGGAGAGGAGGAGATAGCAAGGCCTGGGAAGACTGGCTAATAAATGAAAACACTTTCGTCTTTCATCTCCTCTGGCCCCTACTGATGGAAGGCAGTGCTTGGAGCCTTTCTCGGTCTTGCTATTTGTTATCTCAATGTTCAGCGTTCTAAGCTCTCTGACTATTCTAGGCACCGGCTCTGTCCAATGTATAGTTGGCAAAAATTCTCTCCTGTTTTGTAGGCTGCCTCTTCACTCGATGAACAGTTTCTTTTGCAGTACAGATGCTTTGAAATTTCATAAGGTCTCACGTTGTCGGTTTGGGGCCTTATTCCCCGAGTTCTCTTCAGAAAGTCTTGGTGTGTGCCTGTACTTTTAGGCAAACTCACTGCTTTGTCTCGTAGCCATTCCAGAGCCAACGCTGAGATCTTCCATGCACTTGGAGCTGATTTTCATTCAGGGTGAGAGATAAGGACCCAGTCTCATTCCTCTGTGTGTGGATACCTGATTTTCCCGGCATCCTTTGAAGAGCAAATAGGTGGAAGAGCGAGCAGATTTTATGTGAAACCAGCAGGGTGGGGATATGGGCTGATACAGGATGTCTGGATGGATCCGGAACCCCTTTGCCAGAGGTTGTGGACCTTTGGGGGAAGGTTAAGGGTGGTCCCTGGTGGACAGAGACATTTAGGCTTGTTTATCCAACATCTGTCCTCCTGTTTGGGGCAATGTCACCAGCATTACCATTTGGGGGTACGTGGGGCTTTTGGACCTGACGGTTCATCTTTTTGTCAGTGCGTATTTTTGCTTTCTTTGTCAAAAATCAGGTGGCTGTGGTTACCAGGGACTTATATCCGGGTCCTCTATTCTATCCCACAACACCTGTCTATTTTTTTGTTGTTTTAATCACTGTTGAGCCACATGTCTTACCAGTACATTTTCTATGAGACCAGCCGGTAAGTACTGGGATTATTGATGGGTGAGGTCCATTTTTGCTTTTGTGATTACTTTCTCTCTGTTTTCTACAGTGAATGTATATTATTATTAAAAACATCCCCAGAAGAGAGGGAGAGGAGATGGAGAAAGGGTGGCTACAAGGTTTAGCGATATACCAGGTATTGTTAGGAGAACTCTGTGTGTTCTGTACCACAGCTGGGTGGCTGTGGTGGTTAACAGCCTTCTATTCCAAAATGCCTATTAGTTCCACATACAGGAAATGCTAAGTGTTTGAGAAAATTGATTTACCAATGACTAATCTTATCATTACACATTGTGTTCATGCATACTGTCTTCCAGAAATATGTAGAAGTCAAAGTATAATCTGGAAAGAAAATCATGTTATGATCAAGGGCAGGGAAAAGCTACTATTAAGTGGAGAGAGAGAGAGAGCGAGAGAGAGAAAGAGAAAAGCAAGGAAAAGAAACAAAAAGAAAAGAAAAGAGAAATTGAAACAAAAGGTCTGTAAGCCCAGGAGTATGAGGAAGTATCCTGTAGCAATTTGCCTGGGATGCATGTCCCTGGCCAACCCTCAAGATCCTGGGCCTCCTCAGGAGTATCTGATTATCAGATATCAACTATGAGGGTAAGTGGAGTTCATGTCTCTGGGACCTGCCGAGAATGTGTCATGGCTAAGTTTTCAAAGTTTACACAAGCTGGATAGACTGCGCTGTTTGTGTGGGGAGGAACTACCTGGCAGGTTAGCTGGGTTTACTCAGGTGAGCATGCTGTTGTTCTGTTTCCCAGCTCGCCCTTGCTTCGTGGGAGAATGGAGTCCCTGGAGTGGCTGTGCTGGTCAGTGCCATCCCTCCACGCGTGTGCGCAGGCGCTCAGTGCAGCAGGAGCCACTGAATGGAGGGGCACCCTGCCCACCTCTGGAAGAGAGAGCCGGTTGCCTGGAGTACTCCTCATCGCGGGGCCGGGACTGCGGGCACTCCTTTGGTACTGATGTGTTCATGGCTTGCTGCCTTTGTTGCTTTTGATGACTTCTGAGCACTTCCTGAAAGGTCGAGTGTTGTGCAGGGAAAGTTCCATGAAGTGCAGGGAGTGGGGTGTGCCAGTCTGCCCAGAGTTGATAGGAAGTTCAGGAAATGCTTATTAAAGGGATGAGTAGCCAGCTGCAAGACGCCCCTCTCCCCTGCTTCCCTCTGTGTTTTCTGCGTTTGTTTTGAAGGGAATGGTCCATTGAGTTTTGCATGGATTCAGTAACAAACCGCCTGAGTACGCCACCAGCTGACTGGTCGTTTTCCCTCTTGCTGAGCACTGAACTCATACATTAAGGAAGTACTCTGTCACCGAGCTAAGCACCCCACCACGGAGCCACACCCCAGCACTCACACACATCCATATGGTTTCCCTCTAGCGCTCACTTGCATGCCTATGGTTTTCAGCTAATCAATCAAGCTGGCGACAGAGGGTTTTAGACAGGATGACGACATAACACGCAGGAGAGCAGTCATCCAGCCAGTGTAGCCATTTCTCTCCCACTGTGATTTCTGATTAAACAGGACTTTTAGCTTACACACTCACAAACACGGAAATGGAAGAAAAGTGATATATCTCTAAACAATGGTAAATGATCTTTTGAAATACTCCCCTCCTCAGGCTAACTAGACTGGGGCCAAAGAGAGCTTGTCTGGGTCCAGTGGCAGGCATGTACGCGCCAAGCTATTCCATGGCAGAAAGCAGAAAGATCATTAAGTCAAGAGTTCAAGACCAGTTGGGATGACATAATTAGACCCCATCTCAAAAAAAAAAAAAGGAAAAGAAAATTTGAGAAATGTGGACGAGATAATGAAGGTGGGTAGGAAGCTGGCTCACTAACACACCGGAAACTATGTAAGTCTCACAAGGAAGTAAGCAGAGGCCAGCTCCCATGTGTTGATCTGGATTGATTCCAGCAGGGCAAAATGTTGTCTTTCCTGGGTAGAAAAGACCGTATGTTTTTCATAGGAACTGGAAAATTTTATGTCAACGTGATCTTTATCAAGCAATTTCGTTCTTTCTGGGTTTTTTTTTTCCCACATACAAGTAAGTGTTTTTTTGCTGGGAGTCAATTTGGTGCCAGATGTGGGTTGTATGCTGTACAACGGGGGTTATAGTGGGAAGGAGAATGTGACCCAAAGTCTCGGAGATAGGAGGGACATGATGATCAGATGACCCCAGGAAATCAATCCTAGAAATTTATGTCTCTGGTAACATCCCCAACTGAAAGCAAAGCAATCAGTCATACAAGGAGCTGTAAGCAGGGATGGTACGGTAATTCCCTTTAGTCTTGATGGACAGGGGTTTCCTTTAGAGGTGAGGCCAAGATATCCTGAGCTGCCCGGAAGAGAGGCCGGTATGGTTAAACCGACGATCAGTCATTGGTGGTTTGAAGGGTGGATCAAGGCTAACACAGGACCACAAGAGACAAACTTTAGTGGGCAGTGCTTGAGCAGAGTATATGAGAGGGAAACCCTTACAGCATGGTGCACCTGCATCTGGAAGGGTGGGGGTGTTATCTAGAGGGGAGGAGGGTACAGGAACCCCCAAGCTAGAGGGGCCAGGAGAGTGATCTTAGTGCTGAACTCCACAACACTCGGGGTGTCTCTGGATGAGGGAAGTCTGAAGGGCAATGGTGGCCTGGCGTCTACTATAAGGCTCTGTCTCGTCAGTGGCCAGTGGATATGGCGATTGTGCCACAGGTAGGCAAGCAAGCCCTGAATGCCTAAAAGGCTGCTTGTTTACCTGTCTAAGCTGTGTGCATTCATGTGTTCAGGTGCACACACACGTGCACGTGTGAGTGCATGTGGAGGTCAAAGGATGAACTCAGATGTCATTCCTCAGGCACTATTTACCTTGTTTTTTCAATGATACATCTCACTGGCCGGGGACTGACAAATTAAACTAGGGTGGCTAGCCACTGAGCCCCAGGGGTCTGCCTCTCTATGCCTCCCCAGTGCTGACATTCCAAGTGTGGACCCTCTGTCCCCACCATGTCTGCCTGTTTTTATATGGGGTCCTGGGGTCAAACTCAAGCCCTCAAGCACTTTACAGACTAAGTTATCCTCTAAGCCCTTGTTTGGCTATATAAAAAAAGAAAGAAGGAAAGGAAGAAAGGAAGAAAGAAAGAAAGAAAGAAAGGAAGAAAGAAAGAAAGAAAAGAAAAGAAAAGAAAAAAAGAAAAAGAACAAAACAAAAAAAAAGATAAAAACACCAATTGACTGTGGAAAGTTGGGGGGGTTGGTGCCAACAGGCTTTTGAACTAGAGAGGACTCTATTTTTAGATTCTTGTCTTTTTCTGAAAAGTCCTGGAAAGCCATTGGAATGCTTTCTGCAGGGAAGTTTGAAATCAGATCTGCGGTTGCACAGGCTCACCGTGGAGGGCTGCGGTGGAGGCCTCACACGGATGCAGTGGTCACAGTAAACTCAGGGAGCTGTAATTCTGCAGCTCCAAAGAGGCTGCTCACAGTCTCTGCTCATAGAGCACAGTTCACGCTCAGTCTGGGCCCTCTGCAGAAATACAACAGAATGGGCCTGGCAAGATGGTCGCTGTCTGACCATCGGTTTTTGGTGGCTCCTTAAGACCTAGAGTCTACCTGCCATTAAGAACACCTGTTCTTGAATCGTATTTGGCTGCTGAAAGGAAGAGTTTCTTCCATACAGAGGCTGTTGCACACCACTTCCCAGTCCTGAGTCCCTTTTCGAAGGACAGTGTGGGCAGGAAAGTCAAGAAAAGGATCTGCAGCACACGCTGAGAGCACCAGGAACCATGATTATCATACACCCAAGGGACATTGTGCCCCCAGGAGAATCTGGCCCATACTCAGACCTCTGGACATCTCTTTTCTGCCTGGAGGTGCCTACTTCTCTGTCCGGAAGCTCCAGATGTTCCTCCTCTAATGTCCTCATCCACCTGCTCCCTAATCTCCCTTCTCACAGCTCCTGCCAGCACGCACCACTAAGGATTTGATGCAACCATCTTTTTCTCTTGCTTCTTGAAGCAGCCAGTGGCCTTGGTTTAACACTTGCGAAGACGTCTGTGTTTACACTCCTTTCCTGAACACATAAGTAGCACCATCCTAGCTTGCAAAGAAGAGGGAAATCTTCACATTTTAAATCCTTACTTTGGTCCCCAAGGTTACCCTTTCCCCTCAGGATGAATTGAAGTGATGACTCTAATCACAGGCTGGCTGCAATGGTTCCTAACACGAGATCCTGAGCCAGGAGTATCTGAACCACTTAGAAACACGTTAGAAATATAAGTTCCTGGGGCCTGACACAGACCTATAGGATCAGAATACCTGGGTGGGTCCAGAATTGTGTCTGAGTTATAGCAACCCCTCCTGGAGTGTCTGGTGCACACTAGAGTTTCAGATTATCCCAAGCCTGGCCTCAGACCTCTCTCTGCCTGTGCCATGGTTGGCAAACGTTTCCGAAGCATATCTTCTTTTGTGATAATTGTGTGAACAAAGGGGGATCTGTTTTCTCTTCCAAAGATCTTTCCAGATCTAGTGGCTAGTGAGGCACAGTCACTTTTTGAGAGGGAGATAGAACACGCAAGGTTCCCTCACTGTTTGTTTAATCAAACAAAATTCCCCCACCCTAGAAGCAGCTCAGTTAAAAAAAAAAACAAAACAAAAAAGAAACATCATTAGTGTTTGGGGAATGAGGGAAGTGAGGAGTGGTAACGTGAACGTCCAGTCTGGTGGCTTCTTCAGGGTTGTTCCCACCAGCTCCTGTCCATTCAGACTCCGAGAGCCTGTGTAGAGGTCTCAGCAGGGGAGTACAGCAGCTCTCACAGCCTCATGGTCCTCCTCTATCAGGAGAGGGCTCCTCTTCAGCTGAATACACAGCTTCAGAAAGGGTACACAGGGAGTGTTGAGGGAGGAAGGAGACACCTGCCTAGCAAGCCAGGTCAACAGAACCAACTCTAGTGATCAGTAGGGTGACACTCGTCGCAGTCAGAGCTCGCTGGCGTCCTCATTCGTTTGGTTATCTCTAGTTCACTGAACACTGAGTACCCGCGGCACGCCTCAACCGTGGGAGAGTTTAGAGAGCCAAACCCTGACATGTACGCCACAGCTCGTTACAGCTCAGGCTGGTCAGTGCTGTGCTGCAAAGAGTCTAGGGCTGGAGTTCAATTCCTGGAACTCACACGATAGAAGGAGAGAACCAGCTCAGGCAAGTTGACCTCTAACCTCTACACACTCACTGTGGCATGCACTCACCACTACTCCCAGTACATAAATAAAAAATGTAGGGGGAAAAAAAGATTCTCAGGTCGATGTGGGAGGGAACACAAGCCTTATTTAACTCATGGCATAGTCATACCTAACATTTTTCTTTATTGTTTTTTGGAGACTGGATCATGATCATGTAGCCCAGGCTGGCCTCAAACTATATAGCTGAGGATAACCTTGAACTTTAGAGCTTTCTTCCTACAAGGGATTGTATTACAGCTGCTATAATAAATTACCAGAGACTTAGTGGCTTAAAATGACCCAGATTTTTTCTTACAGTTCTATGGGATGGAATTAAGCACAGGTCTACCTGGACTGAAGTTAATGGGTCAGAAAGGGCATGTTCTTTCCTGAAGGCTCTTCAGGAAACCCTTTCAAGTCTTTTTGTGAATGAAAGGGGATTCCTGATATACAGGAGCAGAAAGCCTAGCAGGTGTACCCTCAGTTACGTGAGACATAAATGTTGTAAGGGGCGAACAGAACTTGCATATTTAGCTGAGGAGAACTCTGAGCACAGCGTTGAAGGTATATCCATGATTCTTCTTACTGCTCATAGTAAAACAGGAGAAAAAAGAGATAGAGAGGGAGAAGAGACATATTTATTCTTAATGGAATCAGTATTGTGAGTTAGCTAATTCTCAACTTACCAAAATGGCAGAAAGGTGGTGAAATTAGAGATTTATTCTTAGGAAAATAAAAGAAAGAAAGGAAGAAAAAAAAAACCAACCACTAATAGAGTGGCTGTAAATTCACTTAATATCTCAGAAAGTTAAGTTGCCACCAACTTAGTGACTTAAACAATACAAATTTATTATCTCTCTTTTTTTTTTTCCTCTTTAGTTTTTCAAGAAAAGATTTTTCTGTTGTAACTCTGGCTGTCCTGGAACTCACAGAGCTCCGCCTGCCTCTGCCTCCCCAGTGCTGGGATTGTGCGCCGCCATCGCCCCGCACAAAGTTATTATCTCACCGTTAGTTGTATAGGTCAAGAATTTGACAAGAGGTTTCTCTAGGTTACAGTTGAGGTGTCAGTGAGCTGCATTCCTTCCTGGGACCTAAGGGGCCTGTCTGTTTTTTTTGTTTGTTTGTTTTTAACCTGTTTCATCTTTTGATGTTTGTGGACCTAGCCTTTAGGCTAAACCATCTCTTCAGCCCATTCTTTCATCTTTTGGAGTCTAGCTACATTTCTTGTCTTCCGGTTCCTTTCATCTCCACCGCCAGCAACACTGTGTCTATGTTTGTCTTTTTGTGCAGTTACAGCCACCTCTCCAGATTTCTTTAAAGTCCTTTGTGATTCCTTAAGGAGACCCATCTAGAAGGTCTAGGAGAACCTTCCTATTTCAAATTCAACTCAGGAACAACTTGCATTCTGTGTGTATATTGAATCTCTCTTTGCCCTGTAACAGCACGTTATCACACCTTCTGGAGATAAGGATTTGGACATCTTGAGCATGGGGGGTGGGAAGCTTATTCTGCTAGCCACAGGGAATGGGCAAGAACTTCATCCTTGACTTACACACAAAGACAATAGCGTTCTGGGAGGTGACCGATTGTGCAGGGTTATCAGAGCTTAAACCTGGAGCCCGTGGCTACAAATCCTATTATTTCCCCTCCATATTGTCATCATTAAAATTATGACTACAGAGTCTGGTGACTAAGTCAGAATATAAAAGGCCCATGAAGCCAGCGAACAAGATTTACCCTCTTCTTAATGAGTTCTTCTTGTTTGACTTAAGGCATATGATTATGTTTTCTACTAAACACAGATATAAAAAACTAAATTGTTGCACGTTACTGAGGTCCATGTGCATTTTTCTTTCCACAAAAGACCAGTGTACATTAGTCTAAACTATGTTTCCAGATAGGGGCTCTTTGCCAACTTTCTCTTTTGTTCAATTCTGTACTGTATCCACAGAGCAATGATCCTTAAACCTGCTTTTGTGGCGTGCCCTCGTGTCAGAGGGCTTATGAAATTCTCAAAGCAAATTTCGTTTACTTTCATGTTCAAAGGAAATATGCGCAGTGCCGTGCGTGTGCGTTTTTTTTTTTTTTTAAAGAAGTAAAACTTGTCGTAAAAATGAACAATGGTAGGTTCATAGGTTGCCAAAAAGTTGGCAAATGGCCTCCTAACAGACTATATTCCATTTGAATATTGCTGCCAACAAGGGAAAAGGAAGGGGACATCATTTATGGAGAGACTGTGTCCTGGGGCACCAGCTAGGCACTTCCACACAGAAGCAGAGGTGGGACTGCAGGCAGAAATAACTTCTAAATTATTTACAACCCTCAAGATATAAAAATTAAACTTGTGGGTTATTATTAAAGAATGGCTTCAGTTCAAAGCGCTACAGGCCATCTGGCTCCTGGTCTGTGTGCTGAAGACTCAAGCATGGGGGAAGGACACTGCTGGATCCAAGCCCTGCAGCCGCTGGGGTGGGAGCCGCCCGGATCCTGAGTAAGTGGTTTGCTTTTAAGATGTGCCCTAAGCCAGAGGTGTTAAAGCTCAGGCAAGAAGGCTAGGAGTTCAAGACCAGCCTGGGCTACATCTCAAGACTCTGTCCCAAAACAAAGAAACAAATAACAACAAAAACTTATAACACAGACTATCAGCAAAGAAACTAAACATGGATATGAGATCTCCTGTGGTCCAGGCTGGTCTTGAACTTACTATGTAGCCAAGCATGACCTTGGACTTCTGATTCTCATACATCTATCTCCAGAGTGATAGATTATATATATGTACCACCAAGCTTTTTTTTTTTTCCTCAATGCTAGGGATAGAACTCGGGACCCCACTCATATTAAGAGAATGCTCTACCGACTGAGCTACATTCGAAGCTCCTGGACAGTAAGTCCTAAAGACCAGAAGGTGGAAGCCAGGCATGGTGGCTTGTGCTTAAAGTGCCCGTGTTGAGAAGAAGGAGAAGGGAGTCTCCAAGATCTCTAAGAGATCAATGGCCACAATGACCAGCCGGTCTCACTCTGGTGAGGGTCTCTGGACCCTGTCTCAAAAGACAAAGTAGATAGCTCCTGAGGACTGACATCTCAAGTTGTCCCCTGACTTCCTCACTCACGCACATGCACATGCACACGCACGCGCTGATCCTGGCTTTGTCTGTAAGAACTGAGTACCGCTTCCCCTTTGGAAAGGTCAAGGCCTTCTGAACTGATACATCTGCATTTGCAGACACTGCCCTTGTAGTGGTGGCTGGATTGCTGTTGCTGCTGCTGCTGCTGCTGCTGCTCCAGACAGACTCAAATCCAGGGAAGAGAAGAGTCTGAGGAGTCAGATAAAGATACGGGATTTAATCTCTTTGAATAATCCTCCAATACTACCAATTCTGCTGGTTTTGTTTGAGAACCATGTAAATAAAGGGTTACTTCTCTTAAAATTGAAAGAAAGAAAGAAGTAAGAAGAGAGAGGTGAGGGGGAGGAAAAGAGAGAGGAAGGGAGAAATAAAGAGGAAAATAAAAGAATAGGAAATCTGAAAAAGAATTAAGCTCTGCCATCTTGTGGCAGTCAGGTGCCAGGAAAATCGGTGTGTAGAGCAAAGGTTTTTCTTTTTCTTTTTAACTAGCAAGCTAGATAACCGAGGTACTACAGCAAAAGCAGACCAGAGGAAGTAGGACCTGTGTGTCTTGGTGGCCATTCCCTGTCTCCATCCATTTTCTCACTGTAAACCACTTATGAAGCGTGTAAGCATACCCAGAGTACAGCGATGAACGAGGCAGAAGTCCGTCTGCCGGAGTTGGCAGCAGATGGAGTCAAGAGCTTTGTCAATAGATACTTCACCAGACTTAGGGACGGAACAGGAACAGGCAAGACACAAAGAACAGTCAAAGGAAGAGATCAGAGGAGCAGGGAGCATTCCTGCCTCCTTTTCTTTGGATGAGATGAGAAAAGGAGGCACAGGAATCTTCCTTTCCTCCGGGGTTGTTGGGACTGGCTGGGTAGCCGTACCAGGGCCCTGTGCAGGGAGCAGAGCTATCAGGCTGTGGTTCCCAAGAAGCTGGGGAACCCCACAGTTTCTTCCCTTGCTTCTGTTTTAATTCATTCTCACATCTTCTGATCGTTTTCTCTCCTTCTTTCCCCTTTCTTTCTTTGGTCTCTCATCTGTTTCTGCTGCCTCTCCTCCTCCTCCATTTCTTCTTTCTTTCTCTTTCTCATGCCATAATCTCTATTACCACTTTCTTTTCTGTTCCCCCTCTCCATTATCTTTTATTTTCTGCCAGCTTTTCTTTTTGGGCTCCTCTCCTTCCTTTACACATTCATGCCTGGAGGCAAATGTGCTCCAGAGGTCTGTGGCTCCCTGTCTAGATTCATGTGAACACTGATTCAGCTTGCTTCAGAAGATGCTGTGACAGTCTCCCTTGATGGGGAGCCACTAGGATGTTTGGATTTGGAAGCAGAGACCTCAGACAGGCACAGAACCCAGTTTGGGAAACCTTACTGAGTACTTTGGCTACACGAATACAACATTATTCTCCCTTTTCTAGTTCCTGCCTTTATAACTAGCTCTGCATTCAACAAGAAGAGATCAATACAAGCCGCATCTCCACAGTGGTCCACACACACAGAGGATGCTGGGTAATTTGTTGCTTTAAAATTACAGTTATGTTTTCTCTGTCTTTCTTTTCCTTTCTCTTCTTTCTCCCCTCCCTCCTTACCTCCCTTTCTTGCTTCTTTTCTTTTAGGTTTTTTTGAGACAGAGTTTCTCTGTGTAGCTCTGGCTGTCCTGGAACTCGATCTGTAGACCAGGCTGGCCTTAAATTCACCTGCCTCTGCCTCCTGAGTGCTGGGATTAAAGGCATGCGCCATCCTTCCCGGCTTTCCCAGTCTTTCAAAAAGAGTGAATTTGGTTTGACTTTGTTTTCTTCTTGTTCATTAACTTAGGGTAAAACACGAGTTCACTGTGAGTTTGCAAAGTATTCGTCTTCTCCCTGGCTTTATGGTGCTGTGGTTGTCTGCCTCCAAGGCTGATCTCCCCCGCACAAACAAATACATACAATGAGATGGTGTGAGTTGAATAAATGCATGAATGCTCCTCTGAGAGTCTTTCATACAGGATCTCACCATGTAGTGCTCAATGTTCTGGAACACAGTATGTAGATCAGGCTGGTCTTGAACTCACGGAGATCCACCTGCCTGGGATTAAAGGGGTATCCCACCATGCCAGCAGCTTCTGAGAGTCTTCTCAAACTGTTCTGTAAATTTGAAAGTGGCTTCTCATCGGCACTGCACGCACAGGCTGGAAGGCACCTCCATGTTCATCCGAGTCCACTCCTCTTCCATCAGATAAGGGAGACTTAGCGGCCACATGTTCAGATCCACAGGCTTCTTACTAAAGATGAGTTATTGAACCTCAGACCTTTGCACACTTGTAATCCTTGCATTTGGGGTGGGGTGGAGTTAAGAGATCCAGGATTTCAAGGCCAGCCTTGAGTGACAAAATTTAGTTTGAGGCCAATCTGAGGCCTAAGTTTGCTATCTTAATCTCATGTATGTATGTATGTGTGCATGCATACATATATGTATGCTGGGCACAGTGGCACATTTGTAATGCCAGCATTGAGAAGATCGAGGCAAGAGGATTGCTACTAAGTCAACTTGAGCTACACAGTGAAACCTTGCCTCAAAAAGTAAAGAATGATTAATATTTACCAAGTCGGGTTGACATGGCTCCTTAAGACTTCCCACAGTGTTGGGCTACTTCTAAGTATAGTAAGTGACTTCTTGACTTCTTTTGTTCCAGATACTGTATGGAGTTCAAGACAGAGTCCCTGACTCCTCACTGTGCTCTGGACAACCGTCCCCTGACTCGATGGATGCAGTATCTGCGAGAGGGCTACACGGTGTGTGTGGACTGTCAGCCTCCAGCTATGAACTCTGTGAGCCTGCGTTGTTCCGGAGATGGTCTGGACTCAGATGGGTAAGGAAGGGCACCTGACTGAGGGCTTTCCCGCTTACCCCGAGGACCTGTCTCTGCAGGATGTGGGCAGCGAGTCAAAACTGTCCAGGGACCCAAATCCAGGGCTTTGGTTCTCATTATGGGACTCAGAGGATCTCTGAACCGGAAATACGAAGGGCAGTTTGATAATTGGGATTCATTTCAGATGAAGCTCCCCAAAGACTACCAAAAACCTGATCAATACAAAGATACTGTAGAACACTTGAATCTGAATCTCCTGGGTTGGAGACTTAGAATGTGTATATACTTGGTCCTACTTCTTAGGACCAAAAACCAGAGTTTTAGTAATCTCTTAAGGTAAGGACCTAAAACTTTTCCTATAAAATGTCAAAACTGGTTATTTTTGGATTTTCATCTAATACATCCTTTGTCATAATTACTAGCTTCTTATGTTGACCATGAAATCATTCATTAATATTATTTAAGCCTTGGCTTTGTTCTAACAGAACTGCATTTGCGGACACCAAAATATAAGTTTTGCCATGCGTTGTGAAATACTATTCTTCCCAGCAATCAGAAGGCAAAAGGCAGGCAGATCTCTGTGAGTTCGAGGCCAGCCTGGTCTACAGAGTGAGTTCCAAGACAGTCAGAGTTACAACGGAGAAACCCTGTCTAGCCAAGATAGCCTGAAACTCACTACAGAGGTCAAGATAGACCAGAACTCATGGCAATCCTCCAGACTCAGCCTCCTACATACTGGGACTACAAACTCAGGCTACCACACCCAGCTTAACTCTTAAAAAAACATAAAGTTTGGGGCTGGAGAGATGACTCAGCAGTTAAGGACTTGTGTTGCTTTTGCACAGGGCGTGGGTTCTGTTCCCAGCTCACAACTGCTGGTAACTCCAGCTCTGGCTTTTGGGGTTCCTGAACATACCCACACGTATATGTACATAATTAATTAAATAAATAAAATCTTTTTTTAAAAAAAACCCATAATGTTCATTCATTCTTAAGTCCATTCAAAAAGAGCGGTGGGCAAATAAATGGTCATACTGTGCTGGCCCGGCCCGGGTGATCTAAACCCCAGTAATGTTTCAGATCTGCCGTGCATGAGGTGGGTTTCTGCAGACATTGCAGACATTGCATCTCTCTGCAAGCCTCTCCCAGCCCTGCACTCACTCCTAGTTACACCTACTAAAGCCATTCACAGCTAGGAAAAAGAATCATAGGAGCAGCTATGGACAAGGACCAATTTAATCACACGCACACAATGGTTTTCAGAATGTCAGGTGTAAGTCGTAAAAATAGATTAAAAGTAAAATACGGGCCTTTCCAGTTAATCGCTCTTCCCATCAAGTTTTAATATTTAATAATTTGGTTCGTGTTTATTAGTCACTTGTGCCTAGCAGTCTCTGTTGAGTTCACCATACGAGCAATAAAAATGAGTAAGGAATTCATATCAAATGAAACTTAATATTTGGATTCAATGTTTTTCTGAATACCTCATCTCTATTTTGACTTGAAATGAATTTATAATTCAGTTTGTACCCAATAAAGAAAGCACTTAAACCTTGGTTACTATATGAGTGACTTAATGAATAATATTTTTAATTCTCTGGCTTTGCTCTCTTTGTACTTCTTCCATTTTCCTTTATGAAATCAAAGAGTTGGAATGGAATTAAAGTGGTCATTTGGCGAAACCCTCCTGACTTAAACATATGTAAAACATCACCGTCCTGTACGTAGGACCTGCATTCACCTGGGAGAAATCCACAGGGGCGCCCGACAACTCTCCGAGCATGAGTGTCCCTGGATAGGGATGAGTTGGTAACTCACACTGATAGAACCCAAGAAAGAGAAATCTTTGTGACTGTAAAAAAAGGGCTGGGGGTCTGGAGAGATGGCTCTGTGGTTAAGAGCACTGGATGCTCTTCCAGAGAACCCGGGTCTGATCCCCAGCACCCATGTGGCAGCTGTAATCCCAGTTCCAGGGGGATCCGATGCCCTCTTCTGGCCCCAAGAGGCCTACATTTGGGCAAAACACTCATACACATAAAATAAAAAAAATGAATAATTAAAAAAAACTGATTTGTAATGTATTTTGAAACTGTGCTATCACTAGCTATCTTAGTTATGGCTTTGATTCTGTGATAAAGCACCATGATCAAAAGCATTTTGGGAAGTAAAAGGGTTTATTTAGCCTAACAGCTTAGAAGGGAAGCCGGGGCTGGAACCTGGAGGCAGGAGCTGGAGTGGAGGCCGTGGAGGATGCTGCTCACTTGTTTGTTCCCCATGGCTTGTTTAGCCTTCCCTACAGCACCCAGGACCACCGGCCTAGGAATGGCTCTTCCCACACTGAACTGGCTCATCACATCAGGCATCAGTCTACAAAATGTACCACAGGCTTGTCCACTGGGCAATCTGATGGGATCATTTTCTCCATTGATCCATTGAGGTTCCCTCTTCCTAAATGGCTCTAGCTTATGACATAACACTAGCCAGCACATTATCTTTAAAACCACCACCACCACCACCACCAGCAACAACACATTAGGCCTAGAGAGATGGCTCAGCGGTTAAGAGCACTTGCTATTCTTGGAGAAGCTGAATTCAGTTCCCAGCACTCAACACAGAGGCTAACAACCCTGCTCCAGTGGGTCAAGCACCCTCTTCTGGTTCCTGTGGTCATCGGGCATGCGTACAGTGCATGTACACATGTGAGGGCAAAACAGTCATACACACAAATTAAAAATTCGTAAATCTTTTTTTTTTTTAAAGTTACAATAGGTTTGCTTTTAGTATAACCTACTTTTCTACAATTTCGTTTCAGAAATCAGACTCTTCGCTGGCAAGCCATTGGCAATCCTCGATGCCAAGGAACCTGGAAAAAAGTGCGGCGAGTCGACCAGTGTTCTTGTCCAGATGTGCACCGCTTCATTTTTATATAGAGCATCTTGGAGCTACTTCAAGCACGCCTGATGGTGGGCGGGGTAGCGCTAAGCTGCGTCCAGCGCTTCAGAAGTCTCCAAAGCTGCACCAAGTGCCCTGCACTTGCCCTTGCCACGCTTTGCCATTGAGAAAGGAAACTTAGGGCTAGTTCTCAAGGGTTATTCCTCTTTGTTTGCTGAACTAAGGACTTGTACTAAAAGCTCCTATGGCCTATGGCCTTGGCCTTACATCTGGCCACAGAATACCTGTCTGTACTAGAATCGCTACCATGTACTCCGTTTGGGGGTAAGTTGTTGTTAAAGGGCATCTGTGTATTCTTTGTTTCTCTCTCTCTCTCTTTTTTTAAAATTAAACACAGGCCTCACTATATAGCTTGCAGCTCACTATGTAGACCAGGCTGGCCTCTAATTCACAGATGTCCAATGGCCCCTGCCTCCCCAGTGCTGGAATGAAAGGCGTGTGCCCAGCTATTCATTATCTCTGTTCTCAAAAGCTTCTCATTAAAAAAAATGCATATATGTGAACTCTCACACATAAAGTTCCTACATATTACCTTACAAGTTCTAAACTAATTCCAAGTAAATTGTAAAAATAATTTTCCACAGGGAAGATTGCTAAAATTTCTTTTCCTTCCTTTCCTTCTTCTTTTTTTTTTTTTTTTTCCAAGACAGGGTTTCTCTGTTGTAATTCTGGCTGTCCTGGAACTCACTCTGTAGACCAGGCTGGCCTCGAACTCACAGAGATCCGCCTGCCTCTGCCTCCTGGGATTAAAGGAGTGCGCCACCACTGCCCTGCAGAAATCTCAATAGGTAGTTTGTAATGAAAAGCCAACACCCATGCTGAAAACATTTTTAAAGAACAAATGTTCTTCGGTTAGCTGGAAAAACAAATCAAACATCCATGCTAGATCCATCTGAGTTCCTTAAAGCGTTAGAATTTTCACAAAAGTTTGGTACCAATGAGTGAGCCAGATGCTTTAATGATAAGCACTCTGTCCTCATTACACAGAACTTTAGTGCCTGAAGCAGAACAAGACAATTTTTTCATGTATGTCTTTCCATGTAGTTGAAGCTTGTGTACTGATTTATTTCTACAGCACATGTCTGGGGTGAGATGCAGCCCTGCAGATGATAGGTCACCCATAGGTTTTCCTGCAAGTATTATGATCTCATACACAGGCAATAAAGTATTAGCTTTACCTTACGGCTGGAAGATAGATGAGTTTGTAGCCAGCGTGGTGTGCTTACAGGTCTAAGACGGCAAGCCCTTCTGCAATCACCTACAAGCCTGGTCCAGTTTCCTCATCCGGGACTCTGCTTCAGAGAAGATCATCCTGAGTATGCCCAAGACTCCATGATAAGACCTCAGCCTGGTTTCATTTGAAGCAGGTTTTAAATTGATGATATTTTCTTCGAAGAATTGAATTAATATTTAACTGGCATAACTCCTTGGGTCTGAACTGAATCACACAATTATTCACTAACGCAGTTACCTAAAATACATATTTTTTGGTGCTGATCATGTAACAGAAGGCCAACGGCAAGGTTAAAGGGGTTGCAAATGTCTCCGATAGTACTTGTGACTTTATTTTCATTTGTCACGGTTGTTTTCATGGAAAAATTGATAATAATAAAAAACAACAACAACTTGAATTTTGGGACTAGAGAGATGGCTCAGTAGTTAAGAGTGTGCCTGCTGCTCTTGCAGAAGACTGAGGTTTGGTTCCCAGCAGCTATGGAGGATGGTACCTGTAACTTCAGGGTGCTTCATGTGGAGTTCCAAGGCATAAGCAACCGGTTAAGAGTATTGTAAGAAACATCTTTTAGTTCCAGGAGAGAGATACCGGCTTACCTCTCTTCCTTCCTAAATAAATTACGCAGACAATGTAAATGAGAAGAGGAGGAGCAGTGACTTTGAATGTATCTCCCTGCTGCCTCCCCTTGCTTAACTCAAGCTGTCCTCAAACCCACTGTTTAATCGAGGACAGCCTTGAACTGATTCCTCCCCCTCCCCTTCTCAGGTGCTGGGATTCCAGGTGTGCCCCAGAAATCTAGGGCATTATGCGTGCTAAGAAAGCACAAGAGCAATTGGGACACACGTGTTGAAGATGGAAAGAAAATGAGATTTTACTGATGGATAAATAAGGGCTGGATGAGGTGGGTGGAACTTCATTTTTAATCTTTTGGGGAAGATGGAGCCAGCAGTGAGAACCTTTCTTCCTCAAGGCAGGAGGTCTCTCTCATGGCAGGGTGACTTTTTGAAGATCCCCTGATTGCTGAGAGAAAACTAGGTCGCCTAGAGAGGAACAAAGACCTTTGAGGAGGCGGACTTTCTTCAGCATCAGTAGGCGTTTAAAACATAACAGAACCTCTAAGTTCCGAGAGGAAAAAAAAAAAAAAATGAAGCCAGCTTTCTGTATCAGTTCATCACCGAGTAAACACGAAGGCAAAACTCATCCTTTCAGACAGATGTGGCTTCAGAAGTACTCTTTTACTAAAAGGTCCCTCTTTGTCATAGAGTGAATTTTTTGAAGAGACAGAAGGTAGAAGACATAAACATAAGGAAATCAGAGGCGCAGAGGACTCCACCATCAGAGCATGGGAGTTCTTTAAGGCCTACTGAGGGCCCGGCTCATTAGCATCTTACACCAGACACACAGCGGAAGTCCGAATATCAAAACACAGAACCCAAAATATTCTAGGCAGAAAAATCTGGTTCATCTGTATACGACCAGTAATTAGAACAGTGGACGACGATTTACAACGCAACAATCTGAAGCGAAAAGGCTAAAAGCAAGATCTTTGAAATTCGAAAAGCAAATGCTTTTCAAACTAAAATTCTATATCCAAGAAAATAATTCACCACATACAAGGACAAAATAAAGGTATTCTTTTAGAGTTGTAAAGCACAAAAATTTCTACCCTATGCCTTTTCTGGGAAGGTGATGGATGAATGGGAGTTTTAAAGAGGCCCAGGAAGCCCAACTCTGTAGACCCTACTTTTGAGCTCCTGCTGTGCCTTGTAAACACTCAGCATGTCGGCTATCACAGTTCAGTCCCCTGGAATTAAGAGAACATACTTTTAAATCACTTCCTATTCAAAATTCCCAGTTTATAACAGATACATTCTTCCATGAAATTACTCATCATAGGGATGCTATTCCTTATCAGCTTTCAATGATGCTTCTTGGGATCATCTATTTGATGTCCATCTAGGGCTTGGGACATCTGATGTAAGTGCTCACTGGGATCTGAGAAGGGAAGAGTGCTTCACAGCATGAAATAGACATTTGCAGAGAACATACGCAACCACAGGTGTGTTCTGAGCCATTCTTGAGCCTCCCTCCATCTGTCTCAACAGCAGATTCCCACTGGTGTTGAGACTCCTGAGCTGAGCTTCCTTATGGTACTGGCAGTGACATGCTCCAACAAAGGGGAGAGATTCCACCCAAACAACGATGATTGTGCTGTGGAATACCATTCTGTGAAGTGCTTATACAATTTTTGGGGAGTCAAAATAACTGCAGCTTGTGTTCTTTCTGGCATGCAACAGTTAATACTGTCCTGCGTACTCATCAGAGAAGTTTGCAAGAACTGAGATACTCCAAGCAGTGTGAAGTATTATCCACATTTAGAGTTTATTATAGATGTGAATGCCTCAAAGACTCAAGAGGAAAGGAAAAAACAATTGCCTTTAAAAGTAAGCTGGAGTAAGCATGTAAGCTAGGGGATGTCGGCACACACCTTTGACCCCAGCACTCAGGAGGCAGAGGCAGGCGGAGCTCTGTGAGTTCAAGGCCAGCCTGGTCTACAGAGTGAGTCCCAGGACAGCCAGAGTTACAACAGAGAAACCTGGTCTCAAAAAACAAAACAAACAAAAGCAAGCATGTAAATATCCAAGAAACACTATAATATTCTTTTGAGAATTGTGTCACATGAGCCACCATATGTATTGTGTCATGATGTCTTCTAGAATTCTTGGCCTTTCAACATGATGATGTAAAAGACTTTCCGATTGAATAGCTGAACAGTGGGCAGATTATAAATGACAAGAGAACTCTGACCACACTTCTGTGGCAACCACTCCTAGAAACCAAACTTCTGTACCAATCTGTTCAGATAGCCAGAACCTGCTAACGTGCTAATGTCCTAATGTCTGGTCCCACTTCCTCGTTGGGTCCGAACAAACAGAAACAGCTTGAAGTTACATCCAAATGCTTGTTTTCTTATTCAAGTATTTGTTTTTCTCCTCCTTTTCTTCTCATTGAAAGCTGACCCATTCCAACCCAGTTCCTGCCAAACACAGTTCTCACGCCTGACTGCCTAGCTGCAAGCTCCAAATAGTGTATTTATTCTCATTTTTGAGTGGCTTTATTTTCATAGCTCAAATGCTCGTTAAGAACCTTTATTTTCATAGCTCAAATGCTCGTTAAGAACGTAATAAATGTGACAGGCATATAATGGGTTATGATGTAAAATGCAAATTAGCTGCAGATACAACTGGGATCCTGCAGATATCCGAAGTGACAGAGATGCAGGCAAGAAATACCTTCAGGTATTTCATTTAATTTCTTTAGTCATCACAAGTCCATAGGAATAAAACCAAACACTCTCCCATGCTTTGCAGGCTGGATCAGGACTGGGGCTCTAGTTCAACACCTGTTCAAGCTACTGATGTCTAAGCCTTTGGTTCGTGCTTCCACAGAACCTTGAGACCAGTCAAAGGTGCAGGTTGAGTCCTCCTGAGTCTTCAGAAAACATATCCAAAGTAATAGTTCTCAATCTTTCTAATGCTGTGACCCTTTAATACAGTTCCTCATGTTGTGGTGACCCCCAACCATAAAATTACTTTTATTGCTACTTCATAACGGTAATTTTGTTACTGTTATGAAACGTAATGTAAATATCTGTTATGCAGATGGTCTTAGGTGACCCCTGTGGAAGAGTTATTCGACTCCCAAAGGGGACTCCACCCACAGGTTGAGAATCATTGGTCTAAAGAGAGCCCTTACCCCCATCCCATCCTACCTTCTAACTTTCCTTCTCAGACTTTTTGCTGTGTTTGCTGCTTGCCCAAGTGCTTTATAAAAAAATTAAATCTGTATTAGTTTAAAAGTAGTGAATTTCATACTGCATTTCCACACATCCTTATAACTCAGTTCTATTCACATCCCTCTTCCAAACCCCTGCCATGGTCCCCACCCTCTAATTCATGACCCCTTTCACTTTCATGTGAAGTCCTATGCGTCCCATTACCCCTCTCCCCTCATAGACTGGTCCTATACCTATGTATACGGACATAGATATGTGCAAACCTTAATCTAGACTCCACCTATGTGGCAATACTTGTCTGAGTCTTGCTTGTTTTGCTTACCCAATCTCCAGCTTTGTCCCCTTGAGCAAACCCCCAACTGCCCATTTGAAGTTGCTCGAAGATAAATCTGAGTTGAATCTCAAGGAACAAATACAGACACACTTTTGTGGAGACCTACATTACATTGTATGGTCTGGCACCCCAAGAAGCACATGCTATTACCATAGCAACTGCTAAGGTAGATGGTTGTGGGACAGAAAGCAAGCACCAGGTATGGTGGTACAGCAGAGGCAGGGAGATCTCTGTGAGACTAGGCTAGTCTACATAGTGAAAGGCCCCTGGACTTTCTTTACTAGGCACTTCTCTGGTTCTACGTTTTTATTAGACAAGGGAACTCCAAGGAGCTGACTGGACAGTTTCTGTCAGCTTGCTGGTTGTTACGGTGGCAGAATGATCTTTAATGGAATCCCTCTAACAGTTTTATTTATTGTCCAGTGCTGCAGATAATACCCAGGGCTTTGCACATGCTGGGCAAGTGTTCTACCCAAGCTACAAGCCTGTATAACATCCTTAAACGATTTTATTTTAGAAAAAGGTCAGTGGTTACCAGGGGTTGGGGAAGTAAGTGCAGACTGTAAGAATTTACTGAATCTTCCTGTTATAAGAACTGCTCGGGATCTTGCCTCTGAAGGAGGGTGAGAGAAGATTAATATAAATAAATTGTTTAGAACTCAGTAAAGAGACTACAACTGGATAATCTTAACAAAATGGACTATCACTATTAATTTCTTGATGTGATATACTACAGTTTTATCAGACATTAATACTAAGGGAAACTGGGCAAATGATTTTTTATAATTCTTATAACTGCATGTGAATCTACAATTACATCAATAACAAAAGTTTTTAAACAAGTAATTCAAAGAATTGAGTCTAGGAGACAATGTTTTGGGAATATACTAATTTATTTTCTCTATTCTTCTTTAAAAAAAACTATGTATATGGATATTTTGCCTGTATCTGTGTCTGTGAACCACATGCACGCAGTATCCATGGAGACCTGAAGTGGGTATTTCTCCCCTGAACTGGAATTACAGATTGTTGTGAGCTGCCATGTTGGTGCTGGGAATCAAACCTATGTCCTCTGGAAGAGCAGGCAAGTGCTCTTAACCATGGAGCCACCCCTCCAGCCTATCTGTAATTCTTTTCACACATCTGTAAGTTATATGAAAAAAAAAAAGTTGTTTAAATAAATTTAAAATAGCTTTTGGGGCTGATGCGATAACTCAGTAGCAGGTCAAGGAACTTGCTACCAAGTCTTTCAATCCCTGGAATTCATATGGTAGGACAGAACTTGTCTTATTGAGGTTTCTATTGCTGTGATAAAATACCATGAACAAAGGCAACTTGGAGAACAAAGGCCTTATTTACTTCATCTGAGTCTTCCCAGTAATAGTCTACCACAGGGAAGTCAGGACAGGAACTCAAGGAAGGAATACGGATGAAGGAACTAAGAAGCCATGGATTGCCATTAAGCCATGCTTAATGGATTGCTCAGCCTGCTCTTATATAACCCAGGACCACCTGCCCAGGCCTGGCACTGCCTGTGGGCAGGGGCTTTCCCACAGTTGATGAAGACAATGCATTTGCCTACAGGCAGGTCTGAAGGTTATTTTCTCAGCTGAGGTTCCTCTTCCCAAATAACTCCAGTTTTGTGTCAAGTTGACAAAACAGTAACGAGCACCCTCTTTCAAGTTATTCTGACTTTCTCATACATGCCATTCCACGCAGATATATGTACTCATTAAATAAATGTTAAAAATTAAAAAATAAAGTAGCTAATCCCAACACTTGGGAGGCAGAGGCAGGCTGATCTCTGAGTTTGAGGCCAGCTTAGTTTGCAGAGTGAATTCCAGGACAGCCAGGTACAATAGAGAAACTGTGTCTCAAAAAAACCAAACCAAACAATCCCTCCCCCCCAAAAAAAACCTTTTAATAAGAAAATTTTAATAATGTACAATTTAATAATTGTGACTTTTTAAAGCAACAGGTATTTTATAATAGCAATTTAGATTTGATGATTTATGAACTATGCTTAGAGTGAGGCTGACTTATATTCGATTTTGACTCAAGATGCCAGCTTTGGCTCTAACCATCAGCACACAATGACTGCAGCATGTGAAGCAGCAGACTGGGTCAGGGAGGATACAGCCAATTATTAGTGTTTCTGTTTGCATATGATTCCAACATTAGTTCAAGGACAATAGGAAAACAATGCATAGCATTTTGATGGAAAACTGGAGACATTACACAATACTGTTTTAATGTAAATATTTTAATAGACTGAGTTTTTTTTCACACGTTAAAAACAACACATAAAACTCAAAATGCTAATTAGACTTTGACTAAATATTCTAATAAATTGTTGGTGATAACGTCCTTTAAATGAAACTATTGAGAGAAGTTAAGCATAGTAGAACTCTTGGGTCGTTTTGAACATTTATCACTCTAGTAATAAATCTTCAGTAAGTAGTACATAAGCCATAAATCAAGCAACAAAATCACGAAGGACTATCCAAATCAATTCTTTAGAAAAATCTTTTTCTATGTGGCATTTTATAAAGTTAGTCTACAGACACGGAATAGAGTAAACAGAAACAGCCATAAATAAATACTTTTTATTTTATTTTACTTTTGTATTAAAACAGGACTTGGGATAGGGTACTGAATTTGATAGGGTACAACATACCTGTATTTTACAAAAATAAAAACAATGAAGGCATATAATTTTACTTTTACAGAACAAATCTACTGTAACAAAATTATCACAAAAAAATAATGCTTTAAACCAAACTTACTTTAAACCAAACAAACTTTAAACCAAAGATACAACACTGACCAGGAGGTTTTAAACAAAATGCAGTGATCCGAGTATTCAGCTGTCCCTGTGCTACGCTGGAACAGACCCATTCGGCCTTCATGTTTCAGCTAATCAGTTTCAGTCTCTTCATTGTTCTCCACCTGTCTTTTAACATGACACTTGTTCGGTTGTTGAAGTTATAATGTGATAGTATTTTAGCCCAGTTTCCCTCTCCATATTTCTTTACACCACACTTCAAAAATCTGTCCTCTTCCCAAAGCCATGTCTGTTGAAAAACATAAAAAACAAAAAAGAGAAACATATTTAACAGAGAATACATCTTTTAAAAATCAAAGCAATGCTCAGTTTCTTATAAATGAAAAAATTTTTCTAATACTTTTGTATATATGTTCACACACACACACACACATGTAGTTTTATAAGACCTTACCATTACAGTGTAACATTTTAGGGTAGCCTTACAGATACTCACCTGAGACTAGACAACACGCCAATCTGTCTGACGTAAGGCTCACAGTGATATCTTAAAAAACGTTCATCTAACTCTTAATAGATCATTCCACATTTCTAAATAGAAGTCGTAACTGTTTAGTACTTCACTAATGAACTCAGTGACAATTCTTCTCTACCTGCACTGGTGGAGGTACATACTCACATTGAAAACGCAAGTCTTCTGTAAAAATAGACTTTAAAAAACATAACTACCATTAATTAAAACACTTCAGTTGGGAGAAAATGCTGAAAAAATTTAAAATGAAATCTAATACTTTGCACAGAGAAAGTACTAACATTTACAATTTGGGATAGGTGACCAACTAATTATTCTATTATAAAAGAGGAGTGTGCGTGTCTACCACACTCTTTGTACACTAATGCTCACAGCTGTAATATCTACAGCACTAAAACAGGGAAGTCAGGTATCCTATCATCAATGAATGAATGAATTTGCAGCATATAGCATATGGGTTATATTATTTATCCTTAAAAGGGAAATTCTGACAACATACTTAAGTCTTAAGAATATTGTGTTAAGTGAAATAATTTAGATATGAAAAGACAAGTAAGTGCTGGGAAAAAGATAGCCCAGTGGTTCAAAGCACTTGCTGCTCTTTCAAAAGACCTAGGTTCAGTTCCCAGCATCCCCATAGTAGTTTACAACTACCTGTACCTCCAGTTCCAGGGAATCCAATGCCATCTTTTGACCTTTTTGGCACCAGGTACACTGTGACCACATATATACATGCAGATAAACACTCACATGAAATAAATCTTAAAAAAACAAAAAACCATAAGTACTCTATGATTCCACCTACACGAGGTGCCTAGAATGGCCAAACTCAGAGACAGGCAGTAAAAACAGCAGTTACCAAGCACAGAGGAGAAAGGGGAAGAATGTTTTAATGGGTACAGAGTTTGTTTTGAAAGATATGGATAGATCGTGGTGATATGAAAATACAAGTATGTTTAATGCTACTGAACTGTTCACTTAAAATGATTAAGATGCAGTGAGAGACAGTTCAGCAGTTAAGAGCATATTCTGCTCTTGCAAAGGATCTGAGCTTGGGTTCCAGAACTGTGATGGGTGGCTCACAACTGCTTGTAACTCTAGCTCCAGGGACCTGACACTTTTGAGCACCTTACTCACATGCACATATATCTACCCCAAAATATATACAATTAAAAATCTAAGTCTTAAAAATCTTATGATACATTTCACATTATGTCTATTTTACAACAATTGAAAAAGATTCTAGTATTAAAAAGAGAAAAATCAAGGTGGCGAATGACAAATATGAGATGAAAACTATTTTACAGATGATTGAATACCAGAGACATTGGCACTGACCATAGCCAAGATTTCTGAAGGTTTGTATGAGCTACATAAGCCTGTGTTTATGTACCTTCCTTTGTCCCTTCAAAATGGCACACTTGATAGTAAAAGAAAGCTTGTTACAATAATTCACACTATGTAATCTTCGTATGCAGGGTACACTTTTGAAAGGAATTTACTTTTTTCCTCAATAGATTAAGTTTATGAAAGGCTCTACAAATTTTAAAGAGGCAGGCTCATGTACTTTTAAGACAAGGAAAAAAAATTATTCAAGTAGGCATTAGTAATTTAAATTTAAAAAAGTAAACAACTGAAAAACGTAATAAAACATAAAATTGTGTCAGCCACCTTCTAAAACAAGTTCTCTATCACAAAGTCAATAGTGGGCAGCCAGAAAATAAAAACCAGATGTTGGTAGTGTCCATATAACTTTTCTGGACAAGGCAACAGAGGTTGATAGCCTCCCTACAAGAGAAAAACTATTCTCAAATAGTTATCTACAAATGACACCTATATCCCATTCTCAAATCCTACTGGGAAAGATTGTATGAGGCAGAGATTTCTGGTTTCCAGACTGATAATCCCAACGAGAAAATCTGAACAACCTAAAACTGGTCTTAAATCCATCAGAGAATTATCCATGGGGCAAACAGGGGAGAATCAAATGAATTAATGAAAGCTGGTTCTGGTGAATGCCTGTAATCCCAGCACTAGGGAGGTCAAGGAAGGAGAAGCAGGAATTCAAGGGTAGCCTTGGCTACATAAAGAGTTTGAGGAGAGCCTGAGTTACACGTTAAGGTGTTTCAAATTTAAAGTAATAAATAAATTTACTGGGAGAACAGCGCAGGAACAGAGAGTCACAGCTGGAGTCCTTCCTGGCAGGGCAATGACCTAGCACTACACCAGTGGCAGTCAAAGACTCCAGGGGCACAACATTTTTATGTTTGAACTCCAGGATCCTCATGTTGTTTTCAGGGTAAAGATAATACAAAATGGCTACTTCTGTCAGAGGAGGGGAGAATTGAACTTTTAAATACTCCCAGAGAATTCTATTCTCCTTAATAGATGCCTGTTCTCAAAGAAACTAATTTTATAAAACCTTAATTGACCTATACCCACCTGTAATCCTCTCTAGATTTCCTGTCTCATCCAAGAAGTAGTGCTGGTAGGTAGACTAAGAAGCACGTATGAAGGTCACTACCCAGAACAAAGGGTCACTACAATAAATGAGGCCTAGAACTAAGACTGCATATCAACTTTCACGAAAGTGGCCTTCTATAATCCAGTATAACAACGAAAAACAGACATACAAACACCCAACCAAGTAAATAAAAGAAAACAAACAAGAAATCATGGGCTAATGGAGTAAGCAGCTTACTGATTGGTAAAGCAGCACTTGTTTAGTTCGTACAGGTCCTGCCTTCAGCCTGGTGATATGCAGGAAGCAAATGAAAGTAGCTGACTATTGTTTTGACTATTAAGCTATTAGGAGAGACATATACAAACCTTGAGCCACAGGAAATATTCCTAGTGATCTAATTTTCAAAGCTCTTACATGATCACAGTGTAAATAGGTTGGAAAAAACTAAATACATTTTAAATTGAGTAAGAAAAATGTTACAGACACAGTAAAATAAAAGACTAGATTTATTGATCTGTTGTCAAGAGTTAGAAAATCAGACAAACCACGACAGTTTCAGATACTGGGCAAACAGAATTCTGATTACACTAAGCGGGAGAAACGACGTAAACACTGAAGTTGACCGGACTTAATGAAATGTCATCAAACAGTATTACTTTCTTTTGTGTGCGTGGTTTTCAAGTGCAAAGAATCATATTTAAGTTAGGCCTATTAGAAAAACCTGAGTATAAACACTTATTTTAATATCATAAATAGTATTCAAATAGAGTGAAAAATACCTTTTTTTTCCTGCGCCCGTACTGTTCGTTACTGTCTGGCTGATTCTTTGAACTACATAATCTATTGCTGTTAAGGGTTCTTCTGGTTCCTTCTGTTGTTATTTCACCTAGGAATAAAAACATTAAATACTGCTTCATGTTAGACCAAAGGGTGGCCTTTCCAAAGGTTATCATGAAATTCCTGTTTACTTTAGCTTTTCTAAGAAATGAGCTTGTATGTTTAGTTGTTTGCCTTCCAATCTGGAAGCAATATAATTCCAGGAATCCATTTGATCACCCGAAATGTGACATCTTACCTCCAGAAGTTTTTATTTTATCACCTGTATAAAGAAGGAAAAATAATTTTGGTATAAGATATATAAGATCACTGAAATCTTTTTATCACAGTGCGTGGGGTACTTGATTCAGTAAGAAAAACCCTCTGTTTTTTTTTTTTCTTTTTGTTTTGTTTTGTTTGTTTGAGACAGGATCTTACTATGTAGTCTAGGCTGGCCTCAAATTAATAGAAGTCTCCTCGCTTCTGTCTCCCGAGTCCTGGGATAGAGTGCATGTACCACTATGCTTAGTGAGTTAACTACCAAAAAAGATATATATCTATAAAACATGTATTTATAAACAGATGTTACTTGCTAAAGAAATGACTATTCATAGGAATACACAATTGCCCCTTCTCATCCCCATGACAATTGCAAAGAAAATTTTCAATTTGGTTCTTTGTATAACTTGACAAGATTCTAGCAGTCTACCATGGTTCCTGTAGTTCTTCGTGAATACAGAAAGCTTTGATTGCATTTATAGCTCAAAAAAGTCTGAAGTTGCTAAATACAGTTAAGCAGGAAAACAGTGTTATCATGGCCAAATAACTCAGACTAGACCATCAAAACTAGTTAATTTTCTAAAGTTGGTTTCTGGTCTTTGGAGGTACATTTTGTGCTGTAGTGGTAAGCATTTCTCTTCGCTTCTGTAACTATGGTAACAGTACTCACTTTGAAGAGTTCTCATTCTTGTTTCCTCCTTCTTAAAACCTAGTTGACTGCCTCCACGTTTCAACTTAGATAAGATATTCTTGTGAGACCTAAATAAAACATGAGAGCATGTGACTGATTCTAGAGACTAGTAAAGGTACGGGGGAAATGACTCGTCTTCACTTTTGCTATCGGCTCTTCTACACTGGCCTGTTTCTCTTGTTGCTCTCCTTAAGTGACCCACATTATTTTTAATATTTTTATTGTCAAGCTTCTCTTTGTTTCATCTTTCTATATATAGCTCATCTACTCATAATCAAGATTCTATCAGTTTTCCAAACAGATTGGGGTTGGGAGGGAGCAAACAAAAACAGAAGAACTCCCAAACACTCCTCAAACTATAAAGCATTTCTTTCCCTTTAATCCTATGTCTTCAAAATAATTTTCTGCAGAATTTTCAAAATTCCTTTCTTTATAACTTCCAAGACTTTTTTTTTAAAGGTATGGTTATACTGGAAATAATGGATGTGACATATTTTTTAAGAGTCCTGCAAAGCTAGTATTACTCTAATTTTATATTGAAGCAAATTAGAACCTAAAAAGGAGTGTGCCTGAACTTACATATGTTACCCTCACCTAAAATGTAGACGTTTTAGCTGTACTTCTAGTCACGAAACACTCTGCAACTAGCACATCCTTTCTTACCCTCCTCTGTCCTAAGATGCTTTACTGTGGTCTCTATTATGCTGCTGCTGGGGATTGAAGCCAGGTGCTTACACATGCTAAGCAAGGGCTCGATCACTGAGCTCTATCACCAGTACCAACAGTTTTTATTTCCTAATAAATGCCACTCCTGCTTCCACAGAATTCTCAGCTCAGGAATACTACTGATATCGCCTTCAATCATTCTTAATTGTCAATCATCATCCTTCTAAGAACTTCTCATTATTCATAAATCTTTCTTATACCTAAGAGGCATGATTAAGAATTATTTCAAGTCAGGCATGGTGGTGCACACCTGCAATTTTAGCACTAAGAGGCTAAGGCAGGATGATCAATGCAAGTTTGAAGCCAGCATGGACTATACAGTTAAGTTCCAGACTAGCTAGGAATACATACTGAGACCCTGCTCCTCCTCCTCCCCAGGTATAATAGAGTTTTTATGGATAGGTCATATAACATCTTGGATTCTCAAGTCCTAATCACAACTACTGCCACACTAAGTTAGCCAACTCCTCCCACGTATATACTCAGCAACCCAACTGATCTGTTTCTGTAGTCATTTACATACAATTTCTGCTCGTTGGACAAGTTAGATTGTCTCTCATAGCACTTATAATGTTCAGAAAGTTTTTGAAATAACTTTCTATAATTGGAATATGGAATACTCATTAAAAAAAAAAAGTTAACTTCTAGTCCTTTCCTGTTCTGGCAGTGAATCTTTGGTTTTTAAGACAGAATACCAGAATAAGCTCATGTGCTCCTTATCTAGTCAATAGCCTATTAGAAACAATGTAAAAACAACTCTAGATCCCATAGCAGTCTTTATAGCTAGAAATTTCAAGACATTTCAGGGTCTTGAATATCAGTTGAGCTAAACAGGACTCTGAGCTATATCTAATCAGACCATTTACATGGCAACTGTAACATATCTAAGTCTACATGAATTGCTTTCATCAATGATTTTAGGGACAAAGAAAAATAGCAATTTACTTACCTTATTAAGGATACTGTATCCACTAAGGATTCAGTTTCTGTAGACTGTTGGCTATTAACACTTTAAAAGAAAAAAAATTCTAAGAATATATACCAATAGAACTTTGTATAAGGAAAGCATGTGGCATACTCAAAACATATTTCAATCCACAGGAAACATCTGTGGAAAGGGAGCCTGGGTCGATTAAGACACATACAGTCCATTACAAGGTAGCCAATTTTTGCTCAGATGTGCTAAGAGGTAAAAATCAAACTTCCCCAAATACAAGTTATACATAGCTAATGCTGTAGTCAAGCATTTACCATGCTTTTCTTTAGAAAACTCCTATTCCATGAACTGTCTTTAAACAGCTTCACTGGAGTACAATTGACACATGGAAAATACAATGTGTGTTTAATGTATATAATTTGATGGGTTCAATTTTATTTTCTTCTCTTTCTTGCCAGTCTCAAATTGAACTTTTGGGGCACGGTGGTGCTAGGTGGGAAGTAAGACAGGGCCTTCTGTAGGCAAGACTCACACTCATGCCCCTCCTGTTTCAGTTTCCCAAATGCTTGCATGAAAGCGATGTGCTACCACATCCGATGAACTTTAAAATACATCTCCCTTTGCTTCACTAAAACAGCATCCATAAACACAGCATGACCATTTTCTATTCTGTTCCTCCAATGAGTGTTTCTCTTTGCTGAAATCTCATTTTCTCTTCATCTACTGATTCCTTCCTTCCTTCTTTTTCATTTTTTCTTTTTTTATTGAGACTAGGTGTCCTGCACCAGTTTGGCTTCAAACTTGCTATATAGCCTAAAATAACCTAAAACTTCTGACACTGTTCTCACGTCCTGCATTCTAGGGTTACAGGTATAATGTTACCATTCCAGGTTTTATGCTGTGCTGGAAACCGAATTCATAGCTTTGTGCAGGATAGGACAGTACTCTACCAGCTGAGGACTCTCCTAACCCCACATATAAAAGTCTAACCAGCTGGGCATACACTTTACCCCCAGCACCCAGGATCTCTGTGTGAGGCCAGGTTACATATCCAGTTCTAGGCCAACCAAGGCTACACAGTGAGATCCTGTCTCAAAACAAAACAAACTTAACTACCCTTCAAGGTCCTGCTCAAAACTAAAGCCTCTGCTTGATTCCAGTATTTAAATCTCATCTATGTGCTATGGTTTGTTATTGCCTATAATTATTATTGCCTTAAATGGCTTATAAACTTTATTAGAAAAAATGATCATCCTCTCCAGTCTTAACAATGTAAACATTTCAATCTTCCTGGCATCTGTCTAGATTCATAGCCACACTGCCAATGTCACCCGCTTCACTTACACTCTGCCAATCACCTCTGCTACTGGCCAGCAGACACTTGACTCTTCCTGGTTCAGCTTTCAGTATAGTTTTAGTATTTGCTTCATTACCAATGTCGAACTAGTACACAATTACATTTTTAATATATGTATGGTAATGAGCCAGGTATCAAGAATACCAAGCCAATTAAGATGTTTGAAGTTAATGAGGACTCTTCAACAAGGTCTAGGGTAATAACCCAAAGCTCTACGTTTGATACCTCTCTCTTTTCTTCCCCCCCGCCCTCCCCCCTACACAACTCACTAAAAATAAAAATGAACAGATGGGCTACTTCCAAAGTTTAAGATTATGGTAAAATGACTTGATAGCTTGCACTGTGGGGGAACACAGACCTAACAATTCTAATTGAAGAGCTAGGCAAAATTTCACACAGGTGATCTCTGAGGTAGACTTTGGATGGAAAATATGAGCTTATCTTGAAAAGAATAAAAAGAAGGGAATCTAGGAGAAACTAAGGAACTTTTCCAAAAACAAAAGACAATATTTTAGGATCAATGAGAACTCAGTTCTGTGTTGCTAGACAGTATAATGTACGTTGGCAAAAGGGAGCAAAATCAACAAAGACAACCAAACCTGCAAAACTGTCTTTTTCCTTTTCTTGTTCTTGGTTTTAAAGGTTTACTTTCGTGTATGCACATTTTGCCTGAATACACGCATGTGTGCCATGGGAGAAGGTGAGAAAAGGATGTCAGATTCCCTGGCACTGGGGTTATAGACAGCAGTGAGAAATGACCCACAAACCTGGGTGCTCTGTAAAAGCAGCAAGTGCTCTAAACTGCTGAGCCATCACTCCAGCTCTGGCTAAGTTCATTTTTTTCTGTGTGTTTGACAGAGTCCTACTATATTTAGCCTAGGTTGGCCCTGAACTCAAGATCTGTCTGCTCCAGTCTCCCAAGTGCTGGGATTACAGGTGTTTGTCAGCATGCTTACTTATGGTTTTGGGTTTTAATGTGATTCCTGAGCGTATGAACATGTATTATCTATATGTGTTTCTTGCACTTTACCTTTGGCTCTTTTTCTTGTTTGGTTGTTTTGTCATATTTGTTTTTGATCCCTCTCATTTAATTATCATTCCTTAGACGACTGTTTGTTTTCTAATGAGACAGAAAGATGTGAATCTGGATAGGCAGAGAGGTAGGGAAGAACTGGAAGAAGTAGGGGGAGGGGAACCGTAATCAGAATATATTATATTTTAAAAAATCAATTTCAAATAAAAGAAAAAAGATGTATGATTCAAGTTCTGCCCTGGGTTCAATCTCTAGTACTACAAGCTAAAAGTTTTGAAGTGGGGAGGAATCTAAATATTTACCTTTGCAAAAGCAAACCTGGAACTTCCTTTAAGGATGTATTTGTGTGGTACAAATACGTATTATAACCTTGGATACAAATCATCAGAGAAGGATTTCTGAGAGGGGATTCCTAATTCTTGGAAAAAGAGTTGGACTTATGAAGTCAAGGAGAGTAGAGTATGCAGATGAGAATATGAAGGGGTCTACTTTACATGATCTGAATTTTCTGTGTCTAGGAGAGTCTCTGAAATAAGTGAGGGGTGCCATATAAGGACAGAACATAGGAAATGTACTTCTTATCTCCAAGAATCATGATTTAGGTTTTAATTCTATTATATAGCACTATTACATTGGGCAAGAAGGCTTAGTTACATGAATGTACAGGTCTTAGGATAGCTTATTTTCCAAACAAAATAAAGTAATGGAACCAAAAAAGAGATATTTCATTTTCAAAATGGGTTATTTGTCAATGACACAACAGGACTTCAGTGCACCCTTTGAGATGAATGAGGAGCAAGCCATGCTCTGATACAGAGGAACAAAAACAGGGAAGATGGTAGGATGACTGAGCCTTGTGAGTCCTAGCAAATGAAGTGTTTGTTTAACTTGGGGCCTAACCCCCACATCAAATAAGTAGTTAAGATAGCATTCTTGGAACTTTGCATAACGTGGGCTACTAAATCCATCCATCTAGAGATCACAGGGTTTTAACCACTTAGCCTTGCGTTAAGTGTACAACAACAACAAAAATTTATCATGGGTCTAAACAGAAGAAATCTTGGGTCGACAAGATGGCTCAGTGGATAAAAGCACTTACTCTATAAATCTGATGATTTCACTTCCATTCCCAGTAACCATCCTGGAAGGAAAGAACCAACTATTGTGAGTTGTCCTCTAATCTTTACACATGTACTGTGGTACATATATGCATGCATACACATACACATATGTGCACACACACACCACCAATAATAAATAAAATTAAAAAAATAAGCAATGTTTACAATGGTCAAATTGTATTTATTCAATAGGGTTAGCTTATAAAACAAAAATTAAAAATTCACCTTGGTGTGCCTGCAGGATATGTGTGTGCCTGTGGGTTTCTCTGGTGCTGGTGAGAGATCCTTGTGTTCATGGGATGTCCAGGTGCCTGTGGGATGACTGAGTACCCTTGGGATGCCCTTATGCCTGCATGATGTTCAGATGTTTGTAGGAAGACTGGGCACCTGCATGCCTGGGTGTCTGCATGATTTCCGGGTGCCTGTGGGTTCAGGCAGTGAAGCCTAACTTTAGGCTGAAAATCTTCATACTTAATCTCAGGTTAATATAGCCCAAATGAACATCCATGATCAGAGCAGCCTGCTTCTTCCAAAAACCATGGTGATGCCTGTGATCCGTGATCCTACTATACAAGCTGGACTTAATTTTAGGTTTGTTTTTTTTGTTTGTTTGTTTTTGAGGACACAGGGGTGGGAGGGTGGACCAGGCAGGAATGGGAAAAGGGTGTTATTGAGAGACATTGTATAAGACTCAATTTATTAATAAAAGTATTCCATATATAAAAAAATAAAATTAGATGATGAGGAAAAAAATCACCCTTGATATCTTGAGAGATTGCTCAGCCAGTGGGTAGAGGTTACTGTTTCTTTGCTACCAAGCTTTATTACCTAAATTCCATCTCTGGGGCCCCCATGATAGAAAGAGAGCCACCTCCCACAGGTTGTTCTCTCTCTCTCTCACACACACTCACACCCTATGTTAACCTTTCTCTCACTCCTCGGCTGGGTGTGGTGCCATATGTCTAAGAATGCAGCATTTGGGTGGTGGAAACAGGAGGATCAGGATCTGTTCAAAGTCAGCCTCAGTGATATAGTGAATATTTGGTCAAGGTCAGCCTCAGTTACATAAAAAGCTGTTCAAAACAACAAAACAAAGCAACAACAACACCACTAATATAAACAAGCACCACTCCTTAGCTGAGGTTGCATCTCAAACAAAAACCCTAAATGCAAACCAATCTTGAAAATCCCTGAAAACAACCTGAGACTGATCTGCCTCACAGCATAGGGCTAACTAGCGCACTCGCTCCAGCTTCAGTCAATCGCCGTCTTTTGTTTCTTCAGTAGTGTACCATATTCTTGAAAAAATACAGAGAATAATATCTTAAAATACCAGAATAACTTAGTAGCTATGAAAGGGACCTAAGCCCAAATAAGAGGTCAAAACGAACCAGGTTCCTAATTTCAACCTCATTTCTTAAACACGCTTTCACTAAAAATAGTAAATAAATGTATACACATTAAAGTGGCATTTTCTCACTCCCTACTTTACTTAACATATAATTCATGAAAGTCATGAAATAACTCTACACAGTACTCCAAATATTCAAATTATCAATTAAAGAACACACTAATTACTCAATCAATTCTTTTAATAATGGCTTACTATCATCACTTATGTTAAAAGACAAAATATTCCTAAGACCAAAAAAAAAAAAAAAAAAAAAAAAAAAAAAAATCAAGAATGTACAAACCTTTTTCCTTTATTCAAGTTAATCTCAGTTTCTGTTTCAGTATTAGTAGTATTTGTCTTATCTGCAGAAGCTCCTTGTACCCTTGCTCTCTCATTTTCTACTACTTTTGTTGCTGCCTTATAAAAGGTTGTGTATGGAGGGGAGGAAAAGAAAGAATATATTAGGCATTTTAAACAAGTAGCACGTAGTCTTCTTTAATAGTTGTAGCAGAAGTATCTATTCACAGGCCAACAAAAGGTACCAAATTACTTTCATGATTCTGATGATGCTGGCAACTCCATTAGCTATTGCTTGGTTTACAGGTATTATGGAAGTTTTTCTCTCCTGTAAATACATTTGACAGACCCAATGTTCTCTAGGCAATTTCAAACAAAATTTTAGTGGCTGGAGACATGGCTTATCAGTTGGGAACTTCTCTTGCTGAGGACCAGAGTTCAGTTCAGAATACCTCTATCAGGCAGCTCACAACAGACCCAGGGAATGTGATGCCCTTTTCTGGCCTCTGCTGGCATTGGCATACACACATGCTTACACACACACACACACACACACACACACACACACACACATTCATCTACATTGCTAAATATTTTGAAGTAAAATTAACCTCAAATTAATGAAGATATTCTACTTTAATAACTCATTAACTTAAAATTTGGATTAGATTTTAAGGTTTCCCTTTCAAGTACTTTTCTTTGTTATAACAATGTCTCTAGAGACAACATGTGTACCTTCATTAGAAAAGTTGATGATTTTTCATTTAACACATAATCCACATAACTCTTAACTTTGTCCACCATGCAGTTATAACTGAAGTGTTGAAAAAGGGAGTGGAATACATCTTTCTGAGATATTAGTGTACGTAATTTCCTTTCTAAAGGCTAAAGAAAAACAGAAATGTATTAATATAAAATACAAATTTCAAGTAAATATATCTGAATGAAAAACAATTATTTTATAAACAAACTCAAAGAGATACAATTAAGAGTTATAAATCTGTTTTAAAAGACTCATGTATTTTCTTTAATACCTCCACATTTCTGAATGTTTTGTTTCAGACACATAGGAGGAAAAGAGAGATTATAAACTAAATTGTCTCCTACTCAGTTTAAAAACAAAATATTTCCAATATGGTTAAAGCCTGTTTACTTCCAAAATCTAATTGCATCCCATTCTTTATCCTCACTTAAAATTATTACCCCAAATTCAGAATTTACTATCTTTATAAACTCCGAAGGGCTGAGGGTACAGCTTGTCAGAAACAGAGTGCTTGTCTAGTCTAAGCAATGCTTTGGGCTCCATTCCCAGTACTACCATCTCCCCAAAGTAACTTTCTTTACTTGTACAACATATTTATATGCCTATACATAACAGGTAGTGTTTATCAGTTTTAATTTCATTTGTATATTTTGGTGTTCATATGTGATGCATGTACATGCATGCTCATCTGTGCATACATCAATGTCAGTCTTCCTCTATTGCTCTCCTTGTGCATACCACACACTTCATACATGTGTTCGTGCTAGAATGTGTTACATGTTCTGTTAAAAGTTTGCATGTTTTCAGAGCAAAACAGACAGTCCAGATACCAGTGGGATTGAGGTAGCCTTCGCAGGACTCAACTATAGTGATGCAGTTGCAGACACCTGCTGATTATGAAGATCATCACATTGATTTCTGCTACAGCTGAGATGGATCTTAAAGACATTTGAATTGCATGAGCATTCTGCTAAATTTTGGACTTGATACTTGACAGACTGTGACTTTATATCTTAGCTTCATTTGATTCTGTAGATATGTTTTTATTGTAATAGTATCACTACTGTTAAAATGTGATACAGAAAGGGTGAGATGTGGGATATTTTATAGTTATGGGATCATACTCCTGTATGTTGTTTAGGGGAGAAGGGTGCTTCCTGATGCCTTGCAGTATGTAAAAAACAATGGAGTAGCCACCCAGATCTCAATATGAACAGGCCATGTGTTTATTGAAGGCCTGTGTGGAGACAGGGAGGAGTTCTGAATGAATAAAGCACCTAGGGGCTGGGGCAGAGGAGGAGGAGAAGGAGCAGGGAGGAAGAGAGATGGGAGGAGGAGAACAAGGAGGAGTGTGGTATGAAGAGGCCATGGAGTGAGCTCTCTGCCTAAGCCCTCAGGGTATTGGATACTTGAGAGCTGTCATGGCGTGTTATTAATACATAGCAGATGTTTTAATAAATAATACTTTAACACTCTCCACTTTATGTTTTTAGACAGGTTACCTCACTGACTGGCTAAACTGGCCAGCCAGTGAGTCCCAGGGATCTGCCGTCTCTGTCTCCCAACACTGGGATTACAGGTACTTGCCACCATATCTGGCTTTTATATGGGTGTTAGGAATCTGAATTCAAGTCCTCACACTTTTGCATATCAAGTAATTTACTTCATCGCACCATCCCTGAAGCCCTGTGGCTTTAATTTTATACAGATGGTATCATTTGTATAAATTTTTTTTCCTGAAACTTGCTGTATTTTCCTTAAGTCTATGTTCCTGGCAATTACTTATGTTAATGTGTAGAAAAAGTAATTTGTACCACTGTCTAGCATTACCAACCATCAATCTGTTCATTTAGTTGCTTGAAGAACTGTTATTTGCTATTACTGCAATGCTCAAACATTTTCTTTTAATCATCTTACACTAAATACAAATTTTTCTTATACAGTAGTTGTTTCAGTGCTGGACAAGCAATAAATACTATAGAACTTGAAAAATACTGAAGGCTTGATCTTAGACTAATTGTCTCAATAAGATCTGGGTTTTTTCCTGTTTGTCTTTAAAGCTTCATGGCTTTTAGAGTATATAGCAAACATAAAAAGTTATTCTAAGATATTTATCTAAAAATGGAACTCACTGGAACGCATGCTTGCATGTTTTGCTAGGACTAATGCAGCAATTTATACTCCAGAGAGGAAGGGATGTAGGCGTCTAAGCACCCTGCCATCTTTTGAGCCAATTGTTAGTGTTCTAATCAATGAAAATTGCTGCTAGTCTCAGAGTATGGGAAATAGTTCCAATGAGTTAGTTGGTAATATCCCACTGGTTATGCCAAAACTAGGGAAGTTGAATACTTTCCCCTAAGTGCTTTATTGGCCATAAGTTTTTCTGCTTTATGAAACAGAAGCAGAGTGGAGTTTTCATTAATCTAGTAATACTAAGAAGAAAATATACGGGTTGGGAATCAACAAAATCATCAGGCTCTCAGCTGAAATTTCTGGGTTATATGCTAGGAGGATCGATTCAGATAAGCCTTCCAGTTAAACCACAACCTACTCAATTAGGTTAAGTCAGTTATGAATTAAGCCGACTGTGGCACTCTATCTTCAGTAGTTTCTAGGCAAAGTAATGAGCTTTGTAAATGGCTGGAAATGTAACACTAGTTGGAGGGTAGAAAAGTAACATGCGGCCGAGTCTGCATATGGTTTGATGTGATAACAGTAAGTGTGACATAGATAGGGAATAGCCAATAGAAAATAATGAGAACAGGCGTGGTCTATACCCGGCCAATCAATTATGGTGAACAGGTGTGGCCAAGACCACACCTCCAAGAAATGTATAAAAGTGAGAAATTTGAACTGCAAGTCAGAGCATGCTGAGATGACCCTCTGAGGACTCCGCCTCTCCTCCAGACCAGATCTAAAATGGAGGAGCTGCTCGTGGGGACCACAGCACTTGACTAGGCTGAGGCCAGCCCAGGATAAAGAGGGAAACGTCACACCTCACAAAAGGACCTGCAGTGAAGACCAACTCATGCCGTATACAGGACAGGTATCAAAAATGTCTAGATATGTGTGTTTTGGACATACCGTGGTGGATGCTCCTTTTTGTGTGTACTGGACTTGGATGTTGTTGTGCAAGTAAAGATTTCATAACCAAGACCATTGGCTCATGAGTTTTGATTGTGGTCGGATAACTGGCACACATACTTAATTCGCCCCTGCCCATAGGCAGGAAGGCTCGTGACAGTAAATAAATAAATATGCCAGGAAAACTGAAATGAAAACTACAGGTAAGGTCTACAGAGAAATTGCTGTTAACTACTTTGGACAACTATTGGCAGCACATACTAAAACCAAGTGAACATTACTTGAAAAGTAAATAGCAAACAAATGCAACAAATAAGTATGTCTAATCCCTTACACAAGAATTCTATTCTGAAGTATACACTGAACAAAAGTGTATCAGTCTGCCCCATAAAAGACATATTAAAGTATTTTACAGCAAAGAATGAAATATCTTATTTTAAATGTCCAGCACAGGAAAGATAATTATTATCTACTCATACAACAACAACAAAAAGAAGTAAACAAACTATATGACAGATACATCACAGAACAGTTTTATAATCACAACTTTGCATATAATTCCAGTATAAAACATATTTTTAGTGGTAAGAGGCTGGTTAGTAGTTATCCTGGAGAAGGCAACCACTTTCTCAAATGATTTGAAGATATTGATGAGATTCTAGGTTTTTGTTTGAGAAAAAGAGTTTTCTATAGCTAATCTAGGCTCAAACTAAGGTTACTATGCCACAGCTGGGCTGTGGTGGCACTCTTGAGATTCCCTCTCAAAACAAAGAAAAAGAGAAGTACAGAAAATGGGGACAGGTCCAGTATTATGTGGCTATAACCCTAGCACTGCAGCAGTGAAAGCAAAATGATCTTGAGTTTTGAGGTTAGTCTTGAATACAGAACCAGATTTTATCTCAACAATACAGCAATAAAAACAAACCATCCAACAAATGAGGTGGTGGGGTTAGAAAAATAAGCAAATTATAATGCCTCTATATTTATGCTGACTAATGTGCCAGCCACCAGCACCCTCAGAAGTAGCTTCTGAGCCCTTGATATGTGGTGACTATCTAATTGGACATACTGTAAATATAAAGACTTGATATAAAAAAAGTATCTAAAATACTAAATTTTTGTAAAAATTAATTTTCTTAGTATTCTGGGTTAGGTGAAACATTTCTTTTCTCCTTCAATTTTCTTTCAGTTTTCCTCACCTCATATAAATAGCTGTAAAATGCTACCATTTTAATATAAATAATTACCGTGTGAGATTCTGGATCACCAAATATTCTTTCAAACACTTCTTCTGCTTCCTTAAAACTGCCACTTTCCATACAAACAGCTACAGCCTTAAAGATGACATATAAAAACCTTAGGTTGCATTTTTAAAATATCCAACCATAACTTGACTAAGTGCATAAAGTGAAAACTCTGAAAGACTTCATTTAACACATTTTTATGCATTTTATTTGATTAAGATAATGTTTTTCAATAATATGATATATGTTATTTTCAGCACCCCTAAGCAGGAATTAACAAATTAGAAGTGAATTTATTTTCTGAAAACACTGATCCTGCAGCTCATCTCCATATGCTCTAAATGGTGGAGACAGTACACCTACACTCCGGACTGTTATGTGAAATGCGTACAAAACAAACAGTGTGGCAACAGCAACAATAGACTAAATGTCACTGTACAAAGTCAGCTTTTTTCAGAGCCCCAAAGATCGAAGAAAACATGAAAAATCTCTGATCTAAGTTGGATTCTTACAACCGACAGTGATTTTTCTACCTGTGTCTTACCTCCAGATCCTAATTTAACATGACAATCCCTACCCTGGGGAAAATAGGAACCGCCTTGCGGTTTTTCTCTCTTGTGCAACCTCAGCAGGGAGGGGAAAAACTTATAAAACTTCTAAAGCTGTGGAAACATTTATTGAGTTAACGGAGTATTTGCTTTGACTGAAGGTAGATGTTGCATTTTTCTGGTCTCTTACTCTTCTTAATCAGTCTACTGAAGTCCAAGCCTTGACATGGTTAAAATTTTACATACTCCTGTTCACAAAAATCCACGTACTGCATGTGTGAGGCCCTGGGTTCAATTCCTAGAACCAGAGCCCAATTCCTGCTGCTGTGCCTTTCCCATCAGCATGGACTGGATCCTTTCAAATTACAACCTAAAATAATCATTCTTAAGGTTACTTCTTCCAGTTTTCCCTCAGAAGATTTGTTTGTATATTAAGTCTCTCTGTGTGTACATGTGTGCAGGTGCCTGCAGAGACCAGAGCAGGGAGCTGGCATTACATTTCAGGTGGCTGTGAACTCAAGTAGGTGCTGGGAATTGAACTCGGGTCCTCTGAAGGAGCAGAAATGCTATTAGCCACTGGACTATCTTGCTTCTTGTTAGGTATTTTGTCACAGCGATGAGAAAAGTAACTGATACAATATTCTAGCAAAACAATAAGCACAAAATACTTATACCTGAACTTTAATTAAATTACGTATTTCTTCATGAAGTTTGTCACGCTCCTTTTCAATTGAGTCCCAAATCATCAGAGCTGATTCCAAGGGTGTAATACGCTCATCACTTTCAAACTGTGCATCTTTTAAAACAGAAAAGTAAATTAACTGAAAGTTAAGTAGGACTTTAAAAACATCATTCCTTTTCAGATTTATCGAGTATATATTGCATGCCAGGCAGTTTTCATAAAGAACAGTTTAGAGAAATGATTTTTCTAAGTTAATTTGTTCACTAAAATCAATTTGAAAATAGAAAATAAAAACACTGAAATTATAAAAAAATCAGAATTTTAAAATTTATTTTAAAGATAAAGTCTTGTTAGGTAGCCCATGCTGGCTTCAAGCTCCAGTTCTTCCTGTCTTGGTCTCCAGAGTGCTAGGAACACAGCTATGTACCACCATGCCTGGCTACCACTTTAAGTGTCTTGAAGGCAAAAATCCTCTTATTTAATCACACAATTATTTTAAACATGTGGGAGCAGGAACATTTATTAGCTATATTCCTCTAAAGCTCTAGTTTCATAGCTGTTTTGGTTTGTTCCAATGCTACTATACAATAATGAACATATTCAAGAGAATTTTAAAGCTGGGTATAATTTCACAGACTAAACAGCATATCCATATTAGCAGTTTCAAGGATTTTTTATTATCTGTTTGCCTCTTTTGGTATTTTCAGTATTTCAGATAAAAAAAAATTATCCATTTATAATCCAAATTATGCTGAGTACTTAGAAGAAACCACCACACATGGAGGGATGAGAATGAGGCAAATGAAAATTCTGAAGAGAGTCTCTTTGGGTGAGCTGCTAATTTGTTACTTGTCCCCGTCCCCCCCCCACCCCAGCTTATTTTGGATGGAGTTTGAAGATCTGGTAGAGCAGGCAGTATTTTACAGGGGAAAGGGATAAGATAAGCTTCTGATGGTTTTCTTGACATTGGGTTGTAGAGACTACAAACTAAAGAAGCTGAAAACACAAGACTGGCTTTTCCATCTAGGGCATCTGCTCAGTTCTGTGGCACGACAGGAAATGTGGAAATTGCTAATCTCAGATCTTAAGAAATAAAGAGTAAGGCATGTTGGCATGCACCTGGAAGTCCCTGTGCTCAGTAGCTGTATGTAGCAGGAGGACTATAAGTTTCCAGGCAGCCTGGGGTACAAAAAAAGTCTTTTGAGATGAGAAAACCTGCTATAAACACTTTTCCCCTTAAGACAGCACTTGTATTTTACAGCTCTGTGAGGTTGAGACAGGAGCCAATATGGCAGCCACTAGCCACCTATAAGCACTTAGCAACTAGTCCAAGCAGATGCTTTAAGCATAAAATATATCATAAACTTACTACAAAAAAAATCTCATCAATATTTTGTATATTATTTGTTGGCATATTTTAAAAATATTGGATTACTGGGTTAAATAAGATACCATTAAAATTAATTAGTTGTCTTAATTTAACTACTAAAACATTTAAAATTTTAAACATAGACCACATCTCTATTGGAAAGTGCTGCTACTATAGAGCAATCACTGAAAGATATACAAGGGTTATGCATATTGAAAACCCAATACATAAATTAAAACACAATTGTATGGAGCTGTAGCCTGATGGTAGCACATTCACCTGGCAAGTCAAAGGCCCCAGATACGTGGCACTGTAAAAACAAACAAACAAAAACCCTAAATTTCAACTACTATCTCTTTTGAGACAATTATGATAAAACATATTGATTCTCGCTAACTGATTTTAGTGATTTTTATCTAAGATATTAAAAATGGAATCCTGGTACACTTAACGATTAAGCCATGGGGTCAGGATGGATATATGCATATCCATGTATAGCATTTGTCTAATATGCACAAGGCCCAGGGTTCAATCTTTGTCTCTGGAAAAATGAAGAAACAAATCAACCATAAGGTTACTCATAAAATCTGTTTTTTATCCCTTGTTCTGAAGGGAGGATTACTTTGAAAGAAACTAAGATATACAGAGTAACTATCATGTGTAAAGCATTGCTAGGCAGTTCAGAATATTTTGCCACATCTGATTTATAAACCATCCAGTTAACTACACTACCATAAGTTATGGTCTGCGATGTTCCATTTGTGTCCACATCAGCTTGTTATCTTTTCCAGCCACAGGCCCTAACCTACACATAGCCATCTTGTCTACATCTGCTCTAGCTCTGTTATGTAGTAGTTTTCCTTTAGTTCAAACATTCCATCCTGTAGGGAAGTGTATAAAGACCCAGGAAGTAGACAACTCAAAAGACTCAGAAGTCCCTGAAACATACCAGATGCACAAGCCCATCCCCCGCCCTTATGGCTGTGTAAGAACTACTCAGGAGAGGAGACTCCCTAACCTGTTGATCTGCCTATAAACTATCCAGAGAGCTCCAGTGCTCCAGCTTTCCTGAGTGCCATTCATGTTGGGGTGAGCTTTTGGTGATGCACCTGCCTTTGAGTTGTCACCAAGTTAGAATTTGGTATTAGTGTAACTTTGGTTTGGCATGGGTTCCTTATTGAGGGGTGAGTGTTAAATCTCCCTAGGGATAATGTCAGAAAACAGGCCCCCCAATTTCAGTCTCCAAATAAAGGCCCAGGTATGGCTCAGTATGGTACTAATTATTGCAGAAGTTTATTTCCAGTTATGTTTAAAATGGTTGTTTTGTGCACTGATGGGTAAAGGGCTGCCTAGGTCATGGCATTTGTATTATCTGTAGATGTTGGCTTTATGTAAAAGATGTTTGATTCTTTATGATCTGCACGTGCTATCAATAGACCACCCAAGGAGCTTAAGGATCAATAAAAATCCCTGAGATGAGATGCTCTGTTCCACTGTCCAGTATGGCATTTGCTAAGATAGTGGTTCCCTCTGCTGAGGTCTGGCAGGTTTGCACCTATGAATATGGCTCCATGTCTTGATGAGCTGACACAGTAGGCATACAACTACAACTAATATTCTAGGAGCTTAGATAATATATTTTTATAAATAAGCAGTTTCATGTAAGTACTGCTCACCAATAAGTATTGTTGGGAAAGTATTTTGTAAATTATAAAAATCATATAAAGTAACTATATCAAACAGCCCTTTAAAATGACCACTCATTGTAAATATGAGCCATGATTGATAAAAAGAACTAAAGTTGCCTTTTGTAATCTAAAATGAACCATGGGAATAAGGGAGACACATTACAGCTATAAGCCATGGTTTCTTGTATAAGATGGGCATCAAGTTTAAACAGCTGCCAGTAAACAGTGTATGTACAGAAGCTGTCATCACTGAGTTGTAGAAGAAAACTTCAACTGGAGTCTATGAAATGCAGTCCTCCTACTACAACATCTGAATCATCTGGGAACTAAATCGTGGTCAGGCAGAACGGATCTACTGTTTTAAGAAGTCCTTTAAATAAGCTGAAGCAGGCTAACATTCAAGAGTCACTGTTCTAGAAAGATAAAACTATCTTTATTTGTATGTCATGTAGGCAGGTAAAATTTCTCACCCCAGAGGACAAAAGATAAGTGCTCATCAGTTTCTCATCTTTTTTATATAGACAGAGGTTAAATGAGTTAAATGATTTCTAATATAAAATAAAAATTTGTATTTACCAAGGGCTTTTCCTGATGCAATTCTTGTCAAAAACTGACATATATACACAGTTCTCAATTGGTAAGCTGTAAGACTGGGTAGTCCATGAATAATAGCTAAAAAAGAAAAGAAAGACTTTTATTAAAATATTATCATCATCTAGTAGGCCCACTCTGTGGCTGGTTAAGTATTACATCAGAAACACTTGTGATGGCTATTCTTGCTTCTCAACTTGACATCTGGAATTAACTAAAAAGCAAAAATTGACTAGGCACGACTGTGAGTGATTTTTTTTGCTTTATTGGATCACCTGATGTGGGAAGATCCACTTCTAGTCTGGAACTTGAGGTGGGAAGGCACACCAAATCTTTTTAGGAGGGAAGATTCACATATAATCTGGACCGCATGTTCTGCTGCAAGCCTATATAAAGGACGTGGGAGAAGGAAGCTCTCTCTTTTTTGCCTGCTTCCTCCTACCCTCGCTAGCAAGTCCATTCCTTCACTGGCATTAGAGGCTACTCCTTTGGGATTCCGGAGTGTACTGAAGACCAGCTGAGACAGCCAGCCTTTGGACTTTACAGCGACTGGATTCTTGGACCTTCGTACTGTACATAGGCAGCCATTGTTGGATTAGCTGGACCACAGCTTGTAAGTCATTCTAATAAATCCCCTTTCTCTATAAAGATGGAGATTCAGTTTATAAGTTCTGTTACTCTAGAGAACCCTGACTAACACTCAACGAAAACTGTGATCATAAATTTAGAACTGTAGATTCTAATTAGTCAATTTTTTAAAATCAAGAAGTCTTGTAATACACTGCTCTTACAAAATGTAACTCAAATATGAAACGAATAATCAATATTGCTTTTACAAATAGTACCAAGGAAAGATTCTCACCTAAATTTTAAAATGTATGAAACCATTACTTTGAGATTTACACTAGGAAATTCTTCACACTATAGAAATTATTATAATGTCAAGGTTTCCATTGAGTTTGTTCAATTAATAAAGATCAACTTCAAAGCATTTCCTTCCCAAATGTTTGAATATTCACAAAGATGCACTTGGCAGTGATTATCTACACTGGTAAACCAGCCGTATTTTTGGATCTCTCTTTCTCACATGCCAGAGGACAAACTTAGGTCTTATTCTTCAGGCACTGTCAAACCTTTTTTTTTTTTTTTTTTAAAAAAAGATATACAAAAGACTGTTTTGCCTGGAACTGGAGTTGCAAATGTTGCCATGTGGGTGCTGAGAATCAAGCCCAGGTTCTCTGGAAGAGCAGCTAGTGCTGCTATTTGCTGAACCATGCTTCCTTCTTCTCCCCCTACTCCCCCAAGTTTATAAATTATGTTAGGCTGGCTGGCCAGTGAACCCCAATGATTCACTGTCTTTCCAGAGCTGTGGTTTAGCTTTTCTAACATGGATTCTGGGGATCAAACTCAGGTCCCCCGGTTTGCAGGATAAGCATTTTACAAGCTGTACTATCTCCCTAGGTACCCGCCCATCAACTTCTTAAATTTTTCTATATTCATGTGCTGTAATTTGAATCTAGAATACTTCTCTAAGGTTTGGTCTGTACCTTAGCACTTGAGAAACTGTAGGACTTTAAGACATGGAGCCTCATGTAGATTTTAGGTCACTGAGGGTGTCTTTTTAAGGGGACCCCTAGAGACTTATTCCTGCCTCTTTTATATTCTGGAATCAAGCAGTCTTGCTTCTTTGTAGCTACCACTTGGATGTTCACGACATCTTTGAAATCGGTTTGCTCTCTCTGGGGTCCACTGCTCTTAAAATAACAGGAGTAGTTGAGATTATGCCTCTTGTTTGAAAGGCTGCTGGCTTTGCTCTTGTGCACCATGATGAGCTGACTTCTTTCCGTTTTCAGGAACAGAAACAGCTAGAACTGTGAAAGACACACCTCTTCTCTCTATGGACTGATTCCCTCAGATTTAAGTTACAGTGACACGAAGCTAACACACCGCATATGTATTAACTACACAAGAGTTCATTGTGATGTTTCCAACTCTATCACTATGTAATAGGTTAGTATAATATAGGTATTAGTATAATATCTATTATTATATAGTAATCGTAGCCTATTCTCAACAGAAGTCTTTAATAATCTCAGTATAGCGACTTCATTCCAGGCTCGAATTTTCCACTTAACATAACTTAGCCAATGCCACGCCTCCAGCTTTACCTGTGAGGAAAGTTCCTTAACCTGTAACGTGACTCACGGACCTGGAACTGGAGCACCCCCCTTAACCTTCCAGCACCTCAGACCAACCTACTCCCTTGTCTACAAATAAGAGCACCATCTAACTTGAATAAGATGCAGTCTGTCAGCATGGCTTGTTGAGAGTTTCGGATTAAATACTACCTTTGTACTATGAATACACACGGTCACAGTAACATTAATGGGAACTCTGAATTCCGTCCCAGAGCATCTTCCTCTAACGTCTCCCGGCCGGGTCTGGCTTCACCATCACTGCCAGGCTGCCCAGGTGGCTAGCAAACTGACATAATGCCAAATGATTATGAAGTTCCCAGAGAGCGAACGAAGACTGCCGAGCGCGGCTATAAAGGAACACCTAGGTGGCCGAAGGAGGCGGTAGCAACTGGGCGGGCTGCCATTTTTTGTTCGTTTGTTTCACATGTTAACTCATTCGGTCCTCTTACCAAGCCCGATAGGTGTCTCTTCCGTTGTTCTGACGAGGGACACGGAATGGCGAGGGCGGAGAGGAGGGCTCACGCTCGCAGCTAACCCGAGGCGGCGGCGGCAGCGTCCGTGCGGCCTCTCCCCGGGACGCGAGCCCGGTGTGTGCGGGACAGCAGGCCTCGGCCGCAGCGCAGCCCCCCGCCCCGGCGCGGCCCGCACTCACCTTCCGCGCTGTCCCGGGTCCGGTGGAAGTCCTCGGAGTGGCCGTAGCGGAAAGCCCGGCACAGAGACAGGCAGAGGAAGTCGAGCATCCAGCCGGCAGCCACGGCCTCGGCCTCGGCCACCAGGTCCGCGTTCTCCTCTTCCTCCTCTTCCGGGACCCGGCACAGCAGCACCTCCAGGTCGTCGTCCGCCCGCTCCTTCATCTCCTTCTCTGGAGAGGCCGCAGTCTTCTGGTCGGCACGCCCCAGCGCACTCGGGGCCTCGCAGGAACCAGGCTCCGCCATCTTAAACCGAAGGCGCGCGTAGTTTCTCAGCTGGCGCCGTGCGCCGATTGGCTCGCGGTGGGCGAGGAAGTCAGCCAATCACACCGCTAGGGTGGGCTAGCGGCTCGAGCTTAGCTTCCGATTGGCTGGGACCTGACAAATTCCCTGTCAGTCTGAGGCGGGGCTCGGGATAGAGCCCCGGTTAGGGTGTAGGTTTTTAAAATGGAGCGGGTTTTTTGTTTGTTTGTTTTCGTGGCGCGCTGCGCGTCTGTAATCCCAGCAGAGTCCAGGTCAGCCTGGGGCACGTGAGCTCTTATTTCGAAAATGAAATGAAATGAAATAATAAAATAGAAAACAGATAACTAGAACTTGTCACCGTTTTCCAAATGAAAACACGGAGTACTTACTTAACCCAGTCATGTCCTCGTTTGCATTCATGCACTCTGCAGTATAGGTCGTAATTGAATAAAGTTTACTTTTACAATCCTGTTGCTAGGAGGGGGTGATACACACATGTAATTCCAATACTGGGGAGGCAAAAAGCAGGAAAACCTAGACATGTTCCAGCCTAGCCTGGGCCAGTTTGCTTAGCAAGTTTCAGGCCTGCCCTCCTCCGTTCCTCCCCTTTCTTCCCTTGAACTTGGAATTCTTTTTAAGGCACTGCGTTTTTGATGTATTTTAATATTTGAACTAAGTCACCTATGAAGTCCTACGTTTCCATACTGGAACTTTTTGTCATGCCAGATTCCTTACCACTCACTATTCCTTCTCTTCCCAGCAGAGTCTCAGGAGTTATTATTAAGTATATCAACCAATTCAAAACAAAATAAACATAAAACACTTTCCTGGAGGATTTCTGGAAGATTTGGGGGCATAAGCCTATATATCCTTAAAGAATGTATATGAAAACACGTATTTTTAGACCAGAATTAAATCACTATCTTTAACAACATTTCAGTTTGAGAAATGCTTCTAGCTACACAGTCGCTTGTTGTCCCCTTCTGTTAGGGAAGAACAAATGAGCCATAACTACAGCTCAAAGGGTGGATCAGGTGGGAGCAAAAGCGAATTCAAAAGTCTCTCTTCACAGAGAATTATTCATATGGTGTCTAATCGTAGGTTGTGGATGAGGAAGCAGAGGAAGCCTTTGTTAATGAAGAACACAGATTTCTCCTCCCCAGGGGAAAAACAAACCAGAATGATAGTTTATTCTTAGCCAAATATGAGTGATAATGGCCCAAACACAGATTAAGATTGCCCCTAATGTCATATTTTACATGTGGAAGTGGTTACATGAACTTTTATGGTCACAGAACAAAAGGACAGTCATTAACCCATTTATCAATCACTGGGGAAGACAGGCAGTGGGTGGGTGTCCAGACACAGTCCAGAAATGGAGTCATGTGAGGAAAATTCTGAGCGCTTGTGAGAACACTCCAAGAAAACAAGACAAGAGTCTTGTGACCTCAGCTTCTTCAAAGCACGGAATTGTTCTTGGAATGTGTTTTTGTGCTCCTCCCAGGTGTAGCAGATAGGAGTGAGTGTATTTCAGATTACTCATTATTGCTTGCTTTTGCTAGTCAATTAAATATTCAAACTATTCTTTATGTGCCTCTATGTTTTTGCCATGTGTTGCTTGTTCTTCTGATTACATACAGCTTGAACTCACGAGAACTTTACTCTTGTGACCTTTCTTAACCCTCACAGTATAAATTGTCTGATGCTCTGAATAAAGTTGGCTGTTGCATGAGATTTTAGTCCGAATCATTTACTGGCTCTGTTCTCCCAGGTCCCACTGCCTCTAGAGCGGTGACAGGTGGTTACAGAAAGCAGGAATAACTCTTTCATAGTGTCCAGGTGCTTTGTAAATAATGCTCCTAATTTTGGGGTTTGTGGAAACTAGTGACCTGCAAAGAATTCATTTTAAAGAATGTAGCTGATGTCAAAAGGAATATTATGTCAGATATGGAGACAGATGGAAATGTAAGGCCAAGGCTGGACTTGACCAAACTTTAGTAAGGCTTGAGAATGTACAAGTAGTTCTGAACTTTGCCTGAACTTTTCCAGAAAACTTGGCAACCAGATAAGGAAAAGTTCTAGTAATATTCACATATGAATAGGTTTCAGCTCATCACTCCCTAGCTACAGAACAATACACCTGGAATATACCAATCTATGTCATTGCACCCAACCAATCAGCTTAAAGGTTATGTGGTATCATTGTATCCAACCAATCAGCTTAAAGGTTATGTGGTTGCTAAGAAAAGAGTATATAAGCAAGTCTGAAAATCCCCTCAGGGTGGCCTCCTGCCCCCCTCTGCGTGGGGACTCTGTGGAGGTCCACCCCAACGCATAGGAAGGATGCTTCGGTACAATAAACCTCATGCTCTTGCAACAATTCGTGCCTCAGTGTCTCTCTCGGGGTCTCACCTGATAATGAAGACACAGAGTGGGCTCCTCATAGTCTCTCTGTGGCTTCTCAGAAACTGGTTGTGAAGGGGATTAATGTTGGCTCATAATTTTTGCTTTTGATCTACAACATTCTAATTCTCCACAATTAGGGAATTTGAATCAGTTAATCTGTCTGAAGCCTCTTTAACATAGGTGTGGCTGTTTGGGGGAATGTCAGTTCATACTTCTCATAAAATAAAAATGATTAAGCATGTACTAGGCTCATCAGTGGTACTTATATTTTTCTCAAAACTTTCAGAAAATTCAACTGTAGTAAATGCAAAACAGCTAAATAAAACCTTTTGGAGGGGTGCTGAGGGAGGAAACCTGTTGGGGGTTGAACCAAGGGACTAGTGCATTCTAGAACTTGTTAAGAGCTCAGTAGTTAAGAGCTCTTGTTCTCTTCCAGAGGATTAAGAGTTTCATTCCCAGGACCAATGTAGGGCAGCTCACAAGTACCTGTAACTCCAGCTCCAGAGGATCTGAGGCTCTTGTCTGACCTTCAAAGGTCTACACACACAAAAAAATTAAAACAAACAACAACAAAATGAGCACTATTCACCCAGGACTACTTCAAGAAGGCAAAGCTAGTAGTTAGGGCTGGTGACTGAGTTAGGTGAAGAAAGGGGTTTATGATTTTAAAAGTCACCCCTTCCAGGCTTGGTGTTACAGCCTATAATCCCAGCACTTAGGAAATGGAGGCAGACGAATCAGAATTCCAGGCCAGTCTGGACTATGTGAGACTCTGAATAAATACTATTAAATAAATAAGTTAAAAGCCACCTGCTAGGTGAACGTGATGCTATATACCTATAATCCCACTATTTGGGAAGTTCAGGAAGGAGAGTTGTAAATCTCAGGCCAACCTGGAGCCAGGAAGCGTATCTCAGTGCTAGAGTGCCTGTCTATGTGCCTAAGACATTAGCTTCAGGTCCCAGCACCACCATACGTACATACAGCCATCCATTGGGGTAAAATTCAGAAATTTTATTTTCTGGCCAAGTTCAATTTTTTCAGTAATACCCGTAATCTCTACAGTTGGCACAATCAAGGTTAGCCAGTAGGCTATAAAGGAGAGGTTGCATCTGTCCTGTGATCCGAACAGCACAACTGGAAACCAAAGACTGAAGATGCTGGGAGGCAGATTTGGTTTTGAATCCATTGGGATTTCTGGTTACCAGGGATTTTCCCACACTGTTAGGATCTGACTTCTCACTATGGAAGAGCGGGATGTGGATGTCACAAGAGCTATTGTGGAAAGGTTGCCATGCGACCTAGATAACAAGCCCCAAGCGGTCACATTTCCCAAGAGGTTTTTTTTTTTTTTGTTGTTGTTGTTCTATTTTTTTTTTTTAACCTTGAACTGTTTTCTGAGAATCACCTTGAAATCAGCTCTTAAGTTCTTATATCCACTGTATTGAATATTTGTGTTTTTACCGTGAGCTGAAATTCTGTGAAGAAGCTACAACTATGTTAAAGGCAGAGTAGACCTTTAGGATTGCAGAGAGGTGGGACGTGGGTTAAGTCCAGAGTTCCTTGGGCTGTCTTTTGTATATACTGAAAGATATGTTCCTATTTATAGAGACCAGGTCTTACTATATAGCCTACACTAGTGAAATCTCAGTATCTTTATGCCTGAGCCTTGAGAGAGGTGGGATTTCAGGGGAGTATGACCACACCCAGCTCCCCATTTTCAGAATCAGTAAATTACTACCAAGAACAGCAGGAGTGTCTATTTATAGTGAAAACAAAGCAGGTTCAGGAGAATGCTATTTTAGACATTCTACTATTTTAGAGCTTTTAAGAGTTTGTAGAGTCTCAATGTTCAGCATGATACTTTTTTCCTTCCTAACATCCTACCCTCCTCCGCTGCTCTCCCCTCCCTCCCTCCCTCCTTCCCTCCCTCCCTCCTTCCCTCCCTCCCTCCTTCCCTCCCTCTCTTCCTCCCTCCCTTCCTTCCTTGCTTCCAGAGATAGTCTCTCACTATGTAGCATTGTCTACCCTGGTGGACGCTACAATCTTCTACCTTCTATTTAGGGAAGGAGAAAGGAAAGCTAGAAAGAAATCTTCACCGCTTTTACAAGCGGCCTTGATATAGAATGGGAGAAAGGTAGAAGTCTTCGCAGCCTCTTTTAGACTGTCCTAAGCTTGAAAAAGACTAGCAGACGGTGAGTCAGACTAGTGTCTCAGCTCACGGTCTATAAACTCAATCTCTCCAACCTTTGTTCTTTTAGGAATTATCACACTAATGACAGCAAACCAACCAATGAACTACCAACCAATGCCCACCCTGACTCTTGGGGCTTCAGATCTTTTATGCCCCAACCCAAAAGTTCCCATTGATCCATGCGGCGCCCAATCCCACAAACAAGCTACAGGTGCCAGAGCGCCTGCACCTAACCAAATTATAACCACCTGCATCAAACATTCCAAATCCAACTTGTAAACAACTATACCACAGCTGGGGTGGGAACACAAACCTAATCCAAACACCATTTTGCGTTTTTACAGAAACCAAAATGACAAAAACTTCTTCCAAGTGTTCCTTTACATCCTGGCACTTGTAAGTAGTCCAGGCTGACCTCCAATTCAAATTCACAGAGATCTACCTGCCTCTTCCTCCTGAGTGCTTGGATTAAAAATGTGAGCCACCACAGGGGGCCCTGACTGTAGTTTTGATAGGACACATTCACTGTGGTGTGAAGGCTAGCCCTGCCAGGAAACTCAATCGTTCACACACCACTTAACAGGGATATGCTAAGTGCAAAGTTAGGATATATTGCCAATTATGGATATCATAGAGCCTAGGCGATACTCATAGATACACGTGCCTTGGTGATTGGTATAGGCAAATCACTAGCCATGGCTTCTTGAGGCACTCAGGAGACAAGTAAACAGGAAGTGAATGAGACTGCTGCTGTCACAATATGACATAAGATCCTGTTTTGCAGTTTGTTTGTTTTGTAAGTAGAAGCAGCACACTGAAATAGTGATTTAAAAAATGTGCCAAGTATGCATATGGTAAACACCTGTATTCCCATCACTGGAGGTGGTAGAGGTAGGAGATTTGTCAAATTGAGTGCCAGCCTGAGCTACTGATAGGAGGCAAGAGGGATGGATAGAGCCACTTTTATATTCTGTATTATAAGGACACACTTAGAGGAATTTGCACACATGTCATTAGTAGCTTAACATGTACACACTATTGATGATTTGCTTGTTTGAGTTAAACCTTCTCCAACCCAGATGCTCTTGGAGGAGTACAGGGTACATAGTGGTAGACACTATCTTAGACTCAGAATTTCAGCAAGTGCCGGAGATATCTATGGAATGATGGAACAATGCAAGGGATAATGACAGACATCACACGTGTCAGGAATGTGGCTGGCCACCTGACCATAGGGGCAAAATGGAGCTCCTAATTGGACTACCTGCTTTTTGTATTATAATATAGAACAGTGGTTCTCAACCATCCTAATGCTGTGACCCTTTGCTACAGCTCTTCATGCTGCCCGGGATTCTTGATTTTCTTTAAGACAGTGTCTGATATCCCATGCTGGCCTAGAACTCCTCTTCAGCCTTCTGAGTGCTGGGATTATAGGTATGCACCACAACACCTGAATAAAATCCAAACTCCTTACTAAGACCAAAAAGAACTTACACGATCTTGATTCAACTTTAATTGTGTCTCTCTTTCTCTTTTCCTTTTATTGAAAATAGGTTATTTTTTTCTTATACAATAATCACAGCCAAGAGAAGTAGATGGCAAGAAACAATCAAACTGAGGGCTGAAATCAATAGTCCACAGCAAGTTCAATCCCAAGGACCATGTGGTGATTTGAATGAAAATGACTCCTGTAAACTCTTAGGAAATATGGCCTTGTTGGAGTAGGTGTGGCCGTGTTGGAGGAGGTTTGTCACTGGGGGTGGGTTTTGAGGTTTCAGATGCTCAAACCAGATCCATTGTCACTCTCTCTTCCTGCTGCCTGCCAATCCAGATGTAGAATTCTCAGTTCCTTCTCCAGCACCATCTTTACCAGCCTGTCACCATGCTTCCCACCACGCTGACAATGGACTAAACCTCTGAACTACGAGCCAGCCCCAGTGTTCCCACATAGGTATGCTGATTGAAAACTTTTCCTCGCCTTTACACCACAATTTCCACTTCTTTCCTTTGGGGCGCATGGCCAGGCCTAACATGTTGGAAGATCCAGAGTGGGTTGTTCTGGTTTAAGTCTCTAGTTACTGCTTCTTACCTAAAACAAAATAGCCACCTAAGTCTGTAATCCAAGCAGTTTGGATGCTGAGGCAGGATGGTTGCTGAGAGTTCCAGGCCAGCCTGGACTACAGAGTGAGACCTTGTCTCCCCTGCTCCCCCTACCCTCTCATACATACATACAAATATACATTCATACATACACACATTCATACAAACGCTGGTAAGTTGGCCAAAATGTTAGGGTCTAATAAGGTACCGGGTCGTGTTTATTATACTGTTTTCTCTGTTTCATAAGTTTGAAATATACAGAATCTATTTAAAACTAAAAACATTTAGAGTGCATTTGAATTCAGGTTTTAACAATTCCAAAATAACATTTTTTCTCAAATTGTCTTTCAAGTTCGACTAACCAGACTGAACCCAGTTTTTCAGTTTTAGCGGTTCATTCATTCGGCCAGTAGAGGTCACCACGCAGTGAAGTATTCGGTTAAACCACAAACTCTGCGGTATAATTTCCTCCATGTAAAGATTCTTTTCAGGTTTGTTTTCCAATCTGTGAAATTTCCTTTTTGCAAGCCCTTCACTAAGCCCAAGGTAGAAAGATCTAAACCTGGGGTAAGTTGGAGGGCCTTCAGGCCACAAAGGCTGGTTTGAAAGCAACAGTGCAAACAAAAGTAACTTTTCATGTGGCTTATTATATGTGCTCTGCTTGTTTTAGAATTTATTCTGGTTTCAAAATCTACATTTCCTGTTTCTGCTCTCCACAGAGTCCCAGAGTGGGGGGTACCTGTCGGGATGAAGATCATGAGCGTTAGGGAGCTGAGGAACAGGACTGCACTTAATCAGAGTAGAAGTGGTACCCACGAGCGTGGCCCATACTCCATGGTTGGACTGCAGTGGTAGAAACATCTTTGGAATGCTCGCTTTGCATTAAGGCTGACTCTTTCCTCCCCTAGAACTCTCTTTCCTATCATAGACAGTTTACCTCTCGCCTTGGATATTTCACATTCCAGTAGAAGAAAGAATCCATTTAGAACAGCACAAGTCACAGGAGAGTGACTTGCGTCCTCTAACACGCGTGTGGGTATTAGTCAGTATGGAGGAGAGTCAGTCATATGCTGCGTGACATTGTCAAAGACCCAGATTCCTTCACAAACATTTTTATTTATACTTTAACAATTTCATACGTGTATGCAATGTATCTCGGTCATATCCGCCCCTAACTCTCCTCTCCCATAACCCCTTCCCCCCTCCATGCTTCTTAGTGACGCCTACATGAGCATGGGTAACCTATCAGTGGATACATCCTTACCCTACCGGGTATCAGTTGCCAGTAACTCCTCAACAGGGTGGAGCCTCAGGAGCCCCTTCCCCATGGGTGCTGGAATGTTACCTGGCTCTTGTGCAGGTAACCGTACCCACTGTGAATTAGCTCCGGTTAATGGCCATGCCACGTCCAGAAGATAAGCACGTCACAGCACTCCTCCCCATTCTCTGGCTCTTACGTTTTTCCTGCTCTCCCATCTATGATGTTTCCTGAGCTTTGATAGGTGGGGTTTGCTATAGATGTCCCATTTAGAGCTGAGCATGTGATTACTTGTTCTCAGTGCTTTGCCCATTCATGAATCTCTATATTGACTACTGTGAAGAAGTTTCTCTGACCTAAGTTGAAAGTAGCACTGATCTATGGGTATAAATAAAATATTTAGAAGATAGTTTAACATGTCTGTTTAGCAGAGAAAAAAAGGTAGTAGACTATCCCTAGGCACGTGGTTCTCAAACTTCCTAATGCTGCAACCCTTTAATGCAGTTCCTCATGTTGTAGTTACCCCCTAAACCATAAAATTATTTTCAGTGCTACTTCATAACTGTAATTTTGCTGCTGTTATGAATTACAATGTAAATATCTGATATGCAGATGGTCTTAGGGGACCCCTGTGTAAGGGTTGTTTAACCCTCAACAGGGTTTCGACACTCAGGTTGAGAACATTGCTCTAGGGTATAAGATCTCTCACCATAATAGGCTTTTGACAAGGATTACAGGACCTTTGGTTCTCTTTTTTCATTTACACACACACACACACACACACACACACACTCACACACACACACACGGTGTCATATAGCCTAAGCTGTCTTTGAACTCATTTGGTAGCTGTCTTAGGGTTACTATTGCTGTGATGAAACACCATGACCAAAGCAATCTGGGGAGAAAAGGGTTTATTTGCCTTACATTTCTACATCATAGCTCATCATCAAGGGAAGTCAGTGCAAGAACTCAAGCAGGACAGGAACCTGGAGGCAGAAGCTGATGACAGGGGCCATGGATGACTGCTGCTTACTGGCTTACTTTCCATGGATTGCTCAGACTACTTTCTTATAGAACCCAGGACCACCAGCCCAGGGATGGCCCCACCCACAGTGGGCTGGGCCCTCCCCTGTTGATCACTAATTAAGAAAATGCCCTACAAGTTGTCTACAGCCTAATCTTATAGAGGCATTTTCTTAATTAACATCCCTTCCTCTCAGATGAATTTAGCTTGTGTCAAGTTGACATAAAACTAGCCAGCACAGTATCTGAGGATGGCTTTGAAATTCTGATATTCTTGCCTCTATCGCCTGAGTGCAGGAATCACAGGCATATGCCACCATGCTGGGTTTATGTGATACTAGGGATCAAACCTAGGGCTTTGTGCATGCCAGGTAAGCATTTTTTCCAATTGATATGCACTCCCAGACTCCAGATTCTTCCAACCACCCGACTCTGTGCCGCATGATGTATTTATTTGGTCTTATTTTAATTTTTTGTCAGCATACGAAGAAATGGGCTTGCTATGACATTGCCAAACACATATGTTATCATCCTCTGCTCTTACTCCTTCCCCTCCCATGAATCCCTGTTGGTTCTTACCCTTCCTTCTTTTGCCTTCCTGCTTTTATGACACACATTATAGCATATTTTCTGACTCCCGTCCTCTCCTTTTAGAACTCTTCCTATTGTCTCATAGACTGGTTATCTCCTCCCTCCCTCCCTCTCTCCCTCCTTCCTTCCTTTCCTCCCTCCTTCACTCCTTTCCACACTCCTCATATTTATCTGTATGTGTATGTATGTGGGTACATGCATGTCACATGTAGCAATCAAAGGAACATGAGGGAATGGCTTTTCTTCTTCTGCTGTGGGGATTTTGGGGATCAGAGCAGGTTGTCAGGCTTGGCAACAAAAGCTTTTAGCTTGCTGAATCATCTTACCAGCCAACCACTGCCTTTGACGGCTATATAACTATGTGTGTATATCTCACTATAAACCTTGACTGGCCTGGAATTTGCTATGTAGACCAGGCCTGCCTTGAACTTCAGAAGCCCCTCATGTCCTACTTTCTGGGCGCTGGGATTACAGGTGGACATCACCATGCATGGCTTATGGTTGCATTTCTATTTTCCTCTCTCTCTCTCTCTCTGTGTGAGTGTGTGTGTGTGTTACATGTATGTGTTCTTGTGAGTTTGTGGAAACATGTTCAAGTGTGTGCATGTGTGTACGGAGGGCACTGAAAGTCTTCCTCTGTTGCTTTCTACCTTATTTATTTAGAGACAGGGGCTGAATCTGGAATCTGCTTTGTCTGGCCATTGAGCTGTGGGGATCTTCTTGTCTCTACCTACCAGCACTGGGGTTACAGATGTCCACTGTGCCCAGTTTTCACACAGGTGCTGGATGTCTGAACTGGGGTCTTTGTGCTTGCATAGCAGGCTGTTTGCCCACTGAGCCACCTTTCCACTCTCCATTTTCACTTTAATGTATATACACACTCCTAAATACACATTCTGCAGGAGAGAAATTAATATCCGTCCTTAGAAGTCTGGCTTATATTGCTTAACATAATGATCTCTAGGTTTTCCCTCTTTCCTTGAATGCCATAATTTTATTCCTCTTTACAGCCATGGTGGTTAGTTTTAATTGCTGGTTTGACACAACTTAGAACCATTTGGGAAGAGATTCTCAATAGGAAATTGTCTAGATCATGTTGTCTTTCAAGGGATTCTCTTGATTGTGTTAACTGAGGCGAGAGGAACTGCCCACTGTAGATAAAGAGTCTAAGGCTTTCCTGGTGAAGTCTTGGAGGTCTTTTAGGTACAGGGCTGTACCATCTGAGAATAGAGATGATGTGACTTCTTTGTTTCCAATTTGTGACCCTTTCAGTCTTTTGTCTTGATGCTCTAAGACTTTGAACATTATACTGAATAAGAGTGGTAAGAGTAGACACATCTGCCTCATTTTACTTTTCCTCATTTAGCACAATATTGGCTCTAGTTTTGTAGTTTATAGCTTGTGTTATGTTGAAGTTTTTATTTTATTTTATTTAATTTTCCTAGTTTTGAACTCTTGATCCTTGATTTGGCAGCATGGCTGCTCTGGGAAAGGGTCACCTTCAAGGGTTGATCTCTGATCCAATAGCATGGCTGCTCTAGAGTAGAAGAATGTTAGTCAGGCTAAACTTGTCCTCTGTGCTAATGCTAAATGATAGGGAATTCTGTGGTTCCTCCCCAGTGACTAACATGGAGATATGACAGACACCCTGTGTTTTTCAATCTGACTTTCGCCTAGTGGCAGCAAGGTTGACTGGCCTGGCGTATGGGAAGTGAATTGTAGGATTCTCTTCTTTAACGTAAAATAGACTGTGTATCTGAAGGCAACTTAGCATACACCTTTAAGTAAGCCAACTCAGAAAGGAATGGTGGCACTCACCTTTAATACCAACTCTTGGGATATAAAAGGAAACAGTCAGTAAAAGCAGAACATAGAAGTGGAGTAGAAGCAAGAGAGTCAGAAGCAGGAGATGGAAGAAGCAGGCGTGTGGAAAAGAAGCAACTGAGAAGGCAGCTAGTCAGAGTTCAGTTCAGAGTAAGTTACTTTCAATCTCAGAAGCTGAAGTTCTCTAGGTCCAGGTTTGCATCTTGAAGATTGTATCTTGTTCTTCCTTGAACCCTAATGAATAAAAACATGTTTACATAGTTTTCTTCAGGAATCTTTATACTAAAGGAATATTGAGATTTGTCAATGTCCTTTTCTGCATCTATTGAGATGATCATGTGCTTTCTGATATTTGCTGATTTCTGTATTTTGAACCATCCTTATCTCCCTAGAATAGAACCAAATTGATCATGGTATTTGGCCTTTTAAATGTGTTTTTGAATTCAGTTTGCAAGTAAGTATGTTATTGAGTTATTAGAGAAATCAATCCATAGTTATCTGTTTTTGGTATCAGGCTAAGGCTGGCTTTGTATAGTTTCATAGTGTTTTTCTTTCTCTGTTTTATAAAACAGTTTGAAAAGCTTTAGAGGTAAGTTGTCTTTAAAGATTTCGTAGACCTTGGCAGTGAATCTGCTTGGTTCTTGGCTTTTCTTTGTTGGGAGACTTTAATCACGGCTTCTATTTTATCTTTAAAAATGCTTATATCCTCTTGATTTGACTTTGGTCACTCACATATGTCTATGAATTTAGCCTTTTTTTTTTTTTCTTTAGATTTCCCAGTTTCTTTGAAATTCAAAATTTAACGGTATTTTCTAACGGTTCTCTGGATTTCATTGGAATTGTTCAACTAACCCCGTTTACATCTGGTTCTATTAAGTTGGGTCTTCCTTCTCTTTTTGTTGAGTTCAGTAAGCATCTGTCAATACCCTTTGCTTTGCTCTTGGGCAGAGGCAGTGCTCACTAGCTCAGCTTTACTGCCAGTGCAGAGGTAGTGCTCAGACTCCCCCAAGGGGCGCCGGATTGGCCACTGGCTGGTGACGCTGCAGTGTGAAGTCCAGCTCACTTGTGCGCCCTCACTTGTCTCCTGTCCTTTTCTGTACGGCTTTCTCTTCCCTCTGCTCCCCCATTCCATGATCATCAGCACACGAATTCCCATCTGGGAACTAAATCCTACTTCAGGCATGTACTTTCTTTCTTATCTTTTTCTCCCTTTTTGTAACAGTGTTGGGGATCCAACCTAAGCAGGTCTCCAAGGTAAGTAAGCACTGTACCACTGAGCTGCACATTAAAAAAAATGGTTCAACCCTACTTTTAACTTCCTTGGTAAAACGTAATCCATTCAAAACTGAGCTACAGGCTGGGCGTGATGGCCCATGCCTTTAATCTCAGCACTCAGGAGGCAGCAGCAGGCAGATCTCTGTGAGTTTGATTCCAGCCTGGTCTACATATTGAGTTCTAGGACAGCTTGGGCTACATAGTGAAACCCCGTTAAAACAAACAAACGAACTAACTAATTAATTAACTGACTAAACAAAAACGAAACCAACCAACGAATCAAAGAAAAAAACCCAAATTGATCTACACCATTAGAACCCCCTAGAGGTCTTCAAACTCCTGCCCCACACATTACTGTGCCACATTGGTGAAAGTATCAAGGGGAAGTAGGGGTCTGCAAGAGAATTGAGGGAAAAGAAGGCAAGCTGCAGTGGTTTTGTTTGTTTGTCTGTTTTGTTGTTGTTTTGTTTTGTCTTTGTTGCTGTTGCTTTTGTTTTTTTTCCCCAGATCCCATTCATATCCAAGGGAGTGTGTTACTGTTCGCATGGGAGGTAACTATTCCCGCCTAAAAATGTCATAACTCTCCCTATGCTTGTCTGAGTACTGGATGTACAGCTGGAAATTGCCGAGAGATATTACTTCATTGTCTTTTTGTTTCCAGTAAAACTACAATAAGATCTGATGCAATTACAGTTTTAAATCCTTCTTTTGGAAACTTTTATTTTCCTTCTGTCTGGAAGCTTTTAACAATTCCGAACTTTTTATCTGAAATTTCATGACATCGTTTGATATGATTTTCCTTGGTGATTATTCTTAATTTAGAAAGTCATGTTCTTTAGTCCTGTCTCTTGAGTCTAATGAGTGGCATTATTTCTAGTAATTGCCCCTCTCCCTCGATTCTGTTTCTGGAGTTCCTAAGGTCAGTAAAAAGTTCTCTGGCTAATTATTTGTTTAAAAAGATCCTTCTTTTGTTTTCTATTTCTGGGAAATGGCCTCCATTTCAGTATTTCCTCTGGAATACTTAGTTCTACTAACTTAAATGTTGCTTTTTTTACGCCAGAAAAATCTTTACCTACATCAATATGACTTTCTGCATTTTTATTCAGACACAGAAAAAAAAAAAGTGTAACTTTCTTTTGGGACTACTAACCCCAAGTCCCTCTCTACTGTTTGGCCTAGGCACACACAGCAACCCCATCACCGCACCACCAAGATGGTATGTGTTGCCACTTTAACTTTTTTAAAAGTTATTATACAAAGCAAAGGGTTTCATCATGACATCTTTATACACATGTGTTGTTAACTTTGTGTTTATGTGTTAAAGCTATATCTTTCAGAAACTTGGTGGCTTTGGGGATATGAATTCTGATGGCCAGAGACATTTCATGGCTGTTCTTAAAGGGAACACAGATAGGAATCCCTTGATTTACACGATTTTGGAGGGTTTTATGAGTCAAGAGCAAAAAGAATTATTTTACAGGCTACCCTAGGGTGCTTACAAGAAGAGGATATTATGATTCTTAAATATTAATCATGTGAAACTCTGTTGACAAAATATATTACACTCAAACAATGTATAAAATTCAAAACACAGTGCCACAAAGATGTTGACTAGAAATAGTCAAATTCTAGGATATCAACTAATGTTAAACCACCCCAGTTATCATCAGTATTGTCTTTAGTATATATATGAATGGCCCTTAAGTTTCTTAATATAAGTTTTGAAATGTGATATAGAAATTCTGACAAGAAATAAAAGTTACTTCTTTCACTAATTTACCTTTGGGGGCAATTTTCTACTAGAAAAATTTCACTATTAAACATTATAGTCGTATAGTATATATTGATTCTTTAAAAACAATATTCTTATCCTGCTGAACTTTATTTCAGAAGTACGATGAAGGATCAATAATTATAATCTTTGATGCTCATACTGTATGATTTAGATATAAGTATTTTTAGTGTGCAGTTTTTTACTGGCTTAAGAACTGCAAATGCTCTTCCTTTTAGCATCAGAGTTGCCTCTGTAGGTAACCAATGATACCTGTGACTAACAAGTCCCTAGGAAGGGTCTATTGCTACTCCTAATTTATTCTCTTTACAGCATACTAAATACTATATAGTATTTAAATGTTTTATCAACATCATGACATCATTTATACAAAGTGATGGCATTTGGAGATGGGGCTTTTGAGTGGCAATTAGGTATTGAAGGGTAGGTATTCATGATAGACTTACTAACCATACGAGAAGAGACACTAGAGAGCTTGCTTATGTTACCGGTTCCTTTCTGTTTCTCTGTCTCTATTTCTTGGTCTCTGTCTCTCTTCCATGTAAGAACACAGCGAGAAGGTGCTCTTCTCCTAAGCAGGAAGTGGGCCCACAGAAAGTATTGGCATGTTGGTGTTAGACTTCTCAGCCTCCAGAAAAACTGTGACAAATAAATTTCTGTTGTTTGAGAATACCAGTCTAGGGTATTTTGCTATAGCAACTGAATTAAGTAAGATTTTAAAGGATATAAAAAGAATATACATTAATTTTGTTAGTATTTTCTATGTCAATTATTAAAAATGTTCCCAAATTGTAGTTTTGTCTCTGGTCATAGAGAATTTTCATCTCATTTATTGCTTAAAGAGCATAGTTCTTTCTTATTCTATGTCTACAGCTGTGGGGCAGTTCTTGAAGTGCATCTAATTTAATACAAATAAACAATTTGCATTATAATCAATAGACTGACAGTTTACCTGTTCCTTGTTCCCAGTATATCAGTTCATTGTGTATTGATATACTATCATTTAATTAATTTTCAACTACTTAATTTTGCTTCCAGTGATTAAGGACTGAATTTATTTCCTTCCTTCCTTCATTTTTTCCTTCCTCCCTCCCTCCCTCCCTCTCTCCTTTCCTCCTTCCTTCCTTTTTTTTTTTTTTTTTTTTTTGAGACAGGGTTTCCCTGTGTAGCCCTGGCAGTCCTGCAATTGACTCTGTACTGACTGGCCTCAAACTCAGAGGTTCTCCTGTCTGCCTCTGCCTCCCATAGGCTGGGATTAAAAGTGTGCGCCACCACCACCAGGGTTCATTTTTTGTGTAGCTTTAAGATTTTATGTTTTGTATGTCTATTTATTTATTTATTTGCTATGAGTACATATCCTTGTGCCAAAGTGCACATGTGTTGACCATAGAGCAACCTGAGGGATTCAGTCCTTTCCTTCTACTATGGGGTCCCGGGGATCAAACTTGGGTCCTTGGTCTTAGCAGAAAGCCCCCTTATCTGATATGCCATCTTGTCAGCCCCCTTTTCTGCATTTTGATTGCTATATCACAGGATGGATCTTCTCGCTGTTCTATGAAACAGAACCACACAAGTGCTCACTGATGTTTCTCTTTTGAAGCATCAACACAAATCGAGTACTTAGATGTCTATCTTCATGCTGGCAAGAATTCTGACATCAAAATCCTAGTTTCAGAAGCATTTGGAAGTAGCATTAAAAATAAAACAGGACTTAAAGCTTTGCTCAAAACTAATTTAAATGATCATTTAGAAGTATTCCCGCCTACAGATCCATCCCATAAAAATGCCCCATACCTTTTTCTCTATAATCCTTCCGGTACTACCATGACAACCCCCTGAAGAGGGTTTGGAGGGCTATGGAATGTGAGCTTTTCATTCTCAGTTTCATTTTATAAAAAGATCTTAAAAGGATGTGAATTCATTTGGAAATGTGTAAAGACTTTCCATAAAAACCTGTCTCGTGTGTTTGAAGGATAAGGTTGCCTAACGTTTACTGAATATATATTACGTAGATGTTTCACCGAGTGACCACAAGACCCCACTGATGCGTCTACTATTATGATTCTTATTTACCAAACAAGAAAACCTGTATTAGATGCACCCACTTTCCTTGTTAGCGGTAGATCCCTAGTAACCCCCAAGGAACGTGACACTAGAGGCTGTGGATCTGACCACTGTTCTGGACTTCCAACAGTACTGATTGCTTCTCTCCATTGTACAGCCTTGCTGGACTTATGGTTGAGGTAGGCTATAAGTCATGTAGGTGAGCATTTTTTGTCCATTATAATCTGCTGCACAGAACACCAGCTCTATCCTTAGTGGCTTAAAACAATAACCATTTCTCAGGGACAACAGAATTGGTGATCTTGTCTCAGCTAACTCATGTATCCACAGTCATTTGCTGGGAGAGCCCCAAGATGGCCTCACTCAAGTGTCTGTTGGTTGGGGCTGGCTGTCAGCTGGAGTATATTAGTTTCTTTTTATGTGGTTTAGTCTAGGTTTCTTCTAGCATGGTGGAGTCCTGGCTCCACAAATGTGAGCGATGGAGCTGCAAGGCCTTTTGTGGCTTAAGGCTTGTCTCAGACTTCTACAACATTTCTTTTGTTGTATTCTGTTGATTCAGTTTCCTACCTCTTGATGGGAGATATGGCAATATCACATTGCAAGGAGTTATAGACTGATGGGGGAGGGGAGAGCGGCACAGCAATTGTTCAATTGTTACAATGGTATATCAAACTATTTCTGCCAGCTATATATTGCTATATAATAGGACATCCTCGAATACAGAAGTTTATAGTATCAATCTCTTTACTCATGTATCTGTAGGTCAGGGACTCAGGCTTGTCTCGATGAAAATGGCTCTTCTCCACTCTACCTGGTACTGACTGGGGCATGCGGCTGACAGTCATCTGGTACTGTGGGACTTAAGATGGTCTCAGTGGTATGTCTGTGTCTGGCACATTAAAGAAGACAACTCGAAGGACTGTAGACTTGCTGGACTCTTTCCTTGTGGTAATGGTGAGGTTCACACATATGCCAGAATCCTTGATTTTTCTTCCATGTGGCTTCTCCTTCTTGGTGGTCTCTCCTCCAGAACCTGTCCCCGTGACCACTTCTGGTATAGCCCAGACTGGGCTTCTCTCCATGGCATCCAGGTTCCAAATGAACAGAAGCAGACTCCCTCATGTCTCGAAAGGTTCAGGGCCAGGACAGTGATGTTATTCCCTTCCTTCTCTTTGGGTCAAGGTAAGCTATGAGGGTCAGATTCTATGGCAGTCAAGTGAGCTTTGACTCTTGATAAGAGAAAGAACACGCACGTATGCAGATGAGAGGGACTATTGAAGGCTGTTGTTGCAGACAGTGCACCAGACTGAGCAAAGGTGAAAAACTGAGAAGTTGGTGTCAAAGAATTTAGTCTAGGCTGGTGGCTACACTAACAGAATTGCAGCTAACAGCCAAATGATGTAATAGGAAGAAGCAGTTCATATAAGAAGATATAAATATTTCTTTATATTTATAAATAACAAATTAAGTGGCAACAGACAATCTTGGGTCAGTGCTGAGAAAGGAGGGAGAGCACGCAATGCAAATGATGTCTTCATTCTAGACAGGCAGCGAATGGAATGCTGGGAACTTCTGCAGCCAGAGGAATGTTCAGCAGTTACATGGCAAGCCCCATGGGGGTCCTCCTGTCTCCTCCGAAAGCATTTAGTCCTGATGAGGAGATAAATGTGGCGTTTATCCTCCCACTAAAGGAATGAGATCATAAAATATCCTTCCCATCACCAAAGCTTGGGAAGGACCCAGAAGCAGATGGCCAGGCAATATGGAGACTCTAATTAAGGAGCGAAAGCTGCAGGGCCACCAAAATAGATGGAGACATTGTCCCTCGGCAGTTACTAAGGTGGTTGTAGGCATTCCCCAGATTGGAGAAAAATAAAGCCCCATTTTGCGCCAGTATCATTTACACGCTTCACACGGAATCCTACCGTTTCCAGTGCTTTCTGTTGTGCCTGTTTATTTAATTTAAATGTGTGTGTCATGATGCTTGGGACCGAGTCCAGGGCCCAAGTGTATGCTAGGTAAATGCTCACCACTGAGGTACACCCCAACTTTCCTTTCATTGTTTTAACCTTTTTTCCTCCCTACATGGAAATATATTTTTTTAAAATTTTTATTTATTGAAGAACGTCTGGTAGTCAAGACCTTGGCAAACACGAAAGTGATAAAAGTTAATAAGTTTCTGCTCTTGGTATTCTGGGCTTTTCATATAGACGCTCTCTAGTCCTGTGGGCTAGTGTTATGACACCTGCAACAGCAATTGTCATAAATAATAAATGGGCAATGTTTAGGTGCTAATGAGAAATATTTAATTTCTTGCAGTGTATTTACATTAATTTTTATCTTATTCTGTCTCACTGGTAAATCTGGGTTTCCTGTGGATCGTGGACCTCTCGATGGGCAGTGAAAAAAACAGAGCCTGGGAAACATAAATGGGGCCATTCGTGCCTTAATTTTCTTATAATTATTTGGGCATTTTGTTATTTCCTTTCTGTAGTTTAAAGGTTCGCTATTTTTAGTGAAAAGCAAAAATACATGATATGTGGGAGCCGAAACTTAATTAGAACTCATGAATGCTAATTCTGTTCTTCTTCTGATGAGAGTCATTACTTGTAGTTCCTGTACGTGTCCCCATTAGCACACAAAATGGAAAGCGGTGGCGTTACTGGATAATTAGCCTCAGCATTTAAAATTGTGTGTCTGGAGAGTGTTAAGAGTGGTTAAACATCAGTACATGTCAGTAGGCTCACTTTCAGGTACTAGAGTTCGGATGTTTAGTACTTCCCAAAAGCCGGAGTGTTGGATGCTTGGTCCCCAGGGTGGCAGACTTGGTGTTTTAGGTTTCTGGGGGAAAGGCTTTAAAGGGCATAGTTGAACCCCAGCCCCCTCTTCTTCCCACCACGATGTGCTCCCTTGCTGCAGGACTCAAAGCAACAAAGCCAGGAACCGGAGTAGGACTTCCAGAACTGTGAGGTGAAGCCAGTCGCTCGGGGATTTATCTAAGTGTTGAACAGTTGACTGCCGCAGAGGACAAGGGAACTGTGCCTGCCGTTTCCTAAGTGGGTCCCTCTGGGTAGGCCATGAACCGCGGCAATGTGTGGCTGGCTGTAATGGCAGCTACTGACATTGAGGAAAGTCTGTGTCGCATGAAATGGACCAAGGACAGAATCTGGTTTTGTGGTTCTGGGAGCCGTGTGTCCGTGTCCTCCCCGCCCCCATGAAGTAAGGTACCTGGAAGCCATGCTGATTGCGTAGAAAGCGAATTTTTTCTTGGGTTGCAAGGGCTGGCAGAGCACAAGGCTGGGTGAGGAGGCATCCAGGAGACTAGAAATCTGTCCCTGGAATTGCTTTTTGATAATAGTTAACTAGTGCTTTGTTTCTAATTTTAATTTTCATCGCAGTTCACATTGAGCATGTAGAAAACAGGGGTGTCGGCTGCTGTTCTTTGCACATCTCGTTTGGACTCAAAATTGAACAGTGTGAAAACAAAGGGAGAAAATTCGAACCTCCATGATACCAGAATTTTTCTGCATAGACTTTTGTTCTTTAAAAACCCAAAATCTAAGTCACAGCAAATCATTTAAAATGGCAACTTGATTGCATTCTGAACACGTATTAGAGCCTCACCTTTAAAAGGAAAAGGAATGTCAAATTCCAGAGGAGGCAAATTAATGCAGTCTTAAGCCACACACAGCCCGATGTCAGGGAGGGTAGGTATTGCTGGATCCTGGGACTCTTTAGGTCAAAAGGCCTTCTAGGGTAGAGTGGGATGTCTATCCAGCAAGCTGTGAGTTTCAGGTCTCTTGTTCTACATGTGTGCTGGATGGAACGTTCTGTGAATATCTGTTAAACCCATTTGGTCCGTGGCATGACTTAACTCTGAGTTTCTTTGATGATTTTATTGTTAGGATGATTTATCCGCTGATGTAAGGGTATTGAAGCCAGCTAATATTAATGTATTTGGACCTGTCTGTCCGTTTTGTCCAGTGTTTGTTTAATGAAGTAGGGCGCACCAACATTTAAGGCATATGTATTTTTAATGATTATATTTCCTTGATTGTGTGCCTCTTCTGTTACTACATGGTTGTTAGGTAGGTCTCAAACCTGGGGCAGATGGCAGAGGTGCCTATTTAACACATTAAAACGAACCTGGCTGCCAGGTTCTCCCAGCAACCTTAGTCCTTACCTGTTTCAGGGTGTGGCTGGCATACCCACCTCCTACCCTGAGCTCTTCAGTCTAGGGGCTGGGCTGCCCGTCCCCCAGAGCCTCTTCCCTATATAACCCAGCTGCTTTTATTACTCGCTCTTCTTTTTCTTTTTTAACCTTTTTGCCTTCTTGGCGGGTGCACCTGGTTCTCCTCTCTCCGCTCTTCCCTCCCCCCTCTCCACGCATGGCCCAGTGCAGGTCATGTCCACTGTGGACTCTCCCAGATGTCTCTGCCTCTGACTGTACTCTCCATTTTATCTCCAATAAACTTCTTCCTCCACACACCTAGGAGCAGTTATTTCCTCTTCTTCTTCTTTCTTTTTTCGGTCAGTGGTGACCTTCATGATCTTTTCTGACTAATTTGAGCTTGAGGTCGATTCTATCGGATAGAAACAGAACTACTCTTGTATTGTTTGGCTTCCATTTGCATGCTATAATGACTTGCATCCTTCCACATTGAATTTCTCTCTCTCTCTCTCTCTCTCTCTCTCTATCTCTATCTCTCTGTATCTTTGCAAGTGAAGAGTTTCATCAGACAACAATAATTAGATCATGCTTTTAAAACATTATTTACCTTTTAAAAAATAATTTAATTTTATTCCTGGACAATTTCATTCATATATACAATGTATCTTGACTGTATGTATCCCTAACCCACCTTCCCCTGTCTCCCCAGGGATCCCCCTCCCACATTTATGTTCTCCTTCTCTCTTTTTTTTTTTCTTCTTCAATGACCCACTGCGTCCAATGGGGTATATGTCATTCATTTGAGGACTCTTACTTCAACTATTTCTTGGTTTTCTTCTTTATCGCTTCTTTGCATGTTCCAAGTACTCATGGTACATCTTCCCAAGCCACCCCATAGTGGATGGATGGCAGCTTGTTTGGTTATTCTTGTATCTCTTTGCTTGTCAGTTTGACAAGCTTCTGATAATTTGTGTTTGAACTCCCGGATTCTTTCTTTAGCTGTGTCTAGTCTACTAGAGAAGCGGTTGGAGGTATTGTTTTTGATACCGTAGTGTTGGGCTGCAGGATTTGTTATTGATACTTTTGTAGGATTTCCGGTTCCTTGCTTACATTCTGTCTCTCTTCTTTTCTGCTATCTACTTTTTGTTATTTTGGTTTCTGTAAAAAAATCTCAAAATGGCGTTTAGGTTTAGATTAGGCTTGTCAAACCAGAATTTAGTGCTTCAAAGCTCATCCTGAGACAGGTTCTTGGCTATACTGGGATCCTAACACCCAGTGTAGTCGCCAGCTGGCTAATAAAGGCTTTCTATTGACTTAAGCACATGTCTGTGCAGTCTTCTCTGGTGGAAACCCCACCACACTATCTTCATGATAATCTTTGTATACTGGTTCATTGGAATTAAGAATTAATCTTATTGAAACATCATCTCTCATAAATTTAAATCAGCTTTCTCCTTCCCTTTCTTCCTCCCTCCCTCCCTCCCTCTTTCTTCCTTCCTTCCTTCCTTCCTTCCTTCCTTCCTTCCTTCCTTCCTTCCTTTCTTTCTTTCTTTCTTTCTTTCTTTCTTTCTTTCTTTCTTTCTTTCTTTCTTTCTTTCTTCTATGAGTTGGGGTAGATGTCTAAACTATTAATACACTTTGGGTCTGGAAATGCATGATGTCTTTAAGATTGTATCCTAGACCGTGCATGTGTCTCTCATCTTACAGCAGGTGCTTAGAATGCAAGAGGATCTAGGTTCCACCCCAAGTGCACACACACACACACACACATGCACACACACACGCATGCACACACACACATGCACACTCACAGGCGTGCACATGCACATACACAGGCATGCACACGCATGCACACACTTTCAAACTAAAAGGCAATGCAGATGATTGCTCAGAGCTGAAGGAATTGTCCCACTACTGCCAGGACCCTTATTTTCTGGTTTGCTGCTTCCTGCTTGAATGCTAGCATGGTCCTTCTGATGGTGCTCATTTATAAAACAGTTCCATTTATGAAGACTCCAAAATGGGCTTTTGTGCTCACAGAGAGGAAATGGCTCTTTGGAGAACATGCTTGATTACTTGTTCTGTGAGAGCAAAGTTTTCTATTTCCACAAATTTTTTTTTTTTTTTTTCTTTTTAGGCTGCTGGTGAAATGTCTTTCAGAGCCTCAGTACTTGGGAGCTTCCCAGGGTAATTTCTGGTAAGTTTAAGAGAAAGTACTAGGTCTGCAGAAAACGTTCACAGCAAGTGACTGGGAGGTAGAACCATCTCACAGGCCAGTCTCCAGAAAGGAGGAAGCAGCCGCTGTGACTGACAGATGTTGTGACTGACAGGTTCAAAGTCAGTTGCATAGCCATACCTTAACCTGCTCTCCCATCTTAGCTTAGGAATCTGTCTAGCCTAGAAGCACAGTAAGTTATGGGATGGGCAGTGATTAGGATTAACGCTAAGCAATCCCACTCCCTCCTCCTCCAGTCTCTCCAGGTCTTGCTTTTCTTTCTTCTCCTCCATCCTCCCCTTCCTCCTTGCCTCCTTCTGTGAGACAAGTCACTATGTCACCCTAGGCTAGTCTCAGACTCTTAGGCTCAAGAGATTCTACTGTCTGGGGCCTCCTGAACTAAGGTTATAGGCTTTTCTTAAATTTAAAGGAGCTCTTAATCCTTTTAACTTCAAACCCATGGCCTATTGTAAATCTTTGACAGTAGATATGCTCAGAAAAGTTTTAAACCTATGTGGTTCGTCTAGAATGTAAAGAAATAGGATTTGTAGTTTTTATTTTTTATTGAAAATAATTGTTTTCCATATAATGTATTTTGAGCACAGTTTCCCCTCCTTTATCTCCCAGATCCTTTCCACCTTCCCGCTCATCCAACTCCATGCCTTCTTTCCTTTCTCTTTGGCAAGAGAAAAACAAAGAAACAAATCAGAATTAAAAAAAGAAAAACAAAAGAAAAAGAATGAGAAACACACACACACACACACACACACACACACACACACACACACACACACAAAAGTACTGTTGAGTTCAGCCTATTGGCCTTCTACTGCTGGACATGGAGCCTGCCTCTAAGCATGGTTTGTATACCCAGTGAGACTCCATTGAAGAAAATTAATTTTTTCTTTGCAAGTAGTTGTCAACTGGAGATATCCTTTTGGTTAAATGGGAGCTTGCATTCACTCGCCCGTCTCTGCTGGGACCCCGTCTGCCTTGAACTGTATGCTGCCATATGTTCCTGTGAGTTTCATGTGTGTGTCAATCCTGTTGTGGCTGGAAGACACTGTTTCCTTGGTGTCATCCATCTCTCTGTCCACCTTTTCTTCTGTCATAGTTCTCTGAGTCTTATGGGGAGGAATTTGTTAATTTTACCCTTAACTTATTAGAAGAAAAAGAAAACTCTACTTGCTACAGAGTTCTTGTGTTTGTTAATTATTTAGCTTGTTGGTTTATTTATTTATTAGTTGCTTGTTTATTTAGATGTCACCTCCCTCCAGAAAAGATTTCAAGGAAGACTGCATGCAAAGGTTGATTATAAAATGAAGACATAGAACTTTGAATTTCTCCCCAGGAAAATGATATAGTTAATTTTGAGTGAACTGGGAACATATAATATAGGGATATGTATAAGCTGACTATCTCAACAAATGGCTGATTGTCAAGAAGAAATCCAGAAGTGCTAGTCCCTGCCAGTCAACTCTAAACTATATTAACTTCCTTGGTTAAAATTCATCCTGTAGAGGGATATATGACCTTTACTGAAGAAACAGTTTCAACATACAATAGAAACTCATCCTATCATTCTGAATATCACTATTTATTGATTTGATAGTCTAGATAAAGGCTTCATTTTTTAAAAAGGATTTTTAAAAATTTTAATTGTGTGTGTGTATTCTTTTTCCCCTCTGTAGAGGAACACTTGGAATTTTTATGTTAAGAAAAGCTTTTTGGTTTTACTGACCAGTCACTAGAGGTTCATGTTCCCACCCCAGCTGTGGTAGACTTGTTTATGAGTTGGATTTGGAATGCTTGATGCAGGTGGCTTTGATCTGGTTGGGTGCAGTTGTTCTGGCACCTGTAGCTTGTCTTTGGGATTGAGTGCCCCATGGATTGATGGGAACTAAAGTCCCGAGAGTCGGGGTGGGCATTGGTTGGTGGTTCCTTGGTTGGGTTGCTATCATTAGTTAGTGTGAGAACAAAGGTTGGAGAAATTCAAACTTGGGACAGCCTAAAAGAGTCCATGAAGATTTCTACGTTTCTCTCTTTCTGTATCAAGGCCGCTTGTAAAAGCAGTGAAGATGTCTTTCTATCTTTCTGTTCTCCTTCCCTAAATTGAGGGAAAAGATTGTAGCTTACTGCTACACTCCCCTTTTATTGAAAATAGATTTCTCACATAAAGCATCCTGATTGTGGTTTCTCTTCCCTCTGCTCCTCCCAGCTCCCCGCCCATCCCAATCCACTCCCTTTCTGTCTCTCGTTAGAAAAGAACAGGCTTCTCAAGGATAATAATAAAATACAGCAAAATAAAATATAATAAGATAAAACAAAACTATCACATCGGAGTTGGACCAGACAAACCAACAGAAGGAAAAGAGCCCAAGAGAAGGTACAAGAATCGAAGACCCACTCATTCACACACCAAGGAATCCCATAAAAACACTAAACAGGAAGCCATAGTAGATAAGCAGAGGACACAGCGCAGACCCGTGCAGGCCCTGTGCATGCTGCGTCAGCATCTGTGCATTCAGATGCGCTTTGCTCATGTTGGTTTAGAAGACCTTGTTTACTTGGTGCTTCTACCCCTCTGGCTTTTACACTCTTTCTGCTTCCTCTTCTGTGGGGTTCTTTGAGCCTGGAAAGGAGAGATTTGATGGAGACATCTCATTTAGGGCTGAGTGTTCCTAGTTCTTTCACTCTCTACTTAGTATCAGTCGGCGGGTCTCTGTGTTTGTTCCAACTGCTGCAGGAGGCAGGTTCTCTGCTGATGGCTGAGAAAGGTACTGTACACTATGAATCTAGTAGAATGTCATTAGGAGTCATTTTACTGCTACATTTATTTATTTATTATTATTTTTTAGAACACTAGTATTTGGATTTATCCTAGGCCCTGGGTATATCCAGTCTTGGTCACCTAAGCAGTTTTCAGTATGGGTTCTATCTTGTGGAGTAGGCCTGAAGTCAAATCAGATACTGGTTGGTTACTCCCCCAGTCTTTGTGCCTTCATTGCCAAAGCATGTCTTGCAGGTCAGACACCATTGTAGATCAGAGGGGAACAGTGCTTTTGTTTGCTGTAATTACACTACTGTGTTTTTATAAAAAACAAAAAAACTTTGCACAAGAAAACCACTGCAATCCATGACCTACAGTAGTCTTGAATCTGAGCACAAGTGTTCCAGGCTGAGTTTGTTGCACGGTTCCAGAAGGCACACAGAGTGCCCAGTGTCATACTGTGAGTTCAGAACTAAGCATAGTGAAGTCACAATGCAGCACACGTGCACAGCCCAGAAACACCTCAGATTCACTGTGTGCTTCATTTTGAATTATTTTCTTGTGGAGCACCCGAAACCTTTTACAGTTGACATATATATTTCACAAGGTCCACATGGAGTCACGCATGGGGTCATGACCCATAATTAAAGAAGCTTTGATCTAGGTAGGATTCCTCAGGCATCAGGCTAGAGAGTTTTGGTTGTTGCCAATGGGCAGTGGTGCTGGCATCTAGTGGTAAAGGCCAGCAATGCTGCTAGACATGCTGCAATCACTAAGTCTTCCAACAAACACCAACTCCCTCAACAGTCAATGGTTGTGAAACCTTAGTCTACAGAGAAGTACAGGGCTGACAGCATCCCAAGTTTAGAAGAGAGGAGAAAAATGTGTATTTTTCAATTGAATGTGTTTTGTTACATTAAACCCCCATGTAAACCCTCTCTACTCATTTGAAGATTCTAACTAATAGAAGTATTGTACTATGATATCCATGATTAGTGCTTAGCCTGGGGCATCACCCACTGTAGGATCTATACCTGCTACATGCATACTCTTATTTTCTTTTATAACCAATCGGATTATTAATTCTAATTCACTCTTGCTTTCTGCTTGAGTGTCTGGAACATTTAAAAAATTCATGTATATCTGCTTCTGTTCCATTTAAGGTAGTGGATAGGATGATTTTTCAGTGGGGAAAAAGTGAAAATAAAAGAATTTATTTTAATATCATGCAGTATATCAGTTGCTTTTCTATTGCTGTGATAAAACACTATGACCTGTAGAGGAACATTTAATCTTTTAATCTGGCAGCATGGCTACTCTAGGGTAGAAAGAATGTTAGTACACGCCTTTAATCCCAACATCGAACATACTTTTAAACCCAATTCAGAAGGCAATGTTGGCACATGCCTTTAATCCTAGCCCAGTAGAGAGAAACAGGTAGGAGAAGCAGAGTGTGGAAGCAGAGTCAGGAAGCAGAGCTCAGAAAGAGGTGGAAGCAGACAAGAAGCACTGAGAGCTCAGAGATTAGAAGCCAAGTGTAGAAACAAGGTGGAGGCAGACAGGAACCAGACAAGAGGCAGAGCTCAGAGAGGAGAAGTGGAGCATTAGTTCAGTCAGGCAGTCTGATTGCAGTCAGCTCATAGACAGTTCAGACAGAAGGAGAAGACTAGAAGAGCAGAGCCAGTATAGAATAAACAGAAGGAAGGCAGAGAGCGCAGAGTAAAAAGAGTAGTTCAGAAGATAGCTAGTCAGAGTGAGCTTAGTCAGCAGTAAATCTCGGAGGCTGAAATGTTCTAGGTTTAGATTTGCAGATTAGATTGTATGGAGGCTGAAGTCTTCTAGTTCTGGGCTTGCGTCTTGAAGACTGGATTGCAAGGAGACTGAAACATTCTAGGACTGGGTATTGAATTAGCAAAGAATAAACTGTCATGAACCCACAAGAATAATTAAATAAATCAATGCATACATCTACATCTACAATGACCAAGTAACTTATAGAAGAAAGGATTTATTTGGGCTTATACCTCCATGGGACAAGAGTCCATGATGGTAGCAAGCATCAGGCATGGCAAAAGGAACAGAAGCTGAGATCTTACATTGTGAAGCTCAAAGCAGAGAGCTCACTGGAAATGACTAGAGACTTTTAACTCTCAAAGCCTTCTCCCGGCGACATGCTTCTCACATCCTAAGGCTCCTCAAACAGTGCCACCAACTGGGAATCAAACACTCAAATGCTCAAGCAGTGCTATTGCACTCTCCCTGCATCTCAGCTCAGTGACTATTTTACTTTACCTATTTCAGAGGTGATGCTTCACAAGATGTCTTCCTGCTTGTCTGTATGTTCCCTGAAGGCAGAGCTTGCTTCTATTTCTCCTTCAGTGATTTTTTTTTCTTAAATTCCCCTTAAGACCCTGTGTAATGTGAGAAGCCCAGCTTGCTGATCCTCATCGAAGACATTCCCCTGCACAGATACCTCCCAGCGCTCTGCTTCCTACTCATTTTAATAGTCTTTAGTTCTGATCACTCACCCAGACTCTCAGGTTATCCCTGGGCTGGATCATTCTGGAATAACAGCTTTTCCTCTCTTCCACCCTCATTTTTTCACTTCTTCGTTCAATGCTTATTTGCTGAGCACCATCCTGGCACCAAAGCTGTGGGGATGACAGGGCAGACTGGGTAGTCTCTGTTTGCATGAAGCTCTTATTTTGGTTTAGGTGGGATCATGGGAGTAGGAAAGAAACACCAAAGAAGTAATCAACCGAGAAAGAAAAGCTCAGAGTGTGATAAAACATGGAGAAGTAAAGCAAGGAAATGTGACGGAGAACAACATAGTATGTTCAGGAATCGACAACGCATCTGTTGGTCCCTGGAAACTGGAATTCTAGTTTATCTGTCGTCCTTCCTTGGGGTAACGCAGTGGTAGAGACCAAGAGCCTAACAGGTGTACTTTATCCTATAGACAATACATTTTAGAGTAGATGTTGGGGGTGTCATTTCTTACTGTCTGAGAAATGGACTAGTGTTTTGACTTAAAGCTGTAGTTTCTTTGAGAAATCACTTAATAGTAAGTATGGTAATTTTTTTTGTTGTTGTTGCTAAAATCAAATGTAACATAAGCCATGTTTTTCTTAATTTTGCTTGGACAAGAATTTGAATCATTTATTTAGTTATTTACTTATTTATTTATTTTTGGCTTTTTCAAGACAGAGTTTCACTGTTGTAACCCTGACTGCCCTGGAACTCACTCTGTAGACCAGGTTGGCCTCGAACTCACAATGATCCGCCTGCCTCCGCCTCCCCAGTGCTGGGATTAAAGGTGTGTGCCACCACAGCCCCGCCTTTGCAGATTTCTTGTCTCCCTCCTCAGCTATGTTACCTGCGTTAAGGGGAATGTGGGAGACAGTTTAATGAAGACAATTCACCGCAGGCTTTGCTTTCTTAGCAAAAATAAATAAATAAATAAACCGGAGCATCACAAAGTATAGGATCCTGGAAGTGAAAAGAACACAGAACGGTCATCTGCCCTCCATCAGCACGACAGGTTTGTGCTTCTTGTCACAGCTGGGTGAGAATCTATCCTAATTCTGAAGACATCCTGGGAAGGCGACCTCACCAGCCCTGTCTTTGTGGAGGATGTGAGCCTTCCATCACTGTGAAGGCTCTGTCTAAAGGGCACCTAATTCCCTCACACTGAAGTTTATTCCCGTTTCCTCTAAATGTGTCTTCACTGAGGACCACACACAGGAGATTCCTGTTAACCAACTGCTTTTGGGAGACAGGCTTGGAGGAGATAGCAGGGTCTATAAAGCTCTTAGAACAGTGTCTGGCATCCGATGGACTCTCAAAGTATATCAGCTGCCACAGCGATAATCGTTACTGCAGAGGGAGCCATTGAAATCTTTGTTCCTTGTAGTGATAAAGAAACTTTTTTTTTTAAAGATTTATTTATTTTATTTCTGAGAGCTCTACCTGCATGTACACCTGCATGTTAGAAGAGGGCATCTGATCCCGTTTTAGATGGTTGTGAGCCACCACGTGATTGCTGGGCATTGACCTCTGGAAGAGCAGTCAGTGCTTTTAACTGCCGAGCCATCTCTTCAGCCCAATAAAGAAACTTTAAATGCTCTATGGACTAGCTTCTCTGATTGCCTGAGGTTGTTGATTTGGGTGTTATATACAAAGGCTCATCTTGAGTCGGTGGAACCATGGACAGGGTTGACATGAGAGACCACAGAGGACCAGATGGCATGGTGTGCCTGTGCCAACTTTTGCTTTCCCTGTAATGTTGCCTGCGAGCTTTTTGAGGGCAGGCACCCCATCTTACTAGTCTTGGGTCCCTGGTACTAAGTCCCTGGTACTAGTACTCAGCACTGAAAGATACAAGATGAATTAACTGAATGCTGATTATCCTAGGAATTACTTACCACAACATTTATCAGTTGTGTGAGCCTTGTGAAGAGCCCGATTAGGCGCTGCTCTGTTTGATGCTTTCTGACGTCAGCGCTTCCTGCGAGAAACCACGAAACTCAGTCACAGGAGGGACCACATGTTTCAGCCAATCGGAGGTGTCCCTGCAACAGTTAGCCTTGATCAGGGACTTCTTTAGACCACTTTCCTAGTGAAGCCCTAATGCATTGGCGAGGAATGCCGGCGATCTTTATCTCTGGGAAGGCATTCGTGGAGCTGTAAGGACTAAGACAGCCCTGGGGAGGAAGTGAGGGATGCACTCGGGTTTGGCTCGGTATCTCTGCTATTCTGCACCCTCTGAGTCACACTGCTAAACCCATCTGTTTACATGAGGTTGAGTATGGGAGAAGGTGGAGAAGTATAGAAAAAAAAAACTTACTTTAGTTCTTTTGGAGTAGATGTCATGCTATTCTTCCCTTCCTGCCTCCATCTTTTTGTTTCCCAATCAAGTCCTGAACTACTTATTTTCTAAGGCCGAGGAGGGGCAGGGCATGACTAGGGTGGACTCAGCACTAAGAAGGGACCACACCTCAAGGTGAAAATTTCACCTTCCACCAGACTTTGTTCCACTGTTCTTAGGTAAAATCGTCTAAGAGTAGATGATCTCCTGCTCATGTATTTGTTTGTTTTGTTTGTTTATTTATCTTATTCTGTTTTCTCTGACTCTGAGGGGGGGAATTGTGTTGTCTAGTTTGAAGGAAGCAGGTACAGTGGGCTTTTTGGGGACTCGTGTTTCCTCCATCTGTGACTCTGAACCCCGAAAGAACAGCATCCCTTCATTTTCTTGTCCAATTCCCAGCACCAGTACTACACCAGCTCCAACCTCTTACACGCACGCGCGCACACACACACACACACACACACACACACACACACATACACACACACCATGAGCACTCTCCTCTTTGAAAGCTAGTGGCAACTATGGTGGCATTTACTCATGCTTGCCGTGCTTTGTCCTTTTAGGAAGAGTGTGCGGTAGTTTCTGAGCTAGGAAGGCAGGGGGACAATGGAAGGGAGCGACAAGTCCGACTCCAACGCCCTCTACACCACTCTCCTCCCTGCTTCCTAATGCAGAGGGAAGTCGGGGAGACCAGGCTCTCTGCAGCCATATCTTGAACTGAGGCATGAATCCACTGGAAACATTTTACTTAAAGTTTATGGCCACATTATTAATTTAACACGCCCAAGTGTTGTTGACAGCAAGAGCAGGGCCATTTCGCTGTGTCGATCAGCAGTTTCTCAGAAGGTATCATCTTTGAAACTTTTGAGTTATTAAGCGGTAGCTTTTAAGATGACAGACCCTGATGCACTTCCCAAATGCTTCATCAACAAACAAAACAAAGTCCTTTTCTTTGATGAAAAGGCAGCACAGCCTAGCTAGTTACAGCATAGCCTAAAAGGTCAGGTACTTCAGTGCACGTGATGCTTGGGTTCAAACACTGGCTTTCTTAGTCATGTGATCTTAAAGTACTTACATTTCTCTCGCCCCGACTTCTTTGTCTGTAAGATGGGAATGTTGGTAATGCATTATGAAGAGTCAATGAGCAAATCAGTGTATGATAAGCGCCATGTAAGTCTCATTCCATGAGCCTCTTGTTTTGAAGGATCTGAATCGGTAGAAAGACCTACCATTTACCCAACTGGTGAAAATGTAAGGCATCCCCTTCAAAACTAAGAATTTCAAGATGACACCAGTAGCTATCACTTTGGTGCTGAGGGGGGAATCTCTAAAGGGCTGACTCACATGGAGTTGCACAGGCCATATACCCGTGAAGCTGGTGCTGGGTAGAAGTGAAGGCTTGATTTACCCACAGGGACTATCCTGAATTGACTGGAGAATAACAGTGGGAGACTATCTCAAGGATTTTTGATCATTTCGCCCCACAGTTTTAGCAGGATAATCTGTGTGACTGCGGCAGTCAGAAGGGGGTGGGGCGTCTGATCCCTTGAAGCTGGAGTTACAGGTGGTTGTGAGCATGGGTACTGTACACTGAGCTTGGGTCCTCTGCTGGAGAAGCAAGCACCCTTAACCGCTGAACCATCTCTCCAGGATCTGCACTGGGTTTTTAAAAAGTATAAAGCAAGTGATATTTGCCAGTCACTTTTGTAAAAACATTGCTTTGGAAAGGGAAATGCAGTCTTTTCTTTGTGTGAATCCATTCCCCATCTCCCCCTAGGGCTCGGGAGCTTCCTGTACCCTCCAAAGGCCACCTGCCTAAAGCATCAGCAATGAGGTGTCAGGCTACCATGGGCCACCGGGCGGCAGGGTCTGTGCCATGCTTAATGTTAAAGGGGTTCCATGCAGAGAAGTGAAATGACACAGATGATTCATTTACGCATTTATTTTTCTTTCTCACTTATTCTACCAGACGGAAATGGAGAACAATGCTGGCAATTTTATAGACATTTTGACATAAAATAAACAAGTATTTTGATGCCGAACAGTTGTACAGACTACCACATGCAGAGAAGTATGCTGATTGGTGCAGAATTACTGAGTCGATCAGCAAAACTATAGATACAAAACCATGTTTTCTTTTTATGGAGTTAAAATGCAGCAGATATAGGGACACAGATACAGACACCATTAAATGGGAGAAAAAAGGCATTGTATTAATGGTGCAGGATGGACAGCCAAACAAACACGCATATGCTAAGCCACATCCTCTTTACAGAACCGAAACCAAAACATCTCGTTCGCAAATATAATGAAATGAAGCATGTAGAGGCAGATGAGTGAGACTAGACAAGACTTAGCCACTTACGCGTATGCTTTAGCTCTTAGTGAGAATCCGCATTAAAAGTCAACAGAGTACAGGACGGAAGGCCACACTATTGCTATTACAGGAGTAGGCAGGACAGGATCACTCACTCGAGAACTCTTAAAACGAAATACTGATTGTGCTTCTTTTCCCCGGCAGCATTCAGAGCTTCTGTAGACTAGTGTGAAGACCCTCTAAGACACTGAAGTTAGTGGAAGGAACGATGTGCCATGCACCGTAGCTGCAAACCTAATGCCGTTATAGCGTCACGATATGAGCTGGCTTTACTTAATATATATGTACAGCAGCATTTCAGGAACTACTCATTTAGTATGTGATTTCTGACACTTTACTCCTTGGATTTAAAAAAAATATTTTCGAGTATTTTTAATCTGCAGGATGCTTAGGGACTTCATGAAAACAATTTAAAAAAATCTCTATAACTTGAGAGAAGAGGAATGGGCTGTATATTAATATATTTTTATAGAGAAGTTGTCCAGGATTACCTTCCCCCCCAACAAGGCTTTTTGAATGCATTATTTACTGACGGTACTAAATACCTTCATCATAAGTTTTCAGAGAATTAATCATGACTCTTCACAGAGTTGTCCTGAGCTTAACAATAAGCTTATAACTCTAGCATTAAATTCTGAATTAATGAGTTTTGCAAGTTAGACAATTAAAAATAAGACTTGAGTAAACCAAAGTGGGGAAAACCAGTAGAAAATTTAGAATCACTTCCTGGTTCTAACACGCGAGGGCCTGTGTGTGTGTATGCCTCCCAAAGCCCGTCTACTTTCCCCATAAACGTACACCATAAGCATCAACTCCCCCATTTAAAAAATATTTTCCTTTGTTAGCACTTCTGATTTTTTCTCTCCTTCATCCATCTTCTCTCGTTCCTCCCTTCTCCCTCCCTTCCCTAAATACTGGAACCCCAATGTACACAGTCATTAATTTCTGCAGATATCCAAATTTTTATTTGTTAGTTTTCTGGTGCTGGGGTTTGAGCCCATGGCCTTGCGTGCACCAGGAAAGTGCTCCAACATCTGGGGCCTTTTAAAATACTGGGCTGCGATAGATGAATCCCCTAAGAGGAGAGCTCACTCTGACTGGTTTTTACAGCTAATGTCAGGCAGGTAAAATCTCACTACAGTACTCCCCTTATGTTTTACATGTAATAGTGAGGAGAGACACCCCTTGCGACAGGCTTATACTGACAACAGAAGAGAATTAGTGCGGTTATTTGAGTAAATTAGTAGATATTTTTTTCAGTTTGTTAGTAGGCAACATTTTTAAACTGAATTACTCAGCATCGTTTGACTACGTAGATATGACAAAGAGATTTTTTTTTTTTTTTAAATTACAAGTCTAAAAAACACTTTAAAACACCGCTTTAGCATTTGCGGTGAAGAGCACGGGGGAGGAGATACTGTGCAGTGTGCCCTTTGAGCTACAGTGTCACTGCGTTGCCTCCGACTTGGCGGCCTTGACACTGTTACGTAAGCAGGGCTTCCGGCCGTGTTCTGTTCCGCGGCCTATGTCCAGGGCAGCGCAGCTGAGGCGCACGAAGACGCCGTGACAGTGGCAGCTTTGGAATGCAGCGGAAACATGACAGGCAACATGGAAGTTTGTACGAGCCGCACAGAGACAGGTGTCAGTACACTTAGGGCTGGACGGGCAGCGTAATCTTCTGTCAGAATGCTATTTAAGGAGCTAGGAACTATATTGTTTTGAGAAAACAGAGGAATACAGCGTATTAGGCTATAACTAAACAGTAGTAAGGTCTAAATGGCCATGCAATTATGACTTAGACCATGAATTGTTTTTTATTTTAGCTTTATAATGAATTGAAAGTCCAAACTAAGTAGCGTGTTATACTAAAGCTTTCATAAAATTACTAGGCAACCCCTACAAAGAGCTGCTATGTCCCTCACACCACAGCCAACCAAACATCTCCAAAATGATCACCCCAAGAAAATCAAACAAGATTCGTTAAGATCGAAGTACTGTTTCAGTTTTCCAGCGATGGCTACTAGATCCTCCAAGAGCAAAGTTTTATTGTATCTTGGAAATTTTTATGTAGATTCCATAGAAGAACCCCCAGGTTAGCTTGTCTTTAACGTCAGAGACACAGCATCCTCAGCTTGCTTCGGCTGCAGTGGCTGTAGCTGAATACTATCTATAATAAAATAAGCGTCAGGACAGACTGTGTAGGGTGTCATCTGTATGCAGGTCATCTCTCACCACCACAAGATATGAGGGTTCATCTAAATCTTATAACTCATTTTAAATACAGCAGAGGGAAAAATCGGTACCCTCCAATCACTTTTCTTGGTCGGTAAGATTAACATTAAAACAAAGCAAAACAAAAGTCTTCAATGAAATTGATACTGATGACAATTTATACTTCAGATTTTCAAAAACATTTAATGGGAAAAAATATTTGTTTAATGCCTAAGGCTTTGTACTCATAATGTAGCTGGCAAAGGACCAGCTTTTGTATGTGACCGTGGAACCAAATTGGCTACAAATCACTTCATGAAATAGGTATACAGGTTTGCAAATATTTAAAGCACGAAGATGGACTACTGTGTTGAAGGTTCTCATGATGATGACTGTGCAAGCTTAAATTTGTGGTAACAGAAAAATATAAAAGACTCTTTAAACAGATAGTATATTGAAATCATTGTAGGAAGCTGTTTTCCTCAAGAAGAAATTGACACTCGCTACTAAACACTAAAAATTTAAGGCAATTAGGTTTAAAATGTACTACTAGTTTTCATAGCATGTTGTTCGTTAAAATAATATCACTCTTTAAAGCTACGTAGGGTACCTATATGTATATAACATAGCAAACAAAATGCCCCGTATCATATATAACAATGAGTTTTATTTGAACATACGTTAAACTTTTTGGCTGTTCAGGAAGCTACTGAGGAATTTGAGAACTCAGTATTGAGGACACCAGGGTGACTTGAACCACTTCCTTTGGAATTCTTGTTTTAGAACACATACCTTCTATATGTCGGGCAGCATGCTTGGTGTTTTCCATCTCATTTAAGTTATAATAGTCTTTTAAAGAATCTACATATTTATAATAAAATAATTAATATTTATTTCACATGGTTTTCACATAAGAAAAACTTAAAAATACCAATCCAAATATGAATTGTGACAAAGCATGAGCTTTTCAGTATGGCTTTCTTTCCACCCTGGTATCTTTTGTTAAGGTTTTGTTTGAATGGCTCTTAGAATTTTTGTCCCCGGACTCTATGAAAACTTACCAGAATGTTAGTTTTCCCTGATCGAAATGTCTGCTACTATAGAAAATGAAAAAGATGATATCGGTATCTTCCTTTTGGCATATTGCCCTGAAAACAGACACATTCATCAGTTACCCACACACTTAGCAGAAAGGCTTGCACTTGAGATGGTTGCCTTGGGATATGTTAATGAGTCTGGTCCCATCTTTCTCCAGAACCCAGCTATTTCAAGTTTTAGAGCTTGGTAGAGACATTAACATACTGCATTTGGTGCAGCTCAGCCATAGATCACGTACTTAGCAGGGGTGAGGGCCTGGATTTGACCCACAGTACCACCACCCTAACTGTATTTTTGGTGGCTCAGAGGGAAGGATTGATGTCAAATCGTGTTATTCTTCTGTATTGGGACAGTGTCCCTTTGGCCTCTTTATGTTTTCTGATACCCTCCTTCTGGCTTTTGGCTTCAAGTTGTTTTCGCTAATGGCCCATTTGTTCCTGCTTTTGAGTCGGTACGTATGCACTCTAAGCAGGTGGGCCCTGGGGAAGGACTCCTTGTACGTACAGCAGAGAGGAGAGGAATGACAAATGGGCGAGTGAGCATAGAAGGATCCGAGATGTGTGCTTGACTGTCCTTCCAAACCAGGATGGAGAAGCCTGGAGAAGTGGGGGTGGGGTGGTGGTGGTGGTGGTGAGAAACCAGGAGAGTGAAGGCCACAGTCTTCAACATAACATACTATTGTATGTTGCCCAGTATTTTCTCCTTTTAAACCCTCCTTTTTCTGTGTACCCTCCCCTCCTCAAACAAAACGGAGCGAGCAGGCAAACAACACACAAAGCAAGAGCAGAAAATAAAATATTTCACGTGAAAGCAAGGTCCTAAGACCACGGATAGCTTTTGTGTAGCTGAATTAAAGGTTGTTAAAATGCCTCAGTGCACAAATGGCACCTCATATTTGCGTAATAGATCCCTTCTACACGTTCACTTTTGAATTTTTTATGGTTTAATATCTACCTTTTTAAAATTGCATAAGTTTGGAACTTTATTGTATGATAAACCTAAGGTTTTGTGAGTTGCAGTTTTTTTTTCTTTCATCTTTCTTTGATTTTTGAGCTGAATACAAAGAATTTTGCTAATTCTTCACTGAAATTTTAGTAGTGTGTGCACTTTGTATTAATTATTTCTGAAGACAGCATTCCCACTGAGCTAGTAATTTGGGTTAATATTAGTAATATTCCTTTTTGTGTCTATTGTCCTTAAAAAAACACTCCCAATTTCAATCAAATATAGTGATTTGTATAAAATTCAGAGGCAAAAAAAATAAAAAAGAAAGAAAGAAAAAGAAAATCCACAAAAACCCTAACCCGTATGCTGCAAATAGAAATGTTGGTTCATCTTGCCGTAAGGATGGATGAACAATTCAGCTGTAGTAGAATTTCTGGCCAGTACTGATAGATGTCTATGGGGAGTTTAGAAGAAAATCCTTTCTCTACCAGGGTCAAGTCAGGGGCTGTGTCAAGCTCTGCTCATAGCCTTCAAGTGGAAGCTGTCTGAGGAGTAGCCACTGAGCAGACCATTGAGACAGCATTGTCTTTACATCCATGACTCATAACCTCTGCCATTCTGAGTTCTTGCCTGGCCTCCCACAGCGGCAGGAATGTCAATGTGACACACACTATCTATAGTTCAAATCTAGAGTGCTGCTCAAGACTTAGCAAAACGAGATGTGTGTGTGTGTGTGTGTGTGTGTGTGTGTGTGTTTTACAGGCAACAGATGGGATGCCCTCGAAAGTATAGTGCAGAGGATAGCAGACACAAGACACAGTAAAAAGACAGAGGAGATGCAATAAGAGAAATGTCTGGAACCTAGTGCTTCTCACTGCAGGGGACATGGATGTAGTAAATGATAGAGAACGTGTCCTTACCCCTGGGTACCAATCACCTTTTCTGTGCAAATAGAACCCTGGCTTTTGTAGAACTCAGGGAGGGAAGAGTGGTGGTGGGGATCTAGGGGAGGAATTGAAGGGATGGGACTAGGGTGTTGGCCTTGATCTATGCACAAATTCTTGAATAATTCACTTTTTCATGCACTGCAAACTAGAAGGCATTTAAGGTGGAGAATAGAAGCTGGAGGCTGGATATCATGATACATCTTTGAGTCTTTGCCTTTGGTTGTCAGTGTTCTCTGTCTTCATTCTGAAAAACTTCTCTTTGACTTGTTTTGACCTTGTTTTGATCTTTCCTTTGACCTTGTTTTGACTTGATATGCCACCTCAAATCTGTTTCAGATCGAATGAGATCAAAAGTAACTGTAAGGAAAACTATCCCTGTGTATCTCTGTCAGCACGCCCCATTGTGGATGGATGGTGAACTACAGGTCTCAGACAAGCCCTGGGCTTTTACTCAAGCAGTAGGTAGTGCTGGCTTAAGGAGAGGCTAGGGGTTGAAAAACAAGAAACAGAATAGCTAAAAAAGGTCAGTTCGTAGGCAGCTGAGACAGGAAGATTATGATTCTGAGGCCAGCCTGGGCTACCTAGAGGGAGTTCCGTTTGCTAGTTTGTTTTTGCCATCTTTAT